>JAJKFL010000013.1:34911143-35606143 GCA_021186555.1 Reticulitermes speratus
TCAGACAATAGTGTATCACAATCATCATGACTACAATTTTGGACAGTATTCATCCTCTTGATTTTCCCGAAACATTTTGTTTCGGAAACCTGAAACTGTTTCTCTCTTCAGGCACCCACTCATTTGGGACCGTTAGAAACAGCGTCTAATTCAGTGGGCCCAGTTTAATCTTTCTTCTCGTATACCTCATGATGCAAACAAATTGGGTTTCCTTAAAGTAACGTTTGAAGACGCGAAGACGATGTACTGTGCCCAGAACAGTATTCGTGTGTATAATATTACTATCTGGCCTCTCGCTTCGACGGAACAGCATGCAAGGGAGTTACAAGAAAAAGAGGTAACAGCAGGGCTTTAACGTGAAACAGCATTATCTGACAGTGTATTTCACAACGTAACAGACACGTGTAGATGGTTTTTGTCGTCATACAGCCATGAGAGGTCTTCATAAGCTTATCGTCTCTCTGTAAAATCAGCTTAAAAATGGCACGTCTACGACAGACATGGCCACATATCGAAGTAAGCGGGATGTTTTCATTTTTGCATTGAAGAGTGCCACACCAGTGGAAATTCATCGCGAGTTGGTGGACGTATAAGGAACACGTAAAATGTCACGGAAACAGGTGTTGGTATTTATTGTGCAGTTTTCCATTACGGCAGGACAGATGTTGACGTCACGCTACGAACTGGACACCAAAGCACGTCCCCCGACCGATGATAATGCGTCGTTCAGATGTCCTTATCAGAGAGGACAGGTTCATTAACTGAGTGGCATCGATCTGGTGCTGGACATCTCGTTGGGTAATGCACACAGCATTGTCCGTGACCATCTAGGTTACAGGAAACTGTTTGCATGCTGGGTAGGCGCGCATCCAAATGGGGGGACTGCTGGGCTGCAACCCCCCAAATCGAAATTTAAGAAATATATATATTTTGTAGACACAATGATGTCAAACATTTTACGTGATTTCTCCTCCATCCGAAATCATCTACTGAAATCGGCGAATAACTATCACACTGGAATTTTGAAAAATAAAATAAAAAACTTAGGTGAACTTAAAAAACCAAGAAGATTAGACGTTGTGATTTAAATTAGATGAGTCATTAAATACCTAGTTATATTTACATGTATACAAATGCAGTTGAAAACAATGTTATGGTACACATATATTTATGGCATGACATATTTTTTAAAATCAACCTTAAATTATATATAGGCTCACGGTCACCCCACCTCCAATAAAAAACTATGGGTACCCACCTGCTGCTGGGTGCCGAAGAACTGCACAGGTCACAAAACGCATCGTGTGGTCCTCGTACCTTTTACACATGAGTTAATCACACGATACCCGAAAGTATATAACCATGCATGGCATGGAAATACCCATTCTTCCCTAACGCCCTTATTACTGAAATTCAAAGCAATGCCGTTATTAAGGAAGGTTATTGCAACTGTCCTCTGGAACCATAAGTTTGTGCTTCTTAGGATTTATTTGACTGTGGTGAGACTGTAATTGCTAAGCGTTATTGTGATGCACATGAGAGGCCAAAATGTCATTTTGCACAATATTGACAGGCACCGTACTGCCAACGGGCGATATTGCTGGGAGTTTATGGACTACCATTCCTAGAGTCTCGGTGATTTCCATCTTTGGATCCCTTAAGAAACACCTGGTAGGCAAGCTATTTCCAACAGATGCCGATGTGAGGCAAGCCGTCATCTCCTAAGTGCCAACAATTGACACTGATTCCGTCTACTCCATGAAAAAAAAAGCCTTGGTGCTACAGTAGGAAAAATGCTTAATATCGTTTGTGACTAAGTGGAGGTCTGGTGTGTATCATCTGCTGCAAATATACCACGTAGCTTTACATCGATTTCAGAATAAAGTTTACAAATTAAGGAGAGTATCATCAATTATAACAATCTTCGTCTATTAGTTAAGTTGAAAATTATTAAGCTATATGTTTCGGCTCATCTACAAAACAGCCTTCATCAGGCTGTAAGATACAAAGGGAAAATTATGCATGTGTTACACTTTATGTAGTTTTTGTATTTTGCTTTGAGATCTGAACTTATATATCATAAAATATGTATATGATATATGATGAGCCGAAAATTATTGGACACAAGATAAATGTATACACTAGCAATCAATTAAAAGTTGAGAATATTTGTAATTATGGTAATAACAAAAGCATGTATTACAAATTATTAAAATTGGTGCTTCCCAGTGGAATTGTAGAACTGAATCAGTGATGATGGCCAAGGGGATGTCTTTTCATCTCTGTATATATAATTTTGAAAAATATGTGTTTTTGTCGTACATATATATTTTATTTATTTTCTTTTTTTGTCGTTCTTCGCAGCGATCTTCTGCGTCCCCTGTTGCTATACTGGCCTCTGTTCTCTGTCAGTGTTTAGGAAGCACTCATATATATAATGATATATAAGTTGAGATCTTAACGCAAATAAAACAAAAACTACGTAAGATATAACACATGTATAATTTTACCTTTGTATCTTACCGCCTGATGATAGCTCTTTTGCAGGTGAGCTGAAACATGTAGCTTAATATATTTCAACGTAATTACTATGCGAAGACTGTTGTGACTGAAGGCACTCTGCTCACCTTTGTATCTTTATATCACAACGGGTTGTCACGCTTAAAATAATAAAGTTTTCTGCACCAGAGTGTTTGCTAGCTTATTTTATGAATCTCACTCTTTGGACTGAGGCTGTTTGAGACAATGATGTTGCAAGACTACACTTGGAAATGCGAACTATAAAATAACGATCGAATGAAGAAAGTTATATTAAAAGGCTTTATAATACGAGCATAGAGTTTTTTTTGTTTATAATATTATGGTGATAAACGTATGCAACTGATGTTAGTGGGAAAAGTAGCACACGTATAGTCCTATGTATAATGAGTGCTTGTAATATAGGAGTTATGAAACTTCTAGTAACATATTCACCTTCACGGCATTGCACATTAAAGGAGGAAGACCTTTGCCTTTTTAACCTTTCACACAAGAACAGACAAAAATTCACCCCTCCAACAATCTGTCCTAATGCAAAAATTCGAGAATTCATGGACGAACTTTTATGAAATTTTGTACTGGAAAATGTCACTAAAATTGTTGACACACTTCGATTTTATTTAAAATCGGATAATAGTAACTGACATTACATGAAGAGCTGCATGCGTCCCTTTGCGCGTTTGTAGCTTTACTTACTACTAAATAATTATCGGAGCCAAAAACATTTGAAATAAAATTGTAGGCAAGTATTAAACACGTATTGTGTGTCTAGACTTTTTCACCACAAGTCTTACAAGTTTAAAGATAATTAAACTAATATCTATGTGGTTTTGTCTCGTTGCTGAAGAAAAACGTGGCAATTACACAAGGATTCTTACGCAGTGTTTTAATTTCCGACCTGGTTACTTGCAGCTACAGAATACAACGTGTCATCTACAAACTTGACATGAACACTATAAATAATACATATTTGCATGCAATAGGCATGTTAAAATTCATTAAAATAAATTTATTTCCAGGCAGTATTTCTTTCTTGTGCAGCGAGATTTGGACAGAGATGGATGACGGTTGTGGTGGCTGACCTTGCACAATTTATGTTGCTGTTTCGAAGGATTCAAAGCGCGCTTTAAAAGTAACGATGATGAATGGGCTGTTCGTGAAGACAGATTTACAATAGGCGTGGCTGTGCCCTGTTAAAACTCAAAATTTTCTGCTTCAGATATGGATAATCGATGTACTTATTACAAAACTGACTTAATTTATATATTTGCTTCTGACGGTGGTTTTTTTTTGTGGTAATGGAAAGTAAGAAAGACAGAAAGAAAAAGAAAAAAGAGGAAACAACGAAATCTTATCCAACCAACAGCAGGACCGAAAATTACTGTCGACTGGGTAACAGTCCTGCTTCTTATTCCGGAGATCCTGGGTTATATATCGTTCCGGAGCCTGTGTGTGGCTATTAAATTCCGTGACCTTCATCAGTACCTCCAGGCATATGCCGGGGTATTACCTCAAATTTTGCCTCGAACTCTTCCTCCTACATTCCTAACAATTCTTTATTCACTGTCCTACCAATTGACAATATATAATGAGAGATACTGGGAGCGTCGTTAAATAAACCGCAATTAAGTAAGATCTTCAGTTTACTGCCAAGAATCGGTGTTTTGTAAAGCTTTAATTTTGTGAACAATAAAATGATAAAGTGATACCAATTTTAGATCTTCGTTCTTCTGTAATGTTACCCATCGTTGATTAGTAGTTATTTACTGACGTTTCGGGACAACTTATTGGTCTCACCTTCAATGGTCAATGACCCTTGAAAAGGGACCTATAGGTTGTCCCGAAACTTCGGTAACTAATTACTAATCGACGCTGGGTAACATTACAGAAGAGCAAAGATCTCATTTACACCGCAGCTAACGTTTTAAATCACGCATGATACAAACTTATTAGGTTTTTTCCTGTTTCCTTTGCATGAAAATAAAATATAATGTAGAAGGACATAGTAGCATATAGCAAGCCATGAGCTGCTTAAAGCGAAACAATGAAATTTAGAATTTGTGTGGGATGTCAATGCTAACTTTTATCAAGCACATTTTCTTTTGCGTCGCGACTGATGACTAAAATTTGGCACGTGACGTGAAATGCAGGTCTTATTTAGAACTACTACGTATGTTCAACTGCAGGTCTTATTTAGAACTACTACGTATGTTCAAATGCAAGTCTTATTTAGAACTACTTCGTATGTTCAAATCATTTTTCAAGATGTTGAACATCTAGCGAAATACAGTGAAACTAATTGCTTGACATTTTTCAGTATAATAAACTGCGAATCACAAAACACGTGTGTGTGTGTGCATTACGCGAACATCACTGGCATTCAGTATAACACGGGCGGTGCAAGCTTTGTAAATCACACTAACAGAAGTATACGTTCTTGACCTTGGGTATGGTAGCTTTACTTGTCGACATTACAATAGCTAACTACAACTAACTAACAAACCAACCAGTCAAACAACTAACCAACAAACTGACTAACAAACTAATTAAATGAAAAAAAAGATTTATTGAGGAGCTGGTAGCTTCTCAACTACTCAAGAAATTCCGCTCCATTTATGGACAAGAAAATTTATTACCGTGTCAATGAGACCGCCCTGTGTTCCTATCCTGAGCCACGTGAATTCAGTTCACGCCCCCCTCCTATTTCTTGAAGATTCATTTAAATATTATTCCCCTATTTATGAATATGCCTTCAGAGTTTTCTCTTTTTCTCTCAGGTATCCCCACCAAAACCCTTTGTGCATTTCTCCTTTCCCCCATACGTTCCCCATGCCAATTTTAAATAATAAATTAAATTTAGGCTAGGAAATTAAATATTATATGTGCGATTAAGGAAAAGTGAAAGGAATGAGGATTCTAAGCGCTGTCAGGATACGGACCGCAGTACTTGCACGTCGCTGTAACAACCGTTGCTACCGTACATATTGGAAAGTGTACGGAGCGAATTTCGTGTTTGTACCCGCTCTCTGTTACGTCCGCTCCAGAAAAGAGGAACGTTACTTAAATTATCATCAACAACGCGCACAACGGCAGTTTGTTGGTGATGAACTCATTTATGTATGTCTATTGCGCGGAAGATATATACGAATCGTAATATGAAGATTGTAAATACCCAACCGGCAAAAGCGCTTTATCATTTTAAGATTACTCCCTGTGGATGACTATAAGAAATAGTCGAAACATGGATTAGTATTCCATATGTGGCTGGGTGGAATTTGTTGTGCACTTTGTTTGTGATAAATTTATTTGTGTATCTATTGCAGGTAAATGTATAATATCAAGTAAAGTTTCGAGTATTTTTTGTATATATATACGCAATCACTCTTTTGTTTTTATGTTTTCACCTTACGTAGTATCCTGCTTTTTATTTTACGAGTGTGTCTCTTGATTCCTCACGTAGAGGTAACAACACCGATTTGAGAACCAAAGGATGAGGAGAATATTTAGCCTCCAAGGGGACGAAGGACCTCAAATTGGTAAAAAATGCGCAATGAAATTTAAAACAACTTAGCCTTCTTCTAAAATTTTTAAGGTAAATAATCAAGAAGTGAACATGAAACATGCATGTGGTAAATAAGCAATTTGTATAAAACTGCACCTGAAAGGGCTTCGAGTCACAGGCATTAATCTTAAATATGTAAGAGGAATATATTAAAATGGACGTTAGAGAAATACACTATGAGGATATGAAGTGCACTGAACTGGCTGATAATAGGAGTCTCTACAGTATTTTGTGGTTAGGGTAATGAACATTACGGTTCCCAAACGTCACGCTGTGTTTTTTAAGAAGCAATAAAATATCAACTGTACGTCGGAAGTCCAATACTAGATGTCCTGTAGTAAATACGTGTAATGGCGTGACATCAGTTTCTGTTCCTACTTGATATTATTGTCTAATGTGTATTTAAATAAGTGATGTCCGTAACAATTTAAAATAAACCGAAGAAAATTAAGATAATCCTCTTTCTGATGTTACTGATTTCAGGAAAAGCATTATTATATTTGAAGGTTCTAACATTTCGTCCGCTTGTCCTACTGATGAGAGCAACATGGAGATGAAGATGTAATGGATCATGGGTAGAATGACACTGAAAGGAGAAAACCGAATTACGAAGAGACAAACCTGTCTTAGTGCCACTTTGTGCACCACAAATCTCTTTGGACTGGTCGGAGATCGGACAAGGGTCTTTGCAGTGAGGGCTACAGCGACTGACCGCTTGAGCCATGGCACGGCTCTGAAGCGTGACTTCCATCCAGACTGTATTTAAAATTCAATTCCTGAGGCGCAGCAAATAATGTCCATCTCAACTAAAAGTCCAATTAGTACTCTTTAGGAAAATAAACATTTGTGTTCAGAATCGTACAAAACACAGTTCAGCGTGTGGACAAAATGAAGAGTTGTGAATAATAAAGCAGGTGGAATTAGGGTTTTAGATGGCTAAAATTTGTAGGTTATTACACCCATGAAAGAAAGAATGACTTCGTCAAGAAGAAACTGAATTTCCTAGGAAAGTTGCTCGCTTTTTTATATGAGACACTTTCCTGCAGTCTGATTCTCATATCCTAAGAAGAAACATGATTTGAAAGGCATACAACTTGTTAGGTTTGTGATATAAGGCACAGAGTTATAAACGTGTATGGGACACTAGGGTGTTAATGGTAATGCAACGACAGAGTTATAAGAAGCACAAAGACGCGGATAATTTCACTGCGACGTTAGTGAGCTAGCGTTTGGTTACAGAACACCGATGACCCTGACAGTGCTATTTTGAGTGACATTTAGAGCGACAGCTGAATTAATCATACCACGATTATGCAAAGTTCAACCTTGCAGACAGAGCAAAGTATGCAGAAAAGCTGTTGCTGTGTATTTCGTTACGAAAGTTGGGACCATGCAGTTGTTCCGCGAACACTGCGATGGGAGTTTGAACACTGACAATGAGATTGTCACTGAACTAACTCTTTGTGGTTGAGACAATCTCAGGGATCTTACAGGGGTGTGTTCATCGAATCTGCTAGTTGATGTAAAAGTATATGTTTATTCTGCTCATAATTTTATACTCTACTTATGACAGCACTTACAGTTTCTGACCGCTCAATCTTTAATCATACATCGAACTGCCTCCTATCCTGGGTCAGTTCACTATCCACCCTCTTAAAGTTTTTTCCTTTTATGAGTGAGTGTTGTCGCCTTCCCTTTGTTCTGTGAATGCCAAGAAGAAGAGGGTGTCCCTTTCTATCCTTCTTGCAATGGTTTTATGACACTAAACCATGCAAACCCAAATTAACCCAGCTGCGAGAGCTAGTCCAGATAATGACCTTCAACATCACAGTCTCATGTTCCCTGCTGATAGCTCTGTTTTTTAAATCACTGCTTTTACTCTCCACAGGGTTTCCGTCCTTTTGTGTAGTGGGGTGAGGGACTCGAACCCTTCGCCACACACGTTATTCTTTTCGCAGAGTTTCCTAGGCTGGACTCGAACCAAGCCCGACAAGGGAAGTCCGGTTACAATATATTTTCAGTTCTCCGTAACCGATATGTTAAATCTCACTTAGTTTCTAAAAATACACAGAGAAAAAGTGAAGATTGTCGATCTTCTTGGATTTGACTCAGGGTAGCCTGGTAAAAATTTGTCGACGTTTCGGAGAAACCGGGTATTCCTATCTTCTGTAGATAGAGGCAGAGTGTTCCTTCGAAACGCAAATAAACATTTCAGAGAGGCTACACGGCGTCACATCCGAGAAGAGGATATTATACGTAGCTGCTGCCGTAAGGAAGAAAATTGTTCAAACAAGGTTGTTGGTTTCATACTGTGACCTCGTGGGTTATATCAGCGTGTAGTCTGGAAGATGTATGTCACAGTTTTTGAACAACAAGCAGCCTCCATCTTCAGGATACAAAGCCTAATTTCTTGGAGTTGAAGGCAGTATGTTTCTTCCCAGTATTGCTAAGCACCTACCAGACTGCACGGTATTTTGACCCAGAGGCACATCCGGCGCATATTCACCACCACGAAAACTCCAAATTTAATTAAATTGCGAGCTGTGAAGGAATGTCTGTTCCAGCTGTGGAAGGGCACATACTTGGTGAAAATTGTGAGCTGCAGACTGTTTAAATCGTCGTAGAGTATCCTCTTATTGCACAAGGGCACGTACTTGGTGAAAATTGTGAGCTGGAGACTGTTTAAATCGTCGTAGAGTATCCTCTTATTGCACAAGGGCACGTACTTGGTGAAAATTGTGAGCTGGAGACTGTTTAAATCGTCGTAGAGCATCCTCTTATTGCACAAGGGCACGTACTTGGTGAAAACTGTGAGCTGGAGACTGTTTAAATCGTCGTAGAGCATCCTCTTATTGCACAAGGGCACGTACTTGGTGAAAACTGTGAGCTGGAGACTGTTTAAATCGTCGTAGAGCATCCTCTTATTGCACAAGGGCACGTACTTGGTGAAAACTGTGAGCTGGAGACTGTTTAAATCGTCGTAGAGCATCCTCTTATTGCACAAGGGCACGTACTTGGTGAAAACTGTGAGCTGGAGACTGTTTAAATCGTCGTAGAGCATCCTCTTATTGCACAAGGGCACGTACTTGGTGAAAATTGTGAGCTGGAGACTGTTTAAATCGTCGTAGAGTATCTTGTTATTGCACAAGGGCACGTACTTGGTGAAAATTGTGATCTGGAAACTGTTTAAATCGTCGTAGAGCATCCTCTTATTGCACAAGGGCCATGTGAAAACCTCCGAACCCTGCGCGGACCGCAAACAAGTTAGGAGTAAAATTTGTATTGTTTTAAGTAAAATTGATATATTAAGTAACTGTGGGATTAAAATAACTGTCTACCCATTATTACCATTACTGCAATACAATTAGTATAGTGATTAATTAATTAATATAGAGTTTCTTGGACTTCTTCTTTTGAAAAATGAAAGAACGCAGCTTTTTCTTCGTCACCGATAATTACTTCAAGAAATACGCAGACTTCCATTCTATAAAATTAAAGTTGAAACACACATGTACCGATTATTATTAGATCATGCTTAAATTGAAAAGTCTAAGGGGGTTGTTGGAGCTTACCACTCCGTATTTCTCTCGCTCCTACCACTGTCCAGTGCTGGAAAGTTTCCAACATAGAATGTTCCCGTGCAATATACACGGAGCCCGTTGCAATTTACATGTTGTTAACAAAATTTAAATTTACTGGCAAAGTTTACGACATCACTCAAAAAATTTCCCTTCATTGTGATGGGGGGAGCATTTTACTATATTCGAAACCTCTCGCGGGCCGCAGACATAAGTCTGGCGGGTTGCTTATCGCTGATTTAAATTAAGCCGCTAACCGGCAGTGGCCAACGAACAACCAGGTCAGCGTGTTTTGTGCCACGTGTCCATGAGGTGTAACGTGCCCCTTTGTTTAGAACATTGACTACAAAATAATTTGAGATATACACACGCGTGTAATTTAATTTCTGCAAGCAGAAGTACCTGTTCGCATAAATCGCGAAAAGCGCCTATTAGCTTTGTCATGTCTGTCTGTCCATCCGTCTGTCCACGCGTACCACCGCGGCTTCCACTGGATGGATTTTAGTGACATTTGGTACTTGGAACTTTTACTCAAATCTGCCGAGAAATTCTACATTAGGTTAAAATCTGACAAAAATATCGGACACTTTACACGAAGATCTAAGTACGTTTGTCTTGTTGACAGCAGTAAAAAGGTAAAGTTCAGCCTAGAACAGGCTATGAAGGCCCAGAGGGGGAGTAGAGGTATAGCTCTACTCTTTCTTTAACCTCGACGCTAGATGGGGGTGGGTGGTCAACGCCATTCCCCGGCCGCTTTACCTCCGGGAATGACCCGGTACCCATTGTACAGGAGGCTGGGTAGGCCCCAGGGCCGGTCTGAACGGGTCCTGAAAATCTCTCCCCCACCGGAATTCGATCCCCGGACCACCCAGCTCGTAGCAAGTCGCTATACCGACTACGCTATCCCGGTCCACTGTTGAGAGCAGTAGAAATATTTTGTACCTCGAAAACGGCCCACAAGGAAACCACTGCTGCATTTCCATGGCAACACTGAATACTTTTATATTGTTGACAGCTACATGTGGGTCAACAACACAAAGGGAAAGTACTGATGCTTTTCCACGGCAACAGTGGTTACGCGAACGCGCCACAATATTAAGTTATACTACATTGCCTCTCTTGTTCATTTATGCTGTCCTTGTCAGTTTGCCAGTGTATAGTAACTAAAATTTTAAAGCAGGAATAGTCCACAAAATTAAGGTTTACTGCGTAATTAGAGAAAAGAAATGGGAACAAGTATTCCAATATAATCCAAAATCTTTATGGTAAATCTTTTCACATCGCTTTATCAGTATTTGCTACTCTACGTACTGGCAAGAGTACGGAGTAGCTGCACGGATGTTCTCTATTAGGTCCGCGTCAGCAGATAGGAAAGAGAGAAGTTACGTTTTTATAGGCCCTATACTATACTGGAGGTATAAGTGTGAAAATCTTATTCGCTCAATAACTACTCTTTTGTTAAGAACGTTTAAAGGCACTTTGCGGGAAAGCACGGACTGACAGAAACCTGGACCTCTGTATTGCCACTATGACGTCACCGCGTAACAGATGAGCGCATGGCCGGAAGCCGCGGTAACGTGCGGTAAATGTCGATGGCTTATTAATACTGCGACCGGTTACAGAAGATATTCAGTCAGCATCCATTAGTCACTGACAGAGGACGTGGTACGAGAGTACTGTGCTGTATCTGAACGAACTTCACCAGGGATGCACAAATTGTCCAACTTTGTAGGAGCCACTTAAGAATCTTAGGCGTCAGAAGGGTGACTCAAAGCAAGTTCCATACTACAAATATTAGGCACCTCCGTAAAAAATTTAGTTGCCACGGTGATTTGGCGCCAGGGATTTGTGCACCCGTGCGGTTTTTGTCGGGGCCCTTAATGCCGAACATAACAGAAGTCACTAGCAGGAACGGAAAATATTCTGACCTTCTAGAAATAATAATTGTATTATTTCAAACATTAGATATGTAGACCAAAACAAAAGTACTTCCATCATTTTGACACCATTCTGCCCTCAATTCATCTGCCCATTCACCCATCAGTAATCTAGTCAATCCACCGCCCAGCCACACGCCTTTTCACCTTATCATCCCTTCTGTTCCTTCCCGTATTCATTGATCTTTCCTGCGTTCAACCATTCATCTATTGTCTATTTACGTATCTATACACTGACCCAATTTTCCTCCAGCTTTCGTCAAAATCTCTGTCAGTCCAGTACATCCTTTAATCCAGCCCTCACTAATTTATCATCTTTCCATAAAATTAAATATCTTTTATTTATTCATCTGTTAACCTACACTCAGGAGCAGGGCTGGATAACCGAGGAGTCGTGGTTCAATCCCCGGTATGGAAGTTTCTTAATTCTCTATTCCAGACTACCTCTAGGGTACACGCGACCTCCTACTCAAAGAGTATCGGGAATGAAACGGTCGGGGCTTGAAGCTGGCCAATTACCTCCATCTAGTGCATGGATTAATGTGTGGAGCTATACCTCCACTCCCACATATGCGTTCATGAAGTGTACAGGGACATGTTTAAGACTGAGAGCTGCGCTCTTCTGGGATATTATGCAGCGTTGAGTAGTTCTGTACCGACGTTTCGCGACAACCTATCGGTCCCATCGTCAAGGGTAAAGAAGTCCAAGAAGAAAGCTTTCTTCTTGGACTTTTTTACTCTTGACCATTCAACCGATAGTTTGTCCCGAAACGTCGGTACAGAACTACCACTTAACTCTGCATTATATCCCAGAAGAGCGCAGATCTCATCCACATCGCGGCGGAAGCCTGAAATCACGCAAGTTTAAGCCTACCCTTACCTTATCCAATCTATACGCATTCAGCCACCAATCCACCAGTTACATACATTTCGTTCATATTGCTCAGAACTAACCGTTATTTCGCAACGTGACCAAGCTAGTTTGTAGTGATTTAAGAGTCTTCTCGACGCCTTGTCTTAAATTTTTGTCTTCCTGCAAAATCGTGCATTTCTTCGGATATTGTGCTCTAGAGACTTACTTCCTGTACGGTCTTACGGCCATAAAGTTGTTTCCGGCAGTTCTGTCTGTGGAGCAGACAGTTGTTACAGTTACACATGGACCTGGCGACCGGAACGTGTGAATAACGGGTCCTGTGAAACAGCAGCACGGATCAGTGCAGATCATGTTCCATATTTTGCAGAGACAGACGGAGGTGGGTGGTGACAAGTGGCAAGTTGCGGGAGGTGAGAATAGGTTGTAGGAGAAGGCGGAGGAGAAACATAATGGTGAGAAGTATTAACGTGAGTGCGAGTAGGTTAAAGAAGAGGAGGAGCCTGAGCAGCTCATTATGTTTGCAGGAATTATAAGATGCGAACATATGAAGTATGAAGATGATATCTGATTGTTTTAATACAAGACATTCCCGTTGGTATGCAGATTACAAAAGCATGTTTATTCCTATTAATTACACAGTTAGAACCAGCACTTCGTTTCTAAATGCTTATTTAGGGTACTAGTTTCGGCTCGTAAGAGCCATTATCAGGCCATTACAGAAACAATAAGTTGGAAAACTCCATATGTTTTGTAAGTGGAAGATCTCCCCCTTTTGCAATAGTATATATAATATGTATATATATATATACAGCTTAAGTAAAATATTAGAAATTAATAAAATAATATTAGGAAAGTAATATTGACATCTTAATTTCTAATATTTTGCTTAGGCAATATATATGACATTGATATATGTATTTGTAATGTATTTGCTATTGCCAAATGTGGAGATCTTCCACTTAAAAAAACAAATAGTGTTTTCCAAATTTAATTTCTATTATGGCCTGATGATGGTGCTTATGAGCCGAAACTGGCACGCTAAATACGCATTTAGAAACGAAGTGTTTGTTCTAACTGTGTAATTAATAAGAATGAGTATACTTTTGTATCTGATTATTCTTGAAGATGATGGCGAGACGATACTTCGAAACGTCGGGAACCACTAACCCGACGATACATCACATCCCAGAAGACTTGAATTTTCATCATTGTAACCCTAAAAATCGGATATCTTGCGTGTTAGTAAGGGTTTGTAAGCAGATCTCAGATTTGTTTCTCACGCGGTAAAGGTAAAGGAGTCTCTGTGCTTAAGTCCCATCTCACCTTGCACGTATGTGGGGGAATGGAGATATAGCTCCGTAACTTTTTAAGCGGGCCACTACATGGAAGTGAGTGGTCAGTTTGAAAACCCGGACGCTGTACCCCGGGAAATAGAACTCTCTGAGCCCTTTGGATAGAAGTTTAGTTATGTCCTACAGCCAGCCTGAAAGTTTTGCTGGGAATCCAGTCACAATTCATCCTTCTTCCACACCGTAGCCTAGTCACCGCAACGACTGAACTATCCTGTCTCCGTATTTTTTATGAGTATAAATTATTGTTTTTAAATAAACAATTATCAAAAGCCTAAGCCATAAAACCAGTAAGAGTCTGATTCCATAGGAAATAAAACGCCAACTGAATTGGGACATAATCCAAAACATTTCGTGGACGATCCAACGCAATACCGCTTTATAATAGACGTGTACATTGGAAGAAGGAATCTAATTCACCTGTTTTAATAGAAGTGCTACATCTTTTAGATGGCTCAATTTAATATATTGACTAATATATATAATATGTATAAATACCAATATATTTCAATTTTGATTATGAGACTGCGTGAATTACTGGAATGTAAAATTAAGATCTCAATTATTTCATTTAACAACCTGTTTACAAGATTTTCTCTTACATATTTTAACTTGTGCTTAAGAATGGCTTTTATTTAAGCCGAAACATGTAGCACAATCTACAATAGAATATTGTCAAGGCTATTTTTGTGATTTACTCTTCTCTCTGTCTAAATTATTACCGTTGTTGTTGGCTGAGATCATAGCATGTGTTACTTACTCAGAATTCAATTAGAAATCCGAGCGTACCTTACCTTTTCCAAGAAGTTCAACTATAATTTTTGGTTCATTTTACGATTTTGTCACTAACTTTGAATGTAATGTTGAATGGTGTGATGTTTGATGAATTAGAGAGGTATCGTGTAATCGAAATTTTTGCGTGCAAGGACTGAGGAAAACTACTAAAGCTTAACTCAGGTTAAGCATTGTCCTTCATGAAGTTAGAGCCAGGCAACCGCAGAATAAATTAGGCCTATAAAGAGTGAGCGATATATCAGCCTGATCGGTGTGGTGATATGTGAAACGATGACGATGGTGATCTAGATAATAGGACGTAACCATTGACGTTATGAGCTAACTCCATAGCAAAATGTCTTTCTTAAAATTGTTAGTGACTCTGGGCTCATGTAATTAATTCTCAGCCTTAAAGGAAACTGGACTTTCATTGCCGTCCTCATAAAAGTTGACAATTCAGCAGTCTCAGACCTCAACACTCTTTGTGTTTCAGTAATCGTCATGAAATTTCCACGTTCATCTAATGATAATTTCCGGTAAAAATACAACTTTTAGTATTTAATATTATACTATATATATTATTATTGCAGTTGTTTTACATCATTTTTTATTATTACCAACCACTGCACAATAATTATTTTTACTCCTCCATCTTTCGGCTACCCATCGTAGCCATCGTCAGGAAGTCACTTTCCACAGACGTGCGCAGCTTGTAATATGTCAACGAATGGTAATATGTACATTAATTATTTACAGCAGTAGTCGTCATATAGTACCAATAATTTTGTATAGTTTAAAGTATGTGTGTTATTAACATACAGTATGTTAATACATATAATAAAACATATAAAGTATAAAATAAATATAAAAGTGCGTACAGAGATATTACACATGGAATAAATATCGGGTACCATAGCCGGGGGTCTCCACCCTACAAAACTTGAAGTGATTTGCAAGACAGATGTTTGGAGACAGACATTTATATATATTTTATACTCTTTATGTTATATTTTATATATTAACATACTATTTTAATATCATACATCAATTTCAAATATACAAAATTATTAGTACTCTATAGTGACTGCTGCTGTGAATAATTAATGTACATATTACCTTTCGTTGACATACACTACGCTGCGCACGTCTGTGGACATTGGCTCACTGATGATGGCTACTGTGGTTAGCCGAAACATGTAGGAGTAAAAAGAATTGTTGTGCAGTGTTTGGTAATAACAGAACAACTTATTTTTATTTTCGGTACCAAGTATTTAAGACTTGCGCTTGGCAGTCTTGGAGTCTGATATCCCTTTGTGGTGTTATATAGCTGCAATTTAATGAATGGACCCACTTTCCGTTAACACAACTGTCAAGTTAAACTTTGCGTTTAGTTTTTTATTCAGTCGTTCTGACCTGCATTTTTGTTAACTTGACGTCAGCATGTGCAAGTTCATAGCGTCTTCTAAGTAGGCCTATTGGGTTATGATAACGTGTGTTTGGGTATTATCGTTTCGTAGGAAAGTATTGCTTCCATCATCAGGTTGTACGTTTCTTTACCCTGAAAAGCGATAAAATACTCTTCTAAAGAATTGGTACCCACAAGCCAGAGTACACGGTGTCATATCCCAGAAAACCAAGATATGAATCTGCACCTTCGTGAAAACATGAAATTTTTAAGTTATGATGTTCATATTGAAGTTATCGTAAAGAAGTGGATGATGTGATGATCACAGTGGTGATGTCTTTAATAAGAACAAGTGTGAGCAGGTTGGCAAGAGAAGGAGTTGATAAACTTATGTTTAGTAAGAAGCAAATAAATCGCTGCAGAAAATCACGATAAGAGGGAAACGTAGTGGGTTTCCTTATATGAGACAGACGGGCAGGATGGGAGTGAGTTGCTGTCCGTCTGTCTGTGGAATTTCAATCGCCGTGATTCTATAAGGAAAGTGAGAGTGTTGGTTACTCAGGTCACGCTGCTGTTGTCTGCACGGCGCTGCAGAATTGATAGGATGGTTAGGAACTTGTGTACCAGGTCCAAAGTTCATCTTCACAGCCTCATTACTACTATAGTTTTGTGTATTAACTGGAATATTCGCCGATCTCAGCGGTCTAAGGCGTGGATCTGCGGCCGTTCGCTTGCTGGGATTGCGGGTTCGAATCCCGCCGGGGGCACGGATGTCTGTTTCTTGTGAGTGTTGTGTGTTGTCAGGTTGTCTGCGTCGGCCTGATCACTCGTCTAGAGGAGTCCTACCGAGTGTAGGGTGTCTGAGTGTAATCGTGAAGCCCCGATAATGAGGAGGCCCTGGCCCACTAGCGGCTGTGGCGCCACTTGAAAAAAATTGGAATATTCTCTCGATTCCGCTATATGTTTCGGCAATACTTTTCCATCGTCAGGTGTACTTTACACAATATGACAAGCCCAAAAACACTTGTGTTGCGCAGTTTGTCATTTTACGTAAACTGCGCCTGATGACAGCAAAAAAAAAAAACATTCCTGAGATGTGACTCGTTTTTATAATCTGAGTGCCTTACTTCTACAGGTGGCGGGCACTTGTCAATGAGGTAATGAATTTTCGGGTTCCATAAAATGCAGGGGATTTCTTCACTAGCTGAGGACCTGTTAGCTTCTGAGAAAGGACTCTGCTCCATGGAGTTAGTTAGTCTTACTTCTCTGTTATGAAAATAATGGGAGTTTTTCTTTTTCGGAAACGTTGGTAAATAACTGCCACAATACGCGGGGTCACATGCCAGAAGAAAGTAATCTTCAAATGTATAGGAAGGCTGTAGAATGTGGAACCGGACTGCTTAGTCGTTGTGGCTGCAACCTGTACGTCTGAGGAATATAGGTTCCGTGTACGCTAGGGTTAAGAGACCTTTCTTCTCTCCACATCGTCCAGACCGGCTCTGAGGACCATCCTGCCTCCAATCCGTTGGGTAACTAGGAGCTATTTTTCGAGACGGAAAGCGGAAAGCTGACCATTACCTCTATCTAGCGCTGAGGTTAATAATGCTTGGAGCTAGAGCTCCACACCCTCACATATCTTCCTGGCATGTTGATGAATTAAACACTGGGACAAATTTATGTTTATATAAATATACATGCACAATGTAAAACATTGAAAGGACAGTTAAATGAAATAAGCAGTAATTTCAGATTTCTTCTGTGGACATCTAAGGTAGGGGAATTGCCAGGAGTAGATTATTTTATTTTCGTACTGCAAGGGGTTTTTAGGCCATTTTCCTAAATAATTTGATTGGTTGTGGTTTAATTTATTACACTACAAATATGTAAGGTGAGTGATAAATGCTAAATTGGAAATGACTTGGAAGGAAATAGTGGTCCAATCGATTTGCTTGGAATGACTGAGGCAAATCACAAAAAAGCTCATTTAGGATAGGTGATGATCCGGCCGCAATTCGAAACTGGCATCTCCTGAACACAAGTTACCTCCACACATACACTTTCAGTTATTTACAAAGAAAATGACAAGTCATTAGACAGAGTCATTTGAGACGAATTCTAATATTGTAAACAGAGATAAATTTTAAGCTACAGTTTTCAGCCAATCGAAGATAACCTCCGATACGCTGATTTATTTCAACGCTGTCCCGTCATGCTCCTAAAGTCAATCACCCTCGTAATGTTCGTAACGTAAAATTGGTCCTGCGCTTTAAAAACGCGCCATGCCACGAAGGCGGAAGGAGTAGTAGAATTATGCGCTCCTAACCTCACATATTCTTAACCGTGGCACTAGACGGATGTGTTTTGTCAGCTTCACGCTTTAGCCGCTTTAACCCGTGAAGACGAAGTTTCCGTACGCTTACTGGACTGAATGGTTCCCACACGTTTTAACTAATACAATAATGTGTGCTTTCACCAGGAATCGAACCCTAAATCCCCGAACATTCAGCCAGTAGCCCAGTGATCACCCTAACACGCCCGATCTTTACATCACTGGTGATGCCATGACTTTCCCTTTCTTCGGTTTTCTATAATTTCTTAATTCTCTCTTTCTCTCTCTCTTGTTCAGTTTGCCCTTAAAAACAATTTCCCTTCACTTTATCTCTTCCACTTCCCCAACGCTTACCTTTATCCATCTACTTTTGCCAGAAGGACGAGAGGGCATTATCTGGGAACCTCTAGAGCATTACATTTTCCTGTTTTTTTTCTGTTATTAATGTAGTGATTGTCACTATCGTCTTCACTTTTCTTCTTGCTCTTCTTTCATGCTTCGTGCTTCAGAAGGTAGCCCATTCCTTCTGGCAGGTGATGGCACACATATGCATGGTACCTGGGTTAAGATTCCGTGTCCTCCTCTAGATATAGCAAGTTAGTATTGCTCTCTGCGTACTGCAGTCTTCAGCTCTGTTGTTGCTTTTTGCTGTCGGTCAGACTCGAGTCTTGTTCTCCAAGTACGAGCCCAATTAGGGAAAGTTTACCTTATATGAAGAAATCGCCAATACTGGAATACAGCGCGGTGTGCGTACTGTTTTACGCTACTGCCGCATCACAGAATCCCATGACAAAATATAACCAAATTTCTGCAGTCAGTCTCATAATGACCCGGTCTGTAATTACAGTCTCAGTACCAGTACTTACATACCGTTATTCTGGTTCTTACAGGTTCCGATTTTGGCACTTTGGAGAATGGAAAGACGTCTTGGTGGACGACAGGCTGCCTACATACAGGGGCAGGCTAGTGTACACTCACTGCACTAACCCTACAGAGTTCTGGGTCGCTCTCTTAGAGAAGGCCTACGCCAAGTAAGTTTTGAAACCAGTGGGTAATTTGGCGATATTTTATACTCGTAAATGATTCTCTGCGGACGGAGGAATTGTCCGCCTGCTAAATACGGTAACTACAGGCACATTGAATAGGCAGTGGAGAACAACTGACGAAGGACAATCGGACAGCTTGGTTGCTAGATCTACCGAACGACAGAGCATTACATCACAGAAGACTGGAATCATCTCCAGCTTGGCTGTTGGACAGGAGTCTAACAACGTCGTACCGCAGATAATTAGCGCGACGTGAAATATCACACGTGTTCTCTGACGCAATTTCGTTTTTGGGACCACGTAATCATAGCAATGAACCTTCCGGTTCCATAAAGCGTGGAACATTTTTTTGACTCTCTGAGCAGCTATTAGATTCTTAAGAGGGAATCTGCTACATTAAATTACTCGTAGTTAGTTAATTATTTAGTTACAACTTCATATCCCATTGGTATTTACGTTTTAATATTTCATACACAAATCTTGTAAAAAACCTAACAAGTGTAAGTTTCCATGTGTATGTAACAAAAATTCAAAGAGACATTTAGTAGATAGCGTTTAGTGTGTTACATATACCTGACATAAAAAATAACTGTAAAAAAGATATACAGAACTGTAATGTTACCTGTTGTTTTGTATGGGTGTGAAACTTGGTCTCTCACACTGAGGGAGGAACATAGGCTGAGGGTGTTCGTTAATAGGGTGTTGAGGAGGATATTTTAGTCTAAGAGGGAGGAGGTGACAGGGGAGTGGAGAAGACTATAACGAGGGACTTAATGATCTGTACTCATGACAAAATATTATTCGGGTGATGAAATCAAGAAGAATGAGGTGGGCGGGGCATGTAGCACATATGGGTGAGGAGAGAGGTGCATACAGGATTTTGGTGTGGAGACCTGAGGGATGGAGACCACTTGGAAGACCCAGGCTTAGATAGGAGGATAATATTAAAATGGATCTTCAAGATGTGGAATGGGGGCATGGACTGGATTGATATGGCTCAGGATAGGGACAGGTGGCAGTAATGAACCTTCGGGTTCCATAAAATGCGGGGAATTTTATTAACTACCTGAGGACCTGTTAGCTTCTCAAGAAGGACTCTGCTCCATGGAGTTATTTATCTTTGTTATGTTGCTTATGCTTTGGTGAATATCTTTAATCTGGAAAGGGTTAGTGAGGGAAATTTTCTTTGCACAATGCATTGTCCATTTATTTCGGGTAATTTTGCTTTCTGATAATCTTGCTCGTATACTGTGAAGTTCCCATTGTTCTTTTGAATTACTTTACGTGGAGATCACCTTTAGTGTCCATTTCCTTTACCTAAGTTGGCCCTCTTCCACTTGAGCAGTGGGTACGAAATTGTGGTCCGCACATTCCTAGGGGTCTGGCCAGTGGGTCCGCGAGATTATTCTAACCCCCTATTATATAAAACGAAAAATATTGTACCCAAAATTTGAATTTTTTACACAATCTCTTAGTCTGGTACAGTGTCTGTAGAAAAAAGGCCTTCCTTTCTTGTTTTAGTGTTACTATAACTGCTAGGAGAATCATAGTTTTTGTAATGAATTTTCCATTGATATGAGAAAGGTTTTAGAGTTTAAGTTTGAAATTATTACAACTTGAAATTTTACTCTAATTTTGCTTTAGGGGCCGCGAATTAAGATAACTTGTCGGAAGAGGTCCGTAGATTATTGAGGCTTTGTAACGGGTCTCCAGTGCTACAGAGATGGAGAATCACTGCCCTAGAGAATTAGTTTCTTTGATAATTTTCCATTATTCTGTGCACTCCATTTACCCATCGAAGTCATGTTTCCCTGAGCATATTTTATCTTGAGTCTTATTTACTTGATATGTGCTGAGTGTGGCTCGCAGTGGTGCAGGTTCATGCCGTTTGCAGGCTGTATGGCTGCTATGAAAATCTGCAGGCGGGTTTCACCACGCGAGCACTGCAGGACCTGACAGGTGGCATTGTGCAGAGCTTCGGTCTCAGCAATCAGGACCGCTATCTGACGTTCCAGGTGCTGAACAGTGCGGTGCCACGCTCCAGTCTGCTCATCGCTAGCATCAATCCCGTGAGTTTACGTCGTGTTATTAGCAGTTCAGTGGGGACTGTTTAGTGTGTGGGGCCTTCCGGGTTTCTACACCGTGTAGCCTTGTAGGCTGACACAGGCACTTCAATATCGATGCTAGAATGTAGGTTCTCACAGCGGTGTTGCTGAACATTCAAGTCTTCTGATTTGTTAACTGTGTCATTCGGTAATTGACACAGTTTAACTTCCCAGAAGATTTGTGTGTTCGCTTCACTGGCGAAATTGGACATAAATTTCAACGTTGAGGATGGAGGAAACATCTTTATCCTAAACGTCGGTGTCCACCTTCAAGACTCCATGGTGTCAAAACTCATAATATCACAATCCAATGCAATACGCCCAGGCCCGTAGCCAGACCATGAACACAGGGGGTGCAGCAGCTTCCAGTGTGTGTGTACATACGTACATATGATTATATACGTATATCATGGTCTATTGTACATATGATGTGGATACATATTGTGTAGGCAGAAGCGTACAAAGCGCCTTTGTCAGGACCACAGAATCAGCATTTTAATTACACAGTGCGCTCTATAATATTGCACCAAATACCTTGCATATAAGTACATTTTTTTTAAAATTAGTTACCAAGCATGGCGTTAAAACGGATGCGGTAAGGTGTCGCACGTTTTTTAGCGGGCTGATCGGCATGTTTGTTTTCTTTAATATTTTACAAATTCTTAGTGGGTGAACCCAGTGGTGCATTGCACCCACTTTCACCCCCCCCCCCCCCTACCTACGGGCCTGGATACGCTACAGATTTTATCGCTAATAACCGGAGTAGAACAATAAAAAATAGCATCTTGTTTAAAAAATACTGTAACAAATTCCAAAAAATATCGTACTATGAATGTCGTATTTCAGGATATCTACCCGTGTTTGAGAGAATTAAAACACGCCCCACCTGATAATATAATATAACATTCATTTTTGACGAGGTGATCTAAGATTTTCAGGATATTTTTGAAAAAGCCACCTGATAATTTTAATGTCTCGGTTTTAGGAGATGGTCTCATGTAGCAGAAATAACTGCAAAATGCTTCTTCCGATAAAGAGTGAAGTGTCGTGTTCTACGAGATAATTTTGTTTCAGAAGAATTAGTACCAGTTCCACCTTACAACATATCCGAAGTCTCGTTAGTGGCCACTGCCTTGTGTTTTAGGAGAAAGAGAACAAGCGTCAACTGCGGCTGCGCAACGGATTAATAACGCAGCACGCTTACAGTGTGACGGGACTCGCGAGGGTTCGCGGCCCCTTGGGTGAGACACCACTCGTGAGGCTACGAAATCCTTGGGGACGCGGAGAATGGACGGGGCCCTGGAGTGAGCGTTCCTGGGAATGGGACGGGCTGTCAGAAAGGGACAAGGAATTGCTCAGCGTCAGAGTCCGAAACGACGGTGAATTCTGGTGAGTGAGTATGTTGAAGACAAGTGTACCTTCAGGGAAGATTACAGTCTTCTGAGATGTAACGCCTTGTAGTCTACGCATCAGGACATTCTGTTGACTCCATCATCAGAGTACGTTCATCGATCCTGATGATGGAGCTAGCATGTGCCTCTGAAATATCAGTGCACTTCTACCAGATTACACGGCGTCATATCCCAGAGGACAGTAATCTATACGGTCTCCTTCTGAAAACCTCAAATCTCACCGTGCCTGCTTTGATTGATTCTTGATTCATTTAAACTCACTTTTGTCAAAGTAATATTTTAAAGGACGAATGGAGAAGGATGTAAAAGAGAAATGTCGTAGCCAATTTTAAAAAAAATATGGCAACTTTTAGTTTCCGAAAGTGCAGGTTCGAATGTCGGCTCGGAAACAAATATCCCGTTTGATATATTTGTGGTCTTCCTTAGACCCTCCAGGCAGTAGTAATGATAGGCCACTACTGATTCATGATTTCAGGCTTCAGCCAGTCAGCCGCCAATCAATGCTGCATGCCAGCCGCTCATCTCGGCTGGCATGCAGCATTGATTGTTAGCTAATCGGTAACTAACAACACATCATCGCTGCGTAACAGCTCAGAAAAGCGAAGACCCCCACGACTGATTCTATGAGCGTCTTTTTCAGTTCATCTTTAATCATACGTCTGGTTCAACAACTTGGTACTTACGAGTTAAAAGATATTTGTTGTCTTTCACTACCAGCTGCAAGTTTACTAGTTGCTTAATTTGTGTGTATTTTAACACCAAAAGCGTATATATTCGTCTGCAGTTTTCTTCTTCACACGTCCCGGAATATGGTTGTATTGCGTGTTTTGTGAACTTTTCGTGACATTATGAACAACATAAAACCAAGCGTATTAGGCGCATAATAACGAAACGTGGCTTCTAAATGCCAATATTAAAAGAAGACAGTGTAAGGACACGCAGGAATCAGACTGAATAGTCCTCACTTGCGGAGGTGTCGCGAGTCCCACTGCAAAAATGTCGTGTTGCAGGATGTCTTTTGAGGACTTCGCACGCCACTTTACTCACCTGGATCTTGTTCACGTCGGCCCAGACGACTGGATGAGCGAACCTGCACTCCACTCTAAGCAACCCTGGCGCGCCGTACTGGCAAGACGCCGGTGGCGTTCCGGTTACAACGCAGGTGGCGGGCCGAGCTACACAGGTAACTAGCCTTTCACACCCACACACAGATACTTGTACACGTCGTTTGATTTACTGTTGTCAAGAAATTCATATTCTTTCTTCAGCTCAGTTTTAACGACAAAGAAGACATGCCGAATCAAATCCCAGCCTCATTTTGACCCGTCGACGTCGAATAGCCTCATATTTTACCTCTGTTTCGGTTTTGTGCCTGCTATCTATTGCTCTTTTTAGTCACCACAAGGAATAACTAAGATGATAAAACGTCTTTAACACCTTTGGTTAGGCAAGAGGATAGGATCCGCCTTGCCTTAATCCTCCTCTTAGTTTCTCGTTTTTACTTCCCCTTAACATGTCTCTGTTTCTTCTTATTATTATTATTTATCTTCTTCCTTTCGTCTCAGCACTTATGGAACTGTAACACCATTCCTGAGAATAACATTCCATATATTTTCTGGTCTTCCCAACAGATGTTACTGTAGGATATACCTGCTTTGGGAAATGTATAATCTACTAGAAATTAACAATAATAAAAAACCTGGGAAACTCTTGCCTTATTTATCAGAATTTGCTTCTTTAAAGTGAGGGGAGGTGCCTTGATCAAACTACGTTTGGTTCCACATTTTGAGAAACAGTTCGTGTTTCTTCCACCACTTGTGTGTCCAAATGCTTACTTATTGCCGTTGTTCTGGTTGTGACGCAGAGACAACAGCGATGAACCCGCAGTTCCACATCCAGATACCGCGTACTAGCAGCAACAAGTGCCACGTGGTCGTGTCCGTCACCCAGTTCTATGAGACTGTTCCAGACAGTCGCAAGAAGAAACCGTTGTTCGCCATCGGCTTTGCCGTGTATGAGGTTCCCCACGCAACGGCACGACTGACGCCCCACTTTGTGGCAGAGCAGGTACTTAACTTGCAGCTGAACTCTCACACGCACTGCCTACACTTTTATTGCGTTGCGTTAGATACACAAAATACATACACAAACGCAGCTGGGGAGGTTCCAAACTTCTGTGTCTCCCAGGGGCGCACCCAAATGGGGGCTGCCGGGCTGCAGCCTCCTCCAAACCCCCAAAACCTAAATTTAAAAAAGCAGATTTTGTAAATATTATGATATCAAATGTTTTACGTGATTTCCCGTTCAGCCGAAATCAGCCAATGAAGTTGGTTGATGACTAGTACATTAGAATTTTGAAAAATAAATTGACAAAAATAAAACAACCAGAAGATGGGACACTGTGATTGAGTCGTGGAACGTGTAGTTATATTCGTACGTATATAAATGCAGTTGCAAACAGTGTTATGTTTTAACTACAACATGATTTTTAAAACATAATTTTTAAAATCAAACATAAACTATATACAGCCTCAGGATCAGCCCCCCCCCCTCCCCAAGGAAAAATTCTGGGTGCACATCTGATGTCTTGCATTTAAAAATCTACTGAAATGATTTAGATTAAAGTCTATAGTGGAAATGTGAAGTAAAATGCAATTATTTCTACTGTCTTAATGTAACTTACACGTTGATATCTTTATAAATTTTAAAATGATTCACACAAAACGTTTATATGTGGCATAAAATGTACCTAATTAAGAACTGTAATTTTATCTTAAAACAGTTTTCGTTTATAAAGTGAATGGAAGAAAAATTATTTATGATAGCTCAGAAACCATGTACTTTATCTGTAACAAATGAACATCAATGTCGATTATAAAATTCATACGCGATAGACCTGAATTAGTATGATCAACATAAAGCAGTACCAGTTTTTCGTCCGGAATATGGTTACTTTCCTTGTCAGCGTCACAGTATATAGTAAATAGGACTAGAAGGAAGAGTGATGCTCAAAATAAGAAACTAAATTTCTCGTTAAATTACAAAGTGCCCAATAGCGGTACACGCAAATAGTGAAGAACTTACAGTGGAGTAAAGAGAATAATGAAGAGAAATTGTGAAATTAAATGAGAGGCGGCATTCTATTAGGACTACATAATATAAAAGCCGAAATAAATTTACGATTCAGAAGTGAAACTATAAAACTGGGCTTTCTGTCTACTTGAGGGTCGCCGCACGTGACAGGCATTTCCCAGCTTCTGCTCAACACTCTCACATTTGCATCCTTCAGGCTCCTTTGTAAGTCCAAGGTTGTAATACCACCGTTTGTGCATACACTGAGCAGGTTGCCACGGCGGTAACACGTCTGACTCGCATTCGGAAGATATCTGTTTCGAATCCTGAATCGTACTTTTGGTAATCAGATGCAGTCTCTCCCAGAAGAATGCACGAGCTAGCTGCCTAAAGTAGGCCACGACACTTCTTCCGCATCTTTTTGCATTTATTATCAATTTATCACTCCACATTTAATTTAATATATACTTACGAATTTATGCAACATAGTAAAAGAACCGAACAATCGATCTGCCTCTTACGTGCTTTATTGTTTGTGACCGTTGCTGGAATAGTATTGACTGGCAGGGGAAACGGGCGTAGGCCTACTTAGAGAAAACATGCAGTACTTTTACGTGGAGGCCCCATGTACTGAACACAGGCCGCAGAAGTTAGATGTAATGTAATATTTCTCTAACATGCTCCTAAAGCTGTTCGAAACACAAAATCGTGAAAATAATTGCGAGTTTTGAGGTTGTCGAAGTACCAACTACTGACGTAACTGTCTTCTGTGATGGTGCACCGTGTTACCTACGTTTCGGGACAACCTGCTACCTCCATTCTCAAAACCAGTGGAGGCAGCAAGTTCCTCTGAAATGTCGGTACATATTTACCAGTGCACGTGACGTCACACCACAGAAGACAGCTACCTGCATAGTAATGTTATCTGTGCATATTCTATTTACTGAATTTAAAGATAACTTTGTTGGCGTAACCGTCGATGTTGATTAGTTCAGTTTAGTTTATTCGTTTATTCCACTTAGCCACACGTGTGACATTGGACATGTCAAATTCAATTTACGACTTACATATCATGTCAAAATCATTTACAAGTCATATATCACAAAGACTCAACTCACAATATACCAACATTAAAACAATAAAGTACAATAAAATATAATGTGACGTAAAATACCAATACTGATTAAAACAGATAGGAGTGACAACTTATCGAACTCGCGTATAAAAAAATCCATATACAATCAGTACGACATATATTCATTCACTGAATAAGATACATATGGTAACAGAAAGGATTTCAGTTCTCTTTTAAAATATTTGATTTTGTCCAGTTTTTTAAGCGATCTGACATTTTGTTTTAGACTCTAATTCCTGTATTCACCACACACTTCCTGAAGAAGTCCGTATGGCAGAAGTGAAAATGAAAATTGAACCGAGCCTCAGCCTTCCAGCCCTATAGTCCTTTTATTTACTACGTTTTACAGGCTCGTCTAATCATTTTAACCTAAATTAGCTTTAAAGAAGCTGAGAAAGTAACCGATAAATGAAAAACGACCATCAAATGGGCTGTTCTCTGTAGACAGCAATGGGAAATTCAAGAAAGCAGCGACACTGCGTAATCTAGCGAGTGGCAAGAGAACTATAACCGAATGTGTGTGTTGGTAGTTTCACGCGAGAGAGCACCAAACGCTGTGCACTTACCAGGGCAATATGTTGTGATAGGAGGTACCTGACACAAGAAGGTGTTTGACATGAACAAACTGAAGACGATGATTCTATTAAAACTGAAACTGAAATTAAATACTCCCTTCATGTACGTGCCTGTAAATTACCAACTCAATGTTCTGTGAAATTTATAAGAATGAAAAAGTTCTGGTTTTTTACTACTGGCCGAACGACTGAAAAATCGTGGCTCAATTCCCAGCAGAAATTTTTATCTTACTCAAAACGTCCAAACTGGCTGTGGGACCCACCCAGCCTCGTAATTAGTGGGTACTGGGAACTCTTTACCTGGTCTTAAAGCGAGCGGGGCATGAAACTGAGCACTCATTTTAAGAATCAGTGGAGATATATATCCACTTGTTCCGTATACTTTTATGGCATGCAAAGTGACAGTTTCGCCCCTTTTATTTGTCAGAATAAACGAAGAATTAATGTGCATGTAAATTGTAATGAACTTTGAGCTACTTTACCATCTCTCATTAAGTTGGCAGTACTTTCAAAGTTACTCACTCTTTCGTATTCGAAAGAACAGTGGTTAAAATGTTAACCTGATATGAAAAATAATTTGCTTTTCTCTGTTCCTGCTAATATCGGGGTTTACTAGTTGCGTCCCGCGGTCACTTTTCAGATAAGAGCTGTGTATCAGTTGCGTCCCGAGTTGTCAACCCCCCCAGATAAGGCAATGTATTAGTTGCGTCCCGCGGTCAGTTTAAAGGTATAACAGTTGTGTAGCAGGCTGCTGAGGAAAATCCGAACGGCTGTAGTGTCGAATCGGGTCCAGGGTGCCTTGGTTCAAAGTCCGTCTGTGACGCTGTACAGTGGGTCAGATTAAGCGAGACCTGGCTACAATTACAATTCTTCGACTTCCACAAAATGCTTAAAAACTACTTGAGGGGCAACAGGAAGTTCTCAGGGTAACGTAAGTTTTATGACATTTGGGGTGGATATATTTTCGGTAGAGGCAAACAAACAGAGCGTTCTATATTTATAGTCCTACAAATGTACATTTTATTAACTATTAGTTGTGTAACACTGTCCTACATGTTTCGAACCATATTCTGGCTCATCCTCAGGGACTCAGTATTTAAAATTACACATTTTTACATCAATTGGTACAATTGTTTAAATAGTAAAAACTGAATAACATGGCTTTTTTTTACAATCGTGTTTAAACACTGGTTAAAATGTGAATAGATGTAGCTGCTGTTTATTTCGGTGTTATAAACCAAGTCTTATACGGGTTAAAATGTTAAAAGTTGAATAATCTGTGTTGTTATGATATCCTGAAACATACACTATTTAAAATAAAATTGATAGTCGTATTTATGTTAATGTGATTTTTAGTAGGTTGTAAATTGTTGGATGTAGAATTGTTCTAAGGTATTCATATATCCATATATGAATTGTTCTAAGGTATCCATATATGAATTGTTCTAAGGTATTCATATATCCATATATGAATTGTTCTAAGGTATCCATATATGAATTGTTCTAAGGTATTCATATATCCATATATGAATTGTTATAAGGTATCCATATATCAATTGTTCTAAGGTATCCATATATCCATATATGAATTGTTCTAAGGTATCCATACATGAATTGTTCTATGGATATATGAATAACTTAGAACAATTCTACATCCAACAATTTACATACAATAACAAACTAATGCCAGAACAAAATACAGCAGACTACAACCCAATATTCCGCTTTATCTACGACAACCAAAATCGTCACTCCTCCACGTGACAGTGACCTACTTAAATACCGGATACACCACTCGATAGCCAGTACTGTTCTCATCACGTAATAGTCAAACAACTCCGATAAATAGGTATGTACAACGTTGACTACTTCAACTTACGTTCTACCTACTAAAAATCACATTAACATAAATACGACTATCAATTTTATCTTAAATATTGTATGTTTCAGGATATCATAAAACACAGATTATTCAACTTTTAACATTTTAACCCGTATAAGACTTGGTTTATAACACCAAAATAAACAGCAGCTACATCTATTCACATTTGAACCAGTGTATAAACACGATTGTAAAAAAAAAATTCATGTAATTCAGTTTTTACTATTTAAACAATTGTACCAATTGATGTAAAAATGTGTAATCTTAAATACTGAGTCCCTGAGGATGAGCCAGAATATGGTTCGAAACATGTAGGACAGTGTTACACAACTAATAATGAATAAAATGTACATTTATCAGACTATAAATATAGAAAAGAAAATGTACGGAATGAATAATATTAAGTTTTTAAACAGAGCGTTATTTCAGGCTTCCGCCGCGATGTTGATGAGATCTGCGCCCTTCTGGGGTATTACGCATCGTCGAGTGGTAATCTTTACCAAAGTTTCAGGACACTGTATCGGTCCCGTCTTTAAGAAAGACTTCTTGACCCTTGAAGATGGGGCCGATATTGTCCCGAAACGTCGGTAAAGGATTACCACTGGACGCTGCGTAATATCCTAGAAGAGCGCAGATCTCACAAAGAGAGCGTTGTTAGTAGCAGCGGTTCGGAAAGGTACTTTGTACGCAAATTCCAGTAGTGGTTTATTAATTATTTTTACAGTGACAATTTAATTTATTAAGTTAATTGATCACGGTGCAGAGCAATGAAGTTAAGTAACGTGTGAACTAATTAAAAACGTAATATTTCAAGAGAAATAAATAATTTTTATGTCAACTTAAATTATGCTGATTTTTTTTCTGCATAAAATTTGAAGTTTATTATTTACATAGAGCTGTAAAATTGATCTGAGCCGCTTTAGCTATCCGTTTGTTGTATTATTGTATAGCTTCAAACTTTATTATTACCTAATATAAGAAATTAACTGCTTATACATGCTACTCTGAAAGTTATTAACGATTGCATAAGATAGTGTCATGTACTTAGAGAATTTGATCATGCGATTTGACATGTAATCTACCATTTTGAGTGCCCATCTTCGATTTCAATAAAAAGTTAGTACAGTGTACAAAACTAACCAGCTTACACATTATGTATGTTATGTTTATAAGCATACACTTTATATTCTTAGACATACATATCTATATATTTATTGTTATACATTTTATAATAAACTATGAAAATATTTCGCACAATTATTTACAGATGAATAAAAATTAAAGCACAAGGAGTTGTTTAAAATTTGGACACAAAGGAAAGCACAGCAACATAAAGAGTGAATACGTTAAAAAGCGTGCCATAGGGATGTACAGATCTCTTTGTTTTCAATTAAGAATCTAGATACCACGTGAAACTTTTATTTTATAAAAATTAAACCGATATTAAATAAACAGTAATTGTTTTATTTTCAATTTTCAGTGAGTTTTTATTTTCAGTTTTGTTAATATAATTATTATTTTACAGCTCATTTTCGGCCTGAAGAAATTTCCTCAAGCGCATTAGTGGAAATAGAATATATCTCATGCTGTACTGGATATTTGAAAAGAATATTGATAGAAGAAGAAACCAACAGTATTGTGTATCAAACAACACAGAATCATTTGAGAAAGTTGTCAATTTACACATTACAGTTATTGCCAAAACATATCAAACATTAGAAATTTTACGTTGTGTTCACCGTGCATCTTGACATCAATTTTCAATTTCTTCAACCAACTAATGCACCTTATTTTATTTTATTTTTTCATTTCTTTTCCTTTTTTGGTTCAAGAAATTGAAAGATTACAAAATGTCATGCACTTCAGGTATACGTGGTCGTCGAAACCTTCGACAACTTAGGAGTTGGGTGGTGTCTGTGTGTGTGTGTGTGTGTGTGTGATGTCCCTCGCTGCTCTGCGGGTTCGCTTCCCGGTCTGTTCTGAAGGTTTGGTCATGTCTCTGTATGATACACATGAAGCAGAGACCTTGGGACGCAACTGATACATTGCCTTATCTGGGGGTTTACAACTCGGGACGCAACTGATACATTGCCTTATCTGGGGGGGCTGACAACTCGGGACGCAACTGATACGCTTTCTTGACCGCGGGACGCAACTCGTACGTCCCCGCTAATATATACCAACATATCTCAATACCTTACCGTAGTGGCCAGGTTACAGGATTCACGACCGGGAAATCGTAATTTGATTCCCAGCAGAGGCGTCAAGACCGGTTCTGGGGCCCATTCAGCTTCCTATTCAACGAGTATCCCTTAGGTAACGATGTAATACCATTGCCCTATAATTCTTAATGGCGTTTTCTTTAAGTACAGTGACAAACTAACATTCATGTCATATTGGCTCCCTGCTCAGCTTTTCCCCATACGTAATCATGTTATTTGCTTTGTCGCGTCGAAACTCACCATGATGAAGGGCGTAGTATTTGGAACTATATATTTCTGCATCCTGTCGTGTTTAGTAGACTGGTGTCAATGTTCTATTCTCTCAGTCTAAATACAAATTTATCTGTGTGTATTCATTAGAACACCCACTCAGCTCTACTAATACTTCTAATGAATACACACAAAGAGCTGTGTTAAGACGGAGTGAATAAACTCGGACAAGGAAGATGTGGATCTGTGAATATTTGTAAGACACTTTACAAATTATCGCCAGCCTAGCAGCTAAAATTTATCAGCTGTTTCTATGACTCCTTGTTGGCTCCTTGAGTAACCTGACTGATGGTTGAACAGAGACTGAATTGTTACTTTACTGTATGGTTCAATGACTTGACGAAGTGACGTCAGTTGACGACTGAGATGATCTTTGGATGACCGACTTAATTGAATCATTAAGCTACTAGGTACATTACTGAAAAGCTTGCTAACTGAGTGGACTGACTCTGTTACTTAGTGACTTCACTGGATGAATAATTGAGTGACCTGACTAAATGACTATGAGACCCGACTTAATGAAGAACTGAGTGACCTGACTAAATGACTATGAGACCCGACTTAATGAAGAACTGAGTGACCTGACTAAATGACTATGAGACCCGACTTAATGAAGAACTGAGTGACCTGACTAAATGACTATGAGACCCGACATAATGAAGAACTGAGTGACCTGACTAAATGACTATGAGACCCGACTTAATGAAGAACTGAGTGACCTGACTAAATGACTATGAGACCCGACTTAATGAAGAACTGAGTGACCTGACTAAACGACTATGAGACCCGACTTAATGAAGAACTGAGTGACCTGACTAAATGACTATGAGACCCGACTTAATAAAGAACTGAGTGACCTGACTAAATGACTATGAGACCCGACTTAATGAAAAACTGAGTGACCTGACTAAATGACTATGAGACCCGACTTAATGAAGAACTGAGTGACCTGACTAAATGACTATTAGACCCGACTTAATGAAGAACTGAGTGACCTGACTAAATGACTATGAGACCCGACTTAATGAAGAACTGAGTGACCTGACTAAATGACTATTAGACCCGACTTAATGAAGAACTGAGTGACCTGACTAAATGACTATGAGACCCGACTTAATGAAGAACTGAGTGACCTGACTAAATGACTATTAGACCCGACTTAATGAAGAACTGAGTGACCTGACTAAATGACTATGAGACCCGACTTAATGAAGAACTGAGTGACCTGACTAAATGACTATGAGACCCGACTTAATGAAAAACTGAGTGACCTGACTAAATGACTATGAGACCCGACTTAATGAAGAACTGAGTGACCTGACTAAATGACTATTAGACCCGACTTAATGAAGAACTGAGTGACCTGACTAAATGACTATGAGACCCGACTTAATGAAGAACTGAGTGACCTGACTAAATGACTATTAGACCCGACTTAATGAAGAACTGAGTGACCTGACTAAATGACTATGAGACCCGACTTAATGAAGAACTGAGTGACCTGACTAAATGACTATTAGACCCGACTTAATGAAGAACTGAGTGACCTGACTAAATGACTATGAGACCCGACTTAATGAAGAACTGAGTGACCTGACTAAATGACTATGAGACCCGACTTAATGAAAAACTGAGTGACCTGACTAAATGACTATGAGACCCGACTTAATGAAGAACTGAGTGACCTGACTAAATGACTATTAGACCCGACTTAATGAAGAACTGAGTGACCTGACTAAATGACTATGAGACCCGACTTAATGAAGAACTGAGTGACCTGAATAAATGACTATGAGACTTGGCTGAATGATTAATTTAGTGACCTGAATAAATGGCCATGAGACTTGACTGAATAACCTACTGGGTGACATAATTAAATTACTTACTTCACTGAACCCTTAAGTTGCTGACTGAATGGCTGAATTACTGAGCTGACGGTGCAGCCTAAGTTATCCACTCATCAACTTGGGTATTTATGCTCTTAATTACACACCCGTCATTTTGCCACAGAAACCACTGGATGTGACGAACCACTCAGTTGCCCGCGAGGTGGTCACCTTCTTCACCCTGCCCCCAGGCGACTACATCGTGGTGCCGCAGACCGCCATCCCCAACTGTGACGGCAAATTCCTGCTCAGGATCCTCACCGACGAGCAGAGCAACATCTGGTGAGGACTGACAGCATTATAATGTGTTAGGCCGCGGTGACATGGACGGAATATGTAGCACGAATGGGGTAATAGAATTTGTTTTGGGAACACGAAAAGAAGCCCTGGACATCTCCCCCCCCCCCCCAGCTCTTACCATTCCTCCTCTAATGTACTTGTACTCCACTCTATACTCTTCCAGCCAAATTTCGTTCCTTCGGAACGAATGTCGGTGGTGATAAACACGAGAAAAACTTTAGATCTTCGCTCTTCTGGGATTTAACGCAGCTACATTGGTAGTCAGTTACCGACGTTTCGGGACAACCTATCGGTCCCATCTTCAAGGATCAAGCAGTCCAAGGAGAATGCCGGGAGTACTTAGGTACGTAGTTATGTAGGGAATGGTGTGGGCGATGAGTGGTTCTGAGAGGCTGCAGGAAAAGGGGACGAAAAGGAAAAAGAAAAGCAAGAAAGAAAGGAAAAGAAAAAGTATGAGATAGAAAGAGAAAGTGGAGGGATAACGAAGACAGAAGGAGGGCGAGCCCTATGGGGCTGGGGCAAAAAAGTGCCGAGGGAAAAATTGCCGTTTTATCCAAGGGGGAATAGATGTAGCAGGATGAAGATCCGAAGAAATAAAAAATGGAAATAGATTCGGAAGGGGGAAAAAAGGAAATACCAATCTACTCTGCGTAAAGTCCCAACAGAGCGAAGATCTCATTTACACCGCGGTGGAAGCCTGAAATCATATGAGATAATCTTCGCTAGCGACAAACTTTTGGGCTGGTTGACATGGATCACTAGGGGCTGGAGGGGAATACATCAGTAAGCAGATTGTGGTAAGCCCTGAGCGCTGTCATCCCGTCATTCACGTGACTTTTTCCCTTGACCTCAGTAATGTAACTCCACGTAGCAGAAATCGTCTTCAGAACTTAATGATTTCGGAACTACTCATCAAATTTCCCTCTTCTTATAAAACCAGAAATTTAATTACCGTGTTATCATGGGCCAGCCCCTGGACTCTAACCTGAGCCAGTTAAATCTACGTCATGACCTTAAACCATATTTATTTAAAGTGGAAGTACAATTATAATATATTCTTCTCATATTAGTCTTCGTTTTACCAGTGGTGTCTTCCTTTCAGATCTTTCTACAAACTTTTTTTATTCACGTTTTACTCTCACATTCATGCTACACGCATTGCCGGTAATATAAAAGAAAATTGTGCTGGAGGAACATCAGTAGAAGAGGCCGAAGCGGAGGGTTACAAATAGGTGGGACGTTATTAAAATAAAACTTGGAAAAATGGAAAGAAAAGTGGAGATTCAGTCGTACTACTATTGAGTTAAAGCTAGTAGTAGTACTACTGTTGCATGTAGCTTAATTAGAGCTTTTGTGGTTATGACCTTTGCGTTGCACCAAACAGATATCGCCTCGGCCAGACGACTAAGATTCAAATTTGAAGGAAAGCATAGTACGCTGAACTTAGGTGTTGAAGATTACCGAAACAGTTAACTGGAAGCTCGAGTATATATAAAATAGGATACGTTTAAGGCTGTCTGTGTGTTTATTACTCGTAAAATATATTTTTAATCACTGGCATATGCCGAGGTTGCAGATATGTGTATGAAATTTATGCTATCTAAAGATAAATAAGTAACTGCCTCTACTATTCTAACAAACGCAGTTTAGAATTAGGAAGAATTAGAATGGGCCAATCAAGGAATGGAATACAAGAAAAAGGAAGAAGATAAAGGTTCAACTGGGATAAATTGAAGGAGAGTCGAGATAAATACTTTCCCATAGAACACTAAGAAGTCTTTTCCACTAGTGACAATGAATGACCGTTTTATGTTCCACTACAAACAGTAAATTAAAGTAAATTAGGTAAATGATGCCAGAAGTTGAGTAACTTCCAGGGTGTTGTATGTCGTTAGGTGGTGGTCTGTGAACCAAACTTAAATTATGACTCTCGTCTTCTGAAATGTGACATCCTGTAGACTGACACCTGTCTATTAACAATTCTGAAGAACAAGCTACCTCCTTCTTCAAGGTAGGAGATGGAAGATTGAAGTTCCTTCGTACAGTTGGTGTCCATCTTTCAGTCTACATCGCATAACATTAGATAAAACAGCAGTCTTGCTGTGCACCGACGTGAAACCCTAAGATCTTCTGTGCATTCATCTCTGCAAATTTTTAAACCGCTTGTCTCTCTATGGCTTTGCAGGGAAGTTAACGAGGACAACATGCTCTTCAGAAACATATCCACAGAGTTCATGGATGATTCGGCTGCACCGACGATAATATTGGTAAGTTTTTAAAGCAGGCCTGTCAAGACTCTTAGATAAAGTTGTTCCTGTGCTTAATTAAGCATCACACCTGGAGGATGTCTAGTGTACTGGAGTTATTATTTTCTGATTCTAAAACCTGTATAATCGGGACACGTTCCAAATCAGCAAAAAAATTCAAGAAACGTGTATTGTAGAATCTTCACATTTTCTTTATATATTTACCTTTACCTTCAATAATTAATTTTACACTTAAATTATCTCATACTTTATTTTTATTCCAGAAACCTTTATTACCTATTTTGATATTGCGATTTTGCCCGGCATTTTATTCACGATACATAAACATATAATAAGTTTTATCAGCATTTACTTCTAGACCAATCTCCTTACTAGCGACGAATAAGGCTTTCGAATATCGGTTTGAAAATAAATTTACCAGTCTTATGTTTGGTAACCAGGCAACCTCGAAACATCCCGCCTATAGCCCTGATCTGGTGCCGAGCGATTATCTTCTGTTTCCAGAGCTGAAAGAAAATCTTGTGGCCACAAATGTGAAGGTGGTCACTAGATGGACAAGTGTATGACGTAATGGCTGATAACACAGGACACGAACTTCTATCGACAGGGGATGGAAAAGCTTATCCCATGATAAGATAAATGCCATAGAACAGCAGTGCAATTAAATATGAACTTTTAATATTAGAGATGGAATTGAAGAACCAAAAATGAACGGATTGAAACTTGTTTTCTGACTGCCTTAAATGCATTCTTTCACCCAATAACTCTTTACCCGGTACTATTTTCAGTCGAGTAGATTGGCCTTAAGCTTATCACTCACGCTCCCATCTAGCGCGGTGCTTGAGAATACGTGGCTTTAAGCTCCACTTCCACGTACATCTTTATGGCTTGATGAGAAATTGAGCACAGGGACAATTTTGTATTTACCTTCGTCCTTTTCATTAAGCAAGCTATTACACGTGTCGTTTCGACAGTAGACTGTTCTCTCATCTTCATGTTACTTCCACATTTTGTATGATTGTCTAAAAATTTGTATCAGCGGTTGTTATTGTGTCAGTTACTTTGGACATTTAAAGTTAATGAAGGAATTTAATGTGCATGACATTTCTGCAGACGATTATACACACTTCTTTATGTTATTTAGTGTTTATTTTTATCCTTTTACTTTTTTAGCCTGACGGGAAGTCCATAGTTGCTAAGCTGCTACTTAAATATCCACCGGAAGTGGATGCATTACAGCTGCAGAAAATACTCAAAGCTCACTGGAAAGGTAATGTATAAGGCTATAGACTGAAGCCCTTTGAAATATCGACGGAAAATTATTCTAGTGTTACAGTTCAATGGACTACACAGTCGTCAGTGCGGATGGTAGCGAAGAGTGGGGGATTGGGACTTCTTACAAGTTCTGACACACATAGGTGAAGTGGAGAAAGCTGCTAACTGTGTTCAGTACGCAGAAAGGCAGTAACTGAAGTGGGGAAAGTTGTTGTCCGTGTTCAGTACCCAGACAGACAGTAATTGAAGTGGAGAAAGCTGCTATCCGTGTTCAGTACGCAGAAAGGCAGTAACTGAAGTGGGGAAAGTTGTTGTCCGTGTTCAGTACCCAGACAGACAGTAATTGAAGTGGAGAAAGCTGGTAACCTTGTTCAGTACCCAGACAGGCAGTAATTGAAGTGGAGAAAGCTGCTATCCGTGTTCTGTACCCAGACAGGCAGTAATTGAAGTGGAGAAAGCTGGTAACCGTGTTCAGTACCCAGACAGGCAGTAATTGAAGTGGAGAAAGCTGGTAAACGTGTTCAGTACCCAGAAAGGCAGTAATTGAAGTGGAGAAATTTGTTGTCCTTGTTAGTACCCAGACAGGCAGTAATTGAAGTGGAGAAAGCTGGTAACCGTGTTCAGTACCCAGAGAGGCAGTAATTGAAGTGGAGAAATTTGTTGTCCTTGTTAGTACCCAGACAGGCAGTAATTGAAGTGGAGAAAGCTGGTAACCGTGTTCAGTAACCAGAAAGGCAGTAATTGAAGTGGAGAAAGTTGTTGTCCTTGTTATGTACCCAGACAGGCAGTAATTGAAGTGGAAAAAGCTGCTATCCTTTTTCAGTACCCGGACAGGCAGCCGTTAGTTACCTGTGAACGACTCTTCTACCTTACGGCATTTTACGAAAACTCTGAAATCACAGATTGACTGAATATGAACGCCATGAACCTGAAGAGTGAATGAGGCAAATCATGGGGCTCTGCTCTTCCTGTTTCGGAAGCCATCACTCTCTTCGTCCAGCGACCAACGGTGCTTCTGTTGACCGTAGCACTTCCACAGACAATGCAATGACGTTTGTGGATGTTTCTCACTGATTCTTTCTCGGCGTCAAGGAATTCTATCACAGCATGTTGTTTGTACGGAACATCGTTGACTGACTCCATTGTGAGGCGCTGCTACAGTGGTGCTATCTGTCAGAATCTTTACAACTTCGTACATAAATGCCGGAAACCTCAAATTTGTTTTTTTTATCTCACCTTCTGAGCTACGTTACTAGCCAAAAAATTGGGCATTACTTTCTAGGTAACCTACTACGTTGTTGCCAAGGTGCTGAACTTAATAGAATGAAAATATGCAGTAAGGAATGCTGCTGTCTGGAAGTACCCTGACTGTAAGGTTGGCATTGGCATACGTTGCACTGCAATGTATTACTGACATCTTCTGCTCCTATTCGTAACAAGCTCCACGAAGCATAATCCTTGAGCAGCTAAAAATTCATCAGCTAGTCAGAAATTAAAAGTACTTTGAGAAACCCCGTGGTACATTGATGTGTTTACAAAAGTATATTTCGAGGGATAGTTGCTTATGGCGGGTAGGCTAAGCTATGATTTTCTCGGAGAGAAATTAAAAACACGTCTTAAATAAAATAATTTTGGCCTCTTATTAATTTGTATATAATATAATTACGATATTGTTGCATAGTAAATGCATGATTACACATTCCTGGTTGAAATTTAACAACTTTTGTGCTAGTAAATAAATACATTATTTATTGAAATAAATACCTAAATATTTACGTAAGACGAAGGTCTCCCCTTAACGTGCCAGTACAGGTACAGGGGGGAGTAGAAGCATAGCTCTACACATGCTCTACTTAACCTCTATAGCGCGGCAGGCTTCGCAGCTCCTACATCTTGTCGGAAGGCAGCGGAACACACAGAGAAGATCAAGCAAACTGTCGATGAGCGACACGCACTCTACGGAGCCAGAACACCACAGAGAAGATTAAAATCGCGGAATAGCTTCCTCAGAACAGTGCAAGTTGAACCACATGAAGACTTCCCCCTTACCCAGATTTGCCCTGGAAGCCACCTCCTTGATTTCAATACTTGGAAATCTCTTAACCGCATTAGAACAGGGGTGGCACCAGTAAAAACAAATATGGTGAAATGGGGCAAAACAAACTCCGACGACCTGTATTGTGGCTGTGGAGAGGTACAAGATATGGGACATCTCCTATCATGCAGGGACTGCCCCCAGAAATGCACCCTCGAGGATTTATGGCTTGCAAATAAAAAAGGATTTGACGTAGCCCAATACTGGGCAAAAAATCTTTAATTTAATGGTCCGGACACGATAAAGAAAGAAAGAACACATGCTCAACCTCGGCGCTATATCGGGCGGGTGTCAGCGCCACGACCCGGCCGCTTTACCGCCAGGAAAGAGTCCCATACCCGTTGTACAGGAGACTGGGTGGGTATCAGGCCTGTCCGGGAAAGGAGAAGACAAAATCTCTTGACCCCACCCGGGTTCGAATCCCGCGCCATCCTGTCCGTAGAGAGTTTCTATACCGACTGAGCTATTATAGCCCCTAAATACATAGGTGGGTAAGTAATGTAGCGAGTAAAAAGGTATATCAATAAATCGATATATATGAAATAAAATAAAATAAAACTTTTTCTTCTTCCAATGATACTACATCCGTGGGTGGGACTTGACCTCAAAATTAAATAAATAAAATAAATAAATGGAAAGTAACATAGATAAATAAAGAAGCAGCTAGTTTATCAATAGTACAATAAAATAAATGGTTAAGTAAACAATAAAAATATAATAAAGAAGTAAGTAAATTTGTAATTATGTAAATTAATCAGTAAGCATGTCAATAATTGAACACCAATAGATACAAATATGAATATCTCAGTAACACTGTGTGTGCCTTAGTGTACCTGTCCGAGAAGCCCAGCCTGGAGTTGTGCAAGAGCCTCATCATGCTGAGGGACTACAATATCAGTGGCCGTATAGGCGTGGTGGACATCCCTGTTCTTATGCATATGCTGCAGTTCTGGCGGGTAAGCTTATCTCTCACAAGTAGTTACTTTACATTGAATTACCAGAAAATAAGTAACGTTACGAAACCTTTAAGTTTAGCCTACTAAATAACGTAGCATACAGCTTGCTGAGAATGTAGAAACTTCTACATCCGTAAGATACAGAATGCAATAAAATTTGCGCAGAAATGATCCATGGTGTGATTCTTTGTTTGAAAATAGGTCTAAAACGATACAACATACGAGTATGGCCTGAGGTTTAGTTTTCAATTTCGAGATAAACGCTACCGTCCACTGAGCAAAGTTGTTTGCCACGACGATAGATCGCGTTGTTAAGTTTACTTACGGCATAGGTGGCCAGACTTTTGGACTCAGTGATCTACTTTAAAACAGAAAATCTTTCGTGATCTACCATAGTACATAATGTATTGATATTAGGTCAACTAGGCAAAAAAATGTAAAATAGCATAATAACACCAAACATATAACAGTACAATTATTTAATTTTTAAAAAATCGATCTTTTCAAAGTAAAATAATTTACCATAATTAAAAGGTGTTTTTCATTAACCTTCCTATTGCGAAGTTGATGCATGACACTACATATCTTGCGATAACTTACTGAAAGAGGCTTCATAATTACTTAGGCACAAGTGAAGGCAGTATTTTAAATGCTCATCGGTCAGACGGCTTCGGTATCTTAATTTAATTATCTTCATCTTGGAGAAGGCGTCTTCGCAGATGTAGGTTGATCCAAAATATGCTGTCAAACGATCGTACTGAAAGGGTAAATAAGTTTTGGTAGAGACCAAAAAGCGGCCGCCATCGACTGTTTGGCCACCTCTGACTTAAGGCATACAGTGCACAGCAGGACTCATTTTTTAATCAAATGATAATGGAATACACTCACGACAAGTCCTCGAGCGCAGACGGAGCAATCCATCCATCTTTATCAGCCAACAGCCCTCCCGTGCAAGGTACCAGAAGCAGTGAGCGGGTGACTGGTAGACTGACAATGGGAAACGATGTCCGGCGGTGGTTGAAGGCGATGTACGCATAAAGGTGGTGTGGATGTGACGGGCCTCCTCAGTCGCCGGATATAACTGCGATGGGTTTTTCATATGGGGACACTCGAAAGAGAACATTTACGCATTTCCTCCCTGGACTATAAAAGATATCGCAGCAAGTATTGAGGCAGCTGTGACAGTCGTCGGTGCTGACGTATTAAGGCGTGCTTAATAGAATGCCGTGCGGCGCACAGCCCTCTGCATTGAACTGGATGGAAGTCGCTTCCATCACCTAGTTTAATGACAAGGATGTCACGGTTCTGTCAGTTTATAGGCTACGTCGGGCCACTTGACGATGGAGTTTATCTTGAAAACTCAGCATCTCAGGACATATGTTATGCAATAATTTAGATTGATTTTTTTTAAACAAGAGATCAATTTGTGGAGAGCATATGCGTAAATTTCGTATCGTCGTGTAAAGTTCTACATATATTTATTTGCTTATTTATTTGTTTATTTATTTGTTTACTTATTTACTTTTATGCTTGAAGTACCTGATGTGGAAGCCGTAAAAACGTCTAGGCTAAGGGCTGGAGGACCGAGAAATCGGGGGTTTGATTTCAGGAGGGGAGAAGATTTTCACTTTCTTCCAATGCGTTCGGGCATGCTCTGGAGAGCAACCAGAATCCTACTCAGCGGGTTCCTTGGGCTGTTCCGGATTTTGGAGCTGAATGTTCGCCTGCATCTTGTGTACAGGATAAAAATGTATGGAGCTATACCTCCACTCCCCCATAACGCGTTATTTGATCACGAAAAGTGATATGCGTGTGCGGTGTAAGGTACAGCTGACCATCTGCATAAGCGTCAGGCCATTAAGGCGTATGGATGGTGTTTCATACAAAAGTGAAGCCTTAAAAAGAGCTATATTTTGAATAACGTAGCCTACTCGTATGCTTGCCAATCGTCTGTGCATTTGACGAATGTGTCGTGTGTCTTCTACAGGTCGCGTTCCACAAGTTCGACCGCGGACATGCCGGTAAGACCAGCAGCTACAACTTGCGGCCTCTGCTGTGGGAAGCTGGGGGCACGGCCAGCAACAAGGTGCTGGAGTGCCTGGTGCTCAGGTTCGCCAAGAACAAGGTGCTGACATCTGAGTGCTTTGTGATGGCCATGGTGCGGCTGCATCTGGCACACGGTGCGTACCGAGCAGGGAACCTTGCGGATTATCGACAGTTACAAGAAGTTGCAGGAACGAGAATATTAAATTCGTAATTGTAGACCACCATATCAGCTGAGTGTACATGTCAGGTTGTGTGCCAAACACGGAAATTGACAAACCATAAATTGACAAGTAATATTAATCAACCAGAAGGGATGTAACCTAGGCATAAATGGAAGGATAACAACTCAGTGAAAAACACCGCCAACCACAAACACAAATTTATTGTAAGCCAATAATTTCCATAAAATTGTCTCGGTATAGCAGTTGCATCAGGTGGTTAAATGGCGAGTAAACCAACGTTTCGTGAAACATGTCTGTCCTCGTCATCAGGGAACTAACTCAGATGTCCTTCCGCGTCATGATATATCTCCCCGAACCCTTGGTTCACATCTGACGGTGAGACAAAAAGGGTTAGTAGGCTCTTCTTTCATTAGCATGTTGATTATAGGAGACCAGGTCTGGCTCAATACAAGGCCACCGTCTGTATTAACGTATTGTTGTTTAGGTGTATTTCAATTGCTTCTTTCACGAGACAGTCCAGGTACCCTGCTGTTCTGTCTAATATTTGTTGCCACTGAAATCGATGCAATGACCCGTGCTGGTGCTGTGTTCTGCCACTGTTGACTTCTCAGGTTGGTGTTCTTTGTTCCTCACCTCGATTGTTCTTCCGGTCTGTCCAAATCAGTACCCTCTTTACAAAACGCTACGTATTACGGCCCAAGCGGAGAACATCCAGTTGGTATCATTGCCGCTACTAGAAATGGTAAGCATATGGTGCAGGGGTGTGCAGTGGATTCAGCTGCATTTGAATTGGCTCTAGCGGTGGTCTTTTGATTGTTTGAAACATGATAATGAACACCAAAGTTTCGTATAAAGCGAATTTCTTGATTGTCTTATCTGTTCTTAACATCCACATAACGACCATTCAGCATGGCTTGGAATTTGATGGGAAGAGAGACATGAAGTTTGGATATGTAAAGGTCTATAAGGAAATGATATGGAGGTAATTGGAGACGGAATGAAATTCACAAAAACATTTCAGTATGGACAGACGACAAATCTGTCAGATTTGAATCGGTTACCTTTCGAACAGAAGCCTAAGGTTTGCCACTGTTTTAACCTGTTCGCGTACACCTTCACATTATGGGACAGAGAGACGGTCCCTTGTGTAGGTAATGCGGAGCAGGGGAGGAGACCTCAGCTGATGTCTTGTGTGAGTGTGAAGACTTGGTGACACACAGACACACTTATCTGGGTTCCTTCTTTTTGGACCCTGAGGATGTCAGAGAACTAAGTCTGGGGGCGATCTGGAACTTTATTAAAAGGACAGGGCTCTTATGACTTGGACTTTAGTTAAGGGACACAAGGGGCCTGTTAAAGGCCTAAGCGCAGCGGGACCGCAAGGGCTCGACCCATTATTTACTCATACTCATACTTAACCTGTTCGCTTGGTGCTCATAATTGTGTTTTCTATTCACAGAGAGATACCACAGTCTGGACACAAAAATGAAAAGCAATCCTCTGTCTTTGGAAGAGGTAAGTAAATTTCCGATGAGATTCGTGTGTCACTGCTTGATGGTCAATGTGGTTTTTGACAGCAATGAGATTTGGCACACAAAATACACAGACTTCTGAGTAAAACTAAGAAAGACTTCTGTCAATATATCCAGCTACCAGATCCAGAATCGAATTCGAAAATTGTAAAAAATGAAGTGACCATTCACCAAATTGTAGTATTTTATTTTGGACTGTAGTGAATTTTTTGGAAGCAGATATTTGGCTCAAGATAGGGCCCAGTGCTTATCCCCTGTAAACACAGAAGTGAAACTTCTGATTCCATAAAAGCTGACGAATGTTTTGACTATCTGAGGAGGTATTGGCTTTTCAAAAAAGAAGGTGGTTCGTGGAATTAGTTATACTGAGGCCAAGTAAACATCTTCCCTGTATCTACTTCCCCTACACAACTGTTTCCAGATGTTAGGCTACCCCTTCCACCGTACTTCCCTATATTCCCCTCCAGCCGTCTATCCATTGCGTTTGTAGGAATGCTGGTAGTGGTAACCGTGTGACAACCTTCGGTAGAGGCAAGCCCTTTGGGATGGTTTACGTAGGCCAAAAGTGGTCGTAGAGAATTGGAAGCCCCGAGGACCATCGTCTGAATCATCCATGGAGTTCTTTTTGTTACATAGTTATAGAGTCAATTTTAAGAATTCATGGAGCTCTACCTACATTCCTTGCTAATTCTTCATGGTTTGAAACTGTGGCATAGGTACGTCGTTATTGCATGCATTAGAATTCGTTTCTTTTGTGTTTATGATTCCGATGCTTGTTGCAGATGATTTTGATGACTATCTACTCCTGACACGTGCAGACCACGTGACTCGCAAACCAAAGAAGACGTGCGCAGAAGCGCCAGTCTGGCGCCTCTATTGTACATACATTATACAGAAGATTAACTTATCAATAATTTAATGTAAAAAGAATATTGAAGATGGCAGATTGGTAGACACAAGTATATATTATAAATATGTATTTACAATTTATATTTTTACAAAACATACAAACACAAATGTTGATAAACTGGACAAGACATGATATGTGTAAAACCGAATTGCATGCTGGGCAAGGGAGTGGTCACGTGTCTGGAAAAATTAACAAATTTTTGGCTTTCATTAAAAGAATTTGATATCCCAGTACGTTTTAGAATTTCTGAACCTGTGTGTTTTGTAGGTGACACCCGGGCTAAGATTACAGATTGTATTCCTTATTTCCTTGATATATATATATATATATATATATATATATATATTATGAAGCGTTTTTGCCTAAAGGGGGTTGCTTAGCGGTGTCTGCATTAATGAAGAGTTTGTGTACAAGGAAAAAAAAAATACAAATGTGACTCAGATACTTGACCACCCCTTGTCGGCTGACACAGAACTGAGTTCCCCAAGGAACACATGAATCACGTACAAACCAGCAACCAAAGGAATCCCAACGATCAACACACTGCGCTGTGTGCAGCCATGTTCCTGCTACTGAGTTTATACTGGTCTTGCTTCTGAATAAATCTTATTCAGTTTTGAATTCTTATTCCGATTTGGTGACAAGTAGACTCCCTACATTTCTGTTTACGTAAATATTTTTGTCAGCATTATGGACAATATATTGCAGATATTCATTTGCAAAACTTAACTTGGTAATGATTCTTTAAAATGTATTGTTCTCGCAGCGCTGAATGTCGAGTTTGGAGTATTCTTGACGTTCGAATGTGTTGTTTGGTAGGATTATACACACGTTTCTGGAGCACCACCTGCCTTCCTCTTCTGCTCTAAGAAGAGATGTAGCAAGTTCCTCTGAAATGCTGGTACCCCTCCACCAAATTACAATGCGTCACAGGTGAAGAAACCGTAAACTTTGTTTCGAAGAAAGTTACATTTGTTTTGTCAAACTTTATCATGCTTTCTTATCGGAAGAAAGAAGATCGCCTTTTATGCTTGAATAATAATTCTTTATATTGTCAAAATAAAGAAGAGCCGAAAAAAGTTACGTTGTGCCCAAATTCGCTTCTGCTTGTCGGACTAAATAAGACAGACATGACTGCGGCCTTGTTAAGGTATTGTCCCCACATGACTGCGGCCCTGTAAAATATGTCCCCTTATGACTGTGGCCTTGTTAAGGTACTGTCCCCATATGACTGTGGCCTTGGTAAGGTACCGACCCCATATGAATGTGGCCTTGTTAAGTTACTGTCCCCACATGACTGCGGCCTTGGTAAGGTACTCTCCCCACATGACTGCGGCCTTGTTAAGGTACTGTCCCCACATGACTGCGGCCTTGTTAAGGTACTGTCCCCACATGACTGCGGCCTTGTTAAGGTACTGTCCCCACATGACTGCGATCTTGGTAAGGTACCGTCCCCATATGAATGTGGCCTTGTTAAGGTACTGTCCCCACATGACTGCGGCCTTGTTAAGGTACTGTCCCTACATGACTGCGGCCGTGTAAAATATGTCCCCATATGACTGTGGCCTTGTTAAGGTACTGTCCCCATATGACTGTGGCCTTGTTAAGGTACTATCCCGATCTGACTGCGGCCTTGCTAACATACTGTCCAAATATGACTGCGGCCTTGGTCAGGTACTCTGCCAGTATGACTGTGGCCGTGTTAAGGTGCTTTTCCAATATGACTATGGCTTTTTAAGGTACTGGCCCAGTATTTCACTCGACGGACTGAGGAAAACCATGTCCAAGCCCTTCACCGTAGGTAGGCTTTATGCTGAATATTAAATATGGAAACTTCCAAATATAAAAACACAATACACACCGACGTTCTGTTTATTTAATCTTGTTTTGTATGGGAGCGAAACTAAGAAATGCAACCAGCATAAATCTTTGGTGCCTAAACAAATATCGGTCCACGGAACATTAGATCTTCTCCTCTTTATACGGCAGTGTCCGGTTTCATAGGCTATTCATGCTTGTCGCCAGTCCTTCCAGGCAAACGGTGCTGCCACCTGAGGTCACCACAAAATTCTTTCCGTTTCCGAAAATCATAGAAAACTTATAATGTTCTGACAAGTATTGAGCGAAACAAGAAGTCATGTTGTTACGTATGATTTTGTCGAATTCACATGCACAGTAAAGAATGCAGGCCAAGTTGTCCACTGTGTGGTACAGCAGCAGAGATTTTGCGGCTCTTCGCACTGTGTTGACGCTGGGCTACTGCAGTTCATTAGACACTTTGTACTGCCATGGCTGCATCCTGCCTTGTGAATAGTGTAAATATATACAACGCTTAATTTGTTTCAATCCTGTGTGTGTTATTTTATTTTACCACTTCACACGCCCAGTTATCTTCCTTTCCGCAATAGAACTCTTGCTGTGTTGAAAATAATTGTTGTAAAGATTTTTTACATCGCAGCCTGAAGTATGTACGAGTATGTGGGAGCCATCTGTGCTTAGCCAGTTCAGGTCAAGTTAACAAAGTATTTTTAATGCTTTTCTGGGTTGTTTCGCGGCGTGGGTTGGTTTGTAATTGACATTTTGTGGCACCGTATCGGCCCTATCTTCAAGGGCCAAGACGTCCTTCTTGGACAGCTTGACCCTTGGAGATGAAACGGTTGCCAAAGCAACCTACGCCATAGAAAAGCCCAGAAGAGCGAAGATATCAGCTACACTGAGGCGGAAGCCTGAAATTTCGCAAAATTTGTTCCTGTAACATCCAGTTCAATGTTTCTGTCCCACATTCCTCCTATGGTTGCTGTCAAGAATTGTTTATATTCGTATTTCCATCAACTGAATGACGTGTTCTCTCCGCCTGACATAAAGACTTGGCTTTGAAAGTATTTAGTCCGAGTTCAGCCGCGTGGTAACCGTTTGTTTGGAGTCAGCTCAGTCCAGACTATATTATGATATTCGACTTCCACATGATGCAGTTCATTTTTGTCCTTCCATCTGCACACTGTCGGTCTTCCTCATAATCTTTTTCTTTTAACGTTCTCCACATAATTACTTTTATATTTCATAATACCCCTCGCCTCATTTGGCTTTCTTCACACGGCCGACTCCTGTTTTTGATAACATATGGTACGCCAAAGGCCGAAACTGTTCTGGGCTAAATTCTAAATGCACGATTAATTTTTCAACATCAGCCGAGGCCAGTCGATAGCAGTCACACTATTATGTATGATTCAATTTAATATTTCCCTCTTAAATATGTTTTAAGAGCCTAAACCCAGCACTCTCTTTCCGAAGACTTCTCCTTCACATTCTGCACAATCTACATTTTCATCCCATCTTAAACTCCATTGTTTGTCTCTAATAATACAGTGATTTCTTTTGCCAGGGCGCAATCTTGCGGAAGAGTCGGATGTTCTTCCCGTCAAGTCGGGCCCATAACGCATAATTTCTATTCCTGACTCGGCTGTCGAAAAACTCACTGAAGTCGAAGGCAGTAGCCGGGCGGTCTAAAGCTTTTAGGTTCGTACCCCTGTGTTTTGTCTGCGCTGTGTTGTCCTGTGGAAGTAGATTTTTGTGATGGGTCTTTTGCCGTCAATCGCAACGGTTTGTGATTGACGGTCCATTATTTTAACTGTCTATGCACTCGACATAACGGGATGTCTGACCCTGAGATATTCCCTGTCAAATGTTTAAAGGATTCTTTACTTTTTTCCTGGCACGATAGCCCCTACTGGGCCAGGGCCTCCTCATTTTTGAGGCTTTATGATCACACTCGGACACACCACACTCGGTAGGACTCCTCTGGACTAGTGATCGGCCTGTCGTAGAAGCCTGTACCTGAAAAAGACACAAGTCAAAAAAGACAGACATCCATACCACCGGCGGGATTCTAACCCGCAATCCCAGCACGCGAGAGGCCGCAGAACCACGTCTTAGACTGCGCGGAAGGGATTCATTATAAGAAAACTAATTCTGAATCTGGCTAAAGGGATCTAACTGCTTCCGAGTTATGAAATTCTCATTGCATGTACCGCATCTGCCCTGAGAACCTAAGGTCATATAACCCACAATCTCCATTGACTTCACAGCACAATTTTGTATTTTTCGTTCCATTGTTATCCAAAATTACCCTACATTATTTCTGTGAGATGTAGGTTTTCTAGCAGTAAAGCCTCACACTGTAGTCACGGGTTATAAAGCCATGTATACTGGTATGTGAATAACATATTTCGGAGGAAAACGTCACCCTCCGAAATGTTGGTAATCACCTACACGGCGTCATATCCCAGCAGACTGCGATATGAAAATTATTTGCCTTTCCACCAATTGTAGTGAATTAATGACAGAAGTCAGACTAAGGATAAGGTCTGGGGTACTGTATAATAAGGATTCGATATTTTGCAGGAGGAACAAACACGTCTTTTCCAAAGCGTCCAAGACGACTGTGGGGCCCACCCAGCCCCATATGCAATCGGTAAATTGTGTCGTATTCCAGGATTGAATCGGACGAGCATGAAGCTGACCAGTCGCCTCAATGTAGTCCCAAGATTAGGAATGTGCATGATGCTTAAACAGGCTCAGAGAGAACTTTACTTTTACCTTGAGAGAAAGGTGAATGCATACGGGGACGGACAGCTGGTGCTACATGGCGTAGCTTTTTGTAATAGATAAGCAGCAGAGTGGATTCCCTGAGCAAGTACCGTAACTGTACAGGGGGAGGGAGGGACCCTGCGCATTAGTTTGTCTCCAAACCGGTAGGTGACGTAAATACCTGACAGGTGCTGAAACCTGCCGACCGACATACTAAACCACACTGTAATATTTGGGCGCCATTCCAATACCGATTCCATGCAGTGAAGAAGAAACATGTGTTTCGCCAGTTCTCTTATTACATTTGATACTTTAAACAATTCAAGGTAAGGACACGCTTTCTTCTAATTATGTTGTTATACTTCACCCGCAAACCTTTGTGAGCCAAAGTTTGTTTAGAGCTTTAGACCACTGAAAGTAACGACATACAAAGTTTGAACCTGTCAAATGGAGACTGAAGCCTGGTGGGGCAATACCTTGCAGCGCACCGTTACCCCACACTATAGCCTAATGGGTATGATTTTGCAGAGTCTAAGAGTATTAAGCATATTTAACAAATCTTCATATCAAGCAGCAAAGAATGGTTGGCGTTGTTTCTCAAAATAAATACAAGAATTATCCTAAGGAAACCAGAAAGTACAGGCATCAATAGAATCAATTCCTTCAATCACCATGCAGTGAAAAAATATCTCGACAACCTAGTGCTGGTTATGGAGAAACACTGGCGCGTTGGAAGACGAACTTTTAATGTAGATAAATGAGGAATATATACTGTTTAGAAATCTGCTAACATTTTAGTACCGAAAGGCCAAGTACAGGATGGTGCAGCTATTTATTGGGAACGAGGAAAGAATGTAACAGTTGTGTGCAGTAAGTGCCTCTGGTATTTTCGTTCCACGTATATTAGACTGTCCCTGAACGCGGATGTCTCCGCATTTTAAGAGTTGTGTCAAATCATCTAATGACGATCCAGTTTTTCTTATGCTGGAAAATCATGCAAGTGAGACTTCCCTCCGATTCTGTAATTACTGCAAGGATAATGGAATAATTGTCTCCTTTCTACCTCACGCCTGTCATCGTTTACAGCCACTTTACCTTACGTTTTAATGACCATTGAAAGCTGCTTTAAACAGGGAATTTGATCTGCAGTTAGAAAAAAATCACATGAAGGAATTACTCGGCCGTGCCATGGCTCAGGTGGTTAGTCGCCGGTCTCACACCGCGGAGGCCCTGGCTCGATCCCGGGTCAGTCCATGTGGGATTTTTGGTGGACAAAGTGGCGCCGGAACAGGTTTTTCCCCGAGTACTTCGGTTTTCCCCTGTCAGTTTCATTGCACTAGTGCTCCATTACAAGGAAAAATGAAAAAAATCATCTTCATCATAGGGTTGCACAATATGCCTCGAGGCTGCGGTGCGTCCGTAGCATCTGCTGCGGGGTCCTGCACCAAAAAAAATTACGCAGTACGAGCTAGCTTAATAATTATTAAGCTAGCTCGTACTGCATAATTTCACGTAGGCTTTGTTGAATTATAATTCAACAAAGCCTACGTGAAGTTCACTAAAATGGAAAAAGGAAATATCCGGCTTCAGGACTGCAGATGTTTGCCTTCTAAATCTCGAAATGTTCACAGAAATTGAGTTTGAAGCGAATTAGGAGACAAATAAAATAACTAACAGGGAATCTGAAGGAGACGATCGTGCAACGACTTATGTGACAACACAAGTCAGTATACAAAATGCGTGCTTAATTAACAGACAGAGCAATTTTAGAGATTGATGTGAATTTGTAGGTACTGCGCACTTGCGGTTCTGCATGCTACAGATTTTTTTAAGTTAACAGTCCGCTCTTTACCTGAAGTGCCTGCCAGGCATAGCACGTAGAAGCTAATGTTTTTCGGTTGTCAGTATAATTGAGGACGTAGGCGGGGACCTGCATTCTTTCGCCTTTCATTCGTTCGGGTGCCATACCATATAATATTCCGAAATTTGCTGAGTCATGCAACACCATCTGTTGGTATTGATGCACAATATAGGCACGCAAGGTACCTTAGCGGTTGCTTATAACTGCCACTCAGAAGTACGTCTCGAATGTAGTTTGCTGTCCACACAACCATTTTTATAAATGCTGTTAGATCCTAAGAGAAAAAAAGAATCAGTAAAATCTTAAAATACGCCGCGACGAGGGCTGACAGCAGCGAGTTGCAAAGTAGTGCACTTGCACCATCTTGGGACTTCGACATATAATAATTTATTAAATCATAAAAGCCGATCCAGTGGCCGTGCGGTCTAAGGCGTGGGTCTGCGGCCGCTCGCTTGCTAGGATCGTGGGTTCGAATCCCACCGGGGGCATGGATGTTTGTCTCTTGTGAGTGTTGTGTGTTGTCAGGTAGAGGCCTCTGCGACGAGCCGATCCCTCGTCCAGAGGAGTCCTACCGACTGTGGTGTGTCTCTCAGTGTGATCAAAAGAAATTACAAACCTCGACACTGAAACGGGAAAACCAGAGTAGGTAGGAGAGGACGACTTAAAAAAAAAACTACAACACAACTAAATTTTGTACAGTTCCTACAGTTTTAGTCTAAGGATTAATTAAAGATTTTAATTAAGTGACAACTGTTACTGCGTTTTACAGCATTGATAATGAAAACGACGGGCTGTGTAGGTATAAACGTAACATTGAGGCGTGTTTGTGTAACCATTGTTGCCGTGGGAAAGCAATGACCATTGCATATTCTGAGTGTGTCTGTAGCCTTAAGTTATCCTACATGCAAAGTGCATCTTTTCTGCGTCGTATTATATTGTCGTCTGTGGAGTGTCTAGCTGTATCACACTTTTCACATTATCTCATAAACGGCACGATTTTGGTAAAAGATTTATGGAATATAAAATGTGTGTCTTGATTTTCTCTACAACATTTGTCTGAGACATTTCTCATTGTAAGAAGAATTCAGCGAGATATTAAGTATAAATGTACATAGGTCTTTATGTCAATTACCCGTTATTCTTGTCAGATTTTAATGAAACTTGAATTTTCTCGACAGATTTTCGAAAAATACTCAAATATTAAATTTCTTAAAAATACGTTTATTGGGAGCCGAGTTGTTCCATGCGAACAGACAGATAGGAATGACGAACCTAATAGTCGTTTTTCGAAATTTTGCGAACGTGCGTAAAAATGGTCACTTTAGAGACAGGTAATGTACACCACTTTGCAAAATATCCTGCCGGCGCTCTTGGACGTAACATTTATCTTGTCAACTTTCATCATCAGGAGTACACTCTCGTGTCTTAACGACTATCTAAAACCTGAAGCTGATACACTTCACAAAACTAATCGTCACTCAGCCATCCACCTAATTTTCTTGAACCTGAAAGTTAATTATTTTCCTGTTATTCTAGAAGATAATGGAGCATCAGTAAATACACAAATCTCCTGGAGTCCGAAGTATAGAGCTCAAGTTTATTATTCCACGGATACCTGTGGTTCGACTTAAGTCAATATGCATAAATACGAAAATTACTTCATTCTTCCCCCCCCCCTGGCGCAACATCCCCTAGTAGGCCAGGGCCCCCTCATTATCGAGGCCTCACCATCACACTCAGACACACCACACTCGGTAGGACTCCTCTGGACGAGTGATCAGCCCCACACAGAGACCTCTACCTGACAAAACACAACACTCAAAAGAGACAGACATCTGTGCCCCCGGCGGGATGCGAACCCGCAATCCCAGCAAGCGAGCGACCGCACACCCACGCCTTAGACAGCGCGGCCACTGGGATCGGCAGTTACTTCATAGATTGTGCATTTATTTGAGTAATGAGCTGGTTGCGTTAGTTAATTTCTACAGACTCTTGAGCTGTTGCTCAATTTGTTGATACTGTAGTTGTTGCGTGAGGTTTGACGTTATCACAGTGGTGACTGTAAAGATTACTGTCTTCTGGTATGTGACGCCGGGTACTTTGGTAGATAAGTACCAAAGTTAAGGAGGAACCCAATGCCTCCATTTTCAGGTAGAGTATAATTGGTATTTCAGTGACATTGTATGTTTATTTAACTGTTCCATCATACACAAGTTATATTACACTCGTTATATTGGCGACTAGTTTCGGCTCCGGAAATGATCCATCATCAGGCCACTAGCAAGAACTGTAAAATGGAAAGCTCTGTATATTACAGGATGTAATATACAGAGCTTTCCATTTTATAGTTCTTGTTAGTAGCCTCATGATGGCTCATTTTCTGAGCCGAAACTAGTCGCCAATATAATACGTGTAATGTAGCTTGTTGTGTGTGATTGAACAGTTAAATAAACATGCAATTGTGATATAATAGACCAACAGGAATGTTCTATATCAAGATTATAAGTGTCATTGTTTCGTAGAAACCTGCTACCTACACTCTCAGAGTTAAGAAATTTTGTAAATAGGCACTAATATTTTGGAGAAAGCTACTGCCTCCATCTTCAGTTTACAACTGCACCCTGGAGCTGCAGGCCCAACTACACGGAGTCACATCATAAGACAGTAAACAATACACTTGTCTTGTTATTCATCGATTATTCATTTAATGTAGCAGTTCGGTTGGTTTTTATGATTCCAAACGATTATTGACCCCTGGCTCTGAAAAGGATTTAAGATGTTGCTGCAGGCCACCCACCTTCACTTCACGTACAAGAACTATGAATTTGAACAGCACACTGGTACACAGAAATCGCTCAAAAAGTACCGGATGCTAATCTCAGTCATCTGTACTGACAGATTTGTTACTGTTACTGCCAGTTTCATCATGAAAATGCCGATATAACACCTTTAAATAAGCCACGACCACTTCCAACACATTTTCTTTATTTCTTCTGTAAAACTCTAGCTACTCTTATGTTGTCATATTGACAAGGAAAGCAGCCAATGGCTGTGTGAATTAGTGTATACCTTAGTGAATGGACAGAGTTCTAAGTAATACTGATAAAAAGAAGCCTTTGCTTCCTTCCATGAAATTAGCGTGACGAAGAAATTTCCTTAGCTCTAACCCAGTTTCTCCGTGGCTGATGTTACAGCAATTGACAGCTCCATGACAGGAGAAAGTTGTAGTAAGTAGCGTTGTTACAGCATTGGAAATCAACGTCCACGTTCTGAGTGAATGTGGCGCCATCATATCAGAGGCTGATACCTCAGGTTTCACTTGTTCCGCTCAGTTATCATGTAGTGTTAAGTTTTTGCCGCGCAGTCATGCCTTAATACAGATCATATTTTTCAGTGTGTTATTTAACCATGAGTTCAGTTTCTAACATCATACAGCATCGGTGATAGATGAATGAACGAGTATGGAGCACTGGTAGAATGATACTGAAGAGGGCAAAACGAGAAGTACTCGAAGAAAAATCTAGCCCAGTGCCACTCTGCCCAATACAAATCCCACATCGACTGGCCAGGAATTAAGCCCAGGGCCTCCACGGTAAGAGGCCGGCGACTAACAGCCTAAACCAGGGCACGGCCCTAACATTGGTCCTGGATTCTTCTCTACCAGTCAACTGCTGTTAAAGAATTCATCGTTAATAAGCTAATATGATCCTTCAGCAACACCTCAATATTCGATTCTAATATTTTCCGATATTTTTTTCTTCCAAACTGTGACTTTTCGTCAGAAATCAACCCACCAATTTGTGTATGAACTTTTAGTGCCCACAGAAGCATCTTAAGGCAATATCTGTGATAAGGCAGTCAGAATCCTAATTTGGCCGTGTGCTAGATGACCCAGCAACAACAGTTTGAATCCCGCCAGGAACAGAGATTTTTCTCTTCTTCACAGCGCCCGCACCTGCTACGCGTTCTATTTCTACCCAATTAGTACCGGTTTAACATTACCCGAGGATCAAGCGCCCAGGACATGAAACTGGCTACTTACCTCCATCTAGTGCAAAGTTTAAGAATGCATGGAGCTCTACGTAGACTCCCTCATACGTTTCCATGGCATAATGCTTAATTAAAGACGGATTAAACTTCATCTTTACAATCAGTGAGGTTGTCTTTTATGACGACCATAGTGAAAAGTTAAAAATTGAGCCAATTTATAACATCAAATATATTTCTTGGGTTAACTTTTCAATTAACAATACACACTATTATTAATGAAACGGGGAACTGTGGTAATAAATATTCTAACGACGGAGTAATTGATGTTATGAGCGGAAGAGTGGGTACGAGCCGTAAGAGATAATCTGTTTGTGAATAGCGATATATATAGATCGATTATTAAAGGTTCTGATGCTGATATATTGCACTTGGAATTACTTGGCTTCTGGATTTGTCCACCACCTAGTAGTCCAAAATCAGACCGAGATTAAAGCTGTTCTGTGGGCTGGATACAATTAGCGTCTCCCCACAATTTCACCTGAAGATGGGGACAGATATATTTGAGAAACAAAGTGTTGTTTTATAAATACGGGACGAGGAACGAAAGCCAGAAACCTTGTAATCCTAAATCGATGTATCCAGTTTTCCATTCATGAAGTTAGTCAGTCCTTAACGCTGAGATTTTCAGCCAACTCTGACGTCTTTGGTATTCTATTGAACATGTCTGTCATAGCATTATTCACGTAGCCATGTCACTCATTCCAGTGTAAAACCTATTAAGTTTGCCAAAATTTAAGCGCAGATATTATACCTATGACGCATTTGATGTGGTTGTTACGCTTACTGGGGTGGAGCCAGGGCGGTGCGAAGTTTATCCCAGAATTGTCGCTGTTTACTGGGTTCTGAATCCCATTCCAGATATACCCTTGTTCTTAATAAATATTTCAATGTTGGAGTCATATGTGCTTCTGTTACTTCCCCTAACTTAATTAGTATCAAGGGATCTCCACCCTCGTTTTGATCCCTCAGAAAGAGGCGATGATTCTCTGCCAACTGCAGTTCCCAACGACACCACTGCGATCTTGCAAAAGCGTCACTAATCACTAGTAATGTCCTGCGACTCAAAGCAACACTTTGCAGTACTGACTCTGAAATCACTGACCCTATCTCAAAATCACGTTCATACACACAAAGTTTAAAAAAAGGCTCATAATTCTCTAACATAGCCACAAGTCTTACCACAAAGTTACGGTCCTCATTGCTGTATGACACAAAGGCGTCGTACTGGTAATCGTTATAACTTTCACAGGCCTTGCTCCTAAGACCACGCCTCCAAATATCCATACGAGCAAGGAATATCCAATAACGAATGAACGAGCGATAATGGTACGCAAGAGCCACAACTGCGAAACTTAAAACAAAGAACGTGACGAGAAGCACGATAATCCAAATCGTTAAAGAAACTTCAGAAGGTGGTAACAGACAGTCGTCTCCAAGCGAATCGATGTATTCAGTCACAGGTCTGTTCATCGACTCATCTGGAGAGAAACAGCGAAGTGTTGAAAGTCCAGCAATGTTCATGTCTAAAAGAGTGAGATTGCGCTTGTTAAGCCATCTTTTTGTTGACAAGAAGGGCATACACTGACACAGCATATTGTTATCGTAGATTTCCAAACGTGTCAGAAACACCGCGTCTTCTAGCATAACTGGATTCAGGGAAGTAAATTTATTTCGTGACAGAAACACAACTTCAAGTTCGGTATTATTTTCAAATAGTCGTTGGCTTGCATTTCTTGTGTAAGCTAGTTGGTTGTCTGATAGGTCTATACCAATTAGATGAGGAAGGGATGCAAATAAGGCAGGGCTCAGGGCAGTCAGCTGATTGTCATGAAGGCTGAGGTATTCTAGGTTAGGAAGGTAACTGAAGACATCTGGTGCCAGAAAACTGATCTCACATCCGCTAAGAAGTAACACTCTGAGATTATAAAGGCCTCGGAACATGGCTTCTGTGATATTATAGAGCCTTGGAAACGGGTTGTTCTCCAAGTTCAGGAATTCTAGTCTACCCAGACTTCCAAAAGCACCTTCTTCTAAATGGTATATAGAAGCGTTCTTCAGCCCAAGATGTCTGTTTAGATTCTCAAGACCCCTAAAAGTCTCCGTCGACACTCGCCTGAGATTGTTGTATGACAGATTTAGAAACGACAGGTTTGTCATATTCACAAAACTTCCTTCACTCACATCGAAATAGGATTGAGTAAGAGGATCGCCGTAATTTGCTGAAAGGTCTAAAGATTCAAGTTGTGGCACCAATACTCCAGGCACAACACCTGACAGCACGTTGCCACCGAATAATAAGGTTCTCAGATTAGGCATAATTCTGGGTGACAGGGTACCAGGTTTCAAGTCCGTGGCCACAACTTCCCTCAGGTCTAGGTATTGTAGGCGAGGCATTGGGGGGAAAGATCCTGGTTCCAGTTTCTGGAACTGATTACGTGCTAGAACAAGGTGCGTTATGTTGGAATCAGCCACTGCTTTCATCACGTCCATGGGTGGACGCCTGAGGAAGCCCATTCCATACAGACTGAGGAGATAGAGTGGAACTCCTTCACCTGCCAAGTGGGACACCATTTCGGTGATGGTGCTGCTGTTGAGTGTGTTCTGTCCCAAAAGTAAGGCCCTGAGTTGTCGTAAGGGAAGCAATGCTGACGGATGGATGAAGTCCAACTGGCAGGCTATAAGGTGTAGATGCTGCAAGGAGGAGCCGTTCATAGGAACAAAATCGTTGGAAGCTATCTTCTGTAACGGGGTCTCATCCAGTACCAACTTCTGAAGACTGGGCAGTGAAGATGGAGCCAAGGCTGGTGCTAACAAGCCCATATCGAAGAAACCACATTTTTTCATACGAAGTTCCCACAGGTTATACAAGCCGTTGAAGACACCTGCTTCGAGGTGTATAAGGTTTTCGTTGTAAGAAATGGACAGGTTTCTGAGGGAGGCCATTCCTTCAAAAGTCCCAGGCTCGATGAGAGAAAGATGACTGTTGTGATCGATTTCGAGTTCCACTAGATGCGTCAGGTTGTCCAAGTCTCCTTTATGAAGGGCCGTGAGGACAGTATTCTGCAACTGGACAACCGGGGCCGTCGTATTGAGGGCGGATGGGAACCGCTTGCAACCGGATTCTCCATCACACAACACCAACCTGTGAAAACGCACAGATTTGTAAATTGCAGTTGATTTCTAACACGTGCTAATTACCATCACTACTGCCTTGGCATTGTCACCGAAATTGCATTCCATACGTTCATAACTAGGAGAAAAAATTCAAAAGCAAGTTCTCTGATTAAAGACAATGAGTTTTAGTCAAACAGGAGTATAGGATTCTATTACGTGTATTCTCGTACAGTATTACACATAATCAGTTCTGTGATAATTAGGTAGCAGTAGTGGTGTCGCTGACGGTGGTTGTAGTAGTAGTAGTAGTAGTAGTGGAAGTAGTAGTAGTCTAATCGGTAGTCTCCGAAACATGTGGCCCGGACGGCCTACTTCGCCAATGTAAAGTATGGCTCATATCTCCCTGTACCGATGTACAGACTGTGTGAAACTTCAATTCCACATCCATTGTGCAATTCGAGGCTAGGATTTTTAAGAAAAATGTACAAGTTTTCTCGTAATAATCTGTTTTTAAAGTGTAATTATTATGGTGAACTGTTATGGCACATACTTGTCGCTTAAATAATGGCTCACTTATTGTGTAACGAAAAAGCGTTCTTCTAAAAGGTGCCTTATAACGTAGATTCAGACAGATGGCAAGCGTTTTAGACCCTGATGCATGTATTCCTGTTGCGAATTGACAGTAGGAATCAAGCAGGTCACCAGTGAAGGAGGAGCAGCATATGCACCTGTTACTTAGCAAAATGTAAAGTTAAGACTCGAATACAGTTACGTCTTTATCAACGAATTAAACTCAAAAAAGATTCTTCTGACCAGTTGATCTTTACATTTTGTGTTACTATATCCTGTAAACGCATAATTTGTTTAAATAAACTTTGCTGCGGCATAGATTACCTTATATTTTTCTTGGAATTTCAGTTATTCGTCTTTCTGTAACAACAGATTTATTATAAATGGAATTCAAGTCTATTTTTGTTTAACTGAAATCATGGACGACCTGATATACGTTATACCACATTTACTTGTGCGTTTATCAGTTAGAATGTCTCACTTTTCTCGATTCAAACTGTTCTGCACTTCGTGCCCCAGAATATACTATTCAATTTGTAGGCACATATGCTCGACTGTGAAAATTATTTGATGGTGCCCCATGATTAGGTATTCATTTAGATTCTTATATCAAGCGTGATTTAAGGCTTCCGCCGCTATGTAGATGAGATCTGCGCTCTGATGGAATATTATGCAGCGTTGAGTGGTAATTCTGTACTGACGTTTCGGGACTTATTGACCCTTGAAGATGGGACCGGTAGGTTGTCCCGAAACGTCGGTACAGAACTACCATTCAATGCTGCGTAATATCCCAAAAGAGCGAAGATCTCTTCTTACATCAACATTACAATGTTACTCTATTCTACTTTCATCACATTTCCAATAATCATAAGCCAGTGGAAAATTCAAACACAATGGGTTAGTGCTTTAGTACGAAGTACTTTTCACCACGGAACCAGTCTATATAACGAATTCTATGAGGTTGGCCAAGGCCGTCCATATTACTGTCAAAATAATGGTTACAAAATTCACATGAGTAAGCTAACTTCATATCCGATCCCAGTGGCCGCGCGGTCTAACGCGTGGGTCTGCGGCCGCTCGCTTACTGGGATTGTGGGTTCGATATGTGTTGTAATGAATAAAATGATTTAAGGGGAAAAAATCCCGCCGGGGGGGCATGGATGCCTATCTCTTTTGAGTGTCGTGTGTTGTCAGGTAGAGGTCTCTGCGTCGGGCTGAACACTCGTCCAGAGGAGTCCTACCGAATGTGGTGTGTCTAACGGGCTGATCACTCGTCCAGAGGAGTCCTACCGAATGTGGTGTGTCTGAGTGTGATCATGAAGCCTCGATAATGAGCAGGCCCTAGCCTACTACAGGCTATTGCGCCATGGGAAAAGAAGAAGAAGAAGAACAATTAAAGAAAATAAAACACTTTATTTAATAAATTATTACTCATAAAAGTCGTCATAGGAAGTTTATTCCGTAAGTTTGACTTTTCAACGAATGACGTGGCCATAGAAACGTTTTCGAGAGCATAGAAAATATTAAGTGTTAATGTCAGCGACAATAATGCACCACCTTCCCGAAAAATTAGAAGAGAGAAAAATAAACGAATAAATGGAATAGAAAACGAGACAGGAAGAAAGACAGAGGGAAACTGACGAAAAAAAAACGTATATACTCAAATGATTGTGTGTGCGTGTGCGTGTGTGTGACTATGCGCTTGTGTTACGCTGCTAATAATAATGCGGTTTTCATGCACATACATAGAAGGCAGCATCATCTTAAAAACTGTACCATCTAAAGGATAAACATGTAACTGAATTCTCTGTTTCAACGTTATACAAATCGGAGTTGGGGTAAAATAGGGAAGGAGATAAAAGAAAGGAAACAACAGAAATCATTCCTCTTTCAGTTCCAAAAAGCCGTTTCGTACTGTGGCATCCAAATGTTTATTCTTTAGAAACCATCATTTCCGAAACATGTTTTGAGTTGTGACTGTTTACTGCAGGAATACGACCGCAACCAACTTTGATTCCCTTCGTCTCACGTACTTGCCAGGTACCTCACTGCAGGTACAGTTCGCGTCCACAGGCACAGGCACTGTTCCGTCAGTGGGCACCAACACATTGCCCATCCACTGATGCACCAGTCCAGCCCGCACCACCAGCAGAGACCACACCGCAAGGAACCACCACACCACAACCATGCCGCCCACCTTTCAGTCATACTCGCACCAGCCACCAGGACCTGGCACCTGCACAACAGATTAGCAAAGGGGTAAGCAGAATTAATTACCAACTCTGAAATTACGTTTGACAAAGTTCAAAATGTTATATAATGTTTTTTTTAAAACAAAACGCTGAGACTTATAGGACTCCGCTTATTGAACGGAATTTTTAGATTGTCTGCACATGTAGAAAGTCCAGACATAAACACTAGATACAGTTTTGTTGGAGGAGCTGGTAAAACACCGCCATGGAAAAGCGTAATAGGAAATTGTTAAAGACTAATTCATTCAAGTACTCAGGCTTTCGCGTCGGGAATTAATTAGATTGTAATGTTCTGGATTTCGAAAGAAACATACTGTTGCATCTTTAGGGTTTTCTTCCGGGATGTCTGTGTCAACTTACAAATCTACACGGTGTCAAAAACACAGAAAATTATAACCTCAAAGATCAATTACAAAATTTGGCCTGAATCTAAAAGTGAGTTCATCTGGCCCTTAGTGAGATGATGCTGTAATGTTCGGTAGTTTTGTAGAACGTAACACAGTACAGGAGACTTGATTCATAGGCAGCATTCGACATTTATTACAATTGGGATCTTCGAGGTCACCAAAAGAAAGTCTGTTTATTCTACTTATATCCTATTTTCTCAGTTCTCTTTCTGTCCCTGTATTTGATTTTATTTGCATCCTGTTTTCCGACTCTTTCTGTTTCTTAATTTCTTATTTTTCATTCTCTCCTTTTGTCTTTTCTTCTTCCTTGCTTCTCTTACTATCCACACGTCGTCATGACGTATCCCCAGCAACGCTACATTCCAGCGGTCGCTGTACAAAATTCTCATGGTTGCAGATCCGTGGAGCGGAATGATGGGGTAGCCATTACAAAATTGGCGAGTAAAAAACATGAAGTACTTTTGTTTGTTTCGTAACGCATTCTTTTTATCTTGCCCGAGTTACGTCATAACTCCTGAATCAATTTTGAATAATCTTGAACTGGGTCCGAAATGAAATGACTGCAGTAATAGCCTAATGAACTAGGATCTCTCATTTTATTGTCCGTTTCATCCCATATCCTTTCCAATTCACAATCACTGTCCTATTCTACGCTTGTTTAACATACTGACATAGAAGGAATAATTGTCTTACAGAATACTGCACGAAACAAATGACGACGCAACCACTTTTAAAAATTTGGGCGCAATTTGCAATGTATATTTTTGCTGAAGACTATCTTACCGAATAAAGTCATGCCATATGCCTTAGTAGCCCGATATTGAACTTTATGTTCACCAAAGTTTGTCCCTTAACGAGGATATTTGAAAAGAATATTATGTCCACACCGATGTAAGTAAATGGAAACTTTCGGAAACTAATGTTTCTCATCATAATTCGGACCACTATACCGTAAAATGTTTTTATAAATCAAATCATAAGTTAGCATTCATAACGTTTTGCTGTGTAAGGAATTGTCTTCAGAAGTCCCGATATACCAAGAACAGTTCTGGGAATCAACTTGTGGGACCCGATCTGATCCATTGACGTGGTTGGTATTCATGACAGCCATTTCCTTGGCAACGCTCGTCCGTGTTGCGTGCTGCAGAATTCTACGTGTCTCTGACCTCGTCAGTCAGGCTTACATGTGAGTCAGCATATCACCTCGCGCTTATTTGACCTCTGGAGTCATATGAATCAAAACTTGCCAAATAAGTATTTAACGGCTTGCTCGTGAAGGCATTGAGCTGTTTACCAACAGCGTCAGGACAAACTGACTCGCCTATACAGACGTTAGAAACAGTGTTAACGTGAAGACAGAAAAGTAGCAGTGGCCTCCATAAGGCCATAAGAATATTCCTAACTCAGACTTGAAGAAGGAGGCAGCAAGTTTATACGAAACGTTGGTACCCACCCACAACAATGTAAAAATCCAGAAAACCACAATATTAAAAACATATGTAGCTGCTTTAACGCGGTTAACAGAAACTACGAACAGGTTAATAAAGACTAGTTAATTCGTTATATTAAATAACCATTTGATTGACTGTCGTTAATATCTGGTGTTCATGCAGTACTATTGACTCACACACTAATACATGCATTGAGAACCAATTGTCTTCTGGACTTTGTCCATCGTTCGGATAAAATATTAATATATAATATAAAAAATAACGACGTTTCGGAAGCTTCCGAACCAGCTTCCGAAACATCGTGATTTTTATATTACATTTTAATGTTTTATCTGGACGATGGACAAAGTCCAGAAGACAATTGGTTCTCAATATTATACATCATCGTCAGAACCTTTTAGAATTTATAATACATGCATGTTCTTTATAAGCTTGTTGAATTGGTGTCGTCGATATCCATCCTCACCATCATCATCATCCGTCAAGAGTTAGACCTTAATAGACCTGTTTCGGCCTCGTCTAATAGTCTCTTCAAAGGTCTTCCAAGTCGTCTTCGTCCATTTGGTCTATAATTAAGCATTACTCTGGGCATCCTCTTGTTTTTTATTCGTGTTACATGTTGTAACCAATTTGATTTGTCGATATCCTTTGACACTAATTTCCTCGAAATTAGGCAAAAAAACCCTCAGCAAGTAAAAATTTAAATAGCTCTGTATCGATAATATACTCTACACGAGTTTAAGAATCGTTAAACAATCCCACAGAACTACGAATAACCACCGTAGTTTAAACAGTGCCATTATATAATCCAAGAATCAGCTGAAAAATTATCTCCGCAGTCAATATGGCGCTGATAAATACCTCAGGAACCAATCAACATTTACCCTATACATTCGACACAACATGGGTCAACCATAACCCACAGGACTATATCGTGCTGGGAGACGGATCGGTTCACATTGATGTGCTAATACACGTGCTGCCAAAAGATGTCACGTCAGACCCGGCCGTGACGTCACAGCTTGCACAAACGACTGCTAATTGCTTCTACGCGAATAGCGACAGCCGTCACCGAGCGCGATGCAGTGTTCGACCGAGCGGGCTCCACGCGCTGCCAACTGAGCATTTTATGAATACTGTTAACTCTGTCTTTAGAAGCTGACAGTCGCTCAGCCGATCATGCATTTTCTGCCTGTTATGGAACATGAAATTTTATTATTGTGGTGAAAACAGCCAGCCACCGTCCCACTAGTGCAATACAGCCCTTAATGTTGCACCTTGTCTCCCCAAGATCGTTTTTAATTTTTTCGTCCCATCTTGGTCTTCATTAAAAGTTTCCTCATCATTATTCCATAGGCCTTTGCATTTCTCTCTCATCAGTAATACACGTCCAGTCTTTTGCATCATCCTTAATTTTAATATCCTAGTGAAATGGTGACAAGACAAATTGTATAACATTAGATTACGGACACTGTGTCGAATAACTTACAAGCTATATTTAGTCTTTACTGAAGAAGGCAGCAACAAGTTCCTCCGAAACATTGTTACACTTACCAGACTACAAGGTGTCATAACCCAGAACATCACAATATTAATTTTCACCACTGTGCAATGTTTATAGACCAACTCAGCACACAAACGTTGCAAACACAACAAAATACTTTATTTCAATATAATTTTTCTCCGACATATTTCGACTTTACGTCATAATCAAGAACTCTATAAAAACACAAACGGGCGGCACATAGATATTATAATGTTTACAAATTTATACTCCTTGACCATTGAAGATGGGACCGATAGGTTGTCCCGAAACGTCAGTGTATAACTACCACTCAACGCTGCGTAATATCCCAGAAGAGCGCAGATCTCAAATTTATACAGTATATTACCATTGTACGTTCAGGTTAAAGTATATACAGTATATTGAATTAAAAAGCTTATTATCATACGGTGTATTATTCATATGAAAGCATATAAACAAAGCTAAGCTTTTACAAAACACCCCATTTTATAATCACCTATAGCCTAGTTCTTCTTCTTCTTCTTCTCTTGCACTACAGCCCTTGGTGGGCTTTGGCATCCCGATTAATCGGGTTTCTGGACAATGAGATATTTTTCCGGGTATCAGGTCGTCAGCCTAACACCCCAACCCCCAACCTGGAGGACCAGTGGGCTGCTCTTTGTCTGGTCCCTGCCCTTCGACCTGTCTGGCTTGGGTGGCCCTACCAGGAGCTTAGCTCCCGCCAGCATAGCTCTCAGGGTTGTAACGGGACACACAAACCTCCCCGCCACGGTAAGGCGGCAGCCCCCGGGGAGGCTATAGCCTAGTAACACTGTTTAATAAAACGAAGCACTATTTATATGCTTTTGGATACGAATAATGCACTGCGTAGTAACAACTCTTTTTTTAAAATTCAATATATACTGTAACCTAAATGCACAATGCTAAAACGTAAAATTTGTGAACACTGTAATCTTTAATAAATCAGACCAACAAATACATTGTATCTAGGAAATCCTTAATAATCTGCGTATGTTATATCAGAAATCCTTGAAAATGACCCTTTGAGAGTTTAAACATGTTGGAGTTTTGATATACTACAGACTAGTAGAGATTTCCCCTAAACACAGTGTATTTGTTGGTCTTATTTATTAAAGTATAAATTATAAATGCGAGGTAATATACATCACTACGGGACTATAATCTTTATGTACTCCCATGACTGTTTCGGATCAAAACAAAACAAATTAAATAAAAATAAAATGTTTTGTTGTGTTTGTAACATTGGTACTCTGATTTTGTCTATACTGCGCTGGTAATAGCGATAAAGATTGACCATGCAGCCATTTAAGACCTCATATCTATCGTCACATTTTACTCCTTTCATAATGCAAGGACAAGCGGGCAATGTCTGAGAGCCTTAAAATGTTCTCGCTATCTCTTCCCCAGGCCCCTCTCATTCCCGGTCCTGTTACCATCTCACACTGATCACCGCCTTCACACTTCTTTGCTATCTTCTCTCTCTGGGTTGAGGAACTCGATAATGGTGCATCTTAGGCTGTCTAGCTTTGTGAAATGACAAATGTTGCCTGTACGTACGCATCACGCCATTAGGACGTACGAGGAATTGTAGGTTTAGCTCTACACGTTCCCACTCTAGGCAACAAACGAAGGTAAGTGGTCAGGTTTAGGCCCCGGCCGCTTTACTACCGCGACAGAGCCTTTGGAACACGCTGGATAGGAAGATGAATGGGTTATAGGGCCGACCTGGACGCTTTGGAGGAAAGATAAAGCTCTTGCGCCTGTCTGAAATCGAACCCAGTTTCCCGGGTCGTCCAGCCTGTAGTTTAGTCATTACAGTGACTGAGCCTGCCAGCGTTAACTAGGAGGTAAATTTGTCCCTGTTCACAACACTAAGGCATATGGAGGACTGGAGGATAACTCCTGTCATTCTTAACCGCCGCATTATATGGAGGCCAGCTTCATGCCCCTTGCCGTTTTACCTCCTGGGAAACAGCCCTCCGTATTCATTAAATAGGAGGCTGTGTAGGCCCCAGAGCCTGTATCTCTTTCGCCTTCCGGGATTCGAAACATAATTTTCGGTCATCCAATCCTTAGCCTAGTCACTACACCGCCTGAGCTAACCCGGCTCCTACCGCTCTTCGTTGTGTCATAAAGTGAATGGTAGGTTACTGTGTAGGCCTACTTCCCGTTGTGCTGAACGCTAAACTTGTTTCACAGCGGAAACACCTGAAGTTACACAACGCGCATTCTTTCTTCCTAAATGAACCTTGGTGAGATTCGACAAGACGGAACTTATGACGGTTCAGTGACTCTTGCTGAAAGCTCAGCCAACCAGCCCTTCAATCCCCCTACCCCCCCCCCCCCCCCCCACTGCCTCATCACTATTCGGCCATTTGACACTTTGTACTCTAATATTCAGATATGTCAACACTTGAAGAGGCCACTTACGTTACCGTTTTCATTTGTTATGCTTTCTCTTTGCTCGTTCTCTTCACTTAACGTAGTTGGGACAAGTAGAATGAGATGGGTGAGACGTGTAGCATGCCGGATGGAGATAGGAAATTCGTACACAAATTTAACTTGAAAATCTCAAGGGAAGAGACCCATGAGGATATATGAAATTTGATAGTACACGACTGAAATGCGTGCCTCTAGAGCTACAAGCTGTGAATGGATAAGCTGGATTCAACGGCAAATTCCAGGATGGTAATTCGGATGAAGCCATGACCTCTTTGCTTCAAATAGCTTCGAAGTCATCATTCACCATCATAGCATGCCACGCGATACACTCTGAGTTACTGGCAGCTTCAAAACAGGCGCGTTACTTCAAATTTACAGTAAGCCTTACGCTGATAATACTCACTAAACGTTTTTTCTTTACTTTAAAGTTCTTAAGACGCCCCCTCAAGCACTTAACTCCATTCACCCCGCCGTTGGTACTTCTCTGAATCAAACTATGGTCAGTAGGCACTCGTTTGTCCCCGACGCGGGACATATGCGTGACTGGCATTTCACATAATGATCCTCTTCCCGTGTATCTAGGTTACTGCTGTCTAACAGTTGTCATTTTTGGTCGCGTTCTATAATGAAACGCTTGTTAATTCTGTGTCTGTGGGTTTCTAAGCTGTTTCAGCCACTTTGTTTCTCAACATAACTGTCAAAAATCCGACGTGAGAATGTTGCAGTTGCAAAGACAGTAATGTTGGCCCTGATGAAGTGGAACGAAAGACTCACGCATTCTTAACATTGGTAGTAAATTGATGTGAGTGATGATTTGCACGCTTCTAACACTTCTAACACCGGTGCTCACTTGATGGATGGACACCATGTCGGCCTGGAACGAGGTGCCGAAAAAAAAACTCCTTACTTTTGCCGACAATCAAACCCTGGTATTGCAGCCGGTATCCTTGCGCTCTAATGATTGTACGACATGTAGCACAAAGGCATACACCATTTTAGTTCGAAAACCTCACGGGAAAGAAAGACAGCGTGTGAGATAGAGGTTAATAGTGTTAAACTGTAAATAAGTCGCGTCACTTGTAGAACTTGGTCACGTCATGAACCGTGCAGTTGTACAAATATTGACCGAGTGTTTTTTTCCCACCGACTGTTAATAAATGTGACACAAGCCAAGTAATCACTAGTGGCGTAAGAAAACAATTTTTTTAATGGCTTGACAGCCCCTCGGGGCCTAGGCCGCCTCATTTATCGAGGCTTCAAGATCACACTTTTTAGACACACCACACTCGGTAGGACTCCTCTGGACGAGTGATCAGCCCGTCGCAGAGACATCTACCTGACAACACACAACACTCACAAGAGACAGACATCCATGCCCCCGGTGGGATTCAAACCCACAATCCTAGTAAGCGAAGAAAACAATACTCGTTGAAAATTCTAAGTGTTTCGCTCTGTCAGCGGCATCCGTCTACGCATGCTGGCAAAGGAAGCAGTCATGGAAACAGTAAGACATTTATTCACTTCTAGACATTCACCAACAAAATGCACAATTCACTAACAAGGTGCAATCAGCCCCTTATCATAGTCAAACCCTACACATGTTTCGGCTCTCTATGAGCCATCATCAGGGTTTTCCAATAGTGCTTTTCAAATGCTGGATAGATCTGCTAATGACACTCGTAAAGTTTTGCACTCTTTGTGATCATAAAACATTTGTTTCGTAAGTCAAAATCGTGAGTCATAAATTACAGTTAAAAAGATAAAATGTTAAAACAACACTGTTCCTGTATCTTCTTATAAAGATATATGTATCGCACTTCTAGAAGCTTTTATCATTTTAACTGTAATTTATGACTCACGATTTTGACTTACGAAACAAATGTTTTATGATTGTAAACAGTGCAAAACTTTACGAGTGTCATTTGCAGATCTATCCAGCATTTGAAAAGCACTATTGGAAAACCCCTGATGATGGCTCATAGAGAGCCGAAACATGTGTAGGGTTTGACTATGATAAGGGGCTGATTGCACCTTGTTAGTGATTAGTGCATTTTGTTGGTGAATGTCTAGAATAATAAAAATGCACGGTGAATTAAGACTAAATATTTATTCACTTGTCTTCTTGTACAAAACACAAGTCTTGGACCATTTGTCAAATACACCAATCGTGGGAACGCGGCCTAAGAGAAACTTGATACTATCGTGCGTACTAAAACATAAATGACTGCATTGTGTGGACACAGCAATGGCAGTAATGTTTCCATAAATCAAGAATTTCTTGCCCATCTAAACAAATCTCAACATTTCCACGATAATGTCCGGTTGTTGAACCCCATACTTGAACACAAAAAAGCTAGTTAATTTCCATTTCACAAAGTACCCTATGCTATCCTTGACTTCCTTCGTGTTCCTAGCTACTTTGAAAGAGGTTTCTCATGTGAACTCAATACATATTTCTTTCTTACGCGTTGTTATGATTATGGACAAGGAATAGTTTTCCATACTTGCATAACGTTGATTAGAAAGATAGTCAAGTGCTCATTCTGACAGCGAGATGAAAAAATTCGCTCATGTTGAAATGTTAGACAAGACCTCTTCAACAGTTTTAATGCTAGAAATGATACAAGCCTCCGCGTTTTGAAATTAATCTTTCTTCCCTGTACGAGAAAGCAAGTCGTCTTCCTGTTTGTCAATGCAAACGAAAAGGGATTTGTTTTACTGCTCCCAGACACGTCACGGTAAACATTAGCGGCGTGTTGGAGTCATCCTGCTGTGTACCATGTAACAATAAAGTGAGATGGTATCGTAAAAGCATTACTGTAAATGAACTTCCGGTGCATATATTTTGCATTTGGCCTTATGGTGGCTTTAGGAACAAGCCGAAACTTACGTGATATCAGGCTTCCGTCGCAATTTTGATCAGATCTGCGCTCTTCTGGATATTACGCAGCGCCGAGTGGTAATCCTTTACCGACGTTTCGGGACAACGTATGGGTCCCATCTTCAAGGGTAAAAAAGACCGATACGTTGTCCCGAAACGTCGGTAAAGGATTATCACTCGACGCTGCGTAAAACCCAGAAGATCACAGATCTCAGGCCGAAACATGTAGCCTATATATTTTCTTTGTGTGTTTAATGAATGTGCCGTGTTGATTAATGTACCATCTTACTTGATTGTTATATTACTGTTTTGTTTTCAACTGCGGGCCTAAGAGAGAATACCAGAAAAATGCGGAATTTACTTTTTATTCTTAGTAGTTTGTAAGGCAGTAACAGCTGTTAAAGCGAATTGCAATTTCTGCATACAATTCGAATGCTCATTCCCGAATATTATTCGTTTTAATGGGACGAGTAAACTTCCATGTGAATGTCGTTCCGTCTTCAAAATTTCTCTTATACATGTTTGATATTGACCGTACCGTAACATGCTAGTACCCCCCCCCCCCAGCTCCTCTCCCAACCCCAAATTGGAGGACTACACCCCACACCATGTCGATGGCCCTCGGGTGTTTTTTTCAATACGTGGTATATTCGTAGCTACACATCACAGCTGCTATTGCGAACACTTCCCGGTTCCATAAAATGTGTGTAATTTCTAAACTGAGTAACGATCAGCATTTCAAGAAGGACTCTCTAGATACCTAGTTACCTAGTTATTCAGGTACCGAAAGCACTTCGGTCAACGTACACTTACTGCTCCTTAACATTTATAAGTTTCCATGGAAATGGAACACAAATACTGGGCTTCAGGCCACTGCCACAATGGGCTACACTGATGCAGCGAGAAACAAGGGAAGAACTGAGGTTTATACAGCGATGTTGATGGAGATTCAAATCTTCTGGGATGTTACGCATTGTCGACTGGTAAATAGTTACCGTCACTCGGAGGACCGTAGTGCTTCCGTCCTGAAGCTCCAGCGGTCCTAGACGAGATCTGTTTTTAAATCCACAGCCTTCTTGGACTGCCTGACCCTGAAGGCGGAGGCACTGCCCTCCTTCGAAGTGTAGGCAACTACATAAGTCGATATGACGTAAACATCCCAAAGAACTTCCATCTTCAAAGAGAAATACGTCTGAAATGACTGTGCGACACAGTAATTACTTGGCACCGCGTCATATTAGGTTACCACGTGGCATTCTGTGTTAATTGTGCCTCTTGCTACCTTCAGAACATAGCAACTGCAGGTTCTGTAATTCTACCGTTACTGACTCTAATAGCATACAGGCACAAGAACGAGGGGGGCTGCAGGTAGAACGAGGCCAGGCATCCTCCGGACTTCTGGGGAAAAAATAAACTTAAGAAAACTGTTAAAGAAATTATATATAACAAATAATTTTTTTTCAGTCGTCCTCTTCTACCTACTCCGCTTTTTGCGTTTCAGTGTCGAGGTTTTGTAATTTCTTTTGATCACACTGAGAGACACACCACAGTCGGTAGGACTCCTCTGGACGAGGGATCGGCTCGTCGCAGAGGTCTCTACCTGACAACAACACACAAACACTCACAAGAGACAAACATCCATGCCCCCGGTGGGATTTTTTTTTTTTCCTGTCCGGGGTTTTTACCCTTTGATCCATTTTTGTACTGTTTAAATCCTTTCGTCCTTAATGTCACTTTACGTTCCATACTACAGTCCTTTCAACAAACACAACACAAACATCCATGACCCCGGTGGGATTCGAACCCACAATCCCAGTAAGCGAGAGGCCGCAGACCCACGCCTTAGACCGTACGGCCACTGGGATCGGCCGATTCGAACCCACGATCCTAGTAAGCGAGCGGCCGAAGACCCACGCCTTAGACCGCACGGCCACTTATAACAAATAATAATACCAATAAATCTGATCAATTTAAATCGAACCTAATTAAATCTAAACTTTAATATGAAGATCCCAAAACATGAGGCCATAACTAAAAATATTCCCGAACGACATATTGTAAGTTAGTAAGCAAATTTGCCGACTGCCCCCCTCTTAACCCCCTCGCAAAGTCTCTAGAGAAGCACAGGCTATGCACCTTATATTTATGTTGTTTCACGCTGTCGTAATTGCAAGGTCTGGTCATACCTCAAAATTATACTTTTATTTATTTTCGTATTCATCTACCTTCTTTATTATGTTTTTCTCCATTCCTCCATTTTTAATGTTTACATATCTTGTTTCATTTTTCTTTTCTTCTGTCCTTCTTGGTTTTTGTCCATTTTCTTGCATCAAGCTTCAGTAATTTTTGTTTTCCTCTTTTATTCTCTCAGTTATTTAGTTTCTCTATTTATTAATTTTTTTATTTTTGTGTTTCGCTTCTCACTTCTTTCATTTTAAAGACTAAGAGTAAACTAAAGTGCATTTAAAGATTCCCTTTGTACCGCGCAGTAAACACAATCCGCCTCTCTTGTAAAAACCAATCAGTTAATGCTATACAGAGAAATAAACGCTGTTTGTTCTGAGATCATGGAAGCCACACAAGTGCGCTCTGTGGGCAGAACGTAGAATTTTTAAACGTAAACTCGGCGGTACAAAACCCTTTAAAGCCCAGGGGTTACTTTATGTATAACAAGGTATAACATTAAAAAATTCTATATTCTGCCCACACAGTGTATTTATGTGTTTTTGTGGATCTCAGAACAAACAGCGATTTCCGCCTGCAGCATTAACTGACTGGTTTTAATAATCAAGACGGAGTGTGTTTACTGCGCGGTACGAAATGGGCCTCTAATTGAGAACGTTTTGTCTTTGTCCGTAAAGGGCTAATATGTCATTTTTATATCCATCTAGATATTATCTTCAGAATGCTTCAATGAACTCTAAGGTATATTACAACATGCTAAGTAAACATAATGCATACTGAGAAAGCAGATATAGCTCAGACGGTATAGTGACAAGACTACGGACTAGACACCCGAAGGGTTGTGTTTCGATTTCCAGAAGAGGCAAAAAACGTTTCTCTAAAGCTTTGAGTTTAATTCAAAACAAACAAATGCACAAGATTATTAACAAGTATAAGATGTATTTACAACCCCTACATATGTTTCGGCAATTTATTTACCGAAACATATGTAGGAGTTGTAAATACATCTTATACTTGTTAATAATCTTGTGCATTTGTTTGTTTTGACTTAAACCCATGATAAAATGCACGGTACGTACAACACAAAATTTTCTCTAAAGCGTCAAAACTCACTCGGCCTCCTATCCAAGGGACACCGTGGGCTCTTTCTCCTGGAGTAAAGCGGTGTTTGAATCTCTGCACTCACTTGCATCTAGTACCGACGTTAAAAAAGCGAGGAGCTATATCTCGACTCCCCAATATGTCTATCATGGCGTTAGGCAATCCCACAATTGCGAAGTGCAACTTTCCTCATATAAACCTGTCAAGTTACGCTGCCGGCAGCCCACATTGTGTATTGACAGAGTAACAACTTTCGTTTCAGTGAAGCCTGTCGCACAGTTTCACAGAAACATTCAAGAGCCCGAATCCGGTCACACCGGTTCTAATGCAACTCTCTCTCTCTCTCTCGATCGTTGTTGAATTCAACAGCTTTTTACAACTGGAACATGCACTGAAATGCTTGTCCCACTGCCATAGCTACAGTTATTATTATTATTATTTCATTGTTTGTTGTTATTTGTGTTTGTATGTTGTGCTATTTCTGTAATTGGCCTTGTAGCTGTTGACTCGGCACATTAATAAACTAGAATTGAATTGAATTATTATTATTACAACCATAATGAGCAATAATAATTCAATCAATAAGTATTGATGATGATAATAATAATAATAATAATAAAGGCATTGCAATAGCAGGACATAGAAATGTGATGAAGAAAGAAGCCGAGAAGAATTTAAAATATAAAGACCTTGCCATGGTAATACAGAGCATGTGGATTATTAAAGCAAAAGTGATACCAGTAATAATAGGGGCAGCTGGAACTATCTCAAAATCATTCAGAAAATACCTGAGCAACATACTGGGAAAGCTCGATATGAAGGCACTACACAAAACAGCCATACTGGGCACTGCACACATACTGCGGAAAGTACTAAGGACAAAATATTCAACACGGGAAATAACAGTACATGTACCATAAATTGTAACCACAGAATAGCTACAACAATATACCCTAGAAATATGGTTTGTTTCAGATATGCAATTGTAAATACACTGCATAAAAATGATGATGATAATATTAATAATAATAATAAGAATAATAACAATAATAATGAAGGTTAAGTCGTTCTTGTATGTAATTAAGTACAACGCCAAGAAGACACACAAGGGAGTTGTGATACAGGCTAGAGAGTTTCATTCATTCGTAAACTGGACACTAGGTATAACTGAATGGTCATCATCACGTTCCAGCCGCTTTAATCCCGCAGAATGAACACCCAGCACCCATTCAGTACGGGGCTGGGTGAGCCCCAGAGCCGGCCTTCGCAAATTGGAGAAGAGAAATGTCTCCTAACTCCTGCCGGGAACCGAACTCTGAATCTTTGGCCGCCCAGCACAGATTGATCTAACTCGGCTCAACAACAACAGCAACAACAACTGCATAGAACTGAGACACGGAATATCGACGCCTTCACAACAGGAATTTGTAAAAATACGCCCCTTAGCTCCGTCTGTCAACAGATATTTTAACAACTCGAAAACTGCAGAACGGTTTTCATAAAATTTGATACCGCTGAATTATCCTAAATTTTGTCGACATTAGAAATTTTGGCTAAAATAGACCAGATCTGGTTTTCATCCAGTCTCATTAAATATGATGTTGATGATAATGATGATGATGATAATAATAATAATTTGAGTTCAGTTGTTACAACGCTCACAGCTACCTCCCGATTAACAACTGGTTGTCACGATGGTAGCCCATCACCATTTGATATTTATCAGACATACTTACTATTGTTTTGTCTTTTTAAAACCATTTATATGCGACGTTGTCTAAATATCTGCCTAAATTTCTCATCTGCGCTTTGCTAGTGCACCTTAATGTTTTCCTTGTTCATATTTAACCATTTAAAAATGTCTTTTTCCAATTCCTTGTTTCCACACAGTCCAGTAATACGTGTTTAACAAAATGTTCGCCTAAACATAAGGAGCATCTTCTTTTATCTCTGTTTCTTCTTATTCCTTTCAACTTCCACACAGCTGCTAGCGCCACGCTAGTTCACTTCTTTCTTTCCTGAAACAACATTCTAGATATGATCCTTTTACCCCAGCTGAACATCATTTCTGGATATAATGTTAATGAGCTCTTCTCTGATATTTTCGCCACAATACTTTGCCTTCCAATGTCATTACATGTGTCCTTCACTATCTGTTGCTTCCTCCACACTTACCATAATCCTCTTTCAACTCCTTAATCCAACTTCTCTCAATCATATTACCTTTTAGTCACTCATAACATTGTTGTACCGGACCTTCTATGTCCGAACACATATTCCGATATCACCACTTTAATCTCTGCCTATGCACTTACCTCTCCTACATTCTCTGCTAAGTTTCGCCTTCGCAAATCCATTGGCTGCACAATTCGGTATCTCCACTAATTTGTTGCATTATCTACCGTAAACCTTGCCTGTTATTCGAATGCTTCACTAAATCCCCACACCTCAATTCAGTACATGATCTTAGATTCACATACCGTTAGGTATTACAATCAACAAACTCGGTTACATTTACGTATACCTTCTGCAATACATTATTTTTCAGTCATCTTTATGTCCAGTGTAACTAAAGGCCACCGCTTTCTTTCAGCAGATATTCCAGTTCTGAAACTGGCTTATAAGAACCATACCTCTGCTGCTGCTGACTGCCACAAGAAACACAGCTGAACGCCATTTCACGACCCTGATCAATGTTCCATGGCTGCTAAAGAAGAAGCTATAGCAACCGGACACTGACCTCGTAAGTAAATCAAGCATATGATTATTACAAATAGAAGTACCTCTTCTACTCCCGGGACATGGTTAACTTTCGTTACCATTTGGAAATTATACAGTAGCAGAAAGTTTGAAGGAGGAAAATCTCTCAAATGAATGCACTAAAGTATACTGGGCCTGACATAACCTCCTGTTCGATGGATTTCCGTGTTCTCTTCCGGGCGTGAAGGTAGCCACTCTGTTCCATCCAGTGTCGCGGGTAAGAATGACTGGAGCTATACCTTTACTCCCCCTATATGCCTTCATGGCGTGGATATGGCCAGCTTTGCCTTTTACCACATAATCAAAAGTATTATGGGGAACGAGTATTCGAATCACATCCAGAAACAGTACGACACTACTTGAACATCGCTTGTACAGTCGCGTTACAGCAAACACTGGAAATATGGGGTCAATTTAATATCTTAGGGTGTTTATTATTAGTCGGCGGTAAACAACAAGAAACTGGCAGATTTCCTCCGCTTTCGAGCAAAGACTAAAATAACTCCAAAGTTCCTACTTGTCAATGCATGTTTCACGTGCAGACCTCTCTATTTACACTCAGCAAAATTAACCCCCTAGCTGTGGAAACCACCAAATTATATTTCCGACCTATACAATTTCGAGGCCCTTAATTCAAGTCACTACTTTCAATTAAATTATGCTTTCTTCTGTATAGCCGTACAAAAAACTTGGGCTCCAACACGAAGTAACAGACAGTTCCCATTAGCAACCCTGTTTTTGGACTAAAGCTTTGTATCCATTACTCATCTCCAACATGCTTGCTACACGTCTTTGATTTTACCACCCTAATATAATTTCGTAAAAAGTAAAATTTACGCATCTTCTCACTGTGTAACATTCTTCATCCTCCTGTTACTTTTTCTCTCATAGTTCTCAATAACTTCCTCAGCACCCTGTTCTCAGGCACCCTCAGTTTATGCTTTTCGTTTAAAGTGAGAGACCAAGAGTCACTTGACTAAAAAAGAAGAGGATACAAATGTTTCTAAGAAACTTCTCTTTGAAATTTCAACGGGCTGGTATGGTTTGGAAGCTAAACACGCTGACCGATGTATAAATATGTCCCATTCACGTATTCGCTTCGTGCAGGTTGTGAAAGGAATGGCTAAAGAGCAACTTTATGTGTGTGTGTGCTGTATTCGGCTGTTGGTGGGACTAAGCAAAACGGGGGGGCGGGGGGAGGTATGTGAAGGTCCGCTAGTACTCACGGCGAAGTTGAAAGTTAGTTTCTTTTGTTTAACGTTTATAATTGTTCTCAGCGAGCGGATGGCAAGCCTGTTTCGCTCGGGTACTTAAGTGTCATTATTTGAAGTGACCGCGTGCTGGTGATGTTATGCACGATAAATATGTACATAAAAACTTCGAATATTTTTCAGTTATTTGCACTTACCACGGTTTAGATATAGAGACAAATTATTATCATCATCACCATTATCACCACCACTATCATCATCCAAAATCCGCTTTATATTTTTCTGGTAAATCCATACAGACCAGTCAACAGCTTTTATCTTTTGAGATAACCCTCTTTTCGATATGCTTTTTTAGTATTCTGCCAATCTCTGCTTCCTGTGGTTTAATCATGCTAACAGTAATGAGTATATGGGCATACGTGGGAGGCTAATATTAAAATGAATCTTTAGGAAATAGGATGGAAGGTTATGGAACGGATTTACCTGGCTTGGGGTAGAAACCAGTGGCGGATTCTTGAGAACAAGATAACAGATTTTCGTGTTTCATAAAATGCGGGGAATTTCTTGACGAGATTCTAAAAGAGACGTAACCCCAAACTACAGTTCGGGGCCCCGCAACATTCAACGTAATGCAAAACCAAAAATATTACAAAGGACATATTTGTCCAGGTAAGGAACTAACAAATTTTCAAGAAAGAAATACCATAATGGATCTGTTATAAAACGTAACGTAACAGGCATATATATTTTCTTACACCTGTGCAATTTCGAAGAATTTCGGCGAACTCTTCGTGTGACAAATTTTTTACTTACTGTCCCTTACTCAAGATAATGCAGTTTACCTGCACAGCGTAGGTCGCACTCGCGACGACGGTCGGGGGAAAACATATACGTAGATCCTGTCAAAAACATGAGTCCCTGTTACTGCATGGCCTTCTTTCCACTAGTCGCAATGTTTAGGTGCTTCTTTTATAGCAAAGTCAAATTTATGCACAGCTCTAACCACATAAAACACTACGAAAAATAAATGTATTATTTCACACGCACAAAACACGACTGCACTTCAGCCCATTGTACTCTTAACTAGAATACGTCGGTTACTGGTCAAACAAAAAAGGGGGCAGTCGGCTTTCCCCAAGCGCAAACAACTGCCAAGGTCAACTGCAAACTCCTCAGTCAGTATCAGTACTTTTCTCATTCCACCGAAAAGACATTAACACTTACACTTGTCAGGCGTACAGAAGCCCACATTAGCTTGGATGTCACGTTAAATTTTAAGTCCCTTGTGGCGCCCAATGTCATTGTGAATTGAAATGAAATCATCGACAAAGAAACTTTAAAGAAACATAAATGCTTAGGTGAAAATTGAGATTATCAAGATGGAAAATATAAAAATTAGCGTCTTCTTAATTTGTTGATAATTGAGTCACAGTCAAACATAACTTTATGTTTATTATGTACCGACAGACTGCGTACATGATTCAGTTCTGGTGGACCATCATTAGGATATGTATAAAACTATTACAAAAAGGAAGATAAAATTGTAAATAACATATGTACACACTTCATAGGTATACGTATGGTTTTACAGTTTTATTTTCCTTTCTATCCTCTGCGTCCAGCCGATCCCTCGTCCAGTGGAGTCCTACTGACTGTGGTGTGTCTCTCAGTGTGATCAAAAGAAATTACAAAAACCTCGACACTGAAACGGGAAAACCGGAGTAGGTAGAAGAGGACTAAAAAAATTTTTCCTTTCTATAATTGTATACATAAGACAGATGATGGTCCGTCAGAATTGAAACCTGTACATGTAGCTTATTGTTACATAATAAACATGCAGTTATGTTTGACAGTGACTCACTGAGCAATCAATTAACATATAAACACAACGATAAGTCTTACATTAAGTCAAGGTCTCCTGGTTTTGTGACATCTTGTAATTTGGAGGAAGCCTTTGCCTCAGCCTTACTCAGTCGGTTTCTCTGAAATGCTGGAACTTTTCTACCAACGTACATGGCGTCATGCCCCAGCGATGTTGTTATAAATACCTACTTTGAGCCCTGTCTCACTGGCAACCTTGCACAACACACAACTTCCATGTTCACTCGTCTACCCTCATTAAAGTCTCCAAAGAGTCGCCTCTATATAAAACCTTACAAGCAGGTTGTGTTGTACTTTGACCAGAAGTGCAATTAGCATGAACAAGCAGCAAAACTATTTCACAATGAGCCAACTGCTGTGGCAAGTGAGTTGGAAATTCTACGTCACTGACCACAAACACCAATAACCCTTTTGGAACCATTTACCTAATGGACTTTTCCTCGTTCTGTGGTGCCAATAAAACATGAAGTTTCGAGGATATTACTGTCCCCTGTCCTCAAACTAAAAATAAGTTTTCCAACATGCGATGATAAAGTTCATACAGTAAATGATTCCAAATGTGATTAACCATCGTCAGAATCCCACAGAATTCTGTCAGTCACTCTCCTAGTTGCACACACTTCTAATCTCTTCAAATGCTTCATGTCACGATTTTTTACATATTTATAAGAACTTCAACATGCAACAGACGCACACACGCATTGTTCTGTCAGGAATCACCAAATCTGGCACTTGGATATAAGGCTCGCATAGCCAGAAACGTTGTTTAAAGCAGGGCTGGCCAACTTAAACCTACAGGTGGGCCACATAATTCGTTAAGGACTCTCATGAGGGCCGCACTTTTGTATACATATATCGAAAGGGGGGTTGAACTAACTAGAAGGCCGTTATTTACAAACAATACGTTATGCTAAAAGTATTTTATTCTTCCTAATATACATATTATATACGTTATATACTATATATAACACATTTTAAGGTCCGAGATCTCCAATTGCAAATGTATTATTTCCTTACTTCTATATTCTTGGGATGGGCCTGATGATGGCTACAAAAACATTAGCCGAAACATGTAGCTGATTTGTTGACTGGTAAAGCTGTGTTTTGACTTAAAAACCCCTCCATTTTTAGTTCGCTAAAAGTACGGTTGAATGACAAGGTAGTAGCTCGTACTAAACTCGGTAAAACAAAAAGAATGATTGGTTTACTGTGTGCTGTCTTAAAAGTGATGAGTTATAGTTTCTGAACATTTTCTGTGCCAATTAAGTTGTTAAGTTCTGTAGACCTATTATATTATGTTACATTGTATTACTGGAACTATTCAGGTGACCGATGGCCGCATGTTGGTCAGCCCTCGTTTAGAGGACGGCTATGTGTTTTGTTTTCTAGCGATTTTTTTAGCAAGGCTAGTACGAAGGGCTGTAACTTGGTTCCCAAGTTCTGAAAGGTAAATGGATAAAATTACTTGCCAAGTAACACAGAACTCGCATTCTTAGGGATACGAAAGGCGAAATAATTATTTATGCTACTACAGTGAAGGGTGAGGTTCTCGTGGCTTTGAGCGTTAAGCTTAGGGCATTATGGGATGTGACGCCGTGTACTTCGGTAGTTACGTACCAACTTTTATGAGGAACCCCCTTTAAATCTGCCACACTTTTAGTCATTCTCACTTGTGATTCGAATTAGAATGCAAGTAACAGTCGTTTAACACTGCACCTGAAATGCTGAAAATCTGTCCGCTCTGATGCATTACATTTAACAATTCAGTTCAACTTTCGCAGTAAAAATTTAGTTTCCCAGATTCAAGTCTGCTGGAGTATTAAAGCCGTGTTGACTGATAAACTGTTACCGGCGTTTTCGGAGGGTTTTTTTTTGTGAAGGACCCCGCAGCAGATGCCACGGGCGCACCGCAGCCTTGAGGCTTATTTTGCAACCCTGTGATGAAGACAATTAGTTTTTTCCGTTTTTCCGTGTAATGTAGCACCGGTGGAATGAAACTGACAGGGGAAAACCGAAGTACTCGTGGAAAAACCTGTCCCAGTGCCACTTTGTCCACCACAAATCCCACACGGACCGACCCAGGATCGAACCCAGGCCTCCGCCTGAGCCATGGCACGGCCCTCGGAGAAGAGCATTGCCCCAAACAGTGCAAGATTTCTTGGAATGCCTTACCCTGAAGATGCACTATTTTCGTACGAACCGTCGGTAAATATTTACCAGTCGACACGACGTATAACATCCCAGAAGACTTGAATCTTCAGTCCCGTCTTCAGAACCAATCGGCTAATCCTTTTTATGGATACGTTCACTGATTATTCTGAGAATCATACGAAACACTAATGTAGGTACCGCGCGAGCAAAATGCAGAAGTTTTAATGTTAATGCACATGGCACATATTCGCAGTTGCCACTGAGCTATGAAGGTGTTTAACTCACTAAGCTGGGGCGAATAGCACACAATAGATATTGATACTTACACAGCACATAGTCGTGAATACAGCCGGCCTCTTGACTAAGCTTGTGACAACTACCACACACTCCGACAGGCTACGACTGACTACGGAGTAAGCCTGCCGGTGTTGCAGGTGTCGTTGGGAGGGAAAGGAAGGGGCACTGCAATACTGTGCAGTTGCCATGTTTCTTTTCATACTCCGTTTATTCCCCGCCCACCTTACTGCGAAACCTTGTTAACTTATGATTCAAGGAACATCTGAACAGTGAACGCCAGATTGTGTGATCACTCAATGGCCTTGTGGCTAGCACAGTGGCCACTGACCCCGTGGACATGGACTGTTCATATCAGCTGGAGGATTTGTGCAGTTCCTTAACAGAAAACATCAACTCCGAAAGCTGAAACTATAAATTACGGACTTCTGTCACGAGACGTCGTGTATCTGGAAGCTAGGCATTAACGTTTCGGAGGGGCCTGTTGCGTGTGTCTTCATAAGCAGGCTTTTACGGCCGTGAGAACCCCAAATCGCACATCAGACTGAAGTTTTTCTCAGTAGTAAGAATGATCATTGTAATCTTCCGGATTGTGGCACCGTGTAGTATCGTAGATGGTTGCCACTTTTTAGATGTAACTTGCTACCTCCCTCTTCAGGATAGAAGCAGCAGGTTCGTTTGAAACTTTAGTGAGGAAACTACAGTCAGCAGTGCTTATCCTTCAGTTTTTGCACCAATATAACTAGATAGGATAATAGAATTAGCTTAGTACGAGTAAGTAATTATGAGAATCTGACAGTCACTCAGCTTGGCAAGCACCTTCTATGGTGCCCCAACCGTGTTCAACAAATCCTGTCACTGAACCATATTCTGAGCTACGAGCATTAGAATCCAGTCCACGTTTGTACGTCAGTTTTAATACACTCATCTTTCGCTTTTCGCGGGGATTACGTTCCAAGACCCCCTGAGAATAGCGAAAATCCAGGAATAATTGATCACCACCCCTCCCAAAACAATGTTTTATTACTTTTAGTGTTTTTCTTTTATTTACAGAAACACTGTGATGGGAGCTGCTTCTTTTTTTTTTTTACCTTAAACTCCTTGAACGCCATGCGGTATAGCTCGAAGACCTGTTCGAGTTGTTGAAAAATTTTGAAGCTCCTATCCACTGAAGCGTCGGCGTAATGTTCTTTTATTCTTGGGGCGACCTCGCGAATTTGCGAAACGCCGAAGTACGAACCAGCGAAAAGCGAGGGATACCTGTAGTACCTTACAATCTAAACTTAGGTCTCCCATCTGCTTTCTTTTCTTCAACTTTCTGATTAAAATGGTATCGATATGTACATAGACCTGTACGTATGTATGTGTATTCCCCGCCTGTCCAATGCTTATATATGATTACAACTAATAAAACAATGAGGCTGGAATAAATTTACGACGCCAGAAATATTTACGCGCGAACTAAGCACTCTTACTCATGGGCTAAATTACATGTCATTATTGGACCAAACGCCACGTTATCTAATTAGCCCAGAATCAACGAAATCATGCGCCGCAAGGAATGAGGTTTATGGGTTGTTTGTAATATTTGCGATTTCACGACGGTGTAGATTCAGCTCATGTTTTCTCTTTGGATAGTGACGCCGTGTACTATTATACGTGGACATAAAATTTTTTCAGGAACTTCCTGCTCCCATTTTCAGACTTGCAGTGAATAGTGAGCGAATTTGGCCCGGACAGGGTTTTGTAATCATGTCACGACGTGGACCGTCTTTGTAATCTGGTTCTGTGATGTACCACATTCAGACCCTAATTACTTTGACCCTGAAGAAGGAAGCAGAACCTTCTTTCGATACTTAGGTATCCACCGACAAGTCTACACAGCTTCACAGACAAGAGGACCAAAAGACCTGAAACATGTTTGAGGTCATCGAACTTCTGGGATGTTACTCGGCGTTGACTGGTAGTTACTGACGTTTCGGGTCAGCCTATCTGCACCATCTTCAAGGGTCAAGCAGTCCAATAGGGTAAGTAGCTATATACACACCATTCGCTATGTAAACGCACCCAACTGTTCACGGCAGTCTTCTTACTCTGCATTACGCTTGAAGATGGAACCGATAGGTTGTCCCGAAACGTCGTTATCTAACTACCAAACGCTGCGTAACATTCCAAAAGAGCGAGAGCCTCATTTACACCGCGGCGGGAGTGTAAAATAATGAATGAAACATATCTCTTTGCTTTATACCTAGAAAATTGTACCTTTGTACCCATCATTAGGACAATCTGCCCACGAACTCCTTGGGGAGTGCAAATGACAGAATAAACAGACCCTCCAGTCTGTTGGGGGCCACCTCTTGTCTCTTCAATATATCTTTCTTGGTGCCAAGAAAGCTGTCCATTCTGTAGCAGAGGTCGAAGTGTTTGAGGATTTCTTATACCTAGAGAAGGCAACATTAGAGAAGAAAATTCTTGTGGCTTTAAACGAAATCTCCCGTACGGCGGCCTATTACCCCTCGTTACAATACTTCACAATGCAACACCAATCTTCGTGACTTCAGCAATGCATTTGGAAATGTTGTTAGACGCTGCCTTACAAGGAAGATACACAACGGGCCATCTGTTATAAGTTGTCATGGATGATAGAACAAAGTACTTCTTACATATCTTTGTTACTGTGTAATAATTGTATGTCGTGCATGTAATTTTCTTTCTCCTGTTATCCATTATGTTACTATGCACAAACGTGTAGAGTCAAAAAATTACATTTAACACAACACAGTAACGGCGGCTTCTGCCGATTACAATAGCAGGGCTATTTTCGAGGGGTTTAAGCGGTTAGGGCGTGAAGCTCGCAATTCATCTCCATCTAGTGGAGATATATCTCCCTCCCCATGTGCATTTTATAACATGCACGGGGAAAACTTACCTTTTTTAGAATTTAGTGGTGTACTTTCCAAATCACAGTCCCTTACGCCTCCCTAAACAAATGACCGGTAGGGAAGTTACAGCTCATAGATAATGACTGTACTTGAAAGTGAAAATGTGCTATCCGGCAAATGGAACAAAATTTCATGGTACTGAATTACAGTGTTAATTTCCGTGATATGACTACACAAAGTACAAGTTTTCCCATACGCGATCCGCAGAAGAGAAATAAGGTCACTGCATTAAAGCACAGTAACTACACTACATACCAGCCGTTTGGACATTAAAAAAATCTATGTTTTCCGACATAGTGTATTTGTGTATTCTGTATGCCTCTCACAATAAATAGCGATTATTTACCTAAACAAAATTAATGGGCTTATCTTTGTAACAGGGGCACAGTGTTTCTGTAAGATAAGAACTGAATTCTGAATTATTATTTCGATAAACTTCACTTTTTCCCACTTTATTTGCGCTTCAACTGATTAAAGAGATCGGTCCAAAGCGTTGTGGCAATCTTCTGCTTCTCCTCCTTTCCCTTCCTCAGAGTGCTAAGAGGCAATGTCTCAGTCGCATTTTCAGTTTTCACCCTTGGGTGCTTGTTCCGGTTGATCTTTACCTCATATCACTTTATTATAATTATCGGCATGAAAATGCATGGGGTTCTGTTGTAGGGCAGTTCATGTGGCTTGTAAGAAGATGTGCCTGTCCGTGTTAGAACTGGAGTCTGTCAGGTACCAGACCGCTGTGAGGACTTAAGGAGTTTCGGGATTTGGATAATTGATACTTTGTTGCAATCTGTCCGCTAGCCTTATTACGCTTTGCAAGGTAGGCCTAACACTTCAGTGATGCAACAGGTCGGGCCAAACAGCTCATTACTTTTAGTCCTGTAAATTTATATACAATCTCTTATTACATTCAGCCACATGTTTTTAAATGCGATCTTACAATGTCCATCTGTCTATCTCTCTCTCTCTCTGTCTATCCAACCTTCCGGCCGTCCATTCCGTCCATCCATCCATCCATCCATCCATTCATCCATCCATCTATCTATCTATCTATCTATCTATCTATCTAATCTAATCTAATTTAATCTATGTAATCTGTCTATGTATGTATCTATGTATCTATCTAATCTTCTATCTATATAATCTAGTCTATCTGTCCGTCTAATCTATCTATCTTCTTTCTTTCTTTCTTTCTTTCTATGTATTTGTATATCAGTCTACGAGTTTAAATTCTGTCCTTATTCTGTTTCTAAGCAGTAAGTCATTCTCATAATGACGGACATGTAGTCAAGTAGCAGTGTTTGCCGAAATAATCTGTTCTTATGAAAAAGCCGAGAGGCGTCTATGATTGGATTGGTACCGCAGCGTATTACTTTACAAATAGCAATTATATGTTGATAGTATCACCGAATATTGTATGACGTTTTACATACAGTGGCGTGCATATTCAGTGAGATCGTGATTTTACATAATCTCTCAACAGTTACAATGATTAAGAGTGGATTAATGGAACATTTATCTGTGGAAATACAAGCTAGAGGCGGAAATTATCAAAATTTTCCGTTTAGATTCTTTAGAGTAGTACGTAGCAGTGGCGTAGCTGGGTTATCTCGGCGCCTGGACGAATAATCACAATGGCCGTTCCTAATAGAATTTACGAACTTTAAAAAAGTCACATATATTTATTGAATTTCCTTTTGTTTTATCTCCATAACGTGAAACCATTTAGCGCAAAATTGACATTTTTTCTTAAGATTCTAAATGCCCAACAGGCAAAAGGAACGTACACTTTGAATAATGTAGTTCTAAAATTACTAAAAATATTGACATTGCAAAACATTAAGGTTCATATTTTTTACTTAAAACATTCATTTTGCTGTCTCCTGGACTTTGCCGCCCGGAATTGCCGCACACCCCCTCCCCAACCCCCGGTATATAGTACTAACCTTAACAGTCCCCGGTAAGGGAAGGGGTAAAGACATATTCTCCTCTACCTGCTTGCCTGGTAGCTCCCGCCAATTATGAAATGCATTCTGGATTTAATTCTGTTTTTCAGTTTGCGTTCTCGGTGTCTTACTAGTAGGCAAGGGAGGTGTGCGGCGTCGGTAAGGTCGGGGAGTCCATCTGAGTTGATTCTTCCTGTGACCCGAGTGCAGCTTTAAATGTCTAACTGTATTCAACTAAGAGTTTTATTTAACGTTTTAGTCACTAGTGCCGGCCTTAGCAAAGCGGGGCCAGATTGCGAGCCTTGTAGCGGGCCCCTAAAAGTTATTGTGCAGAGCAAAAAAAGGACTAACGTTTTGGTATATTAACGTAAGTTAGGATGAAAAATTAAATGGTCCATTTTTTTATTATTTTTAAAAGTTAACAATGTGCGAATCCCCCATGAGCGCCAGTCGATCCAATCGGCCTAAGGAAGGCCCAGTGTGTCACTCCTTTCCTTATTTTTCCCAGTCATCCCATCCCAATGTCTTACTAGCACGTTTAATCACTGTTTCGTCTACATAACGTGTAAGGTCAAGTAGGCCTATACGGTCTTCTGCATTTTTTGTTGAAGTTTTCTTAAATCTTGTATTTATAGACTAAAATTTGCGTCTTATCTCCAAATTTCTCTCGACATCTTAGCTGATAGGCTTTCATGGAACGAAATAAATAATAATAATAATAATAATAATAATTTTTCTTCAATGGCTCAACAGCCCCTTGGGGGCCTAGGCTGCCTCATTGTTCGAGGCTTCACGATCACACACTTTTTAGACACACCACACTCGGTAGGACTCCTCTGGACGAGTGACCAGCCCGTCGCAGATACCTCTACCTGACAACACACAACACTCACAAGAGACAGACATCCATGACCCCGGTGGGATTCGAACCCACAATCCTAGTAAGCGAGCGGCTGCAGACCCACGCCTTAGACCGCACGGCCACTGGGATCGGCAATAATAATAATACAAGCTGTATTTATTGTAAAAAAAATTATTTATGATATAAATATACCAGCAATTCAAAACAATTAATTTGAAGTGGAATCACCTTACTGTCGAATAGAATAAGTGGTGCAGGGGTCAGTGACGAACTTAAGTAGATGGCAGAGGATCGCTGGAGTTAGACAACTAAAACTAAAACCGCTACTGTTTTGGAACAAAACCAATTAAATAAAAAGGGGCGTAATTCGCTCTCATCCAGTGACACGCGTGTATGCATAGTAGGACTAGGCTTTGAAAGATGAAAGTATCACCTCGTTTTGAACGTCTAATAATTCTAAAACCGACTGTTTATGTGGATTGTCACGATCCACAGCGCTTGTAAGCACTGGCTCAGAAGACGTGAAGTGCGCAGTTCTAGTGGTGTTTTGGTTGAGTCAGCATATGAAATTAAGTTACGGTGTCCGCTTTATCGGCAGTATACTCGTAGTATGCACTGCCAGCTCGTTGTTCAGTTACGGCGTTTTAGACAATACAGCTAAGCTAAGTGAATTACAAAGTGCTGTGACACTCTACGCAAAGTGTTACATAACTGGGCCCCTTAACGCGGTGTTCGTAGGTATACTGGGCCCACCGAAATTAGTCCCGTGGAACAAAACTCTCGTATCTCCCTCGAGCTGTCACACTTCGTCCACCAGCATTCTTCTCAATATCTTCTAACTATTCTATTTACGCGAATGTCTGTGCTGCTGACTACGTGGTAACGTCCGCAATGGACAAGCGCTGTGGGACTTATTCGCATACTCTCTGTACAGGCAAGAATTTAGGTGGCGGCATTTTCCCTCCATTTTCATACTTCGGTCTAGTAGCAGGTTGTTTTTTTGTTTATAATGTATCATCACGTCCAACGACGTGGGGACTTATTTATTTATTCTTCATTTATCAGGCACCTTTGCAAAATTTCTAAAAGCGATTATTACCCTTGTCATGTCTGCCTGTCCGTCCGTCAGCATGGAACAACTCGGCTCCCACTGGACGGATTTTCATCAAATTCGATATTTGAGGATTTTTTGAAAATATTTTGAGAAATTTAAAGTTTTATTAAAATCTGACAAGAATAACGGGTACTTTACGTGAAGACCTGTGTTCATTTATGATAATATCTCGCTGAATTCTTCTTAGAATGAGAAATATTTCTGACAAAAGAAAACCAAAGGTAAATCAAAACACACATTTTATGTTCAGTAATTTGTTTCCGAAAATCGTGCCGTTTATAAGATAATGTGTACAAATATGGTAAAGCCAGACAGGCCACAGATGACAATATAATGCTACGCAGAAAAAACTGCGAATTGTATGCCGGATAACTAAGGCAAGAATACAGAAACACACTCAGACTATATAATACTTATCACTTTTCCACGGCAACAATGGTTACATGAAAGCGCCTCAATGTTACGTTTATACGTACAGTGCCTGTCTTGTTTGACGATGTTTCTAATAACTGTGGCTGTATAGCATCCAATTATGTGTTGATTAGTGAATAGTGAATAAGAAAATTGTGAACATAAGAGGCAGGTACTACCCCAGAATTTTCCTGGAGGAACAAAGGGAAACGAAGATAACGTCAGTCCCTGAGCCGATGTTTCAGTTCTGGAGCTCCCGAATTTGAAGGACGACGGCCACGTTCGGTCCAGGCTTTGAACCTCGTAGAACTGTGATATCCGCGCTAGAGGGGGCTGTCGCCAATAGACGCGTGTATTTTCTGCAGAAGGGTGTTCAGAACTGTCAAGTTCTCCTTGGCCTGCAGGGCGACCATTCCCTCCGGAAGTGTTTCCGGCTCGTGGCTTAGAAGGAAGGCCGCTTCCGTCAGCAATCTCTTGGATTCCTGCATGAACAAAGCAACATCACAGCATTAGGATGTAATTAGCTGAAGGCCAAGGTCCCTGTAATTGTCGTCCTTGGTGACGCAACGTCTTGCCAAAGCGACATTGTTATCTTTCTTTCTGTGGTCTGAAGTGAATTTGTCTCTATTGTAAGAACAGAGTATCGAGTTACTTCAGGTTAGGTTGTCCATTTGGCCATTTACCGCTCAGAGGAAGTTTATAAATCATATGCAGTTAAAACTTTAAAAATTTCAGATCTAGGCACTTTATGGAAATGAGAGGTTAGTCTGACACTCCGGTAGACTTATCCTCGTCCAAAGAGCCCGGGATACCCGATGGACAGGACGCTGAGCGCACCCTGGCTTTGGTCTGGATGCGGTGGCGATGACCAGAAACTTTTGTATCTGTACGGCAAATGGTCGCACTAGCTGCTCACCGACTCAGCTAATAAAGCTCGGGACAATGGCGTGGATAATATTAAAGTAGACCTTACGTAAAACTGCGTTTATCATTGGGTACAAAATGTAGTTGTTTTGTGTAGTTGTGAAGTTTTAATGTCCTACTTTAGCAGATGAGTTGAAATTAAAATTGTGTGCTGACTGTTAAGGAAAATACTTACTTTGGAAAAAAAAACGAATGTGTACGTAGGGCTTAATTTAAGATGAAATTGGAACCAAATTACTTTTTATAAAATTGCGCATAGGCTCAATTCATAATGGAAATGTACAACATAGTACCTCGTGTCAGATGGAGCAGCTGAAGCGTTAATTTTGTTACATATAATGAAAGAGATTTTTTATATAGCAACATAAAAACTACTCTTGAAAGATCATAAACCATAACAAATACACTTCCCGCCAGTTACGTCATGTGACTTCCGGATTTTTCTAAATGAAATTGTGACGTTCCCTGGTATTGAATTGCGCACAGTAAATGACGTATTTCTAGACTATATTGTCTGCTTCTCGGGCTAGATATATTCATACTTTCTCGCCTAATTCAGTCACATCACGAAGTATTTTAATCTACATATATATATTTGTGGTAGTGAAAAGCTTTATTCTGTCAATTCAATTGACTGAATCTATACACATCACAGTGGAGTTTATCTTTTAGTTTTGTACAGGGAATATAGCACACAAGGGAGAGGTGAGAAGTGCAAAAATTATCCGTCGATAAACCTGCAAGGAGCACGTGAACCATCTGTCTAAAAGAAATTCAGCGAGAGGGCATTGACTAGATTTGTCTGTTAAAAAAAGTCCGTATAACACAACTTTGTTTATTTAGTTCCTTACTGCAGGCGGTCGGCAATCGGCTACATGTTTCGACCATTTATACGGTCCTCTTCAGGCCATGCTTTTACAGGGAAAAATGTAGAAGCTTTTCACCGGTACTTGCATGCGGAGATTGAGATCTGAATCTTTTGTATGAACTTGCTCTGATGTGTCAGTTTTAGTCTTGCCGTGGGTTTGAAAATTGGTGGCAGGTGCGGAAACAACATGAGGATTTCTTAGATGATGGTTTGTGTTAAATTATTTTTTTTTTCCAATGGTTCGACAGCCCCTTGGGGGCCTAGGCCTACTCATTTTTTTGAGGCTTCACGATCACACACTCTTTAGACACACCACACTCGCTAGGACTCCTCTGGACGATGTGTTGAATTATGTAGCCAGTGGAATTATTCTGCGGGATCGTCTTGCGCTGTGGGGTTGCTTACTTTGGATTATTTACTCCCGGCCGAAGGATGCTTGATTGGGTTTGTTCAATTGGAGGGTTGTCTAGGCTTTTTTCTAAGGGTGAGGGCTAGGCATTCGAGCAACTGGTAGCTTCTCAAGAAGAAAACTACTCCGTGGGTCTAATTTACATTTGTACGGACGTCAGAGAATCTAGAGGACTTGCCTCTATGCAAAACTTTTTTCACTTACAGTCCTTTCAACGGAGAACATCTGCCCACTGTCATTGTATGTATAAAATGTATACTTTTATTTGTCTGCTGTATTTTGTATTAGAGAAACATAAGATACTTAAATCAAATGGTAGCGTGTCTGCAAATTCAAAGAGAGCCGCCCAGCGATCAGGTCATTTATAGCTCGATAATTGTATTGCACCTCTGCAGTCGATGTTAGTTTTATGTAATGATTTATTAAACTTTGAACTCACGAGCAGGGTGTCTCTGAGGTCCATGGGATCCAAGCGACCCCTCTCCGATTCCCTCCTTCCCAAATCTGATAGAGCTGCGTGCAGTTCAAACATCAGCAAGCCTCGTACCCGATGTTCCGCTGCCAAGAAGATTGATCACATGACAATTAATCACTTCGGGTAAAATGAAAATATTTAAAATGCGTTTTTAAACAAAATAATTGCTTAATACAATATAACCCTGTTATAACGACATCGGTTTATACGACACCTCGCATATAGAGTCAGATATTCTGTGGTATCAATGAATTCCTCAGTGTTATCCATAACATTATACTCCTCGGCTTTATAACGACACAAAATATTCAGTCCCTTTCATGACGTTATAACCGAGTTCGACTGTATTTACGTGTGATGGTGCATAAATACGTCACTGTAAATTCCAATATTTTCGTGCACTGAATTGTGCACGCAATGTTATCCTTAATGCAGGGTTACTCAGTACTGGCATAATCATCTCGGTCGTACTAACTTCGTATTCTGTCTGGCCTTTACCATTGCGACACATGCGCAAAAGCACAGTTTTCGCGACACACAATCGGTCGGTGAATTTACCACCTTCTTTTTTTCCTGCCCTGGTAGATATATAGCTGAAAAACGCGGTGTTTATATGAGTAGACAATGCATGAATCATTGGGGGTTTTATTAAAATAAAAGGATAATATTTTATGTTGCTATATTTTCAGCAACCTGCACAAGCCAGATCGGAAAAGTCAACAACGTTTTTCGGTCACATGATGCTTTTATACCTCTTGTGAATTGATGAATTTGAAGCGTAATCTCAGGCATAATGAAGGATGGCGATTTATTCAATAGTTTTACGATTCCGTATAAATTGCTAAAGTTGTGTACCGTCAAAAGAGGTATGATAAGTTCATTGTGAACCATGACTTAACAGTGATTTTGGACGAAATTATAGTGGCCAGATTTACAAGCCGAGCGGTCGGAACTTACCCGGAACAAGAGTGTTCACAAGTGCCAGTACTTGTCGGCAGAGAGATATCTTCTCCGTGAGATCGTGGTCCGAGACTCCAGGCAGGCCCACGTCACAGTTCTGCCCCAGCAACTGAGCAAGAGCTATTCTGACGTCAGTAAGATAGTAATGGTTAGGGTGCAGCTGTGGCGTGTATTGCTCCAGGAAGCGCTGGCACGCCTCCGGATCTCCTTTCTGCATGCTGCTCAACGCTACACCTACTCGCTCCAGAACAGACAGGACCTTGGGTGCGGACTCTGACCCCCAAACACCGACTGCACCGCCAAGTAGTCTTCTCCAGCTCGGTCTCCTCCAGAAGAGGATCTTCAGGCAGCAGGTAGCCCTCACACGGCCTGTAACGTCACCAAAGAGCCAGCCTGAGCTCACTCTAGCACAAAACTGATATGGGAACCAATAGATTTGAATCTCACTCGATAGTAAGGTGCAGTGCATCGTTGTTAAGAGCTTAACTTTACATTCTGACAAAAGGACGCCCTAGATGTTGCAAAATAAACATGATAAAAGTAAGAAGACATCAAGAGTAAGGGGGAGAAACATTGGCAGCAGAGGGAGTTAAGCACCACGCCATGAAGGGTGTATGGGGGAGTGGAAGTATAGCTCTTCGCATTCTTAATCCCGTCACTAGATAAAGGTGCATGATTAGGGTTACACCCCAGTCACCTTATATCCAACAAAAGAGACCCCATACTCACTGAATATCAGACTCTGTGGGCCTTGCAGCCGAACTGGAAGCTCTGAAAAAAGGGAAAATCTCTTGGTCTTGCCTGGAATCGAAAGACCATTCCTCGGTCATCCATCCACTAGTATAATCTCTTTACCGAATACGCTGTCTTGGATCCACAGGCGGAAGGGCTGGAAGAGGGTAAGACCAAATGAAGACTTTGAGATGGAGTTGAGACTTCTGGTTTCCAGGGCGCTGAACGTTTCAAGGTAACATACGGTCTCCATATTCACTTCTAAATTTAATACGCAGGTTGTGCCATGGCTTATGTCGTTAGTCGCTGGTCCTACACCGCAGAGGCAGGGGTTCAATCCCAGGCCAGTCCATGAGAGATTTTTGGTGGACAGAGTGGCACTGGGACAGGTTTGTCCCCAACTGCTTTGGTTTTACTCTGTCAATATCATTCCACCAGTGCTCCACAGACGTTCATTCATTTATCACCGACGCTATAACCTTAGCAACCGACAGTGCTGTTAAATAATACACACTCTGAATATGGAGGCAGTATGTTACCACCTACCAGGTTACACTGTGTCATAATCCAGAAGACCACAGTATGCGACAGCTACCCACTTGTTCAGACAGTGCACCGCACTGAAGTATGTTCCGAACTCTGTGGGATCCGCACAGCGATTACACCTGCACCAGAAGAACTTGGTCTCTGCGAGGTGGTGACGCCTGTTAGCTGTTCCCCACAGCGCGTCTGTGTAACAGATCGACAGGTGCTGGCCTTTGAGGACGGGCTCTACTACGTGTATGATGAGACCGCCGCCAGGCTTGAAACTCTTGGCGCAGTTCGGACGACAGCTGTGCTCCAGCATGGAAGCCTCGTGATACACTGCCAAGTGCGGGGGCTCCGTCAACGGCACCTCATGACCGTTGACCTGAAACAAAAACCCAGCATGAATTATGGCGTGGAAAATTTTCTTGAAAAAGGGTTAGGGTTACTTTGTTTTGGAATATGACGCCGCGTGTTTTGGTGGATACGTACTAACATTTTGGATTAAACTGACTTGAGATTGAAAGACGTGAATATTAACAACATGGTTTCTTAGGAAGTAGCCCGGTAGATAGGCATCGCCAGCGTTTCGGGCTAACCTGCTGTCTCCAATTTCAGCATACAAACAGTGATAAGGTTACGGACTTGTGCGAGGTGATGCTAGAGTTTAATCAATGAATATCCGCGTTTCGGAGTAACCTACTATAATCATCTCAAGGTTATAAACGATACGATTTAATGATATGCGAAGCTGTTTAGTCTTCTTCCCTGAAGATGGAAGCACCCAGTTTCCCTGAAATGTTAGTAACCATGTACAAGACTATAAGACGTCACATTCCACGTGACAGCATCAAACCTCATAAACGAATACTTCGATCAGTTAACCAGCTGGAACAAACTTTGGAAGGAGGAACATGCACCATAGTGCTGATTGCTTTGTACGTTATTCATTTAGTAAGTCTTTTAACTAGTGAGTTGGTAATTAAGTCAGATGTTTCGTCAACCGATCAGTCATTAAACTGCTTAGATGGATTATTAATTTTTTGTTAGATGTTTAGTCAGCCACTCAGTTAGGCCTGCTTCCTCAAGTAACTGAATACTTTGGTTCAGTTATCGCGTTTGTTAGGCGCTTTCGCAAAATTGCGAAAAGCGACTATTAGCTTCGTCATATCTGCCCGTCCGTCTATCCGTCCGCATGGAACAACTCGGCTCCCACTGAAAGGGTTTTCATGAAATTTTATATATGAGTATTTTTCGAAAATCTGCCCAGAAAATATAGTTTCTTTGAAATCTGACAAGAATAACTGGTACTTTACATGAAGACGTATGTACATTTATGATAATATATCGCTAAATTCTTCTCAGAGTGAGAAATATTTCAGACAAAAGAAAATCAAAAGAAAATCAAAACCCACATTTTATGTTCAATAACTGTTTTTCGAAACTCGTAATATTTGTGAGATAATATGGAAGAATACGGTAGAGCCTGACAGGCCACAGATGGCAATATAACAAGGAGCATGCGCTTTTCATGCTGGATTATTAAGGCTACAGACACACACTCAGAACATGTAAAACTTACTGCTTTTCCACGGCTGCAATACGTGAACAGCCTTCAATGTTACGTTATAAGTGCATTGCCTGTCTTGTGTGTTAGATGTTTAGTCAACCAGTCTGACCCACACCTTCAATTGACTGAATGCTTGGGTTTAGTTATCGTGTTTGTTAGTTTCGATTCAGGCTTCCGCCGCGATGTTGATGAGATCTGCGCTCTTCTGGGATATTACGCGGCGTAGTGTGGTGATTGTTTACCGACGTTTCGGGACAACGTGAATCCACGTTATAGGTTGCTGACTTTCTTTCCTACTCAGACTCTTGACCCGTGAAGATGGGACGGACACGTTGTCCCGAAACGCCGGTAAAAAAATTGGGTGTGGCTGTGTCGGGAACACGGCCGTGTGTTTTACGTGAATACGTGTACGTTAACGGGTACTATTTTGTTTCAGCGTATTATATGTATGTCATAATCATTCCTTAACAGTAAGAAGTCCTTCGTATCTGCATGTTTGATTGATGATGGGAACATGTTCCTTTAGTCGGGTACAGGAAAGAATTGAAGTAAAGAAATAATTAGTGTGTTATAATTGTATTAATGATAGGTCTGTGATACGAAAAGTACAATAGAAATGGCATGCAGGATACATCGAGATTACTAAGCAGCGTTAAGTGTTTTCCGTTTGGTGGCTTCAAGGAGCGCAGAAACCATAGACGGTCACACACGTTACACTTATGTCCGAATGGATTGTTGACAAACGTAGTAGTGAAACGTGCACTAGCTGCTGCCGAATGTGTCGTCATAATCGGCGATCGCACACAACCGATGTGTATACAGCCCGGCGTTGATACACAAGCGATTACATCATCGACTTGCATTGGCCCGGCCGCCTCAGCGTCAGATGTACCTGCGCAGTCGTTGATCCGCTCGGACGCCCTCGTTGTTTTACGTTCCCGGCACCGCCTCACTCTATGATATGGTGTTTTATGGGTATCACTGGATAGCTGTTGAGAAGCCTTTTCCAACCTTATACGATTTATATATTTCGAATTGGCTTTTTGACGAGTATAGGCCGACATTGTATTCAGTTTTGTAAATTTTTAACTTTAACACCATATATATTCACCATAAGTATTCCACACTCATGTTTTATGTACGCAATACATAAATATTGAGGAGAGCTGTAAATTGAAACTGAAACGAGCGTCGTAGCTTCTCCGAGTCAAAATGTATACTAAACCGAAAATATGTGACGCGACGAAACGACCTGAAAATGGCGGCGCCTCCCCCTCCGCCGCGCTCGAGGCGTCACAGTCCCCACTGAACGTTATGAATTCTTTGATCCTTTAACTATCGAGTGGTGTAATTAAATTTTGGATGTAAATGATAGATATGTAGCTGCAATGCCAAACTGTATGCCCCAATTTTGTTATCATCAGTTTTCTGAATTGGCTCCCACTACGGAAGCAAATTTAAAGACGTATTCACGTCAACAATTACCAAACGACGCCGCGTAATATCCCAGAAGAGTGTTTGTTTGTTTGTTTATTTGTTTGTTACTTAGTGCTGTACAGTTCTGATGCTTGTGAACAGTAGCGACACCTAGTATTACGTATGAGTGTCTAACCTGTAGAATGCCACATATCCGCAGGATCTCTTCCTCCTCAAAATTATGCAGGTTAAAGAAGCGGCGTACGAATTGTGCCACAGTGACGCGGTCCGCCTCGTAGCGTGGTGTTGTCTTCCGATTGGCACAGTGGGACTGCAGCGACTGCAATCGCTCCCACATTGCCGGGTTCGAATCTCGGAGGTACAGACATCGGAGGGCCGACACACATTGATAAATCGGATGCGGTTGCAGGAAATTCCTCACAGTAATCTGCATAGAGTGTACAACAAAGCCAATAAACAGTACTTGAATTTGATGCATTTTTGTACTAAATTAGTTCTTAAATAACTGGATCACTGAATTGCTGGCTACACAGCTTGTGCTATATCCCCGTATAAAACGAAAGATCTTCTCTAAGTTGAAATAATTGAGCTTTAATGCTCATGAATTCCGCTGTGCTCTATCGCGATATAACGAAGTATACCTGTTAACATAATTATAAATACTGGACTGTGGTGTCGCCCCAAGTACCAGGTCTCATGTTGACTACCCTAAATTCTATGTGAGCTGTATCACATGACGGCCAAGATCCCGAGGGTCGGAAAATCTGATCAGGTAATTTCTGCTAAACCATCCGGTTCACCAAGCCATCCTTAGAGTAACTTAAATATGGCCAAGGGCGTAGCTTGAAGGGGGGGGGGGGATAATGTGGTCGCCCTGGGCAGCAGAGTCCAAGCGGGCACAAAATGGGCGGCAAACTAAATATTTAAAATAAAAAATGGACGTTATGAGCTTAACGAATTTTAAGTTGTTGAGCAAACTAAAAAAAGTTCAGTAAATAATTGTGATTTTTCTCAAAGTTCATAATTTCTGTCGGGGGCGGCCTTTGTGATTACTTGCCCGGGGCGCCAGAAATCTTAGCTGCTCCACTGCATATGGTTATTCCAAATGCAAACAGAAATCAAATGACTGCTTAAAGTTGGACATAATAAAAATGCACTTTATTTCTAAAGTCCTAAATTAATAGTTCTTCATAACCGACTCATGGCAGTATTTCAAATAACCTGACTGCTAACAAACCGATATTGCGTACAAACACAACCAACTTTTCCTTCGGCACATTTGTAACCATTATTAACATCATATCTAGCTACAAGTTTCAACCATTAATAGTCAGCCTAAGACAAGTTTCTTCAACACGTGCAAATAGAACGTAACGTACAATGCCGATTCATGTCTTATTCCTATGTTACGTACCTCTTTCTTGTTTTAAAGATACTGTCATAAGGATGATTATTTGTAGTCTAAAACTGTAGCCAGACGTCATGTTAATAAAGGTGACAGTTGCACCGACGGAGAAGTTTGTTGCTTGTTTCCACAATCACAAAGACAGCAGTTTCTTGTATGTATTTACGCCTATTTATGGTTATGTCGATCCCCGTGGCCGCGCTGTGAGAGGCGTGGGTCTGCGGCCACTCGCTTCCTGGGATTGCGGGTTTGAATCCCGCCGGGGGCATGGATGTCTGTCTCTTTCGGGTGTTGTGTGTTGTCAAGTAGAGGTCTCTGCGACGGCCCAACCCCGTCGAAAGGAGTCCTACAGAGTGTGGTGTGTCCAAGTGTGATCTCGAAACCTCAACAATGAGGTCTAAGCCCACTAGGGCTGTCGAGCCATAAAACTTTTATGGTTATGCAACAGGTCTTTTAATAACTCAGGCAGGATAATCTAAGGTACTGATAAGGTCTTTAAGTCGCCCATAAATAAATAAATAAATAAATAAAATATAAACCTGAACATGGATACCCCGGGTAATGTACGTGTCTGGGTAAGGGCTGGACGACAGGATGTCTATTATGTAGTGCCATCAGATAATTTCCGTACTACATTTGTTTCTTCATGACAACAAAAATGTACCTGTTAATATTGCCGCTTAAAGTAGTCTCCTTGGGAAATACAGCGAGGAAAATGGTGGCGCCATAATTAGAAGCAGCACATGAAGTGCACTGATTGAAATACAGCAAGTGCTGTCCACGATTTTGTTTGAATAATTGTGATGCCACTAAAACTAATTCCCTTTAAAGCCATTGTAAATTCCGGGACAGAAGAAAGTCACACGGCGCTGAATTTGGTTAAGTATAGAGGGCGTGGAATGACTGTAATTTTGCTTTTAGGCACAAATTCGCGCACAGATTAAGCAGAGTGATTAGGTGTCTTGTCATTGTGCAGAATCCCTCGAATTTCACTTTTCAGGTCTTTGTCGTTGAGACTTCTGTTAACTAACCCAGCTGAAATTCTCAACATGTTAGCAACTCACGGATAGTGCTTGTTCTGCTTTCTGGGACAAGTTTCATTCCATCCATATTTCCATCCGTTTCACTCGTCGATGGACATTCCGAGCTCTCGGCGTGTTCAACAGAGGCTACATTGCTCTTTAACTTGAGATCCTTTCAAAAACTCGCGTTATTCTCATTGTCTGCTATCCAAACGCTGCTTTCAATGTTTCGCAAGTTCCCGTCATATTTTTAACCCGTTTAAAAAAATCATGCAGGCATGTTGTTATTTCAAATTTGTCATTTTCTAGGTATGCCAAATTGGCAAATGGAACATGACCCCATAATCACACGTTCTGCAGCGTGGGCCTCCAACATTTTTACACCAAACAGTCACACCCGTTATTGTGGGCTGGTTCGCTGGCCGTAAGTGGAAAAATAACAATAAGTGTTATACCTAACCGCCTCAATTATTGTGTAATTTTATACTATAAACAATTTACAAATGTGGACTCGTGCCGCATAAAACAACCTGACAGACCACGGTTTAGAGACCCATGACCTATATAGCCTTATTTCAAGCATAAAATGACTCAGCAGACTGTACCTACATCTAGCGGCAGAAGTTTGTGCTAGGAACAGAAGTGTCATCTCGCGGTCATTCCGGAAAATTTGATCGCACCATGCATTTCGGCACCACACTGAGACTAGTTTTCGAAGCGTCTTGTATGACTATACTAATATACTGAGGCATGGTAGTTATTTAATTTCTTCTGTGGTGTAAATATTACTTAGGAGTAAGAGAAGTTGCAGATATAATAAACCGATTGCTGTATTCCTCCAATACCCCATACACACACTGATGTATCACCGACGCTATACAACCTTAGTAATTAACAGCGTCGTTAAACAACATGCAAATTTGTTTGCTGTAGGCCTACAGCCCCAAACCCCGGCGTTGAGGCTTTTTACCTTAGCTTTCCTCTTAAGTTTGGTGATGTCACATTCTGCGCGATGTGCACTTGATCGCGCACACTTCTCGCTGCACACTGGCCAGCCGCAGTCTGGACACGCTGTCGCGCACTCTTCTGTGAGCAAACTGTAGCAACCCAGGCATACGGGAGGTGTCACTTGTGACGGCCCCGCCACTAGAGGCTCTTCTTGCAAGATCACCTCTCCTACCTTGAGGTCTCGCGTTGCGATCAGATGCCGTCCCAGCGTCTCGTTCTCTACAACCTGCCCAACAAACCCATTATTATTACATGCCAGTTGCTGCCTATTTATGTGGGTGAGAAACTTGGTCTGCAACATAAAGGGAATAACACAGTTTGAGAATGCTAAAAGAATAGGGTGCTGCTGAAGATATTTGCTTTATAAGTTAAAGTACATGCTGGTCGACCAGTACGGAAGCAAAAGGACCGGTAGATAAAAGCGGTGACCGGATGTGCCAGAAAACTGCTGGGGACTGCAGGACTGCAGGGTGGGAAAAGATTGGCATCAGACTAGAAAACCTGGAAAAGGAAAATTGAGGAGTCTAGGGCCCGAAACTGGGCTGTAATGCCATAGTAGTAGCAGCAGCATTAGTAGTAGTAGTAGTAGTAGTAGGAGGAGGAGGAGGAGGAAGAGGAAGAAGGTATTTGTGCGTAAGAACGAGAAAGTAATAGGAGACTGGAGAAAATTTCTTATTGAGGGGTTTCATGGTTTGTACACCTCGCCAGATTTTGTTCAAGAGATCAAATCAACGGGAATGAGATGGGCAATGCATGAGGGACGTATGGGGAGGAAGAGAGACTTGTAAAGAGTTTTTGAGGGGAAACCTGAAAGAAAGATTTTGAAGACGTAGGGGTAGATGAGAGAATAATATTAAAATAGATCTTAAGCAGAGATAATGGGAGGGCGCGGACTTAATTAATTTTGGTCGTGACAGAGACAAGTGGTTGACTCTTGTGCACATGGTAACGAACATTCAGGTGCCATAATTTCTTCACTAGCTGAAAAGCTTTATATAGAACATCCCCGTTGGTGTATTAATCACAATTGCATGTTTATTTAACTCTTCAATCACACACAACAAGCTACATTACACACGTAAACTTGGCGACAAGTTTCGGTTCCCGAAATGATCCATCATCAGGCCACTAACAAGAACTGTAAAATGGAAAGCTCTGTATATTATACACGTATGTACTTTGTTTGTCTATACAATGTTGTGCATTCATTCATTTATTCATTCATTCATTCATTCATTCAATCTGTAGTCTGTCTTTACCAGAGGTCCATAGCCTCTTCCAAAGCGAGTTCTCCACAGAATGCGATATAGTGCTTCCTCTTTCAATTTCCAGTACCCTCTCTATTCCTGAAAGTCATCCAGTAGCTTCTTACGTATTCTTCCTCTTCTTCCCGTCACCTCTATCCTTCCGTCTATTTTTCCTTTAATAACGTGTTTTAGAAGGCCTTTCCTACGCAAGATGCGACCAGTTCAGTTAGACTTCCTTCTTTTATTGTTTGTACGATGTTCCTCTGCTCCTTGACTCTTTGTAATACTTCTTAATTTCTCATACGATCGGGCCAACTTATTTCGCCATCCTTCTCCAGCACCACATTTCGAATCTTTCCAGGTATTTCTCATCTACTTTCAGAAGTGTCCAAGTTATTGTGCATTATCAATTGTTTAAGATACACGTATACGCCTGTTGGAAATTACTGTTACTATAGGCTTTAGGTGATATAAGCCTATAAGTATTTTCATTATACTGTGGAAAAATGTACGAAATCCAAGGTATATTTAAAATACACGACTTCTCGCTAATTACATATATATATGATTGTATTACCACGCTCTTCAGATATTCTTTCGTCATTATACTCTTGCACACTGAACGTACCTTAAATGGCTTGCAGCGACTCCGATGTGTCTTCCAGTCTAGCCTCTGGTGATCCCGACTGCAATAATAAGTCACTTGACACCCACCGCACCGCTGTTTGGCGGGTTGCGTGCACAGGGCGCAAGTTTCATCTACCATCGTGTCCTGAAATGTTACATGATGCATGGTGATATCACATTTGGATGCAAACTACCTAAGCATTTTTCAGACGGGCCTTACAGGCAAAGAAAATCTGTCGGCTACATTTGAAATCCTATATAAGACTTAAATTTTGGGACCCTCTACGCCAATTAATGGGGTACGCGGTGGCGCATTTGGGTGAGACACTGCGCTACAAGCCAGAAGGTCGCTGGTTTGATTGGGGTCTTTGGGATTTCTCATTGACTTAATCCATCCGGCCGCACTGCGGCCCTGGGGTCGACTCAGTCTCTAACAGAAATGAGTACCAGGGTTATCTCTTGGGTATAAAGGCGGCCGGTACTTAGGGCTGACAACCTTACCACCTTCACGTGCCGATTGTCTAGAAATTCTGTAGCCTCCTGTAGCCCTAAAGACCTGCCCAGGCCTGTAATGGGATAGCTTTACTCCAGTTAATATTAATCGAGGTTATTTTTTTTCCATTGTCTCCTCTACATCGACTAACAACTTAAGTATAAAGCTGCTCCTGTGCTAGGAATTATGATATGAATAGGCATGGCGTTGGGGTAACGTCATCCAACGCGCAAAATTGAAGCCAATATTACCTTTCTTTCTCTGACAGCTTTACTCACGGGAATAGAGTCCTTATTATCCGCTGAATGTAATCCTCGATGTGTCCCAGATTCTATATGTTCTTTGAAAAAACTGATAAATGCCTTTCTATGCCGGGAATTTAACGTCATCTTCCGCTACATTGTGTGAAATATCTGTCTTCGTAAATTGTAACATCCCTTTGATAAGAGAGGTAAAACTGCCTTCACATTTAAGTACCAAGTAATGAAAGCAATTAGGAGTACTTAGGCATAGCTTTACCCATTGCTAGCTTCGGTAGTAGATGAATTTATCGGCCATTTTCATGCCCAACTCCTTTGCGTCCTTTGCGGATATTTTACCTATTGAGTAAAAGTCTGTGTTGGCGCTAGGGCCGGGCGGATGACTTGAGAAAAGAAGAAGTCTCTTGTTCCGTCGGTAATCAAACTGAGGCTTGTCGATGCTAGAACCCGTAGCCTAGTAATGAGACAGATTCAACTGGCAAAGAAAATGTTAATTCATTGTGTTAAATAATTGCATGGCGTAGGCTGTTTTGAAAACTGATACTACGGTGTCCACAACAGACAGTAACTGGATCACCTCCTAAACTTTATAAATCCAGTCCACATCTTCAATCCCTACAGAAAGTAAAAGGTATATTTTGCTCTAAAACCTGTCATGAAGGCCCAGAGGGAGTGTAGAGGTATAGCTCTACTTTTTCTTTTAACCTCGGCGCTAGAAGGGGGTGGGTGGTCACCGCCATGCCCCGGCCGCTTTACCGGTACCCAATGTACAGGAGGCCGGTGGGTCCCAGGGCCGGTCTGGACGACTGCGGAAAATTTCTCCCCCACCGGAAATCGATCCACGGACCGTCCAGCCCGTAGCGAGGTCGTTATACCGATTACACAGTCCCCGTCTACCATCCTCAATCTCTATTTATGTAACATTCATTTTCATTTTATTCTCTCGTAAACACCCAGACATTCCAACTGGTCACTTCAGGATTTTCTTCTACTGGTAGGTATTCATTTCGCATCCCAGCTATGCACGTTAGATGTCTCGCCAATCTCACCCTCCATGATTCTATTGATTTAAATGTCTTGAAGAGTACAAATTATGACGCTTCCAATTAAACAGTTTTCTTCTTCTCTCTGTTACTTCCTCACTATTAGTTTCCAATATTTTCCTCGGCACATTTTTGTCAGATATTTTCGTCCTTTCCGGTGTGAGTTCAAGCTTCACACCCAAGAAATGGAAAAGGAATTAATTAAAAGTCGTACATGAGAACTCTCATTAGAAATCACTAAGATCGAAGGGGAGAATAATATTAAAATGAATCATATTGTGTTGGGAGTTAGAACATATTCATGACGATAATTATTTGTAAAGTCTTACAAGTAGATTCGTCATTCAGTTGGATATATTACATTTATGTTTAAAAAAGAATCACTTTAACTCGTTGAAGTCTAAAATTTATGTGAATAGTACATACAAATATATATATATATAATATTTCCTATTCCTATTAATGGCTATGGACTGGAGGAACCGGGGTTTGATTCCTGGCAGAACAAGGGATATTCTGTCTCCAAAAGGTCCAGGCCGGCTCCTGAGCCTACCCAGCCTTCTATTGAATAGATACCACTATTTCTTTCCGCAAAGGTAAAGCGGTCGTGTTGTGAACACGACTACGCATCTCTAACTAGCCCTGAGCGTAAGAATGATTGGAGCTATACCTGTAATACACCTTTGTGGTGTGTTCAGCGACAGCTTTAACTTTTTATCTTTTTTTATTAATGCATTATAGTGGCAATGTAATAATCAAACAAAACATATAAATATACTCTTTGATCAATGAGAAGATTTTTTTATGTTTATGTGGGTGGTACAGTAGAGTGACAGCTGTGATTTAAATGATTTAATACAATTTTTTACCCTTCTAACTACATAAGTGAGGGCTTTTGTATCATATTTCTTTGTGAGTTCAGACGGGTTTTGTGTTCGCTGATTATTATTAAATAGTGCTATATAATTTCTGTATAGCAAGAAAAAGAGCGTTTTGAAGTTAACTTTTGCAATCAAAACTTCTGGAATTCCCACGTTTATTTTGACGTAACAGCTAACACTGCTGATCCTGTCTTGGTCACATGGGAGGCGCACATTTTCTAACCGGAGTAATGAGCCAAAATATCTGGGAATGGGCCTTGGTGTCATGACAACGGGACTGGCAGGTCGCCAGCAGTACTGCGCTCACCGGGCAACATGGAAAGACAGAGAAATCACCAACACCTTTCAGTGTGGAAATTATCCCGTTTTAGTACCAGGATATCAGGTAGAAACCAATTCAGTAGAAAGCTATTTACTTGGACATGTATAGAGTATATGCAAAGCGAAGTTTCATTACCCTCTTCACAAGAGCTTTCCACTCCTATCCTGTGCACAATATTCTTGCAATCTGCATTTTAAGAATTATTTTTGTAATTTTCCACCTACTGCCACATCATTCAATAGGACTTTTCTCTTAAAGTATTCCGACCAAACTTTACACACATAAAAATGCCCCCATCCATCAAATCTTCCTTGATATATAGAAAAAAGGCATCTTTTCTTCAGATATCTCGGCCAAAATTTTTCATGCGTTTCTGAAGTCTCCCATGCGTGCTAAATACCCCCACCGATATAATGTTCCTTGATATATGAAAAAAAATAAGAGCAACAGTACTTTCTTATTTTATCCTTCTTATTCGACTTTTCTCCTGCTTTCTAGTCCACGTTTCACTAACGTTCTTCGTTTTTGGATAATTCTCGCCAGTCTTTTCATTCGTGAACATTTATTATTCCTTTTCCTCTTGCTTCTATTCCATGTCTTAATACACGCAAGTTTCCTAGCTCTGTCTTAAAACTGTGTTGCGGCAGATTTATTTTACAAAGATGTTATTTAATATTATGAGCGGATGCGTCTCATTCAGTACAGTCATTATGCCACGGGCTGGAAGATTAAGCAATCATATTTCGATTCCCGCAGAACAAAGAAATTTCTCTGTCTTCCAAAGTGTCCCGGACAATTGAGAAACGCACTTTCCTATTCAGTGGGAACTGAGGGGTTCTTTCTCCTGAGGTAAAGCGGCAGAGGCGTGAAGATAAACAATTACCACCAAATAGTGAAGAAGTTAAGAATGAGTGGAGTTACACCTTCGTTTCCTTATATGTCTTTATGGTATGACAGAGACACTTCTTTTTTAACTTTAGTTTTTTAATTTCAAAATAATAAAATGGAGAATGCGCTGGGAAATTTTATGGCTTCAACGGATTAATTTTTATAACCTGGAACGTGAAATCTGAAAATTGAAACTTCGAAAAAACATTCTTTACGAAGAAAATAGGGATGCCGTTATCGGAATATATTGCTCATTGTTAAATATAGACAACATGGAAAAATATTTGAAATAAACATTTTGTTTCTAATGAGATCAGTGTTAAATAATTGTGTACATCGGATTTCGAAAGTAAGGAGTGTATGCAGAATAATGTCAAAAGAAGTTACGTGTGATTTCAGGTTCTCACGGCTGTGACTATGAAAATTTACTGTCTTCTAGGAAGTGACATTGAGTGATCTTGTATAAACTTACCAACGTTTTGAAAGAAGGTGATGCGTCTATCTCTAGAGCAGAGGCCAGCAATTTCCTCTGAATAGTCGGTGAATTTCTACCATACTACACACCTTCACTTATCAGAAGAAAGTATTGTTTGGCAGAGATTGAATTCGTAAGCCGTGTAGTAAGAAACAATTTCGTGCACCATGGAAGAATTTTAGGAGTACAAAGGCGAAGTCGAAAAGTCTTTAGTGCAAAATAGATGAAGGATGAAGTTTAATATGTTTGTAGAGCCTCATATGGATTATTGACGTTTCAGAAATCGAAGGCTTTTAAACAGAGTAGTGGATGGATACAACTCAGAAGTCGAAAAATCATTTGGCATAACTTCGTGATCTTAAGTATATAAAACAATTATAAGTCGTTTCTCCCCAACAATATATGAGCCTTCAGTTTCGCGTCCTGGCCTGAGTACTTGTATTTGACTTTCAGGAAACAAAACTGTAATGACCAGGCAAATTCTACTGAACATTTCCAGTGCCAAGTTTTAATAGAAATAGGCTATATGCGGGCTGACAGAAACAACCTCCCAATTTTTCGTTCAAATTATGTTCTTTGTGCAAATATCGAGTAACACATGTGACAATCAACGGCCTTGTTTGAGTGGGTAAAAATACTGCTTCATACTCAAGATGTTCTGAATTCTAACCTCAGTCCGGAAACCGGCTACTCATTTTGTTGATTTTGTCCTTTCCCTCAGTGAAAGCCATCGGACTGGCTGGTCTTTAAAGCCCGCTATTAGCCTCTGCCTTCTTGTGGAGGCATAGTTTCGTTCATTTTAAGCTCTGGCCACGCCACTGCAACAACAAAAGGCACCCACATTCCCCTTTTATTTTCTTCAGGGAAACATCAGTATGGTAGAGAGAAAGAGACTATTACAGTTTCCTTCCACATCGCGTTGAGTAAATGATTTATCCTACTACAGACGCTATAACGCCTGAGATACTGGCAGCGAATCAAATAAAGCACAAATAAATAAACTCGTGAGTAATTTGACAGATGATTGCAGTGTAATATTCCTGTTATGAACGCAGGAGGTTATTGTTGAGAAGTGTCGTGGTTTTCCTCACTCGCTTCAGGAGAATACAAGGACATTACCTTAAAATAGAAGACGACAGCTTCATTTCATATTCCACTTTATAATATAAAATTACTTTCCAAGAGCGCTTATGAAATTAACTTAAGCATATGACAAAATGTCGTTAAAAATTAATAAACAGTAAAAGTAGCCTCCCTGCCTTCTTGAAATTTCGTCGCTGATTTCGAGTTAAAAACCTTCGACGCTAGTCTGTATGAAGTCCGCGGAGAAGCTGGAAGTTCGCTTTCAGTAGCTTCGTGACCAGTTGGCTGTTTACAACTGGTAGCTGTGTTGGCAATGAAACAGAGCCTGGTTTCTCGTTTGTTTAGATGTTCTGTCTGAGATGTTTTAAAAATACACTGCCTTTGTACGTTCACTGGCGGGTAACAGAATTAATTGCATAAGCATTTGGACGAAAGGCATGGAGGAAGAGAAAGAAAGAAATGAATGAGAGCGAGGGAAAGGAAATGGAAAGAATATCAGATAGGAAAGAACAAAGTACGTGTATATTCGTTTTTGTAGTTAGAATTTAATGACCATCACAACCGTTTTAAACACACTATGATGTTCTTAGATCGTGATGAAGACTTCTGCCAAGTTAGTCTTTCAAAACACAAAACACATTTTTTGCGGCGAGGGGTTCCAAACCAAGGACGAAAGTCTCATCTGACGTACCAGCCCTTATCTCTTCTACTTGCTCGTACAATATAAGATAGATTAACGTAGGTACATGCATTTGGGCTTTAAAATATGCAAATTTGCTGAAACGTTTTATTATTTTTTTTTTGTAAAATTTAAATAACACCTTGATAGCGATGCTAAATCCAGACCCATATTGAGTTACTGATAAGTTGTCACTAAATTGTTGATTTAGTCATGCGGAAGGTTATTTATACGATGTAAATGGCTACAGTTTTGAATGAATCTATATGTTTATGTTAAAATTTAGGAACGAGGCGACGATTATACACTTTGAGGTTACGCCTAAAAAAATTTAACGTGGTGAAAACCTTTAAGAATCGAAATGAATTGGGAGATAGATAAGTATATTATGTAATCATTATTTTGTATTTTTCGCAGCTTAACACGTGGATTAGGCATTTGAAGAAATAACACACTTTTTGTTGTTCCAAGCACTTTTACTTAATATAATTTCTTACTTCGGAAGATAAATTAGTATTCAAACACCATCACAGGATTAATTTATCACTTACGAAAATGTTTAGGATAAGAAGACAAAGGTTAAAAAGTTAAAGATTTTTATGTTTAATTAATAAACACACTATTACTAAACATGCGAGAGTGGAGGTATAGATCCACATATTCTTAAGTTCGGTACTAGATAGACTACGATGGAAACAAGGGACTTGAAAATATGTGTGTGCGTTAATTAAAAATTGAAGAAAAGACCAAGGATTCTTACCAGTTAATGATATTAAATGATTATTAAGTAATTAGCACTTTGCATTCAAAAACACAAACCTTCGCCAAAATTATCACTTAAAATAAACACACTTGCCTGGAGTCAAACTGGGAACGGCCGGTCCATGCCTTTCTCTCGGCAACAATAGAATCAGTTGTGGCTGCTGGCTACAGTTCTATTTTCTCTCTGGCTTGTGGTAGCAGACACAGCACAATGTCTACCTGACTGCTCTTTCCGATCATACATTCATCATTCCATCCGCGTTTCTATTTTTAAGTGCTCGGTAATTGAGTATTCGGGCTTACTGACGGGCATTCAGCAGGACGCACAACCTCATACTATTTCTGACAAACGATACGGTCCGTATTATTCTTGTAATCGTGGACAGTGCCACTTGCGACCACTGGGGAAAATTCTGGCCGTTATCCTTGTGAAAAGCTTTAAAAACATGCGTAGCCTTCAGCGCCTTACTCTTAGGTTGGCACGACTGGATAGTTTGTTTTACGCACAACATGTGTGTAATGTTGGCTACCTGTAAGTAAGGTAACAGTTGCTCGTGCCAGATTTTTTCAGTGATCGGGTGAAGTCATTGCCCGAGTTGGTATAATGTTGTTCGGTAAAATCTAATTCGACAGGCCTTCTAGAACTACTCAGTGTTTCAAGAAATTTCCTGGAGAGGCCCTGAGGGTTCCAAGAGGCTGAGGCTCACAGATTTCAAGACAATCGGCACATGAAGGTGGCAAGGTTTTCAGCCCTATGCACCGGCCGCCTTTACCCCCCAGGAAATATGCCTGGTACTCATTTCTCTTAGAGGCTGCGGCCGGAAGGATTATGTCAATGAAAAATCCCAATGACACCCTCGGGAATCGAACCCGCGACCTTCCGTCTTGTAGCGCAGTGCCTCAACTAACTGCGTCACCGCGTGCCCCCTCATGTTTGTAAGGAAGTAAAAAATTCATGTTCACAAGAACCCTGCACTGGTTTGTATCATAAGTCACTTAAATTAGCCCATATTTTAACAGCCAATTCATTTAAAACCTATTTTAATATCATCATGGCGAAAGCAGCAGCCTACAGCAAGGAAGATTTCGCATATGAAAAATTTCCGCTATCTCGTGCAAAAACCGAATATAAAGCTTATATAATGAACACGTGGAACTCACAGTGGACAAACGGCAATAATGGCTCAACCACAAAAGATCTTTTCTTCCCTGATGTACACAGCAGTTTAAAGTGTACACAATTCATGCCTGATTTCATAATAACACAATTTACATCCGGCCATGGTAAATTTCGTTCGTACTTCAGAAGATTTCATATCAAAGTAGAGAATGGATATGAATGCACTTGTGGGGGTGAACAAACAGCAGAACATCTACTATTTGATTGCCCCATATTCGGACACAGGAGATTTTGCCTTGAAATGCACTTAAACAAATGTAATATTAGTTACCATAAGCCACTATACAATATATTTGGTAGAAACTGTTGTTAAAAACATTTCATTAATTTTATACACCATATCAATAGAAAATTGTAAGTAACAATATTGTTATTATATGTACTTGGTTAAACTTTAACCCTAATATACATATGTAAAATAGGGTTTGTTTTTGGGGGGAAAAAAAAATAAAAAAAATCATCCCCACATTTTACCTCTATTACCACCAATTGGTCTTTCATCTTCTGGCCTTCAGACTAAGATGTTATATGCATTTATCATCTCATGCGTGCGTGTTACATATTCCACTTCTCGAATAATGCTTATTACAAATCTCTGTATTATGTCTCCCGGCACTACTTAAGGAAAGATTGTATCTTAAGAAATCAATTTATGATTATTATGGACTTCCATCCTTGTGTTGTTACTGCTAACACTACTGCTGCTCTTATTTTTGTATTTTATTGTGGGCGAGAAGGTAAGTCAGTGTACTGACTTCCTTTATCCTGGATGCCGGGTTTCGAGTCCGCCCAGGGTTATAAATTAGGTACTTTATTTTCCGCCACGTCCAAGCCGGTTGCGATGCCCATACAGCCTTCTGGTCAATCGAAAATTGAGAATATTAATAAGAATAATAAGAAACTCAGGACATATCATTTTAGAGCTCTCACTATCCACGAAGAAAATTGTGCCATAATTCGCATAATGTGATGACAGACACAATTACTCCTGCTTATCACATGATGACGGCTGGGACAGGTTGTCCAGCAAGTCACGCAGTACCTTGGTCGTAAAAGGCAGCTTCTCGCCGCTTTGATCTTTTGTGCTCGAACCCAGTAACTTTGCTCCAGATATTTTCATTTTATTTAAAACTTCTGCTGATGTGGCTATTTTCATTTGTTTACCATTTACGGGCCTGTAATAAAGTCCTTGTGTTCACATGTCTCCTTCCTTTTGTGTCCATTTCGTCGCTAAGCCAGTTTATGCCCAATCTGTAGAGCAAAAGCCTTTTGTAATTGCAGCAGGTTTGTTGCTTGGCAACTATCTAATCCTTTGCAGCAAGAAGAAGTATAAGAATGAAGAGAGTGGGGATAATGATAATAATAAGAATAAGAATAATAATAATACCCACAAGAAAGTTAGTGGGAAGGGCGGCAGTGAGATATGTAAAATTTGTTACAGAAAAAACTGAAAATCTTGAGGTTCTGGAGGCTACAACTCAGTGCCCGCTCGTCCTTCTGGTATATTTAAGTTACATAGACGGCAGAGTGTTGGGAATTGGATAAGATAAGGTGATGGGCAGTGGACAGTGTTAAGTATGCAGTAGAAGAAAGTGGCTAACAGGTACTGTATGGGGATTAAATTTGGTATTTGCATTGGAAGGGCTGCATTATTGTAGAATTTTGATTGCAACACTATGAAGGCAAAATTTGGGGTGGAATTTTGAAGTAAATAATGGGAGGGCTGCATGAGGTGCCTACATTTATTGCGACGTGAACTTTGGTTACAAATTCAACGTTTGCTCTCGAACCGATGAAAACCACGGAAAGAAATTGGCCGAGTTGGCCGGTCGCAGGACCTGCTGGATACACACTGACTTCTAGCTGACAGTCCAGTATTCAAGCATAAAAAAGCAATGAGTAAGTACTTTTCTGCCCAGTGCTAGTCTGATATCCGAGAGCACATTATTTTGTTTGGAGTGTCTCAGTCTTCGCCCGCTTTTCCTTCTGATAATAGTAGTTTAAGATCATGAGTACGAAGTACTGGGGAATGACACTGACAGGGAAATGTGCGCAGAAGAACCATTCGCAGGAATCGAACTCAGGCCATCGACTAACCGCCTAAGTCATGACACAGGCATCTGAATTAAATTTAAAAATTTAGTTCCTGCCGCACTGAAAACGGCGTTTCTACATTATAAACACCACAGAGACACAACTGTTTATGTAAATAATCGCTGTTCATTGTGAGAATCAAAAGAACATGTAAATTCCACTGTGAGGGCAAAAGGCAGAACTTCGTAAACATTAATGCTTTTGGTATATATCTTTGCCATGTTGCGTTAAAAAGTTAGGTGTATCCAAATTGTGTTATGCTTTAAAGGAAGAAGTCACATTTGTTATTTATTAATGGCCTTTTCAGTTGCTAAAATAATATTGCCTATGGTCTTCTCTTTGTGGAGAAGGACCCCGCAGCAGATGCTATGGACGCACCGCAGCCTTGAGGCTTATTGTGCAACCCTGTGATGAAGATGATCAGTTTTTTCACTTTTTCCCTGTAATGGAGCACCGGTGGGATGAGACTGACATTGGAAAACCGAAGTTCTCGGGGAAAAACCTGTCCAAGTGCCACTTTGTCCACTACAAATCCCACACGGACTGACCCGGGATCGAACCGGGCCGGCGCGGTGGAAGACCGGCTAATAACCGCCTGAGCCACGGCACGGTCCTTGCTTATGGTCTTAATTACTGTTAGCCTCTTTAAATAAACTACAAGAGAACAAGGGAAGGAATCCAGATAATGCAGTTTGAAAGTATTTTGCACCGACTGTACTGGACTGTTCTTGTGCCACGTGTGGATGACATCCCATATTTTGCACATGTTTACTGCAGTAATGCCAATTGTCTTTACACAAACTCAAATTGAATGTGCATTTCCTCGACGAAAGTAATTACTGTTTCTGACAGTAGTTGCATATTTTAAATATGTGTCTTACATTATCTACCAATTCTATTTATACGATGAGCCATTTCTGAGAAACGTCACGAAATCTGATTTCAGGTTCTCGTAAAATACGGGTCATGTCCAGGGTACTGCTGTAGGTGCTTCGCGCCTTTTAAATCCATCTGCTAAATAAAAATTAAAATCAGATTACTCCGAGAAGCAAGCTTGGTCTTTTACAAAGCACAATAAATGAAATACCAGAGCAAGTTCTTCGTTTAATAATAGCATTATTAGCTCTTTTTCCTTTTCGATAAGTAGGCTAACAAAAGCTTACAATTGGCGAATGGCAATAGAATACTCCAAAAATTATTATAATTTTTGCAACACGCCACCGATTTTAATGGGCCAATAAAAACAAAAGCGATCTTAGTGAAAGAGCTTCAACTTACGAGTATATTCAAACATTTCGGGATATGATACCGCTTCCATTGGTAGACATATTCGTCGTGATGATACCGTGTCGGTGGGCAATCGACAATGCACCATATTCCTAAAGGCTTCAGAATTTAAAATCTCGCAATTTTATCGTATTCTGTGTACATCTAAATGTAATCGAAATTGTGTGAGTAGTATAGTGCTTGATATATGAAACACTATAGGAGTGAACAAATTTATGGTTTATGCAGGAATGATTATTAAAGTGTGTTCTAAGCTGTACATAATGCGTTATATGATGTTCATAATGTGGTAGAATTTAATCACTCTTTTGGAGGAACTTACTGCATCAAAATCTAAGAAACAGTTGCCTCCGAAGAGTGTGTTAATTTCCACCAGACTGCAAGGCGTCACATACCAGAAGACTGTAACCCAGTTACCGCTGTGAGTGAGAAAATCAAAACCTCACAAAAATGATGACTGTTATCACCACCACATCAAACTTGAGTGCTTGAGATTGTACAGTTTTGCCAACTAGACAAATGCTGACACCCTAAATGTGTGAATATAGTGACTTTCTTTATGATTTATTTTGTGTAGTTAGAGTCTCTAATCGAAGAGAATGCAACGGGTTGGGAATGCAGCACGATTAGGAGAAAATTCTATCCATACACAGATTTTGGGGGACAGGATCGTGGTCATTCGAATCTTATCTGGGCATAGTTACATTTGTCGTAGGGAAATAAAATGTGGTAATATGCAGTGGACCGATGATCTTCACAATAGAGTCCAGTAGTTAAGACTAGTTTTTAAGCTGTAAAACACTGCCTTTTTTTTCCTGGGATTTTATACGTTGGTTTGTTAGTGAATCGATGAGTTTCTTTTCAGTAGGTAGGTCGTGCCATAGCTCAGGCTGTTAGTCGCCGACTTCTCACCGCCTAGCCCCGTGTTCAGTGCAAGGGAAGTCAGTGTACTATTTGTGGTGGAAAAAGTGTCAATGGAATAGACTTTTCTTCGAGTTCTTCTATTATCTCCTGTCAATGTAATTCCACCAGGGCTCCATATTCATTCATTTATCACCAGAGGGTAGGACATTTGACCCTTTACACGCCGCAGTTCTGCAGAAGCGTAACGTAACCCGATCGCAGGACAATATTTTGATGGAAGATAAAGTAACTACTTAATTCTTTATTTAAGAAGGCAGGTAACCGAAAGCTAATTGAAGTACTTAACACTTAGTGCTCGTGAGTTGATTAAATCCCTTACTTGGAGAGCAGTCAGTATAGGGACTAGGCTACAGGATGGACGTGGCAGCATTCGAATCCCGATAGAGGCAAGAGATTTTCCTCCTCTCCAAAGACGTCTATACCGGCTGTGGGCCCCACTTAGCCTCCTATTCAATAGGTACAGGGATTATTTCGTTGGGATAAAGCGGCTGGGGCGTGATGTTGACCACTCATCTCAATCTAACGCCGAGGTTAAATCTGATCCACCTGTGTGTCCTCACGGCATGGGCAGGGATAACTAAATCCATTACTTTAGTGTTTGTTTGTTTGTTTGTTGGTTATTCGGATTTCTAGTTAACGGTCTTCGAGAACTGTAGTTTTAAAAACGGAGTACTAGTAATTGTTAATATTACTGCATCCAGGGCTTCTTCACTACAGTTACACGATGAAAGATGTGGCACATTGGTTAGTGCCAAAAAGTCATGTTGTGATTGTCACAATCGTAGTTTTATTATTGTACCTTGCAGTGAAGGAGTTCTGCATTCTGTATTGTTATTCTGCCAACTAGCCATGCGGAGTTCAGGACGGGATGATGTAAATGTTGACGTTGCAAGTATAGCTATTGGCTAGTAAATTGCAACAGGTGGACTCGATATAAATCATCATTTCTTGGCGTGTCACAACTGACACAAGAAATTTCTGTATGGATCAGTGGGGGCGTATGTTACTAGTAAAATGCGACGAGAACCAATTTTAAATGATCCATAACCGTGCATTGAGCAATAAGGTATGATATTAAAACCAAAAAAATGCACATAAGTGTATGAAAGTGTATTACACACACTGTATACCACGTACATGTTTCGGCCACTAATGTGGCCATCTTCAGGGAGGTGCATTACAAATAATATATATACCGAAATATTACAGAAAGTTATTGGAACCAAAGCATTGCGTATAATACACTTTCATACACTTACGTGCATTTGTTGGTTTTAATATCCTACAATAAGAACCATCCAAGACTAGTTTATTTCTATGTGTTTATATTACATAAATACAAAGCTCTTTTCAAACATGTTGCGATCTTATAAGTGGATACCAGGAAGCAAATATTATCAGCTTACGTAGTGTGCTTGAGTTGAAATGTCTCATACAATATCGCTATCGCCAGCATAGGTACACTTAAAATTAAGCCATGTATATTAATAAGTTTGAACATGGTTTCTTTTATTGTGTACATCGACGCCAAAGGCTAGACCATATTTTCTGTTGTGCATGGGGAGACAGTGCTATCTTACTGTTGTGCATGCAGACACAGTGCTATCTTACTGTTGTGCATGCAGACACAGTGCTATCTTACTGTTGTGCATGCAGACACAGTGCTATCTTACTGTTGTGCATGCAGACACAGTGCTATCTTACAGTTGTGCATGCAGACACAGTGCTATCTTACTGTTGTGCATGCAGACACAGTGCTATCTTACTGTTGTGCATGCAGACACAATGCTATCTTACTGGCATGTTTAAAGTGACTGAGGTCGGCACGTGCTCCGTCCAGTTGGTATGGAGGCTATTGCGTAGTTAAAGGCGTGCGTAGGGCTGTGCCTGGTGTGCCCAGCCACAAGCTAATGTTTCAAAATTTGGTATTTTTCCTCATTTTTTAAGTTTTCGTTTTTAAATTGAGTTGACTTTTAATTTAGAAACAATTTTTGTTGAGTTTTAGTTTATTTAGTATGTTTGGTGAATAAAAATGATGTAATTTATGAATGAGTATTAAATAAATGTTGGCATTTAAAGAAATTAAAAATAAAATTCTCTGGGTGCATACCCTAATGAAATGTGTTGTACACGCTTATATGCATCGTGGCGGATAGACTATGTATTTCACTCGATATTCAATATTAATCAGGGAAGGGACTTATATTGCCTTACACTCAAGCCTTTAACAAGGGTACTGATAATTTAAAGGAGCTGTTTTAATTCATGTGCACTTTGGAAGTTAATAAAAACTTCTTCCTTATATCTACTTCGAATGTGAAAACGTGAAACGTATGAATCCTGTTTTATCTAACAGACACATATATAAAATCAAATTGTGCTTGATAGTTTTATTGTATTATAACAATATGAATAACATCCGCAGTACCGACTGAAACATGAAAAAGTTACAGATTTATGTCTTTGGGATTGACTGTGTATCAGGATGCATGGCACTGTGCCATTACGTCGCATTCATGCACTTCCGACCGGTTCAAGTTGGCACGACATGTGGCAAAGTTCAAAAGTTAATGAAGTCTAAGACTCTTCTGACCGAATTAGTTATAACAGTACGTTGTGTCCTGTGTTACGAAGTAGCTGCCTTGTTGGTGGCTACTGACGTTTTACAGGATGTACTGCTTCCATCTTCAGTGTAAATTCACTCCTTGTTTCACTCCAGAAATTATGCATCTTTGCGTAAAGATAAATGTATAGGTAAGGATATGGAAGGAGTCAGAATTTTCAGGTATGAAGTGGGAAAGAACTCAATATCTGGTGATCTGACAGATTTTCAAATCTGATACCTCCAACATGCAACTATAGTGACCTGTTAGTAATTATTTAGCCCGTAACCCGTGACTTTTAAAGCAAGCTTCCTGTCAATAACAGAATGCATCTGAACCTCTGAGGTTCAAAACAAGATTAGTGCAATGGCAGCTGCACCAATGTCATTATACCCAGTTGAGATACAGTAGTGGGTGGAGATTGCACATACGATCGTATCATGGGACCTTACAAGGCCGGTCTGGCGACCTGCGTGGTCAGTTGGGGGGTAATTTTAGTCCAGCCTCAACACAGCGGTGATGCGCTCCTGCGTTCCGCGCAGCGTCAACAATGCGAGATCCAAGAATGCGGGGTAGAATCTGCCACATCCTCCCAGTTCCCATAGTTCTAGGAAACATATCGCACCTCCACGTTATACACAACTTGTTTACAAACGAGGCTTTGGTGTCAGGGTCGTGCCGAAGTCAAAACTGTTATACTTCGCGATGTAAGACTGCAATGATTTGCAGTATTGTTTTAGTGCCGGTCATGGTACTGATCTTTAAGATGGAAGCGTGGCGCGCTTCAATGGAATGGTGATTTTATGGTTGCTATATTTTGATGATTATTTCTAAGGTAAAACTTTGTAAGAAATTTCCTCTCATCGGCCTTGATTTTTCGTTGTTCGTGAGAGGAGAGACGCGTGAGATTTTGGAACCTTGACTCTGGAGGGGCATTCAACAATATCTGTCCAGCTCAATACCGTTTCTTTCCATTCAATAAAAATTAACATTTGAGAATTTAGCGGGGATGAAATTAACTGGAAAGTGGCTGCCTGAGACTGCTTGCAGTTTTACGGAAGCAAATATGCCCCCATAAAACTGAAATTTTAGAAAATCATAGTGTTTTAATACCTACTACTTAAATAACTAATTAACGCAATAGCTAACTAACTAAGTCCACAGAAAACAGTCGTTGAGAAGCTAATATTTCCTCAGCTAGTCAAGATTCCCTGCATTCAACAGAACTCAAAATGTATTGCCCGTCTCAAAGCAGCCCCCCCCCCTCCCCCGTGGTCTGTAACCTGAGCGGGATGAACCCAGTCTACGCCCTCCAATCCATTCTACTTAAAATTTATTTTATTATTGTTCTCCCATTTATATTTAGGTCTTCCAAGTGAGGCTTTTCTTCGGATTTTCCGACCTACACTTTGTACGATGTGCACATCGCTTCTCTTCAACGCGTGCCATATGCCCCCGCGAATTTCCTATCCACAGAAACGTAATGTTCGTTTTACCACACGACCCCGCGTAATATCCCAGAAGAGTGCAGATCTCATCAAAATCGCGGCGGAAGCCTGAAATCAAGGTTTTAGAACTACCTTGCGCTTCTCGATACGGAATTGGAAAGTTATTTAAAATTAAAAAGCTGTGCATTTGGCCACACTAAGTTTTTATGTGTTTCATAGACTCCTTAAAATGAATAGCGGTTATTTCCCAAATTGCATTAAATGACTGGCTTTTGTAATTCAGAAGCACTGAGTTTTGTGTGATGTAAGAACGGAAGATTTAAACATTGAATCTGTAACGAATTTCAGGCTCTGAAGTAGTTTGCAACAACAGAATGGAGTGGCATTACTAAAGTCTCATAATTTGTATTTTTCACCCATTATTCTTAGTTATTAAATGAATAGGCTTATAGTTTGTTCATTAGTAGTTTATTTGACCACGACGTTCAAACTGCAGGCATTACGCAGTGTGTCTTCGTGTCTCTGGAGTCGCTGTCTATTTTATTATTAAGCAAATCACGAAATGAATTCTCTCAAGGTCTTCTCTAACTTTGCCCTTGTATTATCACACGTTTTGGCACAATAATTAACAGCTGTGTCTTGAAAAAATAAAACCACTATTATTCCAATAAACCAAACAGAGGCTTTGCAGCAATTCTTTATAGGTTGAAATACACTATTCATTATTAGTTTATTTCAAAACTTTGTTTCAGCTATATAGGGATTTAAGGACTTCTTTCTCACTTTTGACGTCACTAAGCGTGTAGATGGGAAGATGATCACGAAAGGGGAATATGGGTACAGATGGTAGTGACATGTTTCAAGGCAATATCCTGTTATTAAGGCAAGGATGCTGAGCAAACTAACTAACTCCATGGAGCAGATTCCTACCTCAGAAGCTAACAGGTCCTCAGCTAGTCAAGAAATTCTCCGCATTTTATGGAACCAGAAGGTTCATTACCGCATTCACAAGAGCCCGCCACCTGTCCCTATACTGAGCCATATCCATCCAGTTCATGCCCCTCATCCCACTTCTTGAAGATCCGTTTTAATATTAACCTTCCATCTACGCCTGGGTCTTCCAAGTGGTCTCCTTCCCTCAGGTCTTCCCACAAAATCCTGTATGCACCTCTCCCCTCCCACATACGTGCTACATGCCCCGCCCACCACATTCTTCTTGATTGGATCATCCGAAGGATGCTGAGCAAAACCACTATAAATATCTCTTTGCCGAAATTCGTAACGGGTACTAAACGACTCGTACTCTAACCTGCTCAGCCTATCGATGGAGAAAGGTGAGAGTGAAGATTTATATAGCATGGAAGGGTGTCTGAATTCATATAGCTTCACTTCCACGCACACTTCTAACTTCTGAATCCATGTGTTTAGGTGCTGTAGCCATTGTGATGTTGAACACGTAACATCTGACTGTGGTGTCTGCAGCTAAAGCCTCTGTTTAGGTGCTGTAGCCATTGTGATGTTGAACACGTAACATCTGACGGTGGTATCTGCAGCTAAAGCCTGTTTAGGTGCTGTAGCCATTGTGATGTTGAACACGTACCATCTGACGGTGGTGTCTGCAGCTAAAGCCTCTGTTTAGGTGCTGTAGCCATTGTGATGTCGAACACGTACCATCTGACGGTGGTGTCTGCAGCTAAAGCCTCTGTTTAGGTGCTGTAGCCATTGTGATGTTGAACACGTACCATCTGACGGTGGTGTCTGCAGCTAAAGCCTCTGTTTAGGTGCTGTAGCCATTGTGATGTTGAACACGTACCATCTGACGGTGGTGTCTGCAGCTAAAGCCTCTGTTTAGGTGCTGTAGCCATTGTGATGTTGAACACGTACCATCTGACGGTGGTGTCTGCAGCTAAAGCCTCTGTTTAGGTGCTGTAACCATTGTGATGTTGAACACGTACCATCTGACGGTGGTGTCTGCAGCTAAAGCCTCTGTTTAGGTGCTGTAGCCATTGTGATGTTGAACACGTACCATCTGACGGTGGTGTCTGCAGCTAAAGCCTCTGTTTAGGTGCTGTAGCCATTGTGATGTTGAACACGTACCATCTGAAGGTGGTTTCTGCAGCTAAAGCCTCTGTTTCTAACACTTTGAAACGTGAAATGTATCTAAATAATACATGAAGATACAGTTCCTGTCTCACAGAAAGTACACTGCGTTTCCATTACAAAGGTCAATCAGTTGATGCTATCTAGGGCAATAATCACTGTTTATTTAGAAATTCATACGGAACGTGTAACTACAGTATGTGGGCAAAACGCGACTTTACTTAATGTTAAGAAATATGGGCCAAATAGTTATAATTTTGCTATAAACGTTTAACACTGTGCTATTGTCCAGGTCTTACCGCAATTCATGTGATAGCCGCCTGATTCACGCGGCGGAAATCCAGGTTCCTTTCACTAAAGTCCATGTAGCATTTGTAATGAAGAGGTATTGGCACGGAGTTTTCTGTCAGCATCTCACTCTCCCCCTGTCAGTTATCATTTCACCAACGCTGCATATTCATGTTTCTTTCGCCTACCATCGACCCCATGTGGTCTGTTTACTGAGTTCTTTGCTACATAAACTAAAAAAAAGTGTATTTATTCAATGTCTGTCACATACAACAAACGTTGCACGCGACTAGTTTCGGCTCTGGCTTCGAGCCATCATCAGACCTTATCCAAGAACAAAGATACAGAACATTTTACAACTGCAGTTTTTAAGATGTACACCTCCTCTTTACATTAAAATACATTAAAAGGTATATAAATATATAGAGGAGAATCAGATACGAGAATCCTATATATATATATATATATATATATATGAGGAAACTCTGTATAGATATAAAATTAAAAGTAAAAAATTTCTTAGTCTGTAGAAATGTAAAATACAAAATTATAAAATCATAAAAGCAATACTTTTTTTGCGTGCGTATAATGTGAGTGTATTGTATTTTAGTGTAAACGGGAGATTAATGTCTTAAAAATTGCAGTTGTAAAGTTTTCTGTATCTTTGTTCTTGGATAAGGTCTGATGGTGGCTCGAAGCCAGAGCCGAAATTAATGGCCTGCAAAATAACTTTAACCTTTGTTTTATATGACGGGCATTGAATAAATACACTTTTGTGATCTGATATACAAACGGAGATGTCTCGTATACAGATTAAAAAACGAATATTTGGTGGAATATCGCAGTTTGTTAGTGATAAATATTCTGAGTTTTGGGATTTCAACTAGGCTTACTTATTCGGCGGCTGCTTATCATAACTCAGGTTTTCCATTGCATTCCACATTTCTTACAGGCAAACACAGAGCAACTTCCACGTCATTCCCAACTCATCATTCACAACCATCGTAAGGTTCGACGTAATTTGTGCAGTTTGAAAACTAACTAACCTAAGCGGGGTGCTTATTGAAACGCTGATATTTGCAATGTTTTTTTTTGTGAAGGCCCCGCAGCAGATGCTACGGACGCACCGCAGCCTCGAGGCTTATTGTGCAACCCTGTGATGAAAATGAAGATGATTAATTTTTTTTCCTTGTAATGAAGCATCGGTGGAATGAAATTGACAAGGGAAAACCTAACCACAAGGACCGACCCAGGATCGAACCCAGGCCTCCGCGGTGAGAGGCCGGAGAATAACCGTCTGAGCCATGGCACGACCTACTTGCAATGTTAGTCAAATTTATCGGTAAAAATAATGAAAGCGGAAGTTACGATACTCTGTTTACAAAAGCCCGCTGTAGACCTAATTCTCGGCTATTTTATCCAATCCGCATACACGTTGGTTCTCTAAGATCCTTTTCCATATTTTTCTCTTATTTACGCTACTATCTTTAGCGTAATGTTTTTCTTGATATTTTCCCTCTGAAATAGCTTACGAATTTTTCACCTCCCAATGTTTCTTATAGGCTCTTCCCACATCATTCGCTTGATTTAATCTCGTTAGTACTATTAAGCATTCAGCACAAATTATGCAGTATATCTCATATTAGTTCTCATGCAGTTTAGAAAGCTCTCGAAAATATAAGGAATATGCCACCTCCATTATGTTAAAATACTGAACAGTTGCGTATTTCACAAATATTGCTGTGTTATTGGGTGTGGCGCTGTGTAATATGGTGAAGTACGTCGGCCTTTCGGAGGAATTTGTTGCCTTCATCATCGGGGTAGATTAGTAAGATGGCGTTTCATGCTTCATAAAAGTAAGGAAAATAAACTGAAAATTACATTTTTTTAAGGTGAAGGGCCCCGCAGCAGATGCTATGGACGCACCGCAGCCTCGAGGCTTATTGTGCAACCCTGTGATGAAGATGATTAGTTTTTTTCATTTTTCCATGTAATGGAGCACCGGTGGAATGAAATTGACAGGGGAAAACCGAAGTACTTGGGGAAAAATCTGTCCCAGTGCCACTTTGTCCACCACAAATCCCACATGGACCGACTCGGGATAGAACCCGGGCCTCCACGGTGAGAGGCCGGCGACTAACCGCCTGAGCCATGGCACGGCCTGACTGAAAATTACATTTGAGATTTTTATGGGGGCGAATATTAAATTTATGGTCTTCTGGGATGTGACATCTTGCAGTTTGGCCGATGGGGACCAACGTTTCGGAGGAACCTACTGCCTCCATCTTCAGTGAATATCGCCCCACCTCTATCTTAAACTGCAGGACAGGTGGCAGGTTTTTCCGAACGGTTGGTATCTACCTACCAAACTACACGGCGTCATGTCTCAGAAGACAGAAATTATTATATATATAAAGGTTTGTACAATGTGTCCCAGCACATCGCCATGAAAGATTATAGGTGTATGAAAATAAAGTTCTGTGAGTTCTAGGTAGGGTCAGGCTAACCATCGGGTCACTTCACCCCATAGGGAGTGCTAAGATTCTGTAACTCAGAACTGCAATTACTTATACGAGTGTAAATTATCAAAATACACTGAAGTTCCCATAGAATGCCAAAATTTGTTTGATTCTCGTAATTCGCTGAGGAATGATATATATCCTGTTGGATTATGGACTGAGAAGTGAGACGTGAGACTTGAGTTAAATAAAGTTCCGTGTGCTGATGGAAACAAAGGAACAGTGATCCGCTGTGAACACAGTGGAGGCATTGCTTGCAGTCCGCACAGTGGCCCCCATAGCAAGCACGACCTGAACGTACACTTTGTATTCGCGCATTCGCCATATTCGAAACATTTACAATAAACTCTTTAGAGAAGTTTGAAGGTTGCATAAACAATGAAGGGAAAGAGAGAGAGAAACAAATAATTTAGACATTAAAATCACTATTTTATTTACTTATTTTTTTGTTTAACGGTGTCCTCTGTTCAGAATATATAGTGTTGAAATACATCATAATTGATGAATAATTAATTGGAAAGGACGTGGGAGGGTGAGGCCTAGCGTAGAGAGGTTTAACAGCCTAAGTTCCATATACATTGATAAAGTCGTGAACCCAGAACCTGTTGGTGGTACTCACTTATTCTAGCCCCAAGATAAATACGTAGGAGTGACTTAATAGAATAAACTTTCCAAGTGTCTTTCATATCAATGTGTTCTGCATTTAGAAATTAAATCTTTATATGAATCGCCTTTCAAGTAGTGATGTTATGATTTATGTAAAAACAGCAGCGCTTTGTAAGGTATGTGTTAATGCACGGACAGGGAGAAGGAGCGAAAAGAAGGACAAGAGGAAGAGCTTTGAGGAGGAGGACAGGATGAAAATGGAAGAGATATAAAACGACTAAATAAAAGGGGGAGAAAATGAAGAGGAAATATAAGAGGAAAGCGAGGAAGGAGATGACGAAAAGATATGGTAATACAGAGTGAAGTAAGTTTGTGGAGAGATAACAACATGTATTAGCACTAACTCTTGCACAATATTGAGGTAAAATGTAACAAACTTTATAAGACTCCCGGCAAGTTTCCGTTTAACATTACACCATCCTCAGGGAAGACACACAGAACACTTAAATATACACAAGCCTAGTTGTTTTTTATTTTAAAAGGGCCCCACAGCAGGTGCTTCGGACTCACCGCAGCCTTAAGGCTTATTATGCAGCCCTGTGATGAAGATGAAGATGATTAGTTTTTTTTTATTTCTCCATGTAATGGAGCACCGGTGGAATTAAATTGACAGTAGAAAACCGAAGAACTCGAGGGAAAACCTGTCCCAGTGTCACTTTGTCCACCACAAATCCCACATGAACTGACCCGTGATTGAACCCGGGCCTCCGCGCTGAGAGGCCGGCGACTAACCGCCTGAGCCATGGCACGGCTTTGCCTAGTTGGTTAGAAATTCGTTAAAAAAAACATGTTACAATACCACATGACGCCTGGGTTAAAATATATAAAAGCTGCTGATGCGCTGCAAATTTTTCAAAGACCAATTTGCCAAGAAATGTCGTGCAGCAGAGTACAAGCGTCAGGCTTTATTATTTAGCCTGGTATTGGCCTCGTCTGGAATACTTGAACCTGTTGTTTGTGTGGTGGTGGTTATGGGTTGACTGCTGGCAAGGGAGAAAGTTTATTTACTTCTTCCCGTGTCTGAAGTGTAGTGTCTCCCGACATGTGAGGTTGCAGTCTGTCACAGGTCTCACCCCGAAACCTTTGCTCAGGTTAATTTATGCCGCCTTGTCTTTACGCGCTGCAACGTAGGGAACACAGTTGCTTGCAGTGGAGCTGTCATTGGTTTGGGTACAAGCGCTAGATTCGCCTTACGTCTATTATCTTCTGTCTGTGTGTAACTGTTTTAAGTTATTCATTATTGAATATTAATTATAATTTAAATTTAGTTGTTTCTTCATTGTAGGGCTACACGTCTATCAGTGTTCCTGTTGTTTCAGTTAATATTTTGTTTATTTTAAAGGTTCGTTTTTTATTATGTACACATTCATAATTTTTTATTACGTATGATTATCACGAGTGCATCGCTTTCGGTCTTATCCGACCCCGCTCACGTATTTGTTTTTGTTATAATAAAATATAAGAATGGAGCAATATAAAGATTATACATATATGTATCTTTTTTAATGGCTCGACAGCCCGAGTGGGCCAGGGCCTCCTCATTGTTGAGGTTTCGAGATCACACTCAGACACATCACACTCGGTAGGACTCCTCTGGACGAGTGATCGGCCCATCCCAGAGACCTCTATCTGACAACACACTACATTTACAAGAGACAGACGTCCATGCCCCCGGCGGGATTCGAACCCGCTATCACAGCAAGCGAACAGCAGCAAACCCACACTTTAGACCGCGCGGCCACTGGGATCGGCATACATGTATATAATCAGATAAATTGTCGATATATTTGTGTCTAAAATTTATTTTTCTTACAAATTGAAACACTTTGTTAACTTTGTTACCTGATCAGACCTCGAGTAATGTACGTGTGTTAAGAAGTAATACGACGACGTGGCTGCTAGCCGCGGGGAAAGGGGCGGTAAATAAGCCAAAAATCTGCCCACTGAAGTTTTTTAAATCAGACTTAAAAAAATTGTAGAACCAGGAAATGTACCAATATTAATACGAAACATTAAAATAAAGTTAAAAACATACTCCTCAATCCTGAATGCAGTTTCTCTTAAGAAGTTCTTCTCCCATATCTATCAACGTTTTCCTAACCGGCCTGAACGCTAGTGTGTAAACAAATTTTCTTGCTGTCTGCCTACCCCCAATGCCTGACGGTGGCATCTGTATATGATGGAAGGTTGTGCCAATATTAACCGTATTAAAATCTTCCCTTGATTCTCTTAGTGACATAGTTTGGACGGATACGAGTGTGGAGATGCCAGCTTAATTTTAGATTTCGTAATGGCAATGCATTCAGGGGGCAGAAAGGGGCGGCGGGAAGGACTGAGACAATCTATTAAGACGGTGACGTTATACCACAGCCCTGCCTATAATAAATTGAATCGGTGAAGAAGCGAAGACCCGGGACGGTCAGTCAAGCTGTGAATCATTGCGCCTGCGTGCCCCGTATATAATTTTGTTGGGTCCAAACATTAGGGCTGTTGATAGCGTCATACGAAGAGATGAGATAGACACTTTGGTGGGAGTATTCTGGTGCAGCACAGGGCTTGACGGCTACGGTAGCTCAGTGAACGTCCGGAACTGCCTATTGAGTGTCTGTTCAGGAGGCTGTCATGCCGGGAACAAGGAAGAACAAGGTAAGAACAATGCGTGAAGTGCTTATCGCTATGACATTTCAACTGAAACTTAATTTCACGCAGGAAACTCTAATTTTAACGGAATTCGGGCGGTATTGTCTTTGATTTCAGACTTTTTATATTCAACGTGTAATTTCCTGTAGATGTAAATATTACTGTATTCATATATGACGCATATACGACTTTCAATTGGGATATTAGTGCTATATATATATATAACACTAATATATATAGTGCTATATATATATATAGAGCACTAATTTCTCTTATAAATAGAGTATGAAACTATACGGGTTATTATACAACACCTGCTTTAACATTAAAACCTTTTTATTTTGTTGACACCATGCGGTTATGCGTTCCGCATGAATCTGATGGCGATTACTTGCGTAAGAAACAGTCAGCTGTAAGTCTTTTTAACGGAAAGGGATTGTGTTTTCTATGAAGGAAGAAATTAATTTTAAATAATATTTATACCAATATAAGGCTATGCAATTTTAATAAATATTCTCGCCTTCTCTCTTTCCTCCACCCCTTCCCTTCTTTATCTTCTTGTTTTATATAATAAACCATTAGAATATACATATTCTGTGTTCGAAGCCCAGACTGAGGGCTGATAAGAATATCACTTTTCAGATGAGTCATGTTAAACGTGACTGTGGACAAAATTACCTTAGCAGAAGGTAGTTATACTGAAGCACATTTTTTCTATTAAATTATTTTACCATTTCTATTTTGGCTTTAAACAGCTTTTGTTTATTGAAGCAACCGTTGAAACTAGGTTTCATTTTAGACAGGTAACTGTAGGCTCTATGTCTTCTACGTAAATTAAACATATAAATAACACTACGTATTCCGTCTGACACAACATTTATTTATTATTATTTTTTAAAACACTACATGTTTCGCCTAAGCCGATCATCATCAGGTGTTTATTTCGTGCAAAAACTTAAAATGCAAGGTAAAAATTTAATTTTTGCGATATCTCACAAAACCTTCTATCGGTCTACTCGCTGATTTCTTCGCTCACAACCGCTCATCCAGGAACTATACGTCACCTCCCGAATCGTAGAGTTTTAGTAATTTTGTTTTATTAAAACACGAGACGGTGTACAAAGATTATAAAAGTAAATGATTAAAGATGTAATATGCTATCATCAGAAACGTATAAAACTGGGAAATTATTTTATTCAAGTCAAGTGTATTGTACATTTTGCATTTGTTACAACTGTAATACTTCCGTGATAACATCAATCTAAGTCAGTGTTTCCTAACCTTTTTTCCATGGAGGAACCCCTGAAATAATTTTCAATATTTGGAGGAACTCCTAAGTATAAAAATTTTGACAGGCCAGAAAAACTGTATAGCTTGATGAAAAATTAAATTACTTCTAAATTGTTGTCAATGTAGTTTATTTGTAAAGATTTCAAGAAAAAATTTGAGGAGCTTTTTCTGTCTTTTTATATTATCTATTAATTTTTTTAATTTCACAATATGAAATCAAAATAAAGTGTACATTAACATCGAAATAAATTTTACATCCAGATTTAATGTAAGGTTTACTTCCAGTGCGACATTTGACGTCTGTCCTTTCGCACAAATGTTGAATTCTTGGCCAAGTTCTCGGAAACCCCCTAACAATGTTCTACGTAAAAATAGGGTTCTGCGGAACACTAGTTGGGAAACATTGTAGTACATACTCGAATCTTTTTTAGGGGAGGACGCTGCATGATAATATTTATTTTTCAGAAAGCAGGCAAGAAAAACAAGCACAGGCATTCAGAGAGCACCGCGTCTGCGAGGCGTAGCGACGTCGACATAGTAAAGAATGGCGATCGGCCTGAAGAAGAGCCAGAAGTACCAAAAGACAGAAAAGAAAAAGACGTCGAAGCCAATGATGAACTTCCTTACACCATCAAAACGTCTGATGTAATGGGCAGGTCAGTAAAATTTTGGGCAGGCATATGATATCTTGGGGGTTTAGTGATATCTCAGGCAGTTTAATGACATCATGTGTACTTCAGTGACGTATTGCTCAGTTCAGTGATATATTATGCAATTTAGTAATATATTCGGCAAGTTTTGTGATATCTTGGCATGGTAGTGACCATTGGACACGTTGATTATATCTTTGAAATGCCAGTGAAATCTTGGGTAAATGAGTACCATCCTTGAGAGGTCAGTGACAATTGGAAGCAAGTTAGTGACATGTTGGGAAAGTTAGAGGTTTGTTAACAAAGTTATTATTCTCTTCCTTAAATTGTAAAACATCTGCTTCAAATTCGAATAAGAAGAAATAAGTCGTGTTCATTTACAGTAGCCTGTGTTTGAAGTATTTTACCATCGCAAAGGTAAGATTTATGAGTACATTCAAATTCGATTCGAGAAAACTGAAGCGAAGAGCTACATTCGAGAACTAGCTACAGATGGGAGGTTATTCGTAAATAAATTGCAGTTATATGAACTGAATTTATTGGGTAGAGGATAAGGTCCAAAGGAGGTTGTTGGTGAAAGAACTAACAAATCTTTGGTTTTCATAACAGTTGATAGAATATCTTGTCTCGCCGAACTATAACTATCTAGTGACTAATAGGTTGTATTGATGGTTTTTTAAAATAACTCTTACTTTTATCTAATGGGAGAAGACAAATGCATAAGGGGGTTTCTTGGGAAAATCTGAAGCATAGAATCCATTCGGAAAACCTAGGCGCAGATGAGTGGATGATATTAAAATGGATCTTAAAGGAATAGGTTATGACAGCATTTACTGGATTAATCTGGACCAGGGTAGGGGCAAATTTATGACTTCTGTAATCACGGTAATTAACTTCGGTTTAAACAATTTCTCTACTAGCTGAGGAACTGTCAGCTTCTTAAGGAGTTCCCTGCTGTATGGAGACAGTTACTTGTAACTAATATAAGGCGTTTCCTTTGCGGTAGGAATCGAGTTTTAGAGACAATAAATATAAAGAAAATTGGCCTATGTAACAATTGAGATGTGGCAATGCAAAGTATTATAGGCTCCATGTGTAATTCAAAATGTTTATAGACGGCCCCTAGGCACATGTGCACAGTAAAGCGACACAATGCTGTCAGTCCGGAGATTTCCCGTAAATACTTTTAAGAAGGTGTGTCTGTTCCTACCAGCAGACAGAATGGTGACCAGAAAGGTCGTAAAGTTATAGAGCACAGGTAAATTATACAATATGTAATTGTCTTAGTGTCACTACGTCAGTGATCAGTGGTTAGTTCTTGTACAGCTTGAGCCACTCAATTCTGCCGCGACTCAGAGACTGAAATCAGTCAGTCCCCATGACTAGGCCACTGTCACTCTTCCATCACTGATACATCAGTCATTTTGCTCCTAGCCACGATCCTGTTAAGTTTGTTTAGTAGTGTTAATGTCTGTAAAGTCTATTACATCACGTCATTCCAACGCGGCAGCGCAGGATTGAAAGGCGGGTTTGTGCATGACCCAGCTACAATGCGCTGTTGCCAAATCTAAATAAACTCGGCTGCAGCTGCTTTCCCCCATGAAAGCATTTAAACAAAATTACCGCTGTGCAGACTTGGAGCAGACTAACCATGTGGCAAACATGGTATTTGAGTCCACTGCCGTTCGCAAATGAGCCAAACCTCCTGTCGAATACAGACATTTCTACAAACACTGTGATCCTAGCTTTCAGTAAATTCTATTTTTAAGTAATGAGAAGTTTTTATTATCGCTAGTAGGGTCGTCGCTATCTCACTCCATGTCTGTTACACTTCCGCGCAATTCGCGACAGAATAATTTTACGACGCCTGTATGTGACTTTCTGATTTAGCAATTCATTTTATACATCTGTTGAGTCGTCGTAATCTGGGCTCTCCACTTGTAGCTCCAGTTATCGTGTCCTTATTCATAGCGATCTATAGATAATGCATACAAAGGGAGTGGAGTTACCGATCAGCTCATTCTCAGCCTCGGAAGTAGATTGAGATGACTGGTCAACTTCATTCACGGTTGCTTTATTCAAGCATAAGAGCCTCTGATAGTCATTAAATAGGAGACTGGATGGACCCAAGAATATTTTGAAAAAAAATTCTTACTCGTTCTTGGCAAAGAAATACGTTTCCTTCGATTAACTAGCTCCTAGGATGGTCACTTAACAGGCTGCTGTAACCAGGTTCCTAGCAATATAGTGTAAGATTTCAATTCTAAAAAAGGGTTTTTACGTGTGGTGAATGTATGGTCACAAATAGACTGTAACCATAAACTTTGGGTCATCAGACATCTACCACTAAAAATAACGCTTTAATGTATTTAGTCTGAAATTTTATGAATCAATTAACTTCTCTCCTCAATGTTTCCTCTACCATTTGGCATTTAATACAAAATGAATTTTAGGGGCGTTTGCGAGGGAACGTCACACAAGCACACACTGAGCGGATTTCTCGAGCTGTTACAGCACACAGACAGACAGACAGACAGAGATACACTACAAAGCTAATCCACCGTCTTTAAAATCCCTTTTAATATCACCCTCTCATATACACCTAGGTTTTCCAAATGACGTAAATCCTTCAGATTACCCCACCAGAGCCCTTTACGCGTTTTTGTTCTCCCAAAATTTGCAAATATCAGTCGTTTAATGAAATCCACCAATAAAACTGCTATTATTCACTTGCCAGTTTATATGCAGCTGAGATTGTCGAGTAATTGAGACTTGTTCCGCTAGTCAAGAAATTCTCCGCACTTTATGGAACCCTGTTTAACAGAAACCCTTTCTGTTCCTGAGCCACACCATCCAATCCGATTTCATCATTTTTATATCCATATGCAACCATGTTGTCTTTGTTCTTCAGGTTTCCAAACAAAATTATTTATGTATTTCTCTTCCGTACGTGCTACGTGTCCAGATCGTTATGGTTTCTGGGAAAAAGCGGATCTGTAAATACATAGCGTGGGCAGGGTGTCAAAACATTTAACGTCAAAGCCAGTGCGAAAGACATTAAACCTTAACTAGCTAACTAACTAACTCCATGGAGCAGAGTCCTCAGATAACATGTCCTCAGATACGAAATTCCCAAAAGTTTACGAAACCCAAAAGTTTATTACTGCATTCACAAGCGTCCTCCACCTGTCCCTATCCTGAGCCAGCTCAATCTAGTCCACGCCTATCCCACTTCTTCAAAATCCATTTTATTATTATCATCCTATCTACGCCTAGGTCTTCCAGGTGTCCTCTTTCCCTCAGGTCTCCCCGCCAAAACCCTGTATGCACCTCTCGTGTCCGCCATACGTGCCACATGCTCGGTCCGTCTCATTCTTCTTGATTTTATTTTATATTAGGGACAGCCATTGCGATTAATCGCCCCTGGTTCCAAAAAACCTAGCTACGCCACTGGATGTCACAACACATTGATGAACGACGAATTGAAAGTCCAAATGACGCACATTACTTTCTAGTATAAATAAATAAAGCCCACACACATATCCCTCGACCCCTTGAAGCATGCTATAACCTGAAAAAATAATCAGTTTAAGATCAATTCGTACGTCACAGTAATAACACTCAGGTTCTTTGTTATAAAGAAAAATATGTTAATGTTTTTAAGGGAATAATTATTATTTGCTCTGACAATCATATTATGCACATAAGAACATTCTGTGGACAGATAGACAATTTTTTTAAGTACGTCCTATAAACTCTGTTCTTTAAATGGTGTTAATTTTAAATAACAATAAAGAAGAAAATTGCGTTTTGAAAATGTCATGATACATCACGTTTTCCCATACAGTTTTGGTTTAAGCACACTATACAGTATTGTTTATTTAAGAGAGCAGCTCATCATTAAGTTATTAAAATGATTTTAATACATATTAAGGTCGCATTTTGACTCATATTGAGCTTATAAAAGACCACGATTTAATACCTGGCACGAGTGATGTATATGGCTTCCTTAATGTACGTTCGATGTGATGTAGAAATGTTAATAGTGTTGATTTCATTTTATTACCTTCGAAATTATGTGTGACCTAAGAAAAGTTATTTGTCACTTCTGACAATTACAACTCTGTACTTCAACCGCAGAATGTTTTTATGCGTTCCTTAAAATTCCTAGGCTGAACAGTGAATATTTTAGTAAAGATATTTAACTGCCTGCTGTTTTTATTTAAGATGTATTGTGTTTTTTGAGTTAGAAATTTAATTCTTAAAAACTACAGGAAATAATTTCAGGCTTTAAATATTACGCCTAGCTTGGAAATACTCGTAACACTTGAAACACCGAAGTGAGTGCCAACCAAAAGTCTGAACCACAGTTTTTCAAAAACATTTAAGGACTAGATGCTTATGTGTGAGCCTAATTATGTTCCTTTAAACAATTAAACTTGAAAGGTTATTGACACAAAACAGGATGTAATTACGTATATTTTTATTTAAACCTTAAAATTTAAAGATTAGGATCTCTAATATTTAGCTCATATAATCTGTTAGATAGGTACCAACTCTTCGGAGGCACCTATTCCATCCCTTATATAATATTTACATAGAGGTAACTTTTTCCCCGAAACTCTGGTACCTATTCATCAAAGTACTCAGGGTCACATTCCAGAAATCGCTAATCGTAAGGCTCACGGCCGTGAGAACCTCACAATAAAGTCTCTGGTATCCCCGATGATCGGTGTTTATTGAATAATGGAATTAATGGCACGAGTGTTTCAAAAATGGCTGTAACATCAAAAACCTAATGCGACCTGACTATCCTTTCTCTTCATTAAATTTTGTTCTTGAATGCAAGTTTAATAACCCTCCCATATTCTTCTAATTTATGGAAAACTGCCAATATGGATGCTTGCCACTTGTGTAACAATTTGTGACAAACAGCAGGTTTCGAATCTATAAGTCCCTGGTTTACAAATCTTTGATACCAGTGCCAAAAAATCAGGATGTCCTACAGTTGGCCCCAATCCACATTTCAGAGTCTGATTTCGAAATTAATGAGATCATCAATTCTTTTGTGCCTACTGGAACTGGTTGCAAAGGCGGAGGGTATTTATTTATATGTCTTCATTGGAGTTTTGACTAAACCATATGATCGCATATTTGTTCATACTTCCAATTCACATAACCACTTAACAATATAAATAAATCAATACCTCAGGAGACAGACTGAAAAGCAATACGTAAGTAGTTGAGAAAATGTAAATAATTAAACAACCATTTCACACTATTATCACCGTGCATTTCTATGAATCAAATTAAATAAATAGACCAACCAGTTCACCATTTGACCACTTTAATGTAGTGTCTTTCTTATACACCCTACACGTGTTTCGGACCCAGGTCCATCTTCAGGGGGTCTCAGTATTGTTAAAAACTACTAAAACAATCACATGTAACAATACTGAGACCCCCTGAAGATGGACCTGGGTCCGAAACACGTGTAGGGTGTATAAGAAAGACACTACATTAAAGTGGTCAAATGGTGCACTGGTTGGTCTATTTATTTAATTTAATTAAACAACCATGTCAGAACACACATAGACATAAATAGTTAGAAACTTAGTTACGTCATCTTATTATGTAAATGGCAAAATACACCGAAGTTCGATTTACGGCCAGGGACAATAACTTTTCTCCTTGCCACCCCTTCGATGAACATTCTGGGGCTTGCGCAGCCTCGTGCTGAGCGTGTGTTATGGGTTTCTTTCGGGGTGTAAAATGAAACTGAGTGACCCTAAGATCTCCCAGATGGTCACTTCTCATTAGGATTTCAGGAGGGTTTATTTATTTATAACCTTTATAATGCGTGCTACACGTCTCATCCATAACTCCATATCCCTAGTTTTTCTTAAAAGATTCAGTAGTGTAGGCCAAAAAGTCATTGTTATTATGATTATTATCAGCATCATTATTACGTATTATTTTTATATATTGACCATACTATTGGCTGTGTTACCCGTTCCATTCCCGACAAGGGTAGTGATTTTTCTCTTCGTCACCACGCCCAAACCAATTATGGGGTCTATCTATCCCCCTATGTAATATGTGCCAGTGGATCCTAGCCCTTGGAATAAAGATGATGGAGGAAGAAGCTGATCATTGGCTTCCAAACTTTGCTGAGTTTAAGAATACAAAAGCAACATCTCCACTCAGCTGCATGTCTGCGTGGTGTGGTAATTATTCAAACATAAGTAACACCCCTTTTACTCTCATTATTATGTGTTGAAAGTTGAGTTCAGCTGACAGAAGCAGCTGTTCTCTGTCACTACTGGATCAGATGAAGTGGGTGCGCGAAAGCCGTCAGACATCTCACGTCGTCACTAGAAACACGTTGCAGAAGGACAGGCGGTTTCTAAAAAAAAGGCTGTTTGTGTAGCCGAATCGTGTACAAATACAGGGGCAATACTTAGTTTGCAGCTGTCAGTCGACGTATCTCAGTCAATATAGTGACTAAGTTAGGGCTGAAAGACCGGGAATTGGGAGTTCGGACACGCGGTTGAGAGAGTGAATTTTCTCTTTAACAACGCGTCCATACCCACATTCAAAACCTTCCATCCACTGAGCAGCCAGGGATCTTATGCTGGAGGTAAAACGACCTAGACATAAAGCTGACCCCTCATCTTGAACTAGTTATAGGGTGGAGAATGCGTGGAGGTATACCTTCATTTTTCGCGCTTTTTATTGTCGTAGTGTTAGGTTAAGCACAGGGACAGGTTTATTTGTCTTTACTTTATTTTATGAAGTTGCATCTGTTACACATTGATGGCGTAACCTCATTATGCAGCAGAATTGTCTATGGACCCCTTAAGTTCCATTGGTAACTACATTTGCCACCTGCTTCAACATTATACAATTCTGCATATTGTCTACGTATTGCATTCCCGCGTTCTCATAAAAAAGTTATTTCACTAAAAGAATCAAGCGCTTGCTCTTAAAGTGGAGGTTCCATGTGTTTTCTGTGAGTTACGAACAGCACTATTATGTAACATTTGGGTTAAAGGAATGTGCTGCGTCGTCTAATCCTACTGTAGATTATGATGAAATGTGGCCTTAATCATTTGATCTATATAAATTACTTGTCATACCAGCAGATCTAAGTGTGTAGGCCAATAAATATTGAATGTGAAGTTATGCGTTGCATAAAATAGACAATGCCCAACGCATTAAAAAAAAAGAGACATTGAAATGAAAAGACAGAAAGAAAGAAGATTAAATTAAGTGGAATGAATTTTGTTTGTTTAATGTTTAAGATCCTCACGGCTGCATTTGCTTGATAAGACTCATATCTTTGTCCTCTGAGTTACACCTTGTAGCCCCATAAACGGTTGACAGCCTGTCAAAGGAACACACTCCATTTATATTTATCCCACGAGGGCCGTTCGTCCGAAAAGTTGCTTCCCATCTGCTAAGCTGCGTGTCGTTATGCCGCTCAACTCCATACGTACCGCTGTGAAATCATCACCATGTAATACACCAAATTGTGTTCGCCGTGCTCGATAGGCAACTTGTCCGACACATCGCAGCGACATGCGAGTAGTGTCATCGGCGGGCCCGAAGAGTCCTTAGCTTTTCCTGCCTATGTGGTTGGTCACTATACAATAGGTTTCGCTTGATGGCAGGCAGCATAGCGCTCGCCGCTTGTTAAATTTTTCATGAGTCGGGGTCCACGCCTTTCAGATCATTGCATTACAGTTGATATTAAGTTTTTATTCACCATATTCATTTAAAAAACCAAGTTAATGCACAAGTTACGAAAACATTTAAAAGTATTGTCCTTCACTAGTCCTATATGTTTCGGCACATCTGTACCATCCTCAGGGAATTCATATACCAAACTTAAAACTTGCTGGTATATGACAGATTACGTCCGTAATACTCATTAAACACAGCATTCAGCAGCTAAGCTCAGGGTTTAGGGTGGTTAATATATAAACATATTATAACATATAAAACCATTACATACGTATCATATTGATTTTTTTCAGTTGATGTAAAATATATTAAAAAATCTTAGGTGATGATTAAAATTCTTTGTTTAGTATATTCCCTAAAGTGAAAAGCTAAAAGCGAAGGTAAAATCCCTGTCCACGCCATGAAGGCGTATATGGAGATTAAATGTGTAGTTATACTCATTCTTACTCTCGGCGCTAGATGGAGGTGAGTGGTCAACATCACACCCTGGCCACTTTATCCTTGGGAAAGAATCCATTGAACAGGAGGCTGGGTGGGTCCCAGGGCTGTTCCGGACGATCTGGATTTTTAAATCCCGGATCGTTCAGCCCATAGCCTAGTTGCTATGCCGACTACTTTACCCGGCTGCCGCTTACGTCAAAAACTGCCATTAAAAGAAGAATATTTCAGGACGTCGTGAAGATCACGAAGAACGTAACTGCAGAATTAAATGCAGTTCCTAGAATTAACGCCATGACCCTTTTTTGCAACTCCTAGAAATATTTAACAATTGTTTTAGAGTCAAGGGAAATTGCTTGGAAGAAAAATAAAGACATGTTACTTCATGTGTATGTGTTCTTAGAGACATACTGTTGTTGTATGGCGTATGTATGCGTTTCAGGTATTTAGTGGCATCACGTGACTTGAGACCTGGAGAAATCATCATGATTGTAGATCCACTGGTAGTGGGTCCCCCACAGGGCTGCCAGCCTCTCTGTCTTGGCTGCTATAAGAAGCTAGATCTTGAAGTAAATACATACAGGTCAGTCACAGGATCACTATGCAGTAGTTATTTAGATCTCTCAAGTTTTAATAGCATAAAACAGATCACTGTTTTGTCCAGGTGTGAGGGCTGTGGCTGGCCACAATGTGGTAGGGACTGCCCAGGGCGGGGCACAGAGTATGGACATAGTGGAGCGGAGTGTCAGCTTTACGAGACAGTACGCCACAAGCTGATGGCAGCTGACAGTAGCAACCTGACTCCTTTGTACCTGGTCGTGGTGCCTCTGCGGTGTCTGCTGCTACAGTCAGACACTGACAAGTGGCGCACTCTGCTTACGATGGAGTCACATAACAAAATCCGCCGGAAGTTGCCTGCCATCTGGCGAAACAACCAAGAAAATGTTGTCAACAGGATCAGAAAGGAATGGGGCATGGTTCAATATGAGGAGGATCTGATCCACACCATATGCGGCATTCTGGAGGTGTGATATGCTTACTGATTAGTTACTCGTATTAACCCACTGACATATTTTAACGGTTGTGAGAGGTCTGTCTTCATGACTGAAATGTCACTAACTGATAAAACAGTTTATCTGGTGTCCAACAGTTATATTACAGATATATTCAGATAACTTGATACCTGAACTCCCTAACACTGTACAGAGCTGTAGTCGGCACGGTCCGGCCGCTGCTTGGCTCACGTCGGCACGGCCAGGTAATGTTTTACCTGTTCCAGAAACATCTGCTCTGTTGGGAGTAGGAGTACATTGTCTATCTTCATCTCAACAGTCGACTACCCTGTTAATAATGTCTCACTCTTTGCTATGAATTACTTTGTTAGAAATTTTTGACACTCCAATTCTCTCCATTGCTTAAACATCACTGCAGACTCCTGCTAGTTATCACATAATGTTTTCGAAACGGAGAGAAAAAGGTTGGAGCTGCCTGCGCTGTGCTTCCTGCCTGACCAACTTGCATCTTCACCCCAGCGCTAACGGGGATAAAGTTATCTGATGAGGACGCTACATTTATGGGGGACAAACTCGTCGTGAAATATTGACATTTTTATAGATATGCACTTGGGCTTCTGGTCAGTTCATCTTCATGAAATAGATTATCAACGAACAAAATGGATATTTGATGTAAAAATCGAAGTACTGGGATATACGTATCTGTTCCAGCGCCACGTTTTCCCTACAAACCCCATATTCCTTTGAACTAACACAGGGCCTTTGTTCTGGGAAGCACACGTCTGTTTACCTGAGCTGTGCCGTGGTCCTGCTTAAGTAATTCCTCAGCTAGTCATTTAGCTGAGAGGTGAAATGTTCACGGACGTGCAAATTAAATGTGTTGTCTTTGGTGTGGCATCGTATTGTGTCATAGGTGGTTACCACCATATCAAAACTCAGCATAACGCTGTATTAAGTTACCGGGTAGTTAATGAGTTAATCGTTCAATCAATTAGTCTTAAGACGTACAAGATGCCATATGTTAATCATGAAAGTGTTGATGAAAGTGGTGTTTGCAGGTGAATGCTTTTGAAGTGGGGCAGGAGGGTGTAAGTATCAGAGCGCTGTACCCCCTAGCCTTCTACATGGCACACGATTGCGTCCCAAATACAGGACACACAGACGACAACAACTTTCGGTTACGGGTGAGAGCCAGTACGAAGATCCACAAAGGAAGTTCCATCTACCTCAGCTATGCTTACACTTTCCAGGTATGTAGACGGATGGCAAGAGGAATGATATGCATTCATTCTTTCATTCTGTAGTCTGTCTTACGACATGTCCATATCCTCTTCCAAATCGAATTCTCCACAGAATGCGATCTGGTGCTTCCTCTTTCAATTTTCAGTATTCTCTCGTTTCCTTAAAGTCATCCAGTAGCTGCTTACATCATCTTCATCATTTCCCCATCACTTCTAACCTTCCGTCTATCTTTACTTCAATAACGTGTTTTAAAAGGCAGTTCGTACGCAAGACGTGACCAATCCAGTTAACCTTCCTCTTTTTTATCAGGATATTCCCATCCTCCTTATTCTACAAGTATTGCTGACTCTGTGGTAGCAGAAACCGACGGTTCAACATCGATTGTATTGTGTAAGTCCGCCATTGGAAGCGATCCTGGACCGTTTCCATGAGCCCCCTTCCTCACAAAATATTTACCTAAGATACGTCTTATTAGTTATCTAACTTTCTGGTAGCAGAAACCGAAGGTTCAACACCGACAACACTATATTTGCCATTGAACGTGATCTTGAGCCATTTACATCCACATCTAACCGTCACAATTTTTGCCTAAGACTCCGATTACTAATTAATTGATTGGTGACACATCCGGAAGGACTACTGCAGCAGACAATAAATCCATCTATTGAACGTAGCTTCATGGAAGTAGGCATGTAGCAGCAGTTGAAAAAGTGTAATGCTCAGTGAAATATAAGGCGCTGTACGTCTACGCCCACTATGTGATTCCACGAAGTGGTGTTATGGCAAGGGGGGGGGGGGAATTTGCGTCTACTACAGAATGCCTTGTGTGTCCAGGGAACGCTGAAGAGAAGGGACCACCTGAAGGAGAGCAAATTTTTTGACTGCACATGCGCACGATGTTCCGACCCCACTGAACTGGGCACGTATGCTGGGGCTCTTAAGTGTCCACAGTGTACAACAGGCGTCGTTCTCTCCACGGCGCCTCTCGATCGAGATGCCGACTGGCATTGCAACAACAACGCCTGCACTGGCTACACCGTCCCAGCACGCTCTGTGAGACACCTCGTAGACAAGTGAGATCAGAAAACTGATATTCTCTTTGTTCTAGCCGCACTGAAAATTTATTCTTGCCTATTAAGATGACCAAATCAGATGAGGCGACAAGATTATAGCGCTCGTGGGGAGATGAGAAATTAATACAAAATTTTAGTTAGAAAACTGGAATGAAAAATATCATCCGATTATAGATTGCAGGATAATTTTTAAATTTGACATGCCGTTTTGTTATGGTACTGTACTATACAAAGTTTGTATTAGTCAAAACACAACTATATTTAGACAAGACAGTTTATGTGACTAAATATAGTTGTGTTTTGACTGATACAAGTTTTGGATATCGCAGGATATTATTAAAACAGATCTTGAAGTGGTACTGTGAGACTCTGAATTTGATTCATACGCATTCTTTGACCGATATGCTCCAAAATTAAATTCAACCTCGACTACTGAATTTAATTTCTAATATCGGATTTTATCAAACTCAGAATTTTGGGCTTGAAAGACGCGGACGGACTGTCATATCTTGCCAGTACATCGTTGGTTTTGTACGTATAATGTGAAGGACGTATGCATATGAAGCACTGGTTAAATTAAAAGGAACAACAAAATCCTTCCTTCAACCCTTTAAAGGCAAATCCAAGTCACTCTGAAGCTGTCAGTCTGTCTGTCTGTCTGTCTTGCCGTCTAGCCCCTATCCTCCCCCAATAACAAGGCCTTACTAAGTATTAGTTTGAGCATTGCTGTCATAGTTACCTTGGTGAAGGGTCAGTCTTTTGTCTAGTTTTGTATTCTTCGTCAAGAATGCATATTACGTATCGTGCCTTTGTGAGACCTAGTAAATTAATACGATGTGGCATTTTAATGGTACTTGTATGAAATGTGTACAAGGTCTAGTCAGTTAAGGTTCTGTTTTCCAGATTATGTTGTATCTTCTTTAGCTTGTACTACTCGACAGTGCTGAATCCTGATCCGGAGGTCAGATCATGCCGAAAGATATGGAATGCCTTCATTTTACCCCTCGCTCCCCCCTCCAAGAAACTAAAAGTCAGTCATCCAGCACTGTTTTACTTAGCAATAGCAACAACAAAAACAACAACAAAAACAACAAAAACATAATAATAATAATAATAATAATGATAATAATAAGCAGTAATATAAATCTGATGATAAACAACTCTTTCATCATTTGCAAGAGAGAGAAATTTAAAATTCTTACCTGATATATTTTTGTCATTTAAAATGAAATTCGACTCTTATTGTCTTTGACCACACTCTTTACGTTAGGTAAATGGGGCAGAGTTTTTCGTCCTTTATTTTCTGAAGTTGTTCTGCTATACTTCTTCTTGAGAATGCCATCTCTAATAAGTCCTGTATCACAATTGTATCAACCTTGCACACATCCATTCTTCAAGGGAGGGGTTAATAAAGAGTAAAATAATTTAAAATTAGTTTTTTGCATCACACTACTGCACTCTTATAAGATCTTACAACACAAAAACAGAATTCACTTTTTCTGTACTTCACCGATCTCTTGGAAGAGAACTGAGGTCGTACACTACGTTCGTGACAAAAACACGTCCGTCAAATTGCAACTTGGAAAGGCTGGGAGTGTTTCAATAAACATAGATGAATTCCACAGAAATGTGCAATAGCAGTATATGGCTGTACTGTCTGCCAGCTCGTGCGGCACTTGTACAGCAAGACCACGATCCTGCCGTGAAAACGACCACATTCTTAGAATTCTTATTACCAACATTTAACACGGAGCAATATTCCCAATGTTCTTTGTATTTTTAAAGTGATATTATTATGTATTCATGAAGATTGATGTCAATATATTATGAAAACTTTAATCGTTTCATTCTTTCGTAGAAAATAAATCATGCACCAACAAGACACAATAAATGAGGAAGATAAACTGATCACAAATAAATATATTCTTAACAACAGGAAACGAGTGACTTGAGGTTTCCACCGAGTGATTGTTGAGGAACCATGTCTTCTGGGTTGTTGCGCCGTGTGGTTGGGTAATTAATTCTTTACGACGTTTAGAGGAAACATTGGGAAGACATAATGCAATCACATGGCGCAACAACGCAGGAGACCTGCTCCTTCAATACAAAAAAAAGGGTATGCAAATGATCAAATTCTTCAGTGCTGTGCCATTTCCAATGAGTAATGCGGTAAGCTTTCCGCATGACCTCAGTCGTGTCTTTGGCTGTAGTCTTCTTTCTCTCTCCCGCTTGTTACACATGCGACAGAACGTCTGGCTGTGCTATCGGCCGCATGCCTTGGTGGTGAGGAAGGAGTTTAAATGGACGCCTCTGAGAAATGACATTTCCTTTCTCTCTGTATGTGTATTTCTCTTTCATACACACACACGCACGCGCTTCAAAGGGTGAGATATGGCAGGAAATACGCCGCAAGCCTAGCTTTTTAGCAGACGCTGTATTCAAATTTTATGTAATTCGAAGTTATAATTTTCGAAAAAATTACAAGTTTTCTCTCTTTTTAATAGAGGAAGGAAGTCATGTGCTCCATTTCAGTGATATGGCGGTGCAATACTAGCCATACCAGAGAATTTTCTCTGCTACTCATACATACGAGGGCTGTCCAAAAAGTATCCGACTATATTTTTTCCCGCGGTAAGTAATGGCGAAAGGGTGGGGAAACTGAGCGTAGTGGTAGAAGGGACTTTCATGCGCATACGTGATTTTTTGCTGCCTCGCAACACCGCCGGATGCGTCTGTCGCTGCCAGATAGCGAAGTGGTGTAACACGTGTTCGTCGCATTCTCGTTTCGCTCAAGATGACAGAATGTTTGGAGCAGCGATACTGCATCAAGTTTTGTCAGAAACTTGGGGATACCCAAGCGGAAACAATCCGCAAAATTCAGCAGGCTTTCGGTGATGATGCAATGGGGGTCACTCAAATTAAAGAGTGGTTCAACCGCTTTAAAGATGGCCGCATATCGGTGGACAGTGACCAGCGTTCCGGGAGACCGTCAACGAGCCGAAATGCTGATGTCATTGACAAAGTGCGGACATTGATCATGGAGGACCGTCGTTTGACCGTCCGGGAAATTGCTGATGAGGTTGGGATCAGCAGAGGTTCCGCAAACACGATTTTAACTGAGGATGTGGGCATGCGAAGAGTGGCGGCAAAATTTGTGCCGAAGCTGCTTTCGCCGGAGCAGCAACAACTCCGCCTTGAGGTCGCGCAGGACATGCTGGAGTGCGCCAACAGGGATCCTGAGTTCCTGAAGACTGTGATCACTGGTGACGAGTCGTGGGTGTACGGATATGACACGGAAACCAAGGTCCAGTCGTCACAATGGAAGCATCCAACATCCCCGAGGCCCAAAAAAGCACGACACGTTCGGAGCAATGTGAAGGTGATACTGACTGTTTTCTTCGATTACCGGGGTGTTGTGCATCATGAGTACGCACCACTAGGCAAAACTGTTAATAAGGAGTACTACCAAGAAGTCCTCCGTCATCTTCGTGATGCAGTTCGGCGCAAGAGACCGGAGCTGTGGGACGCACGCAACTGGCAGCTGCATCATGACAATGCCCCAGCTCATTCATCACACCTGATCCAGGGTTTCCTGGCTAAGCACGGCATTCCGCAGGTTCGCCAGGCTCCCTACTCTCCTGACATGGCTCCTTGTGATTTCTGGCTGTTCCCGAGATTGAAGACACCGCTAAAAGGCGCCCGTTTTGACAGCCGCGAGGACATCATACAGAACGCGACGGCGCAGCTGCACACCATTCCAAAACAAGCTTTCCAGAATTGCTTCCAGCGATGGAAGGACCGCTGGTCTAAGTGTGTGGAGTCACAAGGGGCTTACTTTGAAGGGGATTAGGTATTGTAACCAACCAGATACAAAACTTTTTTTTTCCCGGCCCAAGGTCGGATACTTTTTGGACAGACCTCGCACTCTTATAACAGCAACTACGTCACTTGAACAGCCAAAAACTTGACCGCCGCCAATTTTAAGCCTCCTATATTTACTGTCTTGGGCGTAGCCCTCTCCAGTATAACAAATATTTTCATTCTCACAACTTTGTGTTACCTTTGCTTCCTGACTGAATAGTTTTGAAATGAAAGCATACAAGTACAGAATTTGGAAAGTCACATGCAAATCGCGGGTTAATGTGAGCAGAAGAAAGTTGAGAATGGTGCGGCCACAACCTCATTCTGGAGGCGCTGGAACCTCAAAAGGAAGGTAGGTCTGTCGCAAATTCCAAGACGGGGCAGACATCGTCATTGTAGCGTGTTTTATGGTGCGTTAATTTAATATTAGCTCTTCATCCCTCACTTTGAATATGGAACAGTCTCCAATAAATCTTCTGAAGAATTTGGCTTCTCTCGTTTCTAACTTCAACCTCCATGTAGTCCTCCTGTCGACGATTACACCAGATATTTTACCTGCTTTAAAATAATTTTTCGGTCCTTTCAGCGTAACCATGTTATCCGCCGGTTTAAGTAAAGAGAGGAAAACCCTGAGCCTGATGTTCATTGATTTAATAAACCAGAGATCACACCACGTCTGCTTTGACGTGAAGCAGTGTTGCAGCTTTCCGAGAAAGTAACCCTTTATGGCGATCTGTTGCATATATATATAGGTATGACTGGCAAACATACTCGTATTTCCCTACGTACCTGGTCGTTGGGAGGAAAATATTTATGTACACACTGTACAGGGGACAAGACCGAACCTGGTTGTTCCCCTGTTTATAATTTTCCAGGCGTGGGCAATACTTCTTTAACAGAAACTCTGAATATTGTTTTTTTGAACGAAAAGAGCTAATGATCTTGAATATACTGACCAAAAATATTAATTTTGATAATTGAGGAAATAATTGTCAAATATTCCTTTGACAAGACCTTTGCATTACACTAAGCTTATAAGTTTTACACGTAAATATGAATTCGACGACATGTTTAGGTCCCTTTGCGGGCAATCGTAAAAGCTTTCACAGGACTATTAACATTATTTCATGGTTCATTGTGGTCATCAGACTGAGTTTTCGAAATTTTCGTTGTGCAACTTATTTCACTTACCTTAAAAAGTTGTGTAATTTATGTATATACAATATATTGTGGTTACGTAAAAAATACAGTTGCACTCTAAGGTACTGATTCATTAGACGAAATTATTATAACGAAGTTAAAGAAAGAAGAAATAAAAATGCTCGGTCCTTGCTATGACTTCTGATTGAAAGATTTTAACTTACTAAAAAGTAAGATTTTTATATATGGCTCTTTGTGGTAAAAAAAATGTGTTCTTTTAACTTTTATAATTAGGGTTACTTTTACATATGCACTAAATATTATAGATATGTATGTATTATACAACACAACTCATTTTAAGTTTTGTGAAATAGGAGGTACACAGGCAAGATCGAGACGTCAGTTTAGTGACCATACTGATCTATGAAATAAATGTCAATATTCCTGTAAAATACTTGAAGATGTCCCGCAAAATAACCGAAACCTGTCGTCAGATTGATATTCACAAGTAAAACTTTTATAAGTATCGTGTAATAAAGAGACTGTGATAAAGGAATATTTACGGTTATTTTGGTATGACGCATAAGAGAAAGCAACTGTTTAAGACTGTTAACACTGGTCTACATGGATTTTGCTGTTTTGATTTTGAAGCTTGATTCATATGAAGTGTTGTGTGCTGATTCCAGAAATGTTAGTATATTACTTTTGTTCTATCACATACAATTTTTTAGTGTTTTAGTAATTCTATAATAATACTTTAAAAAATTGTTTGCAGTGCAGTAATTGAACGTTAATATCAAAGTCAAAAGACACTCTAAATTATGTAGTTATGGATTTGGCAACATTGTTTTATTGCAGAAGACAGCTTATTTCATAGAAATGGCAGCACTTTTCACTGTGGTAATGGCTGTGACTAGATAGCAATTACTACAACTAGTGCTGAGCAAGAAATTTCAATACATGTTAACAACAGTGATTTCCCTGGCTAAATCTTGTGCTTTTGTATATTTGTTGTGCCAAAAGCAATGCAAAGAAGACAGTGTCTGAACAATCCAAATGTGGTTTGCTGTATCTGTGGGAATTTTGTGGTAAAAAAAAGACAGAACATAACCTCCTTTGTTTAAAACTGCCTGTTTTGCTTACTTTGGAATTAAGCTGGGTGATCGGGACAAACTTTGGGCTGCTCATACAGTGTGCTGTGTTTGTGTTGAGGATTTAAGAAACTGGACAAAGGGAAAGAAGAAGGCCCTGTGGTTTGGCATACCAATGGTATGACGTCAGCCAATAAACCATGTTGATGACTGCTATTTTTGTATGTGTACACTGAAAGGCTTCAATATAAAAAATAAGAAAGAAATTACTTATTCCAATTTGCCTTCTGCCGTAAGAACTGTGCCACATGGCCCTGATATACCAGTGCCTAATCCCCCTAAGCAACTTCATACACTGTAGGCTGAATCAAGTGTCGCTCTCAATGAATCATCAGAGGATTCTGAATAAGGTACCGACACACATGGCACACCTGAACCTGTCACCCAAACTGAACTGAATGATTTGGTAAGAGACCCGTGGGTACATTTTCGTCTTCTGTCTCTGGGCACTACTGTTTGGCACTAAACGGAGTAAAGAAAGCCTTGCATGAGTGTAATGGTTTTCACAGGATCGGTGACGAAGTTGAGGCGCTGGACGAGAGTAGTATTCCTGCATTGGAGGCGTTTATGACGCGCTACCAGAATGTCCTGCATCCAAACCACTACCACTGTCTCGGAGTGCTACATCTGCTCTGTCAGTTGTATGGAAAGGCGCCAGGATTCCTCATCAACAACCTGACAGAGGCGCAGCTGCGACACAAGCGAAACCTCTGCAGGCAGCTTCTCAAAGTAGTAGACGTCTTGGAACCGGGGTACTCCAGACTCAGAGGTGAGCCCTACACAATTAAAAATAAGATACGAAAGCCGAAATTTGAGGTTCCCAATGCTGTGACCATGAAGGTTTTCTTCTGGTAAGTGGTACCGTATAATCTGGTATACATTTACCAAGGTTTCGGAGAAAAATCCTGATCAGTCTTCAGGATAAAAGTAAAAAATATGCGAGTGGCCGAATAATTCCGGCGTCCTTGATCCAATTTGTTTAATTTTCTCGAAACCTAACACTTAGCGGAAATTTCACTTGGCATAAGGTACCATATACGCCTCGTTTTTGAGTTGTTGATCCTTCTGGGATGTGACACCGCGTCAGTGGTGATTAGCACCCGACGTTTTGAGATAGTATGGTGCTCTCATCTTCAAGGGTCAAATGTCCGATGAAGAAATGTTGCACCAGTGAAAGATTTTCACAAAATTTGCTATAAATGGTACGCATTGGCGCAGTTGGTTGAGGCACTGCACTACAAGTCAGAAGGTCGCGGGTTCAATTCCTGATGGGGTCATTGGGATTTTTATTAACTTAATCCTTCTGGCTGCACTATGGTCTTGGGGTCGACTCAGCCTCTAACAGAAATGAGTACCAGGGATATCTCCTGGGGGTAAAGGCGGCCGGTGCGTAGGGCTGCCAACCTTACCACCTTTATGTGCCGATTGGAAGCCTCAACCACCTGGGGCCCTAACGGTCTGTCCAGGTCTGTATAGGGACTGCTTATTGCTTACTATGAAGGAGAATGAAATTTGAATAGGATACCTCTCTAACAGGTCTGGAAGGGTATTTTTCACTGGAAATTTATTCATTGGACAGTTCGGCCGTTGAAGATGTGACCATCACGCTGCCTCGAAACATCTGGCATCATTCATTACCCACTGACGCGGTGCGACGCCGCAGAAGAACAGAGACCTCAGATGCACTGCTGCGACAGCCTGAAAACCCACATAATTACTTTTACTGTACACGTGTGGTTCCAGAAATGTTTCTGTCATGGATACTAGACGAGCTACGAGAGAATGAAGCTCGAAAAGAATGCTTGTTATTATGCGTTTATTGTTCATCCCGTTGTGCGTAGAATCAATAATGTCGACAGTTTTAAATCTAGCAAAGCTATTTATTTATAAACACAATTTATGAAGCTAAACTTCTCGGCCAATTATACATCCTTAGGCTATAAGTAATTAAAAAGTAATAAACATGTGTAATAAAATTACATTGTTAGGTAATATCAAGATTGAGCTCAAGTTGTTACGCTCCTATTGTAAAAAGTTGAGCTCGATCCTGATACTGCATAAAAAAGTAAATATTATTATACGTGTTTTATATTACTTTTTAATTATTTGTAGCCTGAGGATGGCATGTAATTAGCTGAAAAATGTAGCTTTATAAATTGTGTTTATAAACAAAATAACTGTGCTAGATTGAATAACGTTGCCATTATTTAATTAGGTCATCATGTACAATGTCTATTACATTCGTTAGATTTTGACGAGAATTGAAGACAGGTTACAAATTTTACGTAACACACATTGTGAAGTTTCATGAAAATCCGTTCATTGGTTTCCGGTTTAATAGGCATTGCTTAGAGATGCAAACACGCACGAAAGAGCCAATACAGTAACAGCAGAATGTCACTGTATCTTACAGTTTTTGCAACTTAATTTAACGTTGTACCGCTATGCGCTTCGTTACGACCTACCGTCATTAGGCGTCTTTGTGAAATTACTTATCGCATTGCGTGTACATTGTTAAAATCAGTGAAAAATTTTCACTTAAAATTGCAATTAAATTAAATTGAAATTAAACCTAAGTAAAATTTAAATATACGCTAAAATATAGATGTGTGTGTCATAAGGCATTTTGTTTTGTGTGTGGAGCCTGTAGGCTTGTTACTTTGAATCCCGTTTTTCTCGGTGTCATTAACTGCCATGTTTTGTGCATCTTGTCACCATACTTTCCTTTCTCAGTCTTTTCACACTATTGCGCTATGTTGTGTTTCTTTTCGTCAGAATGGCCAGAGGTTTTAACAGAAATATACCTTGCAAGGCATGGGAGAGGTTAATAAGACCAAACTGTCAATTGTTGCAGGTGTCCTCTTATATGAGCTCCATGCCCCACTCATGATCCTGACGACGCGGGGCGTCGAGGCACATACCATCTCCTACCGTGACCTACGATCCAGGCTTCAAGAGGTGGCCGCCTGTCTTGAGGAGTCCAGTATTATTCTCAGCTTCGAACCTGAGACCTCAAATGAAGGCATGATGGGAAGGGCTGCCAAAGATGCTCTGATGTGTGTGCGAGAATGGCAGAGGATAATTGCTAAGAGCTGATGTTAATGGGTTTTCATGAGGCGTGAAGGTTGAAGATTAGGCGAGTATTCGGTGTCTTCAAACGTGCAACCATCTACCTATCTGTGTACCTGAGCTCTGAAACAGATATAAGAGAAGTGTATTCTTACACAAATGATGCAAATGTATATGACATCTAAAACAAGCTTACATTAACTTTGTCATTGAACCAGTGAGGAGTGGTGTAACCGGCCATGGACATCATCGGACAGGCTTCCTAGGACGGAATAATCAACTGAGAAATCTGGCCATAAGTCCAGTTTGTGCAGTAACTAAGGCGATGCAGTTGTCGCTTTGCGTTGAAGACGCCATTCTAGGCACAGTGTTCAATCTGAATGTCGCCGAGTTTGCTGCTGTACAAGTGACGGTAAATGTATAGATAAAGAATAATATTACAAAGTAAATTCTGCGGGTGCCATAAGCGTCACCGTGGAAAATGTGTAGAGTGACGTAATTTTAAGTCGGTTAAGTTTAAATCAGCTTCTTTACGCAGTTACGGGGTTTACAGACTGAGTGGCGTTATCCAGGTCGGGAGAACCAAATTCAGAGCTTGTACCTTGCCAGATAAGCATCATAACTACTTCTATAGCGCTATCCTATGCGTGGGTAAGCTACTGATCTTGTGTGCCCGAGATGTGTATGTGATCGGAGTGTGCGTATTCGTTGCGCGAAAACGTGAGGTGAGCCTGGCCCTTAAGTGGCGTAAGCATGAAATGCTAGCGTTGTACTTGCGTGTCTGAACATCATTCAACGCAGGTGCGCACCCAAAATTTTTTTATTGGGGGGGGGGGGGGTGATGGCTGACCCTGAGGCTGTATGTTACTTGGTTGATTTAAAAAAGTATGTTATAAAAATCATGGCGTAAGCATAAATGTAACATAGCACTATTTGCAACTGCTTTTATATGCATACAAATTTAACTACAGGTTCCATGACTTTCTCACCTAATTTAAATCACAATACCTAATTTTCTTAATTTTTTTAAATTTCATCTAAGACATCTTAAGTTATTTTATTTTATTTGTCAAAATTCTAATATACTACTCATCAGCCGATTTACGTGGCTGATTTCGGCTTAAGGTTAAATCAAGTAAAATGTTCAATATCACCGTGTCTACAAAATCTGCGTATTTTAAATTTCGATTTGCAGGGCTGCAGCCCCTCCCCTGAGATGTGTCCCTGATTCAACTAGTAAGTATATACAGAGTGGCGCAAAAATCACTTGAAACTAAAGTAAACATGTGAAACATCGAGTGTGAAGTGACTTTGCGCCGCTCTGTATATGAAGATAGTCGAGAGCCATTCTTAGACGCATGCACTTACTATTTTATGCTGGAGTTTCTTTTGCATGTGAATGCATAACTTTTATTCACGACAGTCAAGGAGTGAATATGAATGGAAGTTCACTTAATTCGGTGCAGGAGTGTAACAAATTAGCCCAAACTAAAGTATCGCGAAATGACCTTACTGTATATATTACCAGCACAACTACATAAGAATGATCATTCCAGCAACTGCACATTTGCTGTGAAAAACTGAATATAAGTTATTTTATATTCAATAATATACCGTTGCATTATTGAATAAGTAGGCATTGTTCGCCGTCTGATTATAACCAATATACTTGTTGTATTTTGCTGCATCACGCCCGAGAACTCTGGTTCATCGTCGTCAGGGACTTGATGAAGTAAACGGTTTGAAACATGTCGGACGTAATGTAGCAAATTAAACAAATGTAGTGGTTTTATTAGGAGACTAATAGTGATCATTTGAAAATAAATTAGTTTCATGTTAAAACTAAACCTGACTACTTCTTTGCTCTCTAGTAGGCAAGATTTTATCCGAATGTTCCCTGAGACAAGTTTCGTTTTCATGGCTGGGCGATGGTGGTGTCATGGCCGGAAGGGACGACTGCAGTTGGGTGTTTAGACAGTATGGTACTGTGATGGACAAATCACCCCCTAACATGCCAATGCGGGCACAGAGGGGAGGTAGAATTATAGCTCTACTCGTTATCAATCTCGGCGCTAGAAGGCGCTAGTTGTCAACGCCATGATCCAACCGTTTTACCGCCGCCAAAGAGTCCCAGTATCCATTTTACAGAAGGCTGGGTGGGTCTCGGGGCCGGCCTGGATGGCTCCGGAAAGTCTTGACCCTATCGGTGTTCGAAACCCGGGCCTTCAAGCCCCTACCGAGTCGCTATAACGACTGCTCTATCCCGTCCGCCGGTGTGGTACTGTTGTTGGCCATATTTCCTGTAAATGACGTGTGAAATTTTATGTTCTTGCATAGGTGACTGTGAAAACTGCTAGTCTTCTGGGCTGTGACACCGTGTAGTCTGGTAAAGTGTTTTCAGTTGCAGCTTACCGTTATATTTTTGCGTAATATCTCAAAGTACTGAGAGGTCTATATTCATCGTCAAAACGGTTACATGTTTCGGCTGCACGCTGATGTCTGGCTTCACACGTGGTAATTCTATACAGGTGAATATAGAAGCGTATTTATATAAGTTTGTGGTTGTGACACATCAATAGTAAAAGTTAATAAAAGAAATTAATTTGAAATAAGTTACGAATACCTTGTACACAGTGTCTGATGTAAATACGAGTTTGTTATTTACGTGCTCACGCTTTGTTCCTTTTAGCTTTGTAATATATTCGTATTGTATCGCTTATTTTGTCAGTTAAAACTCTTGTACTAAATCGGAAATTCTTTACTTCTTTTAAAGTTTGTTGATTTGTGCTTATACATATAGTGCTTATATACATAAACATATATATGTATACATACAGTCGAACCCAGTTCTAGTGACATCGGTTTAAGCGACACCTTGTACATAACGTCACATGTTCTCTGGTACCAATCAATTCCTCACTATTAACCATAACATTATACTCCTGTTTTAGAACTCCTGTTTATAACGACACAAAATATTCAGTCCCTTTTATGACATTATTTATTTATCACAAATTACACACCAACAAAACGCACTATATTTTCACTTTTTATTCTTTAACCCCTACATATGTTTCAGCCCTTACAAGGCCATCTTCAGGGAGCTCGTAATCTACATTTACTGTACATTCATTGTTTATGTCTGCTATATATGTAGGGGTTAAAGAATAAAAAGTGAAAATATAGTGCATTTCGTTGGTGTGTAATTTGTGATTTGTTAAAAAATGCAAGGTGAAGATAATATAAAAAATTATTTATTTATATTTATACGTTAATCTCGAAGTACGGCAGCCGGTTTTTCAATAATAACAACACCTGTAATGTGCTGTGTGTATGCAGCTCTTTGAGTTTTTATTTTTCTTGTTGAATAAGGACATATCGTTATTTTTAAGAGTGTAGTTATGTTTCAGACGATATATAGGTACATTGATGATGAACGCAGCAGAATCCCCTGAGAGCCAGTTAAGCTTCTGCAATAATACACAGCGTTACATCACGAAAAAAAACAATATTCCATTCATCTTTTACTCCTATGTATTTTTGTTCTAGTGCCATATACTGCCTCGGCACTATAGATCTACTCTCTGCCATAACGCAGAAGGATGTTAAAGGAAGCGTACATTCTTTATACAGTTAGTAGGGTTAAAAAATCAAGAAGGTTGAGATGGGCAAGACTTATAACATGCATGGAAGAGATGCGAAACGAATAGAAAAGTTCAGTCGCAAAATATGAAGAGGAAAGACCATTTGGGACAGAAGTGAACTGGAGCCGGTTTGCACCAGTTCGTCTAGTAGATAGTGATTCAAACCCGATGAAAACATGCCCTGGTAGCAAGCATTGTCTGGTGACAACAAATAAATTTTAAGCTCATCCTTAGTTCTGGAAAGTAGGCTAATCTAAAATAGGCAATTAAGGAATTAAAATACGGACCGATAATTGAAATGTCGGCAGCAACCTGACTTGGGAGTGTCTGTATAGATGAGAAGGTATATTAGAAAGGATCTCTGACAAATTACAATGTGAGAAAGCGGATTCAATTAAATTGGCACAGGGACAAGGCTACGTCTGGACGATCTGCGGCTCGATTCCCTGCAGAGGCAAGAGACTTTTCTCCAAAATGTCCAGCATGACTCTGGGAGCCACCCAGCCTCCTGTTCAGTGGGAACTGGGGTTCTCTTCCCGGGAGTAAAGTGGCCAGACGTGAAGTTGACTACTCGCTTCCGTCAAGTGCAACGGTTAAGGATGAGTGGAGTTATAATCCTGCTCCCACTATATGTCTTTGTGGCGTGGACAGAGACAACTTTACCTTTACCAGAATACGGTCCAGTGGTGAGATTTTGTGATGACAGGAATTATTAAACTTTGTGTTCCATAAAGATGTAGAATTTACTGACAGCCTAATGAATGCATAGCTTCTAAGGCATTGTGTTTCAAGCATTTGGCATACTGGGAATCATAAACATGCGTCGTCCTACGTTTAGATATACGTCTATGATTTACATAGGTACATACTTACTTGTGTTCCACCAGAATCACTGGTCATACGAACGTGATGTTTTGCTAAAAATAAAAATCCCTGAAGAAATGCGTTTCTTCAGGGATTTTTATTATATACATGTGGAGAGACGGATGGACAGGTATATAATTAGGCGCTTTTCGACTATGCAAACACACCTACAACTACTAACTTTTCTGCTATCTAGTAACTTGATTACCAGAATCCTGCTGTTTAAAAGGATTAAGCAATTCCTAATTCCACAAGTATTACTGGTTTCGCAGGTACTGGAATATCATTACTGCTCTCCGACGAAGGGATATTTTGTGTGTATATCCATATGGCAGCACTGCTCGACAGCTGTATGTGTCGTAATGGCGGCTGCAATTGACGTATAGAAGGCGAGGGGAAGAGAGGATTAATTAAGTTGCACTTGTATTTTAATTGTTCCACTTCCCATCTATGGAAGACATGCGCGTATTATTCGTGAGTTTCGTGATCTCTCACATGATGTTTTATTATATTGGACGCTGTTTAGCTTATATTTATTTATAAATCATTGTGTCAAAGCGCGTCCCAAAATTTGTATATAAAAATGACGATGCAAAAGAAACGAACGACAAACTTTCGCGAAGATGAAACGAAGCTTCTGATTCAGTTGTGGGGTAGTCCGTCTATTCAGACTCAGATGAGTGCGTGTCATAGAAAAGCACCAATAATGATTCAGCTTGCATCAATGATGCAACAGTATGGTTTCAATCGGACTCCAGAGGAGATTACAACGAGAATAAGAAATCTGAAGTGCATATATCACAGGATAAAGAAGACGCTTAGCACTGGTTTAATTACTGATCCTGACTGGTATCATTTCAAAGCAATGGATGCTATTCTTGGTGATGGAATGACAGCCCATAGGTATATAGGTGCGGATGGTTTTCCAAGAAGAGAGATAAAGAAGGAACTTGCAGACATGGAAGATATTATAAACTCGAAATACAGTAACGACAGTCCCAGGTATTGCTGCTCATCTCGGATGTTTATTGATTTTGGAACAGATGTAGAAATACTGGGTCACTGGGAAGGGTGCGATACTTGTCTGTGAAAGTGCCACAGTTCAGTATAATTTTTGATTCCGATTTGTTTCTTTCTGTTTATACTTTGTATTAGGATATTATGTTGTGTAGGCTTCATTTTGATTGAGAGTAAAGGGGACCATATTGTAATTTGCGCTTTTACCAGTATTTAAACAGTAAACCATGTGTGTGAGTTAAAGGACAAAACTCACCTGACACAAGAGGTACAGTGTACTATGTAATAACTGAAATGTTGCTGGGGTTCTGATATTAACAATAAAATTAAAAGCACTACATGCTGTTATCATTCAGTATCAGTTTTTCTGCTGATTAAAGCCAGGTACCTTCTGAATGTGTTAGATATTTTACTAGTATGTATTAAGTCAGTCCTGCCTTTCTTTGAGCAATTGTAAACTAATACCTAAATTTCATCATTTCAGTTCAGGTTGTGATGATGACAGGGACATAGTTGGAAATTACATAGCATCATCACCAATGCAAGGGCTGACTATCACATCGTCAACTGCAGGACCATCATCTACCAACAGAGTTAGCAGTTCAGCTAGTTTACACAAGACAAAGTATGCAGAAGATGACGAGCCAACACCTGGCAATGAAGAGCCCAAACGGCTGCGGCTACAGCGCCCCAGTGTTGGAAGATTAAGTCACAGAGAGGATTCACTTCCAAACAGCCCAGACACAAGGCCACAACATGAGCAGTCTGAAGTAACAAACCTCCTTCAGCAGTTGCTGGATGTTGAGAAGGAACATTTAGAGATAGAAAAGCAGCGCCTTGAATTTGATAGGAAAGTTGGATGCCAACTCATGGCACTTATTCCAATAGTAGGAAGTGTACTCCAGAATCAGTTTCTTCTTCAACAACAACAGCAACAACAGCAGCAGCAACAACAACAAGAAGAGCAAGAGCAAGATTCCCCAGAATCTCCAGAAAACGAAAGTGACAGAGAATCAGATCAGAATTCCTGTGATGAAGAAACACAGAAGGACGAAGGAATTCAAAATGATGGAGCCCATTCCTCAAGAGAAGAACTGTCAGCAGATTCAGGCTGTGGTATACTTCAGTCAGTCACTGATTTTGGGTCCTAATTCCCCATGACTTTAGTGAATAGCATTAGCCATGTGTAAGCAGAAGGGAAAGTTCCTTTTTTTATTTTCTTTTGTAACTTTCATAGTACAAAGCATCTGATGGAATTTAGAGGTACAAATGCTTTTCTTTTTCAAAATTGATAAAAGAATATTTTGTTAAGTAAAATGTGACAGTGCTTTAATACATATTTTATAGTGTTATGTACCATAACCCATTATCGTAATGAGAAATGTAATTTTAGCTGTGTAATATATATTTATTGTTGTAGTATTTGGTATGTCTTTACAGTACAGTGACCAATTACAATATTTTTATCTGTTTTTGCTTGCAAGATCTGTCATAGTTGCACAACACAGGTGTGTGTTTAGACATAATAGCAAAATTAAAAACAAATGTTTTTGTTCTTATTTTGGTAAACTTAATTTGATGACACATAAGGTTAGGATGAATGAGGTCAGTTTGGTTTTGGTTAGGTTTGTTTGAGATCTTGTAAGGATGAATAGAAAATTAATTCTATTTAAGTTTGGTAGCAGATGACGTGTAACCCCATGCCAAAGAAGGTAAAATACATGGTCACCATACCGTAAAGCTGTTCCAGGGTATACATAATTATACAGTCTGTGGCATACAAGCCCTGCAGGAATATTTTCAAGGCTTCTATATCCCATTTTTCGGGAGCATTTCTAGTCATAATCAGACAAATGAATATTTCATGTGCTTTTAACTTCAACCAAGTGTTTCTGAGCCTTTTTTTGACACACTGAAACATAAAGTATAATTCAGCATTTCACAGTACACCATGTCATTTTATGAAGTATATGTGTGCATATAAACCTGTCTATGTCATTCTTCATACTTCATTGTGCTTTTCATTGAATACCATAATTTATGTAATTTTTTGTAATCTGCATTCAATTTCATAGACATATTAAACTCATTAAAATTAAATGAGTAGTAAGAAAGAAACAGAGCGACAGAAAGACAAAGTATTAAAAACTAGAAGACATACATATTCTTCACTTCAAAAGTGGCTGATTTCCTTGTCAGTATCACAGTGCATAGTAGCTACAATTTAAATACTCAAATTAAGAAAGTAAAGTTTTCTCATGTGCTGTAATTTAAAAAAAAGGAGCTAGGGACAAGGCTTGGAATTACATTCAGAACTATACTGCAGTTTTGCACATTGCCTTGACAGCCACGACTACTATACACAGTGGTAAGAATGTGGAGTAAATTTTGTAGTGTCTTTAGTTGTTCTGTTAGGTTTGCAGTAGGAAACATGCAACAGAACAGCTATATTTTTATGTGTTGTAGCTGGTTATTCCTAGTAAGTGAAATATGTGACAAATATAATTAAATATGAAATTAATTAAGGTGTGACCATGGCAGTTTTGTTGTATTATACCAGTATGGCAAAACACGTGCATTTAGGAAAGGTTCGTCAGCAGCAGTGAAGTTCAGTTAGGCTGATGAAAGAATATTTGTGCTCTAACATTAAAATGGATGAAAGAGCAGTTACATTTAGGTGCCTTTCCAGGAAAGCATTCTGGATAATTCTATTGTGTTAGCTCAGATAACTTGATTAAGTAGGATGGACAACTCGTCTGTATCTAATGACAAGTATATACTGACAAAAGAAGTCCAGTTGTCAGGATGATGACCTGGAGGCTGCCCTTTCTTCATACTGTTGTATTCCTGTTCTGCTCCCTCTGGCTCTTGTCATCAAGCTCAAACCACTTGCTAGTGAAGGTTATCACTACCAACTTTTGTGTTTGCAGAATGATTAGATCACTGGAAGGGAATACAGACACACAGGAGAGGGAAGCACAGTAGCTGGAGGGAGACGTCAAGGGGCTTTATCCATGGGACTTCTTTCTGTGGCATCATTATAGTATGGAGCTTTTAACCATAGTCAGTTTTACCTTTTAGGTTACCAGTAACACAATTCTAGTCATGTGAACTGTTGTTTCACTTTTGGCAGGACCTTTCTTTTTAGTACTAAGTGCAGAACACCTCTCAGTCACATGCAGTGTTCTGCCCATATGATATGAGAAAATTATATTTTTCCCATCTGTGAAATGGCTGGCACAAGTGACCATGTACATCCATCTATTGGAAATGTCTAGAATTCGTTGTAGTGTACTTCTGCATACCCCTTGTATACCTAATAGGCACTTAGACAAAGGGAGTATTTTACCTATTAGTTTAAGAGTAGGAAACTTCTATGTGTGAGAACTAGAATTGAAAGAGTGTTCTTGAATAACACACATGAATAATGGAAAATGTAACTAGCTTTGAAATAACTTTTAATGATATGTTTGTATACTGGTGAACACTAATGATTCAGGAGTGTACAAAAATCATATATATTCTAATTTCTTTCATACTTTACACATTAGTTTTTATTTTTTAAATACTACATTAATGTGCTTTGTTATGTTTTGTCGTCTCAAGGACTAATAGGAACAGGAATATTTTAAGACACTTGTGTTTACGGTATTATGGTGAAACCCGTTTGTTACAGGACAGCAAGGGACCAGAATTTTTTTTTCCATTGTAGGCAGGTTCCGTGTCATACAGGTACTTAAGTTTGGCAAAGCAGTCTGCTACAGTTTCTTTACCTACATCTCCAGCTTCACCACAGACTTCATTAAACACAATTTGATGCATCTTTTTTAAACTTTCTAATAATACATTATATGTCCTAAATTCACTTTTCCTCAGTTTTGAGCCATTTCTTTTGCATGTTCCTATACCACTGTTCCAGATACTGGAAGGGTTCTGGCTCTCGCACTTACGTATTACTCCCACACAATCTCATTCTATATTCATTTCCAGTTTTCCTTAAGTTTCTATTTGATTCAACCATTATTACAATTCAGCCACTGGTTTCTTATTTCTCATTTAGCTTTTAATACGTCATACATTTTGAGCTTTCCCAACGTTAGACTTTGCCATGATTAGTTTTACTGTGAACTTTTTCACTTCCTTCAATAACTCTTTTTGTGCCAAGGTCAAGCACTACTCTTTTCTTTGGAAGCAGTGGCTAAAACTAAATTAAAAAGTATGAATCTTTGGATATTTTACCATAAATGGCACTGGTGCCCTTTACTATTGGGTGTAAACCTTCCACCAGCAAGTCTAATTATCCTGTTTTGGTTGGAACTTGGGAAACATTTACGGAATGCCGCTGTTGGGGGTGTGGATTCCCCTGGCATGTTTGTGCCTTTGACTACTACACATACATGTCAGTAAACCAATGTATTCTGGACTGGAGATAAACACAGTTCCATTTACTGACCTGCTCAACCCCCAAACTTTGGCAGCCTATAGTCCAAATCCTCCCTCAACTTTTCTTCTGGCCTAACTACACTTCCTAACAGTATCTCTTACTGCTAATAACCAACAGATAATGGAAGGGTATGTCATGCTGAAAGCACAGCCAGAACAAAATTAAATAAAACATGAATATCTTCCATTACGGTTATGTCCTTACTTTATGTTAGCTTCTGTTCGTTACAGGTGGTTTTATAACATTTCTTACACAAGGTCCTCGGGGGCTGTACACCCGGTTCTTCGCTTTCAGTCGGTAGAAACAAACTCTTGATTTCAGGGAATCTAAGTGGTTCGTCAAAGGCGCAGGAACACTTGTAGAAATTATTGGGTGCGTTTTTGAAATGCAACAAACTGGTTTACCTAATTTATTGTAGTATTGTTAGCACTTTATTGAATTTGCTTACAGTTAATTTGTTTCTCTATTTATGAATGTGGCACCGAATAGTTTTTGTTGTCTTATAAATAATTTATTACAATCTTTCAAATGTAACGGAGGAAATCGGAGTGCCCGAAATCAGGTATTCACCCACTAACGTCGAAATTCGAACTGCCAGGCGTCTGTACGCGGTCGTGGGTATCCCGGCTAAATTCATCCCACTCTCAAACTTTTCCCACTGTCTCCAATTGGCTGACTTTTAATTTTGACTATTTCCTAATAGGTCCAAAAGTTACAATTTTGAATACTTCCTTGTCATTGGCTGCTAGTGACTTTACTATGTTCCCGTGCCGTTACTCGTATTAACCCCTACACGCGTCCTACCAGTTTTTCTTAATGTGCGAGCATGACTAATACAGTGTCTGTCCTCACTTGATTTAAAACGTCCAAAAGCTGTCAAAGTGTAGAATTTCGTTTGTTCCAAAAAGTCCCCTAAACCATTAATTTTGACATTGACAAACGGCGAACATGCTAGCTTGCTATACCCGACCTAAACTGTCTCTATTGTCCTCTCTAAGACGTTATACACACGAGTTACAATTTCTTTTACACCCTTAAACTAAAGTACCAATTCTAAACAAATCTGTCCTGTCTGTCAAACATAAATTTTTATACTTAATAATACCAGTTATAGCTGTTAAAGTTTTCCATTGAAGACAGGTTTCTGTTATGTCCAGGTTCTGTTTTAAGACTGGGTTCACTTATTAAAGTTTTTTTTTTTTTTAAATTGATCTGATGTCTGTGGCCATGCTACTTGTAAAGAGGAAATATGTTACAGTATAAGCATGAGTGTTGTACCATTTTTCTTAGCATCAGTAAATGAAGTTGAAATGAGTTATATGATACTATGAGACATCTGACATCCAAGATTACAGTGTTATTGCATGTAATGCTGCATAGTTTGGTATAGGTAGATATTAGTGTTTTGTAAAAACATGTTTCACTCTTAATCTGAAGGTGGAGGCAGTGGTTTCCTGCAAAACCCTGGTACCCACTATCAAACTACACAGCGTTCCATTCCATTTCATTCTTTCTACTAGGTCTATAACTTTGTATTGTACTTTGATAAACATTCTTAGTTCAGTTACAACAATCTATATTAATACCAACTCATACACAATGTTAAAATACAATATGTAAACACTCTGTGTAAAGTGTTTGCATATTGTGTTTTAACAATCTGCACAAGTTGATGTTAATATAGATTGTAATATATGCACATACATGGTATGGACAATGTTAAATTCTTAGTTCAGATTTGTGAAACACACACATACATACATATATATATATATATATATATATATATATACACACACACACACACACACACACACACATGCTTATTTTATTTTAATACTAAATTTTGTATCAACAGAACTTTATTTTAAAAACAGTATTACAGTTTCTTTAAATTATTATAACACCGAGAATGAATTGTTAATTTATTATTAAACAGTCACAGATTTTCACACAATTGAAAGTAACATAAGAAGTTCCTGCTCGTAAACATACATATTCATTTGCCAAACCTCCAATATGTTGGAAGGTCTAGTGCTAATGATATAGAACAGGAAGCAGATGTATTTGCTTAAAGAGTAGTGGCCATAACGTTTATGATATACAGCAGCTATGTTGAAGTAATCATGTACCCTGAACACATATATGCTTTGTATAGAACTAGTCAGAATCTTGGCACTGAGAATTAGCAGGTATATATGAGTTATGACTTAGTGCTGATTGTGCAATTAAAAGTTTGGATATCACATTACGCAAATAACAGCGTCTCTTTTTAAGTCGTGATAGTTGTCTTGTCATTGCTTGGCTGTTCTGATGATACAGCCACAACAAAGAGAGAAAAGACATTAAAACAATACATTCCTCCTCTTTGAGTTTCATTATTATTCAGTACAATGAACCACTTGATTTAATCGTAATTCATATTATTCCTTCTTTCCAGATCCCTGATTTCAATTATGTCTGTCTTCAGTCGTAATTTCATTATCTCTCTCCAGATTTCTTGCCTGTGTTCAGCATTTTCAATACCAAGCCTCAGGAGGGTAGTTTCATTGATTCGGACAAGAGATCGGCCTGTGATGTCATGCTGTAAGATAGATACATACATACAGAATTTTCAGTGTCAAAAAAAGTGGTGTATTAACAAATGATGATACAAATTCTTATTCTCATATTACTTTCACATACTTTATGGTCTTCCATATTGTGTCACTGTGTAATCTGATAGTCGAGTGCCAGTGTCCGGAAGGAACACATCTACTGCCCTCACCTTTGAGGTAAAAGTGAATCAAGCTGGGGAAAGTGGCTTCGTATGTAGATGAGATGTAGGGGGAGAGATGGGTCATGGAGGACAGGAGGCCAATCACAGTCAGATCAGGAAGAGAAAACATGCCCTGAGGCATAGTAATTTGTTATTTATTTAATGACGCTGTCAGTAACTCAGATCATAGTGTTGAATGATCATGAATAATCAATTTGAAAGGATGTTGGAGGAAGTGATCATGGCCTAACTTAAGGAACTATGCTGGCATTTGCCTTGAGGGACTTTCAGACAACACAGAAGAATGCTTGTCAAGAGAGTCTGTAGCTGACCCTTGGAACAGGGTACCTCCTGAATAGAATGCTTAAGTGCCACTGCTTGAGCCAACTTACCAGTTAAAACCATATGCCCTGAAAATGGCAACTACTCCAGGGCAGGAGGAAGAAAGAATAACTTCTATGGGCCATGGGCAGCAGAGGAAAGTCATGCCAAGATTTGCCCTTGGAAGAAGCTAATTTCTTACTGTCACATCTTCCGCCTAGAATAGAATACGGAAGGGTGGGCACCACAGTGACCCATGCACTTCAACCGTTATCGATCTTTTGTGCAACCCTTTAGCTCATTCATTCAGCAGTCCCACATCTTGAACAAAGTGCAGTATCTTACTGACAGAGATGTCTTCAAAGTCACCTGGTTTATAAAATGATGACCCAGGTGCCTGAATCTTAGTGTGGCCAAAGCCTCACAATCACAAAGAACATGTGAGGCCATTTCAGATGCCTGTTTGCATCTATTGCACTCAGGACTGTTTACCAGCCCCAGTTTAAATAGGTGTCCTTTTAAATGACAGTGTCATGTCAGCAACCCTGTCATTATTCTTAGCTGGTTTCTGCTCAGATCGAGCAATTCACCAGCTTTTCTTGCGGGCCTGTGAGCCTGGTAACTTCCTGGTCACCCACTTGAAACACTACATATCTGTGGTCTGACAGAGATTTCATCAGATACATGCCAATTAGTCACTAGGTCCCCTATCTTGTCAGTCCCTAGTGTCAAACCTATAACCTCCTTCCTATTACTAATTACAGAAGTAGGCTCGTTACCTTGATTAAGAATACTGAGATTTGAGCTAACCAAATATTCCATTAAGCACTCTCCTTGTGGATTGATGTCCGTGCTCCCCCATATAATGTGGTGTGCATTGGCATCACATCCAATGATGAGCTGCAATTATTCCTACTGCAGTAGTCAACGACTTCCCTTAACCCCTTTGACGGGGGTGGTTCATCGGAATCATAGGGGAGGTATGCCGAGGTAACAATAAGTTCCCTCTTGCTCCCTCCTCTACTGTAAGTCACCCTCACCGTTGTCACATCCCTCGAACAGAGCTCTGACAGTGGAAAGGCATGAACTGTGTTCCTGATGAAAATGCTAGATCTAGGACCAATGCTGGGTCCAGCAGAAAACAATGTCCCCTTATGTTGCGTAACCCCCTTATTTGGTTCCCATAAACCCAGGGTTCCTGAATAAGTGCTATATCTATCTCCCCTGTAGCAAGTTTTCGGCAAAGAAGTGCCATCGCTGCCTTGCTATGGTGCAGATTAATTTGAATAAATTTACATTTTCGGGACATCTTGTGTCCGTTTGTCCTTGACTACTGCCAAATGCTCAATGTCCCTAGGTTTGCTGGGAATACCAGCTCCCTGGGGTGGTTTGCCAGACTGGCTGGCCCCCTGTTGAGCACAACTAGGCAGGTCCTTCTGTACCACAGTGTCCCTGCTTTTGATAGGGTTCTTAATTTGTGTTTTCTGCATAAGAGTCCCATGAGTCACCTCCCGCACAGCTCCTTACGAATGGAAGGCATAAATACAATGGAGTGCTGCCTGGTGCCCCGAGGGGATTGTTAACAGCACTTCTATCACCACCCCAGTGCCATGCAGCCCTCGGCATGATGTCTCACACCTTGGCTTGTGTGAACCATTGCCCTGTTAGCCGCCTATAGACGTTACCCCCCTCTGTGGCGGGGACGCCAAAGGTTGGGTTTTGGAGGGGCGTCTTCAGCCTAACTAGCCACATTAAAAGCCTGGTTCATTTCTACCCTGAAGATGAAGGTAGTGTGTCTGTCTGAAGTACTGGTAACCACCTATCAGACTACAGTATCATAATCCAAACTTTCACCATCATATGAATCAATTTCACCGTATAACATGCCATGAAGGCACAGAGGGGGAGTAAAAGTGTAGCTCTACTCTTTTCTTAACCTCGGCGCTAGACAGGGGTGGGTGGTCAAGGCCACGCCTCGGCCTCTTTAACCCCAGGAAGACCTAGGTACCAGCTGTACAGGAGTCCGGGTGGGCATCAGGGTCGGTCCGGACGGGTGCGGAAAATCTCGTCCTCATCGAGGTTCGAACCCCAACCCATCCTGCCAGTAACGAGTTGTGATACCAACTAACCTACACTGGTCCATCAATGATACGAACACCGTAAAAACTACGAAGCTCATACGCTGTGTATTACCTGCTGAAACTTCTCCCAGTAGAGTGGATAATAGTCACTACAATGCCGTCTCAGCCATTTCTGAACGTCAACAACTGTCCAAAGATAGACAGGTCTAGGCCGGGCCGTTTTATTCTGGAAAGTACAGACATGTTCAGATATCACATAACAAAACGCACCAGTAACAAAATATTTAATAATACATTTTTCGCTCACCTTAGGTTTGTTCGCGGAACTTAATGTTTCCTCAACCATCATACCCTTGAAAATATCACCACATTTTAGATGGTTACAGTCTATTTTGCATACACCAGCATCGTGTAACACACAACTACCACACCCATCAACGCATTATGAACTCGCTTTTCATTCGTATTTTACAACTCGTTTGTTATTGTGATAACTGCCAATTTCCGCAATAGGTTTCGCTAGTGTACGATACCGTATGTGTGTGAAATGCAGAACGCCACGTTGGAAGTAGGAGTAAACAGTTGATGCAATTGTGGCTTCGGAACTAAGTTTACATGATATTGTTTTCTGCTAGGCGCGTGATAAGGAAATACATTTGTCATACATGTTAGTAATAATTTTTTTGCGTGGTCATGTAACGCTGTTTTAGTAGTGGAGATCATTGTCATGCGTTCAATTTTTTGACATGGTCTGTGGACGTCAGTGAGCACAGCCCGTTGTACCTCATGAATCAGTGCAGATTTGACTCACGTATATATATTTGAGTGTTATTGTATGTACAGTGCTTGATTTACATGCTATACAATAATGCTAGAACGTGCATGTGCTACAATACTATTCGAACTAGACTATGGCATTGGCTTGCCGGCCACAATTTTCACCACCATGTAATGAGATATACAAATGTATTTTCGTTTTACAGATTGAATAAACTGAAAAATGAAGGTAAAGGAGATAGAGAAAACTGCAAACGTCTCCTGGTCCCCTGCCGCTCAACATCCAGTTTTACTGGCAGCAGGTACAGCAGCACAGCAGCTGGATGCATCATTTAGTACAACAGCAGCTCTTGAAATTTATTCTCTAAACTTGACAGAACCGGGTTTGGATATGGAACTACGAGCTTCAGTGTCGAGCGATTATAGGTGTGTTTATATGATGAATTTCTTATTAACCAACACATCGAAAGACTCTCATATATGTAACAGCAGCAGTATTTAAGAGTAAGTGTGCTAATGTAATCATAATATCTGGACCTGAGAAGCTGAAGACTGTAAGTCCAATTTTATCATAATTGAGATAACACATCATTTTTCTTAGAATTTCAAGCTCTTTCAGATGCAGATGGGGGTCTACTTCAGAACAGGGGGACCCATGTATTGCCAACCTGCGCACTACCCAATAGACCATGGAAGATATATAATCCGTGGTTGCAAGTTACCAGCACTCGCTGCTGATAATGCACAAGGTGTAGGTTAGGGGTTTCACCTTTCGGCACTTGCTGCATGTCTGCAGTCTCATCCTGGTACCTCCTTACGACAGGTGTTATGTTCTCCGTCATAGCTGTACCTGGTGTTGTGGATCTCAGAAATCACAATCACTGTTATCCACAAGGTGTACAACTGTTTGCACCTGTACACACTGTAGAAGTCACCATGAGTTCTTTGCTATTACACACATAATTTATACCTGTAACCTAAGCCTCATAGGCCACTCAGCTATGAACCATGTATTCCCTATTACATACTCATTCCCTTTTATAAGCACACACATAACTGAAACCTCTAACCTAAGTCTCACACTATTGCATGCACATTCCCTATTATACACGCACACGACTGAAACCTCTAACCCGTGGGTCTGCAAGCTGTGGCCCGCAGGCTGCATGCTGTCCACCAGCTTCTATTATGCAGCCTGCGGCCACATTTGTAAATTATGTATGGACTACAAAAATTATACATAGTTTAGGCGGTTCAATATACCACTTATTGTCATTTGTCCACGTGCGGCCCATGAACCAGCCCACGATAATTGGTGTGGCCCTTTGCCATAAAAAGGTTGGAGACCCATGTTCTGTACTAAGCCACACATTCTGTACTATAGACACACATAACTGAAACCTCTAACCTCAGTTTCACATTATTACACACACATTCCCTATTGTACACGCACATAACGGAAATCTCTAATCTGAGCCTCGTACTATTACACACACATTCTCTATATACACACACATAACTGAAACGTCTAACTTAAGCCTCACATGGATCCCCTTTTACAAACACATGAGTAAAACCTCTATCCTACACCTCGCATTCCATGGGCAGAGAGTGCTGGCAAGTTGAAACCACAGATTACACAGCATGCATCGTGTGTTGAGTAACACACAGGTTGGCAATTGATGGGTCCACTTATTCTGGAGTAGAGCTACAGAAGGTTGTAAGTCCAAATAATGTGTCAGTGTAGCTTGACTAAGAATTAATCAGCAGTAAGTCACATATTGGTGTAAGAAAAAGATGTATTATCTCAAATATGATAAAATTAGATGTACAACCTTCTGCTTCTCAGGTCCAGATATATACCACATGCATTTGTGCCCAGCTCATTGCACTGCATGCAGTGAAAATAATGTAGAATGTGTGTTGCCAGTATGTGTTGTGACAGTAAGTGATGATGCCAAACAGAACATTCATGGCTGCCAGTGCACACACCCAAAGCCTAACATATACAACTGGAAACCTGATTTTTAGATTTGCATGTATGTTGGCTACAATGATATGTCTCTGTCACTAATACAAAACTTGAAAGATTAACTTTAGTAGATTTCTTTTATATATGTTGGCAATTGTAACTTGGACTCCTGTGTGAGTGTATGTTGGCAATTGTGATATTGTATGAATTCTATAAAGACAGGAGGACAGAAATGAAGGTATGTATTATGATTAAATTTGTATATATGTTTATAAGTATTGATTTACTTGGCTGTCCTCCACTGTTACCATACAATTTTTATGTCATTATAATTGGCAACACAGCTTGGTCAGAGATAAGTATAGATAAGTATAGATTTGTTGGCGGCCTAATCTATAGTGAAAGCAGAATGACTGTTACAGATATCAATAACCAAATACATCTAACGGCATTTTAAGAATTTTATATACCAATAATATAGCTGTTGTAATTTCAATGAAAGAGCCCCTGAAGATGAGCCTTATATAGGCTAGAAACCTGTTGGGCAGCATTTAGTAATAAAAATTGTGTTAAATAACATAAAACTGTGTACATTTGTCTGCATAAGATATATATATAATTAAAAATGTACGGTACAAGTAACGTAAAGGTTATCTTACGTTATGATTGAGAATTGTGTATATACCACCTTGTATATACCAACAACTGCACTTGGATCATCATAGTGCAGTTGTTGGTATATATGTGGTGACTTGCCTTACTGCACAGATCATGGATAATTTTAAATGTGTGTATACCATTTTTCATGCTTCCACACACACTATACCATCATCATATGTTCCATTGTATAGTTCTGTTGACATAATGTTAGGGTTGGGGTTGGGTTCAGAATACTTCAGCTCAGAAATACTATAATATGAAGAGCATTAAACACTTTACATTTATACCTTTTACATTGTTTATTTTGTGCATTGTGACAAAGTAAAAAACTTAACACCAACAAATGCCCTATTCTGTATACTTTATATATAATGTATAGAGTAGTGCATTTGTTGGTGTTATCTAAGTTTCTTACTTTACATTTATTTCATTGACATTACACATTAGGGCTAGAGGTTGGGTTTAGCAGCTGTTCTGTGCACAAATCCTATAATATGAACAGGAATAGGAAACCTTGATTTCAGGCTTCCACCGCGATGTTGATGAGATCTGCGCTGTTCTGGGATATTACGTGTTTATTCTTATTTTTATTTATTTCTTTATTCTTATTTTTATTTATTTATATATATTTAATTTTAGTTCTTTTATTATTATTCTTATATTTTTATTTTTATTCCTGAATTGTTCTATTTCTACTTTTATTATTTTTATTTATTTAATTGGTTATTTATAATTCCCTCTTTTTAATTAATACATTTGTTTATTTGGTTTACTTCCCTTCCTTGTTATTGCTGCATTCCATACATTTTTCTCCCATTATTCTCACCCTGCTTCACTGGCAGCGACTTGGCCGCCCTGAGACTGGTTCTTGCCCAGGTATCCCACTAGCCACTTTACATGTGCCCCCCCCACCCCAATGCTCTTTTGATTTTTGTTCTAATTTATTTATTTATTTTTATTTTCAGTTTTTACTGTTTGTTTTATTTGTATTTTATTTATTTACCTTTATCTTTATATTTTCCTCCCTTACTGTTACTCTATTCTGTATATGTTTTTTCCAGCTGTCTTAGCTAATTGCTTTCTCGGTACCCCTACCTCCTTTACATTGTCTCTATCTACCCCTCTCTGACCCTGGTTCTACCCTATTGGCTGTCATCACGTCTACTGATTGCTATCCCACAGACACCTTCCCATATGGAATCTACGGTATAGGTTGGTGGCTTTCTTTCTGTCCTACTCGGACTCGACCCGTGAAGATGGGACCAATACATTGTCCCGAAACGGTGGTAAACAATTACCACACAACGCAGCATAGTATCCCAGAACAGCGCATATCTCAGGAATAGACAGCTTTCATTTCATTTATGTTACATGTTAGGGGTTTGATTTATCAGTAGTTAGTTCACAGATGCTGTAGTACTAGCATGAATGATCTGTTGGCATGGATGCTGATGTTGCGTTGTGCTCATGCTGTGGCAAGTCATGAGAATAACTGCAATTGAATTACAGTATAATGGTATTGAGCATGCCTAAGGGAGTCAGTATGATGTAGTCACTGTTGCAATAACAGGAAGTTTGAAAATGTTTCTCATCATTACTTCTGCCTACAGATTCCAGGATTCATGGTTTGAATCTTTTCAGGTCCCTCAGTTTCAGCTCAGTGTGTGTGTGTGTGTGTGTGTGTGTGTGTTTTGTTTGTGTGTGTGTAATGTGGGTGAATTGGTATGAGGGGTGTTTAAGTGAGAGAGGTGAATCATACAGAGGGGACATGGTAGGAAAGGAGGAAAATAGTATCAGAGCAAATTTTTATTCTTTTGTAACTTCTATTGATATCACTCGTTCTGCCATCTGTTTAATTTGGCATCTGTTGGGTGTGCTACAATCATGACGAGTGTTTTTTATTATTATTATTATTATTTACTGCAATTGGGTTTTCACCCGGTGGCAGTAGTCCTTACACTAGTACACACAATACAAATGGACATATAAATATACATAAAAATAACAATACAAAACAAACTATACACAATTACAAAACAAAATACATACAGTAAATACAAGTACATACATTAGAACATCGTACACACATTACAAAAACATCCACACCTTAAAAAAGCATCCACTCCTTACCAAAGCATCCATACCTTACAAAAACATCCACACCTTACAAAAACACCCATACACATACAAAAAAAAAAATACATACAGTAAATACAAGTACACACATTAGAACACCATACACACATTACAAAAACATCCACACCTTACAAAAGCATCCACTCCTTACAAAAGCATCCACACCTTACTAAAACATCCACACCTTACAAATACATCCACACCTTACAAAAACACCCATGCACATACAAAAAAAAATACGTACAGTAAATGCAAGTACACACATTAGAACACCGTACACACATTTAAAAAACATCCACACCTTACAAAAGCATCCACTCCTTACAAAAACACCCATACACATACAAAACAAAATACATACAGTAAATACAAGTACACATATTAGAACACCATACCTTACAAATACATCCACACCTTACAAAAACACCCATACACATACAAAAAAAAATACATACAGTAAATACAAGTACACATATTAGAACACCATACACACATTACAAAACATCCACACCTTACAAAGCATCGACACCTTACAAAAGCATCCACACCTTACAGAAACATCCACACCTTACAAAAACACCTATACACCATACAAGAAAAAAAACACACACGCACATTACAAAAAACACCCACACATTAGTTAATTTCAGTGCGTTAGAATATCCTCAGTATAAAGTCAGACCAAAGTACACGATAATTATATCCCCCAAGAACTTAATTCACTTCACTTCACTTCGAAACCAAAGCACTTCACTTCACATCACTTCACACTCCTTCACTTCACATCCCTTATTTTTATTTAATCCTCACTTAAAAACCCTTAGCTTGTAATGACTTTCTTGACCCTTTTTCTAAAAGTGCCTAATTTACAGGGGAAAGTCACTAGTACGCTTGGAGGTAATTGGTTCCAGCTTTTTATGGTCCTATTTACAAAGGAATATTTACCTACATCTGTTCTTTGTTTCCTAGTCCTAATTTTCCAACTATGATCGTCCCTACCTAGGTAGCATGGTTTTAGCAGTCTATCCCCTATCGTTTTCCAAGCCCGTCCCCCGGTGTATGCTTTGAAAAGGGCGCATATTCGGGCTATCGCTCTACGCTGTGTCAATGTTTCCCAACCCGATTCATTTGTATTATTTGCAAATTTTGCCGCTCTCTTTTGCACACGATTCAAAGCGCTTACCTGACCTTCTCTGTATGGGTCCCAACACACCGCTCCATACTCAAGTATCGGTCTCACTAGTGCCATATAAGCTAAACGTTTCGTATTATTATTTGCCCTTTTGAGTATACGCATTACGAAATGAAGAGCCCTCCATGATTTTCTTAGTGTATAATTTACATGATCTGCCCAGCTTAGGTCGCTGCGTATAATTATTCCTAAATACTTAAAGTTATTTGCCTCTGGAATTAGTTGATCCCCAATACAATACCTCAGTGTACCTTTCACCCTAGCTCTATTGAAGCTTACTGCTTTACTTTTACCTGGATTTATCCTCATTTCATTTTCAACCGCCCATTCCCCTAATCTATTTAAGTCTGTCTGCAAATTTTCAATGTCATTACTATCGATTATCCTCCTGTATATTATACAATCATCAGCGAAAAGCCGTATATTTGACTCAATGTTTTTCCAAATATCATTAACATATTTTGTATTACCCACACCATCTGTTGGGTTTGCTGGAGTTACAGGCAGTGTTGGCTCTACTGGTTGTACTGTAATAGTGGAGTAGTTGCCTTTGGTTAAACAAATAATAATATTTTTAAGTGTTAGTGAACAAGAAATTGTAAACTGTGAGATGTTAGAAATTCGTTTTGCTGCTGTTCTTCATTACTGCATAGCCTTGTTCTTCTAAAGGGGCTGAGATAATTATAATGACATAATGAAATAAATGGATTATGTGGCCCTTAAGGCCATTAACGACATCTCATCTACAGAGGTGGTAGTGTCAATATGGGCAAATGGATAATGATGTGGAAGGAGCCTGTAACTTACCAGAACTTTTTCTTCCATTATTTAGTTTGAAAACTTTGAAATATTTGAAGAAATATCCTTATATAACGTTTATACCCACATGTTCATATGCTTGATTATGAGAAAAATGGTGTTGTCTGCACAGGTTTCACAAGATTGCATGGGGAGCATATGGATTTGAGAGAGACCATGGGAGTGGTATTATTGTGGGTGGATGTGATGGTGGGTGTGTACAAATATACAGTGCAGCCAGGGTGCTGGCTGGAGAAGAAGGGCTGCTGGCCCGTCGAGATAAACACACTGGTCCTGTCCGAGCAATGGACTTCAATCCCTATCAGGTAAATGAAGAGTATGATTGTGTATGAGGTAGATGCATCTATCTTGGGTATTATTCCTCAGCCTTTTGTTGTGTCTGACAGTGGAATGTTTTCAATGTAAATGTCCAGTACTCTGCTTAGCATGTTAAAGCAGGGACTTGGTCCAAGATACAACTTTATTAAGCATTACAGTCAAAATAATTTGTGTTACATGTTGAAACTGTATTATGTCACCTTCAGGCCAACAGTTGGCAATGGGGCACACAAGAAAATAGACATACATAATAGAACTCTGTAAATACCAGTATCCATAGCTAATATACCACAAAAAGTGAAGGTGTCTTATGTAATAATCACATTGACATCTTTTGTAAACAAATAATTTATCTCCATAATACCAGTGACGAACACAGCATAAAAGTGAAAGCTTCCTATGTAAGAATCACATCTCACAACTAGAACAGACTTCTTGATTGTAATTTCTATGGATGTCAGAACAACTCAGCCAATAAACTTTGCAGTCAAGAATCCACATTGCCTCTGTATAAAATTTAATTTAATTTTAATGTAATTAATTTTTCCCTAATGGTGATGGTAGTGGTGGTGATGATGATGATTAGGGTTCGGATGTTTATGACATGTCATGTTTTTATTCAGGCTTCTATTTTCATTCTAAACTGAAATTGAACACTAATTGGGTTATTCTAATCACAATCAGACTGTATTTATTTTCCATATAAATGCATATTTAGGTGATTTTTAAGGTTTTGGTCATATTTGTAGTTACGATGCATATTTTGGTTGTATTTTGAGGATAAAGTTCATATCTTGGTTATATTTTGGGGATAAAATTCTTATGCGTCATGTTTTAAAATTATGTTTTGAGATGACTGTACTTCCAAGAAAGAGTCACCGTTATTTTGACATAGCTGTAATTGGTATGTATACAAGGATACAATGAAGTAGCGGTATGTTTCAACCCTTGGTGGCTACATTAAATGCAGGTAGCCCCCACCCCTTCTAAGGATAATATTGTGGAAGTAGGAATGCAGTTGCCGTAATCCTATACCCTTTGTTACTTGTAACTACATTTCGCAGGCATTTACAAGGATTCCTTCAGTTAGTTAAGATGCCGAAAGTGAAGTGCTCTGAAAGTGCGAAGTTAAGAGGTTTCGTTAAAGATTTTGGCGAGCAATATTTTAGTTCTGATGGAAGAATTCTGTTCTGTAAACTTTGTGAAGTTAAAGTTACAGCTGGTAAGCGATTTAATGTGCAACAACATTGTGATACGGCAAAACATAAAAATAGTTTGAGCAGACAAACCAGTCATCAAAGCAGGCAACGACTTCTGTTCGATAACACTGCAACACCTTCACCATCAAACAAAACATCGGAATTTTCAAAGGACCTGTATGAAAAGATGGTGTCTGACAACATGCCACTAAACAAAGTGAACAATGAGCAGTTCAAAACTTTCTTGGAGAAATACACGACTCATTTAATTCCAGATGAATCAACACTACGAAAAAGCTATGTACCTACCTGTTATGAAGGTGTTCTAAAAAGAATTAGATGTACTGTGGGCGACAATAAGGTTTGGGTTTCGATTGATGAAACAACGGATGTCTGCGGCAGATATGTAGCGAATGTCGTTATTGGCACGCTCTTTGCTGACTGTCCTGGTGACATATTCCTTCTTGATTCCGAAGTTCTTGATACAGTAAACCACTCCTCTATCGCTGTACTTCTTGATAACGCCATGAAACTCTTGTGGAAAGGTGACGTTAAGCGAGACAATATCCTCCTTTTTGTAATGGACGCTGCACCGTATATGGTAAAAGCTGCCAAGGGCCTCAAAATGCTTCATCCAAAAATGGTCCATTTAACATGCCTGGCTCATGTCCTGCAAAGAGTTGCCGAAGTAATTAGACATAGTTATACTGAAGTCGACAAGTTGATTTCGAATGTTAAGAAAATGTTCGTTAAAGCTCCAATGAGATTGCAGAAATTCAAACAACTAGCACCTTCATTGCCTCTTCCTCCTCAGCCGGTACTCACTCGATGGGGTACCTGGCTCGATGCTGCTGAGTACTACTGCGAAAACTACGCAGTCAGTGAAGAAATTGTTAATCCTTTTGACAGCAGTGACGCATTTTCTATCACAATTGTTAAATAACTATTTTCCAGTAGTTTGTCAGGAAGTCTGGCTTGTATAAAATCTAACCATGGAGGCATAGCAACTACAGTTTCTCGTCTAGAGGCAGTTGGTACAGATCTACATGAAAGTTTGGAGCTGATCAAGGGAGTAAAGTGCGATATAGGGCGAGCAAGAGGCAAAATAGGTGATGCTGTGAAATCAAAACTTAATACAGTGCTGCGTCGAAACGATGGTTATGCGACAATGTGCAAAATAAGCTACATTCTAAGCGGAAATGAAGCTACACTGGGAGTAGATGAACCAGCGTTAAACAGCAGTGATTTAACCCTCTTCAAATATGCTCCGGTGACGTCGTGCGATGTCAAAAGGAGCTTCTCAAAATATAACCAAAATATAAATTTTATCCTCAAAATACAACCAAAATATGCATCTTAACTACAAATATGACCAAAAACATAAAAATGGCCTAAATATGCATTTATATGCAAAATAAATACAGTCTGATTGTGATTAGAATAACCCAATTAGTGTTCAATTTCAGTTTAGAATGAAAATAGAATCGCGAATAAAAATATGACATATCATAAACATCCAAACCCTACTGATCACTATCTGGTGGTTGCAAAAGTTAGGGGAAAACTGGCGGTAATTAAACAAGCAGCACAGAAGTTTGATGCGGAGAGATTTAATCTCAAGAAGCTAAGTGAACTAGAGGTTAGGAAACAGTATCGGATAAAGATTTCAAACAGGTTTGCAGCTTTGGAGAACTTAAATGTTAGTGAGGACATAAATAGGGCTTGGGAAGACATTAAAGAGAGTATCAAAATCTCAGCTAAAGAGAGTCTGGGGCTGTGTGAAAGGAAGCAGCATAAACCATGGTTTGACGAAGAATGTTCAAAATTTTTAGATCATAGGAAGCAGGCTAAAATGCAGTGGTTACAGAATCCAAACCAAAGTAATGTAGATAATCTGAACAATGTAAGATGTGAAGCTAGTAGACATTTCGGGAACAAAAAGAAGGAATATCTGAAAGCTAAAATTAATGAACTTGAAACAAACAGTAAGAACAAGAATATCAGAGACTTGTATAGGGGCATCAATACTTTAAGAAGGGTTACCAGCCTAGAACTAATGTAGTAAAGGATGAGAAGGGTGATCTGGTTGCAGACTCCCACAGTATCTTGGCTAGAGGAATCATTTCTTTCAGCTGTTGAATGTACATGGGGTTAATGATGTTAGGCAGACTGAAATACTGAGCCACTGGTGCCTGAGCCCAGTGACTCTGAGGTTGAGATGGCTATTGAAAAGTTAACACAAATCACCAGGTGTTGGTCAAATCCCAGCAGAACTGATTAAAGCAGGAGGCATGACAATTCGTTATGAGATCCATAAACTTATTAATTCTATTTGGTATAAAGAGGAATTGCCTGAGCAGTGGAAGGAGTCAATCATTGTACCTATTTATAAGAAGGGTGATAAAACAGATTGCAGTAATTATCGAGGCATATCACTTTTGTCAACCACATACAAAATTCTGTCCAACATCCTTCTGGCAAGGTTAACTCCATATTCAGAGGAAATTATTGGGGAGCATCAGTGTGGATTTAGACGTAACAGGTCGACTACTGATCATATATTCTGCATTCATCAAATACTTGAGAAAAAATGGGAATACAATGAGGCAGTGCATCAGCTATTTATAGACTTCAAGAAAGCCTTTGATTCAGTTAGAAGGGAGGTCTTGTATAATATTTTCATTGAATTTGGTATCCCTATGAAACTAGTAAGGCTAGTAAAAATGTGTCTAAATGAAACCTATAGCAGAGTCTGGGTAGGCAAACATTTGTCTGATACATTTCCCATTAAGAATGGTTTGAAACAAGGAGATGCTTTATCACCATTGCTTTTCAACTTCGCTTTGCAATATGCCATTAGGAGGGTTCAGGCAAACCAGGAGGGTTTAAAATTGAATGGTGCACATCAGCTTCTAGTTTATGCTGATGATGTTAATATATTGGGCGGAAGCGTACATGCTATAAAGAAAAACACAGAAGCTTTAGTAGTCGCTAGTAAGGAGATTGGTCTAGAAGTAAATGCTGAGAAAACTAAGTACATGGTCATGACTCGCAATCAGAATGCAAGACAAAATCACAACATAAAGTTAGATAACAAATCCTTTGAAAGGGTGGAACAGTTCAAATATCTGGGAAGAACCCTAACAAATCGAAATTCCATTCAGGAAGAAATTAAGAGCAGATTGAAGTCGGGGAATGCTTGTTATCATTCGGTGCAGGATCTTCTGTCTTCCAGTTTGCTATCCAAAATACAAAGATTAAGATATACAGAACTATAATTTTGCCTCTTGTTTTGTATGGGTGTGGAACTTTGACTGTCACACTGAGGGAGGAACATAGGCTGAAGGTGTTCGAGAATAGGGTGCTGAGGAGGATGTTTGGCCCTAAGAGGGACGAGGTAACAGGGGAGTGGAGAAGACTACATAACGAGGAACTTAATGATCTGTACTCATCACCAAATATTATTCGGGTGATCAAATCAAGAAGAATGAGGTGGGCGGGGCGTGTAGCACGTATGGATGAGGGGAGAGGTGCATACAGGATTTTGGTGGGGAGACCTGAGGGAAGGAGACCACTTGGAAGGCCCAGGCATAGATGGGAGGATAATATTGAAATGGATCTTCAAGAAGTGGGATGGGGGGGCATGGACTGGATTGATGTGGCTCAGGATAGGGACAGGTGGCGGGCTCTTGTGAATGCGGTAATGAACCTTCGGGTTCCACAAAACACGGGGAATTTCTTGACTAGCTGACGACCTGCTAGCTTCTCAAGAAGCACTCTGCTCCATGGAGTTAGTTAGTTAGTTAGTTAGTTATCAGAACCAATCCATATACGTAAAAGATAATCATTGGAACCCATAGTTTAAAAATACATAAATATAAGTTATTACTGATATGAATGTGTTGTTATTTGATTTGATGGTATACACAGAAGGTTTCAGTTAGTATTTACCACCCAAAAGAATGTTGTGGTGTAAATGGCACGTTAAACCACCCTGTAGGAGTTCATCATGTATATACACTAATTTCAATACACTTGTGTGCATTTGTTGGTACTATTATTGTATATATTTGACTAATGCACGGATTATGGATCACATAAAATTTGTTAGACATTTTCTTATGTTTGAAAAGTATGCTATGATTTCCGTTCCACGAATAACATGTTTCTCAGTACAGAGGAGTTTCAAGAGTTTAAATTCTACTCATGTATCACAGTGAGTTAATTTTACATGCTGCCTCCATTATTCTGTCAGTACAGCATGAGAGACATCTTATGCCAGTGAACAAATGCTGAACAGGGCATCACATCATAAGCTTATATTTGGAGGCATTTAACAGAGGGAAATTTATGTGAGGCATGAGTGTGCATTTATTGCAGGAAAATCTGTTTGCAACTGGAGCTTCAGAATCGGACATTCTCATATGGGACTTGAACAACACGGATACACCGATGCTTCCAGGTGCAAAGTCCCAGCCTGCTGATGATGTATTATGGATTTCTTGGAACAGACAAGGTATACAATATTATGGTTGATTAATTGGTTTCAGGTCTGCTGAATGTCCTGCATGTTCAACCAGAATCAAACATCTAACTGTCATGTTCTTAGAATTGTATATTTTGATCAGACAAGGAACAAGTCCTGTTCAAGCGCTATGGTAACAGTGGAGTCCAGAGTTTAGTTTTCCTTGTATGGTGGTTATATCACCATTTTGTCTACACAACAGATGTAATAGTTACATTAACATGACTCAGTCTCCTGAAATTAGGTTTGTGAAATGTGTAATAACATTAATTTCTGTAAAACAGTTCAAATATTTGGGAACAACCCTAATGAATCAAAATTCCATTCAGGAAGAAATTAAGAGCAGATTGAAGTCGGGGAATGCTTGTTATCATTCGGTGCAGGATCTTCTGCCTTCAAGTTTGCTATCCAAAAATGTAAAGATTAAGATATACAGAACTATAATTTTGTCTGTTGTTTTGTATGGGTGTGAGATTTCATGTCACACACTGAGTGAAGAACATAGGCTCAGGGTGTTTGAGAATAGGGTGCTGAGGAGGATGTTTGGGCCTAAAGATGGATGAAGTAACAGGGGAGTGGAGAAGACTACATAGTGAGGAACTTAATGATCTGTACTCGTCACCAAATATTATTCGGGTGATGGGCGGAGCATGTAGCACGTATGGGGGAGGGGAGATGTGCATACAGGAGTCTGTTTTGGGAGACTGAGGGATGGAGACCACTTGGGAAGACCCAGCCATATATGGGAGGATAATATTAAAATGGATTTTCAAGAAGCGGGATGGGGGGGGCATGGAGTGGATGGATATGGCTCAGGATAGGGACAGGTTGCGGGCTGTTGTGAGTGTGGTTATGAACCTTCAGGTTCCATAAAATGCGGGGAATTTCTTGACTAGGTGAGGACCTGTTAGCTTCTCAAGAAGGGCTCTGCTGCATGGAGTTAGTTTAGTTTAGTTTAGTTTAGTTTAGTTAATATATTCTCTTCTGGATTTTTTTGTGAATTTTTGTTCTTTATAGCACTGTTCTCATATGTTTCCTTTTTTTAAATACACTCAAAATGTGTATAACCTTTTGTCATATTGTAACCTTGTTGATTCCACTTCCCAGATGCTGTGGAGATTTTCAACACACACACACACACCCAGCAGATGTTGAGATATTTCATTCTGAAGCATCATATCTAAGAAGCTGGTCTGGTCTTTTGAAAATGACTTGGCTAAAGGGATTATGCAAGCTTCAAGATATAGCTGCCCAAAATGTTCATTGCTGTCTATTAGTGGCAGTGCTTGGGATTGATCACACAAAGAGATTAACTTGTATGTTAAACATCAGACTGCCAGGGCACCCCATTTTGTTTATTACAGACTATTAGAAGCTGAAGGGGTGTAGGAGGTTTAGATGTGGGTGTCCACACATGCTTGAAAATGGAATTAGGTAGATGAGGATGTTCAGTGATAGCCATTTTACTTCCATAGAAAGAGCCTCCAGTTCCAGAACCGTGGTGGTCCCAAGATCTGGGCTGAATGTGACGGTGAGGAGAAAGTTCTCTTGCTGTCAGGAATTTAACACTATCAGTGTACAGAGCTGATACATACATACATGTGCGACTGAGTAGTTAACACAGTAGCATTACTATTTTGCTTGTACAGTTGTTATACCGCTGTAAGTTAATGCGGTTCAATGATCATTTTAAGGGCATAGTTCAATTTATTGTTTATTCATAACCCATTGAGGCACTGGTAAACTTTGTTCTCTTAAGCTTTTAAGCCTTTCTTTTTCTGGACTACACATTTCAGAGTCTTTGAATAGTTGATAATTGCTTGGCTGGTTAAGAAGTTTTCTCAGTTAGGATCCCATACACCACCATTGGGCTTTATAATGAACCACTTCAACCAGTAACCCATTTTTCTCAAGATATATTTGAATATTATTATATCTATGCCTGTCTCCCTGAAGGGATTTTGTTCCTGAGGTTTTTCTGATCAAAATATTTTGAGTTCTTGTTTCTTCCTTAATCCTTTCAAGTAGGGTGGTTACTATATGTACCACCTGTTTTAACATTAAAAATCTCTGCTTTTGCCCACAGAATGTATTTATGGGTTTTGTGTGATTGTCACAATCAGTGGTGATATTTCCAAAACATTAACTGATTGGTCTTCATACTGCCGACATACAGTATTTTCAGTGATGTACAAACTGTATTTGCACGTAGTATTTAGTTCAACTTAAGGTTTCAAAAGATGAATGATGTTTGAAACAACAAAATGATTATCTGTTTAAGTTTTAAGGTTTAGCATTCGTAATTCGCATGTGGGTAACATTTCAGTTGTGAGAAAGTTATTCTTTGCTTTTTAGTGAGTATTTCTTGTATCTTTTTTCTTGCTTTATCTGGATGTCTGTCTTTCAGGGTAATGTTTTGGCTTAGAGAGTAAATGTAAGCCATATGAATGATGAATTGAGAAGTAGTATGGAACAATGCGGTATTGGCTTGTAGTAAAGAATTACCACATTGATTATTAAAGAGATGGAGGACAGCCAAGGAAAATCCTTGACAGGTTGTGTGGTCTGTGGGATATGTTTGAAAACAGGACCCCCCAAGTATGAACTATGATGATATTCTGAGATTTAATGTTTTTAGAACTGTGAAGATTAAACTCTGTCTTCTGTGTTGTTACACCATATAGTCTTGAGAGGATGGACAGCAGGTTCCTCCAGTACCTTGGTAACCACCTACCAGCCTAAACAGTCTCATAACCTAGAACAACAGTCTAATTAGAGACATTGTTTACCTTTGTTTCTATTAAAGGCTCAGAGGAATGAATGGCTGTATTTTTTGTATTTTAGTGCAGCACATCTTAGCATCAACATTTGCCCCTCGCTGTGTAGTTTGGGACTTGAGGAAAAATGAACCTATTATCAAACTTACTGACAGCACGTCACGAGTAAGTATTACAGCATACAGTTCTCTTTAGATCCTTAATTATGACCACAGTAAATGGGCATTGATTATTTTCATGTAAACACTATACATAACTATCTGCCATTTGTTCCGTGCAGAACAAAAGACTCTTTGTTATCAGCCTGAAAGTTCAGTGAATTTATTCTAAAGGCCTCTGTTGGGCATGGTCCTTGATGACTTTAATATGGTCTAAATATCCCAGCCTGTTCCCCCCAAGATCTGTCTCAGTATTTTACTCTTGCATCTTTATATTAATCATCCATGTTATCACTCTCCCAGAAGACTCCTTCAACAAAATGCACTTCTGAGATATATGCGCAGCCTTTTTTGTCTTCCTTGCTTTTACTACCCTCATAATACAATGTGGTATGTATAACTGGTGGAAATCTGCAGTGTGTGAACCCTCCCTTGACTGTTATTTTTCCGTGTGCTCTGCAGTTACCATACTTGCAGTCTTTGTGAGAGATGATGTTTGCAACCACATAAAACAACTTGTAAAATGGTTTAAATTGTGTTGTTTTGAGTTATGGGTAGTCTGTGGGGAATTTGTGATGGACAGAGTGGCACTGGAACGAGGTTTGCTCCAAGGACTTTGGTTTCAGCCCGTGTTATTTCACGGTGCTTAATTTACCTACCGTCAACACTGTCTAGTCTAGATACTGTAAGAATTGCTAAGTGGAGCAACCAAAAAATAGGCTTATAGGTGGATATGAATTCTAGAATGGACAGTGTTGCTGTTTTCAGAATTGTATTTCTTAACGTGTCATAATGTTTAGTATTCTGAAAGTGGAGCAAATGATGCCAGTTTTTTAATTGAATCACAAGAGTTTCTGGAGTTCATACATTTCTTGAGTTCATCTGCTTTACTATTCCTAGATTACCCTGAAGATGGAGGCAACAAGCTTCTCCAAAATGTTGGTAATTCTTGTCCATTCAACACAGCATCGTATCCCAGAAGATCTGAATCTTCAGCAACACCACTGTGAGAATCTAAAATCTTGCCATAATCCATCTTTATTAGATATGGTTATTCTAATACAGTGGTGAGCATCCTGTGGCGGCCCTTGACTCTCTCCTAAGTGGCCTGTGGAACCTTTAGTTTCTTGAGATTCTAGTGAGCCCTATCTGTTGGGAATGGACATAAATGACTCAGTATTACTTCATAAAGTAGCTGTGCAGTCCATTGTAATCTAATTGACTTATGAATAAAATGAATGCAATTTGGTGTTTCTGTATATTAATAGTATGTTTCAAAAACCCTTTGTGGGACTTTGCCAAATCACTCGTGTCTGAATGACGAGCTGTTAAAAAAGGTCGTGCACCGCTGTTCAAACATCATCTGATCACAACAGCAAATTTGATAAGACACTGTGTAAACCTGTGTATCAGGGTGAGAAGCTGCCCACTCTCCTCATGTAGTGCTGAAGTTCAGAATGTGTGTAATTGTGCCTCCACAAGAATGGAACAGAACTTCATAGTCAGTTGGGTCGTTCTCCTACTTTGCATCTGGGAAGTTGCAGGTTCAAAACATATGCTGTAGACTGGTTATTCTGACTTCTTCGTGGATTTCTTCATTACTTTCAGGCAAATCAGGAAACATCCTTCTGAATTTGTTATTCATTGATGATCCTGTTATTGGACATTAGGTACCAAGCAGATTAGCTGAATGGCAGTGCTCTAGGATGTATGTAGGAGATGCTTGGTTTGAATTTTGACAAAGACACGTGCTATCTTGGTGGAGGTGTTTGTGGTTGTCATCGGTCCTTCGAGACATATGTTTGGATATTACCTCAGGCCACAGTCACTTCCAAATCCTTTCTGCCTCATCATTCATTAGCCTTTCTATAATTCAGTACTATTTAGTCTTCATTACTGGCAGCGACATTAACACTCCTAATTACTGACAGTATTATTGATGACCCCTTCCCCCACTCAAAAGGTGGGTGCTATAGAGTTCAGGTGATTGACAGAATCATTAAGTGAATAAATACAAGGACGTGCATAAGAATGTTGCTGTTCTGTGTAGATTCGATGGAAGGTTGTGGCTTGGCATCCAGAGGTGGCAACACAACTTTGTCTTGCATCAGAGGAAGATCAGACTCCTGGTATCCAGCTGTGGGATTTACGATTTGCAACATCTCCACTCAAAGTGCTGGAAAGTCATCAGAGGTAATTAAACACAGGATGGATGTAGTGAATTTAATCACTGATGAATTCAGTTTTCAAAATTACCGTATGAACTGGGATTTCAGTTCGGAAAGATTCTACAGAATTTAGTAATGGACTTTTGTCTAATAGTCAGTATGCCTGTGGAATGTTAACACATTGAGAGCTAGCAATGTGAAGATCTCTCCTGATGAGCATCATTTTTATGTTCTTTGGCATGTTTGTAACAAAAGTTGAAAAAGTGGGCCTGTTAGTTTTCCCATGTGTGTCTGTTTGGGAGCCTGGTAAAGCATTTTCTAACATGTTAAGTCTTAATGGTAAGGAGTTATTAGCCCTCCACCTAACCCCCAGCTGTCTGTGACTGCTTATTCAATATATTTGTGGCTACCCTCCTTATCTGAAAGCTGTGTCTTCCATCCACAACCTGAGGATGCACCATGGTGTGGTGGAAAGAAGCCTCTTGGACCACTTTGAAGACCTAAACCTAGATGGAAGGATAATAATGAAATGTAAGATGCACACTGGATTGATCTGTCTCAAGATGGGGACAAGTGGCGGGCTGTCATGAACAGTAATTAACCTTTGGGTTACATAAAATGTGGGGAGTTTCTGACTAGGTGAGGAACTGCAGTTTCTGAAGAAGTCTGCTCCATGGAGTAAACTGGCATGCAAGACAGAGTGAAAGATGAAGGGAGTAGGATGTGAAGTGGTGGGTGGTTCATGGTACTTTTCAGTTTAATTTTGTTTGTGTTTTAGTGTTGTATAAAGAGTTTTAATATGAGGCTTTTTAATTCGGTGTATTTCTAAGGGTTCTTAGTCGTGTATTTTAATGTTATGTGTTGTGTGAGGTGTTTTGATTTTCAAAAATGGCAGGTAGTGGTATTATTTTAGAATACCTTTGATGTGTATGAACATCTTGTGATTTATTAGACACATACACAGTATGAGCAAGAGCACTAGTGGAAGGTCAGAGTTTGTTGGTCATCCACAGAAGGAGAAAAAGTCATGCTTCTAAATTTTTTTCTGGTGGCTTACTTTCAAAGAAAACTTTCATTCCCTGTTCTGGTATTTTCCATGTAGGACTTGTGAAGTGGATCAGTATGTACAGGTATTGATTTTGATGTATATGCATATAACAGTGATCATAGTGATAATGGGTCAGACATCAGTGGTGATAGTTACCTATCATGAGGTTTGACATAAAGTGAGGTTATGTTTCTGCAGTTGTGATTACAAGCTGGGGAAGTTTAGTAAATGTAAATAGTTCTGAATGTTTCCTACACATTCCTCAGGACCCCACACTAGTCCTCATTGGTCATGCATTGCATTCTTGCAGCCATTCATGTGCATGGTCCAGCTGGCCAAGCATTGCATTTCAGCAGTACTGGTGTTACCACATGTTAGAATGTTGCTGCCAGTTGTGTAGAATTGCAAGATTTAAAATTCCAGAATTATGAAATTTAACTGTGCAGATTACAATATAGTAGCAGGAGATTTAAAACCTTTTAGCTCCACATGAGAAACATGAAATCACTCTGCTTTATGTGTTAGTGTACAGGGTATGATGCATTTTGTAAAATATGTGGTCTGAAAAGTTTTAAAATGCTGTTGATGCAGAGGTGTGCTGTCCATTGCTTGGTGCCCCCAAGATCCAGACCTGCTTGTGAGTTGTGGTAAGGACAGTCGCATCTTATGCTGGAACCCCAATAGCAGTGTACCTGGTGGAGAAGTGGTGTGTGATATCTCAACAGCCAACCAGTGGAACTTCGATGTCTCATGGTGCCCGCGAAACCCAGCACTCATTGCCAGTGCCAGCTACGATGGACATGTCAGCATTTATTCTCTGACTGGAGGCCAACAGCAAGTTCAAACCAGCAATAAAGTAGGTCACGTCCTGCATTTCTTCTGGGCTAGTGTAGGGCCATAGAAGGAAAAACTTTCTCATGCAATATTTGTGTTAACAGCTCTGGAGGTCTGGGCAGAATAATGCAAAAGTTGTTCAAGAGAGTTCCAATAAATTTTGACAGGCAGTTAATGTTATGCATCAAAGGAATGACTTTGAAAATTTTCTTGGCCTACTTGCCACCACACAAATTTGCTCACTCCCACCTTTCAGTTTCTTTGCTGAAATGCTGAAGTTGATGTATAGGTAATTTTACTGTTATTGTATTCCAATATTAACCCAGTAATGAAAGATTTATTTAGTTACAAGTATTAGTAAAGAGATTTATAAGCTGACTTGTTTGCATATGTCTTTGTATTTACGTATATATAAATTCTTAAATGACGGGTATTTGAATCTCCTTTGTTCATCCGTCACCATGACTTAAGCCTCTTACTAATTCTGCTTGCACATCTCAATCTTCATACATCCACCAGACAAATAGTGTTTGTGATGCTGTTATTCACCAAATAGTAAAATCTGCATTCTTCTGGTGGGCAGGTATTTGAGTGTTTAAAATGCTGACCACAGGGATGAGTAAATTGAATATTATATGTTTATGCATTTTTAAAATGACTGCCATAAACATATAACTACATGCACAAGCTATTGGTACGTGATGCCTGAACATGATGGAGTGTTTGTCTCATAATTTCTTTGCACTCCTACGTAATAGTTTCCTGTAACAAAGAATGATAAAATTTTTATGTTTTTGATTTATAGTCCACTCTGTATGTGGAGAAAATTGAATAGCAATATTAAGGCTGCAAGTTGTTTGAGATGCTGAATATTTATATATGTAACCAAACAAATTGTATTCCAGATTGCAGATTCGTTTCCTGGTATGGATCCATTTGTACAAGCTCCTCTTTCACAGCAGCAGCATCAGAGTCCTGTTGATCTCCGTAAACCACCGAAGTGGCTGAAGAGACCTGTGGGGGCATCATTTGGTGTAAGTTTCACAACCAGTTCAAGTCTGTTTGTCAATGTACAGAGAACTAACCAGCAGACTCAGCATCGCTAATGCAACACATTGGACATGATTCTGAAACGGTTCTTGTCATCTCTGATCCTCATGAACATCCATGCTTCAACTTAATGTTATCCTCCCATCTCTGTCTTGTCTTCCAAGTGGCTTTCCAGCATCTTTCCCTACCAGACTTTCATTTGCAGCTCTTTTCTCCCTTATTCACTGGAAGATGCTTTGTGTGTCAGAGAGGGGATATCTGGGTCAGTGATCGCCATACACTGGGCAGGGCTTTTTGTCTAGGCCACCACCATGTCCAGGACAGCTCTAAAACACAGCCAGCTTCCTGTCCAGTGGGTGTCTCAGGTAAAGCAACTGGAATGATGGTGACTACTTACTGTCATCCTGTGCTTAGGTTAGGAATATGTGTAGCACAACACTGCTTCACCATATGTCTCCATGGAATGAGCTTGGTTAACTACTGTAATTCAATGGAAGATTGCTTGGCTGGTTTTTGGTGTGTTTGCAGCAAAGGCAAATATGCAACTATTTGCTTCACCATATCTCTGTCTTTTTGCTGCATGTAACAACTCAAGAACTACTGAATCATTTTCATGAAGTTTAATACTGAGGAGTTTCACAAAAATTTAATGACAAATTCCAGTTTTGTATGATAACAGATACTTCCTGTGAACACCTACATACATTTCTGCCTGCATCTTGAGCATAAGTTGCTCAGTATGTATCAGGGTGAGAAATGTTTCAAACAAAAGTTGTAGAGAAAAATGAAAAATGTTATGCCCAATACTCTTTTCTGTAAGTTTTACATTTTATGAGAGAATTTAAAAGACAGGGTGTGGGATTTTTAAAATTTTTAGTATGTAACAGAGCAAACACACTGCAATTTTAATGCCATGGTAATATTTCATAACTTGTTTCTTTTGTTTTCAGTTTGGTGGAAAACTGGTGACATTTGGCAATGAGGCACTTCAGGCTGGTCAAACTGGTGTGATGCACACGGTATTTGTAAGTCAGATAGTGACGGAGCGTGAACTGATAGCCCATTCTAACCAGTTAGAAACAGCTTTGCAGTATGGCCAATATTCTGAGTTCTGTGAAGCAAAGATTGCATCCAGCACAACACCTCATGAGCGTTCTGTTTGGAATTTTCTTCATGCCAACTTTCAGACTAACACACGTGCAGAACTCCTTAGCTTGCTGGGATTTAAATCAGATGAAATAAATAACAAGGTAATATAATTAAATATTTTTGTTATTAGAACTTTATAAAATTTGCCAACTTATTGGAACTTTGTGTTTAGTATTAAACATATCTTGACTCATATCACGATCATTGTCATCCTTCTAAATACAGTATCAGGTTTAGTGGGTCAGGCAAGAGTTATTTTAAAATTGTTTAAAATTGCTTTAATGAGCTGTGTACTGGATATTGAGGTTGAGTGTTTAGGTCCTCTGCTTCATATGTGGGGAAGTATGGGTTCATATTTCAGCCCATAGAGCAGCTATCTTGACTGAGGTCTTCTGTTGTTGGTCTTAGTAGTTCAGGATAATGTCAGTGTAGGGACCTTAGATTAGGCCGTGATTACTTCCATCCACATGCTTTTCAATTCACTGTTCACTAATAAGTCTATCATTCGATCATATGCAGCCTCTGCTACTGAGCAGGTTGTTAACACGTTCATTGCCAAAGTCGACCATGGTCAATTTATCCTTGATTTCAGGCACACGACGCCGTGTAATAACCCAGAAGACCACAGATTTCTTGGTCGATTTCAGTATTTATGTTTTAAATTGCCAGTGTCGACTTTAGTCGATCTAAAGTTTACTCTGTTCTTTTGCCTTAAATAGGCCACGCACACAATAAGTTCTTTCAGGAAACATATTTTACATCTTTATTGAAACGTAGCTGACAACTAGAAAAAATATATGCATTTTATATATAATTTTATATATAATTATATTTTATAATTTATAAGATGACGCACTAGTTGTTTAACATTCAAAAATCACTGGCAATTTAACACCTTTGGGGACTTAAATGCCTGGCAGTGAACGTGGTAAGTAAACCGCAGATAAATAAATAAATAAAAAACTGATGGAAGTTATGGCTCTGCTTTGAACATTTGGCAGTGACATGTGACACAGTGGCAGACTCTGGAGCATGAAAATAGTGCTACGTAATCCACATAAGCTACTTAGTGTGTACGGCCATGAGAGGATGATCACTTACAGTGGGCCCTCAGTATGTCAGTTTCCCAATTCATCATTTTTTGTATATATCATCCACTATTTACACCATTATTTTTGTATGTATCATTATGCATGTCACTTCCTGTTGCACAGCATCAGTCTAACAGGAAGACTCTGGAGCACTCCCAGTGTTTGAGGTTCCCAAACCACTTCATTACTGATCTTAGGTCTTTTTTATTTTACTTTTGTTATTTTTTATAGATGGAGGGTGAGTCACTATTCAAGGAGTAAGCCATTACTGTGTTTATTTTCTGAATAAATGAGCTTTGTACTTAAGTTTGTGATTTTCCTAGAGTGAATTGTCTTTATTACATGGGAGTCTGTTGCTCCATGTCTGTTGTTTCTTTACACATCACACTCTTAAGGAACCAATTAATGATGGATATCGAGGGCCCATTGTGTTGTGAGCTGAGACCTCCCTCCCAAGTAAACTCTGAAGTGATACAATCTCCAAAATATTAGTTAGATGTATTACCAACTGAATTGATTTTCTCAGTAACGAGTAATGTGTTATCTGTTTCCTTTTGCAGCTTGGTAGGTATATTGGTAAACCTGCTAATGCTCGTCCTGCTGGAGATATAGACAGCTTAAGTTATCAGGTGGCAGCAATGGGACGTGATGTAAGTTTATTTTTACAATAATTTTGATTGTTTTTTGCCCCTGGTACCCAGTGAACAGTATACACACTGACATATCCCGTTTGTCATGATCCTTTGTGCGTGTGGTGTATGTAAAATGAATACTTCGTTATTCTGTAACTAGCCAAGTGTTAGGTTAGAGATGAGAGCTGCCACTTGAATAGCAAGGATATGATAGATAATCTGCTGCCTGGTAAGGGCTATTGCATACCTCAGGTGTCATTGATAATACGAGTATAAAGCAGTGGTTGAATAATGATTAGGAGAGGTAAACGGAAGAAACTGAGGGGAAATCCTCCTCCATTGCCACTTCATCCACACCACAGGTCTCACATGAAGTACTCAGGATTGACACTACTTTCGTATAACCATAATGTGGTGTTTGCCACAGATTGTTAGAGAGTGAAATTGGTAATGTCGTGAAAGGTAAAAGTCATTTGCATTAATTTTGGTGTTACTGGATACAAATATAATTATGTTAAAGAACAGTATAGAATTATTGCAGATTATGGTAAAGTTAACAGCCTGTGCTTATGTTCAGGAAAAAAGGATTAATGAAATCCTGCTTTAGTATTCGCACATTTACTGAAGTCCCATATTTAGTGAATATTTTTTTCAGTTGCAACCAAAATCAAAATCTGAAGAATGTTATTTGCCCAAATTTAATGAATATCCATTAGTAAATAAGTGCATGTAGTGAAAGATATTTTTGACATTCCAAAACTTATGACTTATTTAGTGTGATTGTGGTGCTTCATTAAGCACAGGGACAGCTCTAGCTTCACCTCTGTACTTTTCATCTTACAACTGTAAAAACCCTCACACTCACTTGCCGTAACTAAAATAATTTAATCTGATTACATTTTTGCAATAATTAGTACAGTCATCATGATCATCATCTGCAAGGCCTAGGTCTATTGGTCTATTTTGATTTCCCAGTCATGTGAATTGATCGTTTCATCTTTTTGAAGGCCTTCTTCATTGTCTTCTTGCCTTTGTTATCTAGTAAGTTCTGTTGAATTTGTTCTGTTGCCATTCTTGTCACTTGATCTTAGTATTTTTTGTTGGTGTTCTTTTATTTTCTGTGTTCAGTTGAATGTTTTATTGGGTTAAATTTCAGTATTGACAGAGAGAGATGGTATTGCCAGATTTTTGTAAAATTTCATCAGTGTTTGCTTTTGTGTTTCATTGAGTAGTGTTTGTTTAATTGTCCGTCATAAGCAATTAACCATATGTCATTTGTTTTCAAGAATTTAGGTTCTCACATCAGTGACTATGAAGATAGCTGCATCAGGGATGTGAAACCGTGTAGTTTGGTAGCAATTGACCATTGTTTCAGAGGAATATATTGACTTCAGCATTAGGATAGGAGAGTGAGCCACACTGAGCTGGAGCTGGTATGAGCAATTTTTGCACCCTGAAGGAGGCAGTGCATTCCTCCAAAGCATTGGTAAATTGCTAAATTGCTACCAGTTTGCTTAGTGTCAGATCATAGAAGGTAGTAGGATGCATCTTCTGTCAGTGCCTGTTTGAAACCAAGCTTATGTGTTCACAATCTTTTTTCTCTACTGATGGTACAGCCACAACATTACCTGCTCAGTAAATGTGGCAGTGTTTTGGCAGATTATACATTTGAATTTCAGTTTGATACAGACATCAGATGAACCATTGCATATAAAATTTACTACTGGTGTTCACTGTAAACATTCATACAAAGTTTGTATGAACATTTTTTTTCTTGCACTTAATGGGTTAATAAAAACTTAAAAATTTTATGACAGTGCATAACTTTGAAATTATATGTCACACCATTCAGGTAATGAAAGTCTGTAAGTTAATTGTAGTCATTGTACACATTGACAGAACACTAAGGTATACATGATTTCATAGTACAGCTACCCTGAAGATGGAAACAGTGCATCAGTAAATTTGTACCAGACTATGTGGTGTCACATCTCAGAAGACAGTAATCTTCATAGTCACCCCCATGACAATGTCAGATCTTGCATATTCAACCATGCTTTAAAAGTGGTCCTACTTACATACCCAGCATATGGGTTTTTGTTTACCTGATGGTAGTCATCAAGTGAGTTTCCAGAATGTAGTGGTTTTAAGAGACTGGGACAACAGACAAAGCTTACCAGAATCATTGTAAGTTCTTCCCAAAACTCTTGTGTCGATAAGTGTGTATGTAAATGTTTATGCAAAAACCAGAACCTTGACTCCTCCTGTGTTTGTGGTGTTTTGACATGGTAATGTTTGGGTGCTGGTTGTGTGGTGCAGAACACAGGCATTGTTGGATGTGCCATGTCCTAACCTGTCCTGCTTTATGTTGGGCTATTCTAGAGCAACTCTGATGGAGAGGCAGATGGCTCTGAGAGTACCCAGTCCTCCTCTGTGGTAAGACATTCTGTATACACATCTTTATCTTGTTGCTTTGTATTTGTGTTGTTACCTGTTATTTTAAATCTTCTTATATAACCCTTGCACTCCTTTATGTGTATCTTTTTTCAGTTTTACCTGTAGCCCACTCAATTTTCATGCAAAAGATGCTCATTTGTTCAGAAGAGTCAATAAATAGGTGTTGAAACAGAAAAATGAACTTAAGTAGGATGGTTTCCATTGCAAACTAAAGAGTACAGCTGCAAAGAAGAAGGCACGAGCACTGAGCTGAAGTTTGCCCAACAGATAGGAAGGATTGTCGACGTAGTTGAATGGGCTGATGTCGCCACTTCTGCAATACTATATTTCATTCCATAATTCATGCACTCAGTTTCCAAAAACTTACAGTGGTAAAAGTGTGTTTTCTATTTAAATTATTCATGTGTTTTTTGAACCATAGTCACATTCTGTACTGTGTTCTACCCCTGAATTCTTTTGTGCAGAGAAGTGTCTTGCCATGTTTGTGTAGCTGAAAATTGTTGCTGTAGATAATTTGATGCAAAGTGTGCACAGACATGATTAACATAACAAAATGTGCAGTAGAGGTTGAACATACGTGTTCTTAAAGATGACTGTTACCATATTTTAGACATTGACCACTGTCTGGGATTGTTTTGAACACAGTGTTTCAGAAACCGGACCTGTTTCTGCTAGTCAGTTGGGTCCCTTAAAGTGAACTAGTTTGTTGGTACAGTGATTGAGACCAGCCTTTTATAAGGGTCTGAACTGAGTGGAAAACTTTGTAGTTTAAAAAGGAAAGAGACCCAGTTTCCAGAAGTTGTGTGTGAGGAAACCAAGGCAGTGGAGGACAGTGTTCAAAATTAATATAATGTGTATTGTAACACATCATCATTAGAAATGTCTTCCTGCTCAGTGTGCTTGCTTGGATTTTATATGTGCTGTTGCTTGTATATATGTTGCTGGGATAGTATAGTTGGTATAGTGACTAGAGGATGGGCAGGGCAACCCAGGAATTGTGTTTTGATTTCTGGCAGGGGCAAGAGATTATTCCCTTCTCCAAAGCATCCAAACTGGCTGTGGTGCCTACCCAGCTTCCTAGTCAGTGGGGACTTGGGGGGGGGGCGGTATTTTCCCCAGGGAGCATGAAGCTGACCGCTCACTTCCATCCAGTGCAGAGGTTAAGAATGAGTGGAGCTCTATCTCCATTCCCCAGTATGCCTTCATGATATGCACAGGATTAATTATATTCATATTCATATATGTGTGGAAACAGGGTGACAGGAAGGTTGCGCATAAGCTCTCCATAGTGATTTCTTGTTAAAAATTAAGTTAAAAAATATCGTACAACATGTGTCCTCGGACATTTAGTTTTCAAGATACATGCTAGCAAGTGGGGTAACACACTGTGTAATGATAAATTGACTGTTAGGTATATTCAAGACACACGGTGCACAGCACAGGTCAGTTGTGATTGAATTGTGGAACTCACAACAAATACTGTGACATTCTCTTAACGCCCAGTGTGTGTAATAGTCTGGTTGGTAATGATGCATGGGAATACAGGCTATGTTAATGTACAGCACCTGTGAATGCAGGTCATTGAAGAGCTGTAATTGCAGCTGTAGAATGAGCGCTGCGGAGAAGCTCATGTGATATTTGCACGAGAATTGGGATTATCCCAACTGAGGGTTCTCAGGGTACTTTGTGACAGTCAGTTGCATACATACCACTACTCATGGCATGCACATCTGTTTCCACATGATTGTCCTGTATGGATGCAATTGTGAATGGCTGACATCAACATGCTGTAGATGAGCTCCTTTTAACAGAACTGACTGTTGATATTAGGAACCATGTTTGATGTGTGACTGTGTTCACTGTCTACAACAGTAACCTCTGGGCACAGGATAATTTATTTACTTATTTAATTCTCCTGCTATCCTGGAATGTGGGTATCAGGTTCTCTTCAGTGTGAACATTTAGACTTAACATTGGAGACATTGTTTTAGGCCCCTATCTGCTATTTGACAGGTTGAGTGCTCACAAATATAATTTTCTAGAAACACTTCTACTAGGACTGTTTGAAGATGTGTCTTTAGCAGTGATGCAGAGTTTGTGGTTTCAGCATGATGGAGCTTCAGCACTGTATGGGCAAGATGTCCAGGAGTGTTTGAATGTGACCTATCACTTTGTAATTGCAAGGTACCCATGGTTTGAACGTTTGATACCTTGTGCCAATTGATGTTGACGTGCATCTCAAAAATTAAATATCGCAGTACATGTGTTGTACAACATTTTCAGCTTATTTGTTAACAAGCAATCACAGTATAGAGAGCTTGTGCTTGAATTTCTTTTCAGTATACATACATACACACACACACACACACACACACACACACACACACACACACACATACACACACACACACACACACACATACATACATACACATACATACATACATACATACATACACACACACACACACACACACACACACACACATACACACACACACACACACACACACACACACACACATACATACATACATCCATCCAGGATGCACATGGAACCAGGGTGATCAGACAGTGGAACATTTACTAATGCATTGTACAAAACTGGATCAGCAACAAGAATAAGCATCATTAAAAAAGGTGGAATTTGGCCACCACAAAAACACGAGTTTATAAGTAAACATCTAAAAGAATTCTGTAAATTTGTAAATAGTATAGACTTTGAAAATATTGGACAATAATAACTCAAGTATTAATCACATTTTTCTCAGTATTGTAAGCCATCAACTATAGTGTGAACTTTGTAAAACATTGATGTATTATGTACAACATTTATGTGAATCCGAATGTCGAGAGCATGTAATATTACTAGTGTAATGGGGCATGCTGTAATAAATTAAAAAAATACATACACACACACACACATACACACAAACACATACGTAGTGCTACCCAAAAGTTCCCGAAATTTGAATGTCGCGAGGGAACCGCTTTTAGTACGGACCAGTGGCGCCTGGTAGCACTGCACATATCCTTTGTGAACCATTGTGTGACGTGGCTTTGCTCTGAGTGCACACATTCTTTTGATCTACGCATTTTTATAACGTCATGTTTGTGCCGTTTTGCGATTTTTTCCCCCGTTGAAATGGTGGACGTGAAGGAGCAGCGTGTTTGCGTCAAGTTTTGCTTCAAACTTGGCAAGAGTGCTGCAAAAACTCACCAAATGATTAAACAAGCATTTGGCGATGACGCTTTGGGTCATATGCAAAACTATGACTGGTTTAACCGGTTTAAAAATGGCCGAACGTTAGTTGACGATGACGAACGTTCTGGACGACCTTTTTCGATATTGATGGGATTATCCATAAGGAATTCGTGCCTCCAGGTTAGACTGTCAATGCGAAGTTCTACTGCGACGTCCTGAGAGGGCTTAGGGAGGACATGAGGCAGATGTGGCCATGCAAATGGCGCATGAACAACTGGGTACTCCATCACGACAATGCACCTGCGCACACCGCTTTGGCTGTGCAGCATTTTTTGGCCTCCAAAAACATGACAGTCGTCCCCACCCCCCTTACTCGCCTGATTTAGCCCCCTGTGACTTCTTCCTCTTCCTTAAGATGAAAATCAAGTTGAAAGGACGAAGATTTGACACCATAGAGGAGATCCAGGCCAAATCGCAGAAGGTACTGATCACGCTGACACAAAAGGACTTCCAGGACAGCTTCCAATCGTGGCAGAAACGTTGGGGTCGTTGTGTACGCTCCCAAGGGGACTACTTTGAAGGAGACAGTGGCGATTAGGACTTTGAGTGTTTCTGCTTTTTTTTTCTGATACATTTCGGGAACTTTTGGATAGCACCTCGTACATACACACATACATACATACATACATACACACACACACACACACACACATACATACATACATACATACACACACACACACACACACACACACATACATACATACATACACATGCGTGCACGCACACACATGCATTTGCTTCTTTAAAATGCATTCAGTTCTTAATTGAGACTTGATATTTGTGCATTTGATTTTATGCTATGGAATTTTTGGACCCAGAAAAGCAGTAGTGGAATAAGTCAAGTATGCTTTATGTTGGTCACATTTGTAACACTAGCATGCTATTTTAAAGGGAGTATTCATTTCATCTGTATCACTGAAAGGGTTAATATGATGTAAAATCAGATATGTAATGAAAGGTTGCTGTGATGCACTCATTGTAGAGCTAGTGAGATTATATTGTAATATTCTGATTTTCACAGGTTACAGATGGAGATGCTGCTGCGACATTTGATGCAATTGCAGCAGCTTCTAGCTTTCAGGTGACTGGGTCGTCTAAAATCCCAGTTGACCCCTTCAAAATATCTATCACAGATGGTAAGAACAGTTGAATTGTTGGCTTTAATTGTAGCATGAAAAGTGTGGGGGAGGAAGAAAAATTACATGCGTAACCTCGCTATTTATTGTCTCTGTCTGTGACTGTTATAGCACTTGGAGCATCAAAGACTTTCTCTACCAGACTTGATTATAATACTACTTGCCTGAGCAATTTTCATGCACTACTTAGAGCAGTTATCAGACTGTCTCAAGAGATGTCACCCGAATGTAGATGTTCCTTTGTAGGTGCATTATGATGCATTTTTATTTGTATTTGATTTTTACAGTTTTGGTTGGCAGAAACGTCTGTTTATAGGACCAGACCATTCTTCGAGCCCAGACATTACTCATGCCACGTGTGTGGCATGAGTATCCTAATAAAGATGACTTTGATGGGTTGGATGTGTAGCTTAGATGGAGTGCATATAGATTTTTTCTTCTTGGAGGAATCCATTTTAAACATTTAGAAAGAGATGGGGAGACAATGTTAAGGTGCATTTCAGAGGGTTAAGCTATGAGAATGTGAAACTAGATTGAGCCAGCTCAGTGTTGATGTTAGTGGTGATGAATTTATATGTTCTGTTATCTGAAGTGTGTGTACATAGTTGGTTCTGTGACTTAACTGTGTTTATTATTTTCTTATTAAATGAGGTTAACCCAGTTGCTTACTGTTATTTGCACAAAACAGTATGCCACAAAGTTCTGTTTTCTTATGTAAATATTCTGTACTGCCTGGTACCATTTCAGACACAGGTTTTGGCTTTAAGTGGTCAGTGCTGCACATTAGGTTCACTTAAATGATGAGTGCTGCACATCAGAGTCACTGGGGGCCCAAATTAAATATGTGCAAGTAATGCTTGTCAAAGTCAGTGAATGTGCAATACCGAAGTATGTGAGTTACTAAATTTGCATCCTTTATGTGAATGTTAATTGAAAGCTTAATATCTGAACAGTAAGCCAAGCAGGCACTTCAGGAAGTTAACAGTGTTAATTCTGTTTTCCTGAACTTTATTAATTTTTTCCCTCCAAAATATTATGTTTCTAGAATCTTCTGTTATCACAGAATCAAATGCTTTACAGACACGGAGGGACTGATCTGTCAAGCACTGCTGCTGGGCAATACAGAAGCTGCAGTTGAGCTGTGTCTCCTGAATGGGCGTATGGCAGATGCCATAATCTTGGCCATGACTGGTGGTAGTGATCTCTTGGCGAAGACACAGTTCCGTTACTTTCAGGTAACACGATACATATTATTACATGAAAGTTTCCTTTTATTTGCAATCAGCAGCCTCAGGTATACAGTAAAAGCAGAAATTAACTCTCTAGAATCCACAGTCCATCTAAATAATATTTATAAATGCTGTTCCTACCTCACAGAAAATGCTATGTCCATTACAGAGACCAGTCAGTCAGTGCCTTTCATTGCTAGAGCTATGTAAAACACATACATTCATTGTATGGGCGAAATGCAGAGTTTTTTAATGTTAAAGTAGGTGTTACATATACTTACTACTGTGGTTTGCAGGGTAGTAGAAAGTTGTCTTTGTTGTAAGATATCTTTGGAGTCAAAACAAAATTAATTACCCCTAATAAATGGAAGGACTTGAATGTGGAAAGACAGGGAGATACAAGGAACAGAAATTATTGTTTGTCTGCTCATAGACTGACCCTCTGAGGTCAACACATATTGCCAAATTAAAGATGTAACACTTACTAGTTGTGTTGACAGCAATTTATTTCCCTCATTGTATCAAACACAACGGGATGACAAACATAAAGATTTCTCATAGAATATTGTTTGGTTTCAATAAATTTGTCTAGAAAGGGATTTACTCAATCACTGGCAAAAATGTGCAGTTTACCAAAATGGAATACTGGAAATGTTAAGTAGGAAAGATGAAAAGAAAACCACAAATATGTATTCTGTATTATAGACTTCTTCCCTGAATATGGAAATGCCAGCCTCCGCTAAAACATCAGTAACTGTCTGTGGTGTCATAACACTGAAGACTGCTGTCTGAATTCTTGGACCTTACTCTTCTAAACTATTGTCTGTCTCCACTAATCAGAACCTGCCTACAGGATTATGGTTGTGACACTGAAAATTGATTCAGTCTTAAGCTATTTGATGCAGTGCTTTGGATGTAAGTGTACAGCATTACGTGAGATGGAATATTATGAATGGTGCATAATTAGACTTAGAAAGAGGAAGTTATGACCCATGTAACATTTAAGTCAGGGCCATGCCAAGCTCTGACAGGCACTGGCCTTTCACCATGGAGGCCTGGGTTTGATCTTAGGCCAGTCCATGTAGGATTTGGGGTGGACAAATTTGCACTGGGATAGGTTTTTCTCTGAGTACTTCAGTTTCCCCCATCACTACCATTCTACCATTGCTCCGTACATGTATTTCATTTGTGTATCATTTGTGATACATAATCCTAGCAATTGACAGCAGTATCAAGTAAAACACTTCTGTTTCGCTTTCCCCCCCCGCCCCTCATATTTAGGTTGAGTGATTTACAAGTTTAATTTAAAGGGAATATACCTGATTGGTTTCTTCACAGGAAACAAAAGGCTACCTTTCAACAGTAATATCCGCGGTAGTAACAGAAGACTGGAGCCAGGTAGTTGGGGCATGTGAGGTTGAAAGCTGGAAGGAAGCCCTGGCAGCTGTGCTGACATACACAAAGAACGACGAGTTTCCGTCTCTCTGTGGTAAGAACAGGGTTGTTCATTGTTTTCAGGTGATAACACTGTGTTCTTTTGAACAGGTTTACCAATGTTTAAGTTTTAGACAAGTCATCAGTCCCCAGAATGTCATTTGTAGTTTGAAAAAATTGAAACGATTACAAGGTGTGACGGTGATGTTTTCAGAATCTCCGCTCTAAAGCTGTGTTTAGTTACACACAAATAGTTTTTGTAACACTCAAAATAGTCTTCTTTTGCAGAAGTGCGCTTAGTGAGTCTGTGTTTCCACTTTTAAAAAAATCGCTGGAGTGCCTCTTCCAGAACACTCTGCAGGATGGTCATCACATTTCCCCAGATGTTCACAATTTCTGAAACTCTGTGGCCTTTCAAAGCAGTTTTCTGTGTTGGGAATAGTCAGAAATTGCACAGGGCCATATCTGGTGAATGTGGTGTATGGTCTGATTTTGTTACAAGTTTTTTGGTCAAAAACTCTTGGCCAGCAAATGTGTTATGAACAGGGGCATTGTTATGATGCAAGATCCAAGTATCAGACTGAAGTTCAGGTCTTTTCTGATGAACAGCCTCACTTAACCATGCCAATATTTTCTGGTAACAGTGCTGCTCTACTCTTTGAACTCGTTAAGGAAGCTGAAAGTGATCAGTGCCCTTGTGGTCAAGAAAACAAACCAGCTCATGACATGCATGTCTCGTGTGGTCTAGGTGGTGCTGATATTTTCCATTGCATGCTCTGACATATTATTTCTGGATCATAACTGCAGAGTTTTACTCGTGCCTTTGCCTACTTTGAACAAAACTTGATGTTAGTGCATTGCTCTAACCGTCCATCCATGTATGGGGGGGCTACAGCCCTTTCTGGGCCCTGGCCTCCCTCAAAAGGTGCCTCCGTTCTTCTGTATCCCCAGCTCATCTCCTCCATCCTCGTATTCCGAGGACCTGTAATGCATCCGTCTGGACAGTGTCCGCCCATCTTGTTCTTGGTTTTCCTACTGATGTGTTGTGGAATTTCCCATTAAGAACCTTTTTTTGGGATCCATTCTTCTTCCATTCTTATGATGTGACCTGCTTATCCTAGTCTTATAATTTTAATATCATCTACAGTATTTAGATCTTTGTAAAGACTATAAATTTCGCTATTCCATCTATGGCACCAGCACCCTTTCTCTTGTATTGGGCCATGTATTCTTTTTGTTTTCCTTTCAAATGCATGTAACATATATTCTGCCTTTTGTGTTAGGGTCCAGGGTACACTTCCATAACAGAATGCTGGCCTGATTGTTTTACGTAGTCTTATTTTATTATTTTGATGGATTTATTTAGATCTAAATATTGTTTGCAGGGCCTAATAGGCTTTATTAGCAGCTAGCTTTGATTTCTTCAGTTTCATCATTAGTATTATTGATTACAGTTCCTAGATATTTGAAACTCTAACAACTTCAATGTTTGAACGGTGATTAATTGTCAGTATTTCACTTCTTGTTTTCCTGTTTTGTACCCTTGTTTTTGTTTCTTTGACATTGATGTTGAGCACTACTTATTTTACTCTCTCTTTCAGTCCTTTGTTTACTTCATAAACAGCTCTCTTTATTCTTCCCATGATATTTATGTAATCTGCATATCCTATCAGTTGTACTGATTTGTAAAATATTGTTGATTTGACTTGTACTGACAGCTGTCTTGTTACATACTCCAGTGCTATATTAAAGAGGGTGGGTGCTAGTCTGTTTTGTTGTTTCAAGTTTCCTCTCTTCAAACCATCTTCCACCTGTCACACTCTTTTTTGTGTAAACACTACCATTACTTTGCTGCTGCTGCTGCATTATTTGTGTCAGCAACACACAAGATGCAACCACAGACAAAGGCACAACTCATGGCTACTCAGTTATTGCTTAGTTGCTACTCAAAGCAGTGCAGGTATTCCAGGAACTTAATTGTTACACCTTGCACAGTTCTTATTCCCCCAATATTTTCACACATTTGCAAGGGAAAGTATAAAAAATGCGCATATGAGCTTCACCATGTCTGTCCATCAGTCCACTTGTAACAACTTAAGAACCACTTGATATTGGAGAGTTGACTAAAATTAGGTTCAGTGTTTAAAATTTAGCAGCAGTAAGTGACGCTTTACATGAAGACGTGCTTGAACTTCTGCATGCGTCTTGATCTCCATTACTAAAATATGTACTATAGAAAAGTGTTTCAATCAAAAAGTTATAGGGAAAAATGAAAGACACAGTTTATGCCCAGTGCACATCTTCTATGAATCTTGTGGTTCTTGAGCTCATTGAACAAAAGTGAACTAATATACCTGGTTTATTATGGTATGTGCATGTTCATTGACATGTGTATTTTGTTGCCATTTATGCTACATAATTATTATTATTATAGTTGTTTTGTAGCCTTGCTGTACAGATTGAAGTTCTGGGAGCAAGAAGGCCTCATAAGTTCTCACCAGAAATGTGTATAATTTCTGCTAGTACAGGTTCTTGCTGCAATGAATTTGCCATATACAGCATACAACTTCAGCACCATCACCATGTTTGCAGTTGTTACCATGTACAAAGTGTTTGATGAAAAGAATTTGTAGGTATATTTATGATATCTCTCCCTACAAAATTTCACATTCATGCCTCTAGTGGCTCACTGGTTATTGTGTTCAAACCGTGAACCAAATTTTTACGTTTCGAATTGCCACAAGTTGCAACCAAATAATGGGTTTGTGTGGTACTTACAGTTGTTACAAAAAACAAAAATTAATGTAGCTAGTCTGTGATTGGTTGACTGCACTGTTGCCATCTGTATGGAAATGAGGACACTAGGCAACTGCATTGTGTAAACAGATGCCTCTACTAGCCCTTTGCTGCTGAACGTTCCCCAGTTGGGTCGCGCAGTGAGCCCTTTAAACTTGCCGAACGACCCACAGAGGGGTTGCCAACAGTGTGTCGCATTTGGAAGCATTTTTTTCACCCCTATCACAGGTATTGCTAATGATTTATATGCGTTATGTCCCTGAAGGTTAGGGCTTCTTTGTGGAATGAGGATTACTTCCCCTCCACCCTCGAACCCCTCCAAAAGTCCTGATTTAGATGTCAACACTTTAGAACTGCACATTTATGTTAGCTGACTAATACTATTCCAGACACAGCATGGTTTGTTCATCGCTCGCGCTGGAGTCGAGTCTGGCTTGAATATCAACAGTGGGCTATGAAACAAGTACTAATTGACGAGCTGAAAGGTTTTCAGTGGTGTACTGTAACGCATATTTTTCAGACGAAACTGATATATAAAAACTGGAGATATCCGTGAAAATCGATGTTATATCTACAGAGGAGCTCACAGACATGTCTCTTGTAGCTCTGGGCACTCTTTAGGGGTTGTGGGGCTGTAATGTGCAACACACAGCCGTCAAATATACTAAAAATGTCATGGGCACCCTTGAATAGCAGGAATTTTACTCGGCATTCACATCATAGCTTTAGATCTGTTTTCTTGTCACCATAGAAGTAGCCGTTATCTTAAGTGGCATTGGGTTTCTGCAGTTGCACCCAGTTACACACAACAGTCTTTGTAAAACAGATGATTGAGTTTTGACCCTAGCCATAACATGCACTGGCCAACAAACTCCGCCGCCATGTTTGTTCAGCACGCTGCCAGAGAAAGGGCATGGTATTACAAGTGCGTAGAATGTAATGTAGGCCTGTGTGTGGTGCTTTGTTTCATGGAATATTATACAAAAATAGTGTGAGATGTGAAAAAATAGTGATCCAAGGTGCCACGGACTGCTGCAGCAACCAGAAGTATGTAATAAAATATTTACACTAAATTTTATATAATGCATGCAATTAACAGGCCTAAATTTTTTATGAAAGTACGTGAACATTTTTTTCCCACATTAATCAATTCATAAACACACTGCAAAGTTTTATTATCCTTAAATTTGAAGGAAAAGTCTATGATATATGATTTTTTTCTAAGAATAGGCGTTAAAAATTGAAATTCCCATTTAAAACCCTCGACAGGTTGCCATTGTGCGGGGGGGATTTAATTTCGGCGTTAAAGGGCTAGTCCGGGTCACATGCCAAGATTATAGAAGTGCCTGGGCAGTTGCTTCTGGTTGCACAGTTCCACTGTCCTGGCAAGATCTTGCAGCCATAGAATAGTAGGCATCATAAAGACAAGAGAGGAGATAGGGAATTATAACTGAAAATCAATTCCCCCCAACTGATTTCAAATTGCAAGTACTTAATACGACAACAACATGCCATGTTCAATGTAGTCTTCTCGGGCGCACAGCCGCGTCAACTCGTTTAAATACAACATTTCGGGGACTAGCCCCGAAACGTTGTATTTAAACAAGTTGACGCGGCTGTGCGCCCGAGAAGACTATATTGAATCATATCGCCGCGAAAGTTTTAAAACTTATGCCATGTTCAGTTTGAACATATAATCAAGGACTAGGATAGGAAGCATGAACGTATCTTCCAAGAAAATGTAAGTGTAACATTGGTGGGACCTATAAAACATGCATAGAATCAAGGAAAATTTAGATTCAAGAAACATCAAAAGCTTTAGTGTGTTGTAATGTAAACTGCCGTGGTTGTGGTATACGTGAAGGCCTTAAGATGATCCTGTTGCATCAAAACACATCAGGCTAGTTACAAAGATAGAATAATAAATGAATTTTAAAGTGTATTTAATGGTTACTTGTTTAATTATTTAATAATACAGTGACATGTGTTTGATTGTAAAAATTCTAATTTCTGTGGCTCTGTGTAAGACACCCATAACCCACACTTAACCTGTTCTGAGAAATTTGAGGTTTTATGCATGAAAAGCGCTACTCTGGAAAGAATTACTGCATGGTTCTGCCACCTGTACTTCCCTGTAGGCACTACCTAACATGTTCCTCTTTTCAGAGGTGGTGGATACTTGGTCAGCCAACACACAGGTAGCATTATCTCAATTTTTTTCAAATTTGAGGGTTATGGGTTTCATGCATGGAGCCACAAATTTCATAATGTGAGTATTATTTTTACTTTAAAGTTTTAGTTACTGCATGTTGTGATACTGGCAAGGAAAGCATTTCCTGGACAAAGAACAAGTATTTTTGTTTGTATAAAATAAGAAAATGTACTAAAAAGTGGGTAGTGGCCATCAGCTGACTTCTAAGTATACAGGCACACTCCAGTAGTCGTGTGAAGAGAGTTGTCATCTGTTTGGGGTATGCATTCATTCAATCATTCTGATTTCATTATGTCAAGCAGAAATGCTAGGAGCACGGTTGGAAATTGAGGGTAAAGGCACCTTATCTCTGAATGCTCAACTGTGCTACATTTGTGCTGGCAACCTGAATAAGCTCATAGAGTGCTGGACAGCGACAGAGAAGACTGACAGTCCAGCGAAGCTACAGTCTTTGGTGGAACTGGTGATGCTGCTCATAAAGGCAGTGGAGCAGCAGGGACGGACTGTAGAAATGTCGGGCAAGTTGGCAGAAGTCTTATCACGTTACGCGGCTGTGCTTGCTTCCCAGGGCAATCTGACAGCAGCCCTTACATATCTGCAGAACTCTGAGAATGTAAGCAATCTTGTTATCATCACTTATCATAACATTAAAATTATCAGTGAAAAATTAAAACTATTTGCAGTCACAAATGTGTAGATGTTGAGAGTTGTATGCAGAAGAAACAGTACTGAATTTTGCATTGACATACTTTCTCCAACAGAAGTGAAAACGTATCTTGTAGTATTGTTCATTGATGTTGCATTTCATTTGCATTAATGCCAGTAATTTTTATTAGCTGAAGATTTAACATAAACATAAAAAGTAATATATAAATGTTGTCATTTGGTATACAGCCTCACGTTTTTTTAAATCTTTAAATTAACATTCATGCAAAAGTTAGATTCTGTAGCACAGCATTAAAGGTGTTTTATTTAATGATGCTAACCATAGCGCAGATTATAGTCTCACTTTTTTCATCACAAATCCCATATGAGCTGTCCTTCGATTGAAGCAGGGCCTCCATGTTGAGAAACTCTCACCTGGCCACCCAAAATATGTCACAGAATTGTCAGTATGGAGTGTGAGGGTCAAATTTGCTTTGTCACTCAGTATAAAATTGTAATGGAATTGACTTTTGTGTCACTGTTTGTGTTTGCAGGAACAGATGATGTTGTTGCGTGATCGTCTGTACAGAACACTCGGCCTGAGCCCAGCATACCAGCAACAGCAACCACAGCAGCAGCCACCTGTGTCTCACTCTTTGGGTAGGACATCTGCAGCTGTTCAGCAATCCTCATACCCTGCCCAGGTGAGCTTCTTGTAATTTCTTATCTTTAACATGGTCACAGGTATTTATGATAATGCTAGTACCAATACCGAACTGTGCTTATTTACTTTTAGGCATTCTGTTCGAAATAAAATGAATGGTTTATGCGGAGACCATGTCTGTCAATCATGCCTGTGACCTATTATCAATGACTAAATCCTTTGTTGGGTTTTATGTGAATTTGGTGTAGAAATTCTTTACAAAAATTGCCAAGGAAGCAAGAGGTTCATAAAAATGTACTTAGTGACAGTCATACTGTACATATGGGTGCAAATGAAATTTTCCATGGTACAGGAGGTGTCCACAAAAATTTACTGAGTGCTTGTGAGTTTCATGAAAATTGGTGTAGTGAAAGCCGTACTTGACTTAGGGGTGTAAATTAATTTATAGCCTTACTTTCTGTCTTTAATATCAGACTTGTGTGAAATTCAGTATAAGTGATCTGAACATAATGTGGTTGTGCATTTATGAATTTTTTAAAAATTGGTGCAGAAAAGGCCATATTTTTTGTGGACACAAATAAAATTACAGTTATGTATGTACAATAAAACAATATGACACTTTGAAATTAAAGAACACATGTGACTCAGTTGCTGAAATATGGTAGTGAAAAACTTGGGTCATAAAGAAGAAGGACAAAGACAGAATGTAATGTATGCAGTGAAATTGTCCATCCTTTGTTCTCCTGTGTATCTTTTTCCTGCAAGTATCATTCATTTTTTGTGGTCCACATAAACTGTGCGTAATAACAATGTATAATTATATCAGAAGCACCGTTCTTGAAAGTGTTGTTTTACTGCATCAGTAATTTCAGAATTCTTGGTCCTGACCCACGGTATTCCCCAGTATTCCCATGGTTATCATTTCTGAGAAAGAAATAGCAAAAGAAATGTGATGGTTTTGCAACATACAGAAGCGGTAACCTGCCCATAACATTACTTATGGAATGTAATCACATCAAGGCCAAATGAGGAATGGTGGTGGAATGGCAGGGTGAGGGGGAGTCAGGACTTCACGCATGCAGAAGGGACAGGCCTCTTGTACAGTTGCCTCCCAGACAGAATACTGACATTGAAAGACCAAAGAGAGGATAGCAGTGCTACTGTGTGTGAACGGTAATGGCAGTGACAAACAGGTGCTGAATGTGGTTGGAAAATCACTGAAACCACATTATTTTAAAACCGAAAAGAAAACTTCCTGTAAAATACTATGCAAATAAAAAAGCGTGGATGGCCATGCTATCATTCATTTTTTGTGGTCCACATAAATTGTGCATGTAAACCATGTATAATTATATCAAAAGGTCTGTTCCTGAAAGTGTTGTTTTTACCACATCAATAATTTCAGAAGTCTTGTTCCTGACACGCAGTATTCCCAAGTATTCCCAGAATGATCGTTTCTGAGAAAGAAATAATGAAAGTTATGTGATGGTTTTGCAACATACGGAAGCGGTAACCTGCACATAGCCTTACCTGTGAAATAGTGTAGTCAGTATAGCAACTCAGTTTGGGCTGGACAGTCTGGGGATTGAATCCCTGTAGGGGCAAGATTTTCCATACCTGTCCAGACTGGCCCTGGGGCCCACCCAGCCTCCTGTACAGTGGGTACCAGGTCATTCCCAGGGGTAAGGTGGCCAGGATATGGTGTTAACCACCCACCCCCATCTAGCACTGAGGTTAAAGAATGATTATAGCTATACCTGTACTCTTCTTTGCCTTCATTTGCAGGTTATAGGGTGAACTTTATTTTACCTTTTACCTGTGCGGATGACCATGACCTTTTTCATGGAGCTTTTAAGGGCACTAGATGCATGCGTGGATGTGCTTGTAGAGAGAAGCAGTTTGTTGTTTGTGGACAGTTGTGCTGTTCATCTGCTTGGTTCGATTTGGGCACCAAATGCAAGAAGGAAGCCGTGTGTTTGATGGACTCGGGAATGGACATTGAACTGAAGGTCAATGTGTGGCAAGCAGTACACTTCACAGTAGTGGCTTGGTGACATTGGTGTAGCTGTGGGCATGAACTTGACACAGAAGCCAACTTGGATTCCAGTATTGAAAAAGATGATGCTGCCCTCTATGAAGACTAGATTCAGCATGAGTGAGTTATGGGAAACAGTGAAGGTGGGAGAGGGAGGTGAATGGAGCCTGAACCAAGGCCAAGCTTTACTGAAGTGCACACTGCTTACAAAACTGTTATGCGTGCAGAATTTGTGGGTGTGATGAACCGCACTTTTTTAAATTTACATTGGCACTGTTTCATCTGAAATGTAAAGTTTCAACTGAAAGCTGTCAATTGCAGATTTCTTTAGAAAAAGTGATTTTTATTTTGTTTATTATTTTTGTAGGTCTAAGTAAAGAAAGTTTTTATTTTTTTTTATTTTATTTTTTCCATGTTTAATGCTTTCCCACAAATGTCATTTTCCCACATTTATTATTATTTTCCTGCTGTCCCATTAGCAACAATGGATAGATATTTCATCATATTTCATTATACATACATTTAGGCTACATTTCCTATGAAATTTATATCTCATATAGAAAAATTGAGGAATTAATAAAGTATGATAAATAGTTGTAATTAGAAGTTTAATGTTTTGTTTGCTTGTTTTATGTTATTGAGATAAATGTGTTTTATTTCTATTGGCTTGTACTGTGTAATTTATCACCACATCTTCTAATTATATTCTTGTATTTTACCACAGTTGCAGCCGCAGCCACAGCCACAGTCAGCTCCTGCACCATACACACAAGGATATCCTGGTCCTGCAGTTCGAACACCTCCAGTGTTTCCTGTCCAACAACAACAACAAACAACACCCAAGCCATTTGTTAATCCATCTGTTTCAAATTTATACCCTACAAACCCTGTTGCCAAGCCTAGTGTTCCACAACCATTTGCGCCAGCTGTAGTACCACCAAAGCCTTTCTCTCCTGCCCCAGAAGTATCGGGAGTCTCTCAGCCCCATGGTGGATTTGCGAATACCAATCAGCCCAACTTGCCAGCTGCACCTGTTGTGACCACCCAACCAGGCAAGTTCTTGGTGTTTTTCATGTGCGTATGTTGAAATTAAATACGCAGTGCATTTTGAAGAAACAGCGATATAAGACTCTTACTATTCCAGAAGGTTGTTAAACATTTTGTAGAATATTATAGTATGGTTTCTGCTTCAAAAATTAAGTATTTTATCAATAGTACTTTATATATTTTGATATACATGGTGATTCAATAGGAGGCAGCCAAATTTCATGGTAAATTCTTTAAATGATCTTGCAAACTTCTATTCACATTGATGCAATTTGGAGCATTTAAGGAATTGTGATGCCTGAGCAGTGGAAGAAGGAGTCAATCATTGTACCTATTTATAAGAAGGGTGATAAAACAGATTGTAGTAATTATCGAGACATACCACTTTTGTCAGCTACATACAAAATTTTATCCAACATCCTTCTGTCAAGGTTAACTACATTACATATGCAGAGGAAATTATTGGGGAGCATCAGTGTGGATTTAGACGTAATGGGTCAACTACTGATCATATATTCTGCATTCATCAAGTACTTGAGAAAAAATGGGAGCACAGTGAGACAGTGCATCACTTATTTGTAGACTTAAAGGAAGCCTATGATTCAGTTAGGAGGGAGGTCTTGTATAATATTCTCATTGTGTTTGGTATCCCCATGAAACTAATAAGGCTAATAAAAATGTGTCTAAATGGAACCTATAGCAGAGTCAGGGAAGGCAAACATTTGACATGTTTCCTATTTAGAATGGTTTGAAAGAAGGAGATGCTTTGTCACCATTCTTTTCAACTTTGCTTTAGAATATTCCATTAGGAGGGTTCAGGCAAACCAGGAGGGCTTAAAATTAAATGGTACACATCAGCTTCTAGTTTAAGCTGATGATGTTAATATATTGGGCAGAAGCATACATGCTATAAAGAAAAACACAGAAGCTTTAGTATTTGCTAGTAAGGAGATTGGTCTAGAAGTAAATGCTGAGAAAACTAAGTACATGGCCATGTTTCGAGATCAGAATGCAGGACAAAATGACAACATAAGGATAGATAATAAATCCTTTGAAAGGGTGGAACAGTTCAAATATTTGGGAACAACCCTAACAAATCGAAATTCCGTTCAGGAAGAAATTACAAGCAGATTGAAGTCTGGGAATGCTTGTTATCATTTGGTGCAGGATCTTCTGTCTTCCAGTTTGCTATCCAAAAATACAAAGATTAAGATATACAGAACTAATTTTGCCCGCTGTTTTGTGTGGGTATGATTGCTCACATTGAGGGAGGAACATAGGCTGAGGGTGTTCGAGAATAGAGTGCTGAGGAAGATATTCGGCCTAAGAGGGACGAGGTAGCAGGGGAGTGGAGAAGTCTATATAACGAGGAACTTTATGGTCTGTACTCACCAAATATTATTTGGGTAATCAAATCAAGAAGAGTGAGATGGGCAGGGCATGTACCACGTACAGGGGAAAGAAGAGGTGCACAAAGGGTTTTGGTGGGGAGTCCTGAGCAAAGGAGACCACTTGGAAGACCCAGGCATAGATGGGAGGATAATATTAAACTGGATCTTCGAGAGGTGGGATGGGGGGGGGCATGGACTGGATTGATCTGTCTCAAAATAGGGAAGGTGGCCGGCTGTTGTGAATGTGGTAATGAATTTTCTGGTTCCATAATATGTGGGGAATTTCTTGACTGGCCGATGACCTGTTAGCTTCTCAAGAAGGACTTTGCACTGTGGAGTTAGTTAGTTAGTTAGTTAGTTAGTTAGTTAAGGAATTCTGACAGTTTGAGTTACATTGGGACACGTTTTTCTCCTAGTACTTTAGTTTTCACCTGTCAGTATCGTTCCACCAATGCTGCATCCTCGTTCGTCTGTCACTGATGCTGTACATCATAGACATTGACAGCATTGATAAATCAAACACTTGAACATGACAATGTGAAGGCAATATAACACTGAACAGAAATAAGTTTTCTTTTGAAAAGTTTCACAACTTAAATGTGAAATTAAGTGGATGTTATTTAATAATGAAACATGTAGCGTGTAGTGCACTCAATATAGTGACCAGGCTACAGGCTGGACCACCAAGGAATTGTGTTTCAATTTCTGGCATGGGCGAGAGGTTTTTCTGTCAAAGTGTCCAGATCGGCTCTGGGGCCCATCCAGCCTCCAATTCAATGAGTACCATGTGCTCTTTCCTTGGGTTAAAGCAGCAGGGGTGTGAAGCTGATCATGTCTTTCTAGTGCCGAGGTTAAGGATTAGTGTAGCTTTACTTTGACTGTTTCCATATACCGTATATTCTCGAATCTAAACCGCACCCGAATCTAATCCGCATCCAGTTTTTGGCGACTTCTTAAACGAAAAGAAGTTAGTTCGCGATTCTAATCCGCACCTTTCCTTCAACCACCCCTTGCCCACGGGGCGACTGATTGAATAATATTGGATGTTACCAATGTGTTAAAATCCGACGCTACGCCTGTGGCCGATGAGTCATACCGATAGAGGCGGGGCCTTTCTCAACAGACGTGCGCAATCTCGTCTGAAGCCAGCTGATCTTTAGTTGTTGAAACGTGGGAGGTGCTTGTTCCAATTTGTCGTGTACCGTAGTTATGGAAGAGGGACACCTGAAATCTAAACGACTCTCACATACGGCAAAGTTCAAACGTGAAGTTATTCGGTGCGCAGAGGAGAATGGAAACCGCAAAGCCGCTGCAATTTTTGGAGTTGATGAAAGCAACGTTCGACTATGGCGGAAACACAAGGCAGCGATCAACGGGTGTGAGGCGTCACGAAGGAAATTCACTGGACCCAAGAAAGGACGATTTCCTGAAATTGATGATGCAGTCTTCACGTTTTTTCAAGAGAGAGGCAAGACTGGACTGTTTGTGAGTTATGATCTACTCGCGAGGAGGCGATAAAGAAGGCCAGATCTTTGAACATTCCTCGAATTATGAGTGATGACGGCGAGTCTGATGAATAATAAATTATAATAATAAATAATAAAATAATAGATTATTGTATTGTATTGTTCTTACGTTGTTTATTAATTACGTTAATTACGTTATTGTTATATTGTACAGCAGCTCAATCATTTTTCCAAAATCCAGCTCTAGACCGCGAATCTAATCCGCACGCGAATCTAATCCGCATCTGATTTTTTAGCCCTCTAAGACTGTAAAAAAAGTGCGGATTAGATTCGAGAATATACGGTACTTTCATGACATGCAGAGGGACAACTTAGATGTTACAAAACAGGAATGTTCATGAATAGGGTGCTGAGGAAGGTATTTGTGCCTGAGAGAGAGGAAGTAACAGGAGGCTGGAGAAAACTGCATAGTGAAGAGCTTCATGATTTGTACTACTTGCCAGATATCATTAGGGTGATCAAGTGAAGGAGGGTGAGATGGGTGAGGCATGTGGCATGCATGTGGAAGAAAAGAACTACACACACGAGTTTTGGTTGCGAAACCTGAAGGAGAGGGAATGATGGAAGGATAATTCTGAAATGGATCTTAAAGCAATATGTTTGGATGGTGTGGACTGGATACATCTGGCTCAGGATAGGTGCAAGTGGTGGGCTGTTATGAACATGGTAATGAACCTTTGGGTTCCATAAAAGGCAGGGAATTTCTTGACTGGCTGAGGAACTGTTAGCTTCCTAAGAAAGAGGGGATTGGTTGCAACATTGTGCTCATGTGTGTTTAAGTCACAGGCAACACTTAGAACACTTTTTGTAACATGTTTCATAGTTAAATAACCCTTGTTTTACTTTTCATTGAAGTTATTTTGAAAAATTGCAAGAAAATCCTTCTTTGTGCTTTATCTTTATCTTAATTTCACACTGCCATGGCTACTTATTCTGTACTCAACCCATGCCAATAGGAAATTTTTACTCAAAATCATTTCATTATTGTATTCATGAACTTTGCTGCTTTCATCCTGAATTTACCTGTAAAAGCCTAGGAAATGGTTGTGTAGTGCACACTTGCAAGTGTTCTACACTGAATCAAGCAAATAACTGTGTGAAGAAAGTTGGTATTGTTACTCTAGGTGCTACTGCAACATATGCTAGGTCCTACTGTCCACTGGAACCAAGTGTTTATCAGAAGGCCTGGGAATCAGCCCAGAGTAGAGATAGAGCGACAGATGTTCAGAGGTGGAGTAAGTAACCTTGACTCCACGGAATGTTGAATAGTGTTGCTGTTTTGTCATGTAGACTGCATTTCTGTAGTTTTTTTGTGGGATTCTTTTATAGTATTGTTTAAAACGTCACAACAGAGATGAAGCTGCAAATATATTGAAAAGGAAGAAGTAGATTTTTTCTCTGCTAGTTGTTGAGTAGTGTTATCTGTGCAGTTATGTGATGGAGCTTAAATGCACTATTGTTTGAAATTCATAGGCTCTTTGTGGTGTTTGAGTATACATGTGTTGAAAGTAGGATGGCTAGAAATACAAGTCCTTTGACTGTTGATCCATCATGTGGGAATGTTAGATCAGACTCATGGCATTTCATGACAGTGGTAGTGATGTGTTTTACACACTTTAATTGTTATTTAACCTTGGCTCAGTTTGCATATGGCAAGGAGGTAATCTTCCTGTATCTCATACCTTGCTTGTCGCAGGTGTTTGCTATCAGTATGTCTTTATGTTTGTGTTCTTTGATTTCCAAATGCATGAACTAACAGTCTGTGAAAATGGGGAGGTGTAGGAGTGAAAGTGCAGATGTGAAAAACCATTCCGTGCACAGCAGTAGGTCATTTAAATGCCCATATGTGGTTTTAATTATTTAAATGCAAGCATGCTATTTGTTTGTCCTGTACTTAATATATGTATTTGCAGGATTATTTTTTCTGAAAAGTTTGAAATAATAATTATGGTTCATGTGATATGAAACCTTCTAGTACAGGATTTAAAATTCTATATTCTTGATATAAGTTTTCTATTTTTTGCAGCAGTTGCTGAGCAGATAATGGTCTTCTTTTGGGTTTCTACACTGTGTAATTGTTAAATATTGCAATGTTGCAGAGGAACATGAGAATGTTGAACCACTACATAATCCAGAAACCCAAAAGAAAACCATAATTTAAAATTCTTGTAATTTAAATGAAATGTAAGGCATGTAGTGTATCCATACAGTGTGTTGTAATTAGTAAATTTAAGAACACTTTTTTTAACCTTTATCCTCCTGGGGCATTTAAATTTTAGTGCATGGTTTATGAAAAAAATTATTGTTTGAACAGAAAGAGATAAAATTATGAAGTAAACAGCATTTTGTGGAAAATAAAACAGAGATTATGCAGTACGTCTTAGAAATGCAGTAAATTTCCTTGTTGCCTAAATGTATGAAGTGAATTTCTAGCGGTGTTTTCCTGTGTGCATTCGCATATGTGAACACAGGTCTGTAAAAGGTTAATAATGCAGTTCCTGTGCTTTCCTTGTAATCAGTCAGGTTTGTAGATTTTGTGAAAGTTCACTCCTTTTTCTGCTGCGTTGAATTTTTCAATGAGTACAGCACATCTGTTATGATTTCTAGTGCAAACTATATAAATTTTTATCTTTTGCAATCAGCACGGTAAATTCTTTCTGAGGCGGACTATTTGAAACATCTTTTTGTCCCTGTAGGTGCATTTTCTGAGGGCTTAAGAAATACAGTTTATGTTAGACAAGATTTGAGGTTGTTACAACGGTGGCTTTGAACATTAATGTCTCCTCGGATGTGGTGCTGAGGAGTGTGGTAGAAATTTACTGAAATTTGCATCTTTAGGGTGGATGGGGGCAGCTGGTTTGCCTGAAACATCAATAAATTTCAGCCACATTACACAGCATCACATTCCAGAAGACAGTAATCTTAATTAAATTTAGATCTCCTGAGCATCTATGAAAATGAAGGTAACATTAGGCTATCAATGTGTTTCATACTGACACACTGCATGTTTTATCAGTCGCCATTAACTCACCCGTGGTTGCTGGATGCTTACATTTTTTGAGTATCAGACCTACTCTTCATTATAGTCTAGTCGATAGCACCCTTGCTTCATATTTGGATGGTTCTGCATTCAAATCTTGACCCACAGACTCGTTATCTTGGCTGAGGTTATTTGTGGTTTCCCTCACTCCCTTCAGGCCAATGCTGGGATAGTACTTCAAATTTGGCCATGATTGCATCCTTCCACATTCTTTCCAATTTACATAGGTGGATCAAATAGTTCTTAGAATTTAGTCTTATTTAGATAACCACACTTCCTGGGGTTAGAGGTCACTGGCATATACTGTGCATTATCTGTGGAGGAAGTTGGAACAAGTTCTGACATCATAGTATACTGCAGTCAGCCACGGAGCAGAAGCGTGTTGCCAGTGCTTGTTGTGGTGTCTCAGTTTGAACCATGGGTAAACGTAATTGCTGTTGCAAACTGTGGAAATCAGCAGCAAAGCTTTTTTAAGGCTCATTGCTGTTTATGGAGATCAAGCTTTTAAGAAATCAGCTGCATGTGAGTGCTGCGACTAATTTAAAGGTTAAAGGTTAAAGAAGATGAGTGCAGTGGCAGGCTGGCAGCATCAAGGAATGATAAAAATGTGGTCAAAGTTTGTACAGTCATGCAATCAGATCAGTGTGTAATGATTGAACAGACAGCAGACAAAGTCAGAATTTTATACAGATTGGTTAGGGGCATTCTGAATGAGGAAGTAATGGAGAAACAATTGGATCGTGCACAGTGGTAAGGTGCCGTTCCACAACTCCCTCGCAGGACAGCAGTTTTTGGTGGGGAACCAAATTCTACCCATCCGGCAACCACATTATTCTCCAGATATTACTGCATGTGACTTCTGGCATTCCTAAGACTCAGGATTGGGCTTAAAGGTAATTGTTTTGAATCTGCGGAAGAAATTCAGCAGAACTCAACAGCAGGTCTTACAGCAATCCTAAAAGAGGACTTCCACCAAGGACAGTACTGCTGCAGCAACTGTACGTGCAGAAGGGCAGTACTTCAAGGGTGACTAGGTTAGATTTCATACATGTCCTGGGAACTTCTTGATCTTCCCATGTATTATCCACCAATCATCATGCCCAGTCTTCTGAGTTACTAACAGCATAATTGACCCTTTCCACTTGAATTAATTTGCACTGCTACCCTCTTGGCACTTGGATTTTCCTTATTTACATTTAGGCATGGCATTCGTAAAAAATTTATATGGCCAGGTGGAGACAATTAGCACAACCATATGTTTTTTCTAGTTACCAACAATTGGCAGAAGCTGTCAGAAATATAAGAACAGTGGTGTGACAGCTCCAACGTAATGAGCTGTGAACGGTACAGTTGGCAGGTGGATCTGCTTGACATACAAGCTAGTTTGTTGTATTTGAGGGCTACCTTTAGAGTTGAAGTGGGAAGGGTAATAGAAACCATAAGTACATAAAAAAATCTGCATATTCATCTATCAACAAGAAACATCTGAGCTATATTTGTACCTAATTCAGAAGGTCTGTGATAAAAATTGTCCCTCACATTAACGTTTGAATATTTTGACTCCAAACTTTTATGCTGTAATGTGATTTGATCTACCTACCCTTGACTAAGAGTTAGTAGTTAGTAGCTACACCACATTGTTGCCATTATTGCCTTGAATATGCCTGTTTGTGAGTACCTTATATAGTGGTAATAATGCAGTGGTATCAGCAGTGTTGTTTATGATCTTAGTAACCACTGCCTGTTACAGAAATCAGTTTAATTTGACTGCTTTGTGAGCTTTGTCTCCCATTTTGTCACGTGTAATGTAGTAGCTATGAATACTTCTCTGTGGAATGTGCAGATACATCATTGTCCATATTTGTAAACTGTGTTTATGTGAAATGTTCACAGATGGGGCCACACCACATCTCGCAAACCGTATGTTCTTGACCCGTCTGTACAGACTGGATCCCAGTATGGTGGTGCAGGTGGTATGTACCCAGGTGGCTTCAATGCACAGCCTGTACCAAACAGCCCAGCAGTACCATCATATCCTAACAAACCAGCCGGTGGAATGTATCCATCTGCAGATATTTATACTCCTGCAGATAATGTAAATTCACAGCCTGCTATTGTAAACCCCGGTATTCCTCCTCTGAATTTTGCATCTGGTTGGAATGACCCGCCAGTTCTGAAGAATTCTTCTCGGACCCAGGTACATAAACATTGCTGCATGTCTGTATTGGATCTGTTCTCTGTTCTTTGAAAGGCTATGGATTCATAGTCCTCCAGGTACATGTGAAGAGAAAGTTACAAGTTATTGTAGTGGGATCTTTTGTGGATGCACACTGAATTAGAAGGATCCATGACTTCCATCATATAGACCAGGGGTCGGCAAACAATTTTTGTAAAGGGCCAAATAGTAAATATTTTAGGCTCTGCGGGCCAAGAGGCAAACTCGAGGATATTTATGTAGGTAGGCCTACTTAAAGAACAAGAAAAAAAACAAGTTTTCACAAATGTATTGAACAAAATGTAACGTAATAATAATAATAATAATAATAATAATAAGTAGACTACAATTGTTTGAAATACAGCTCTACTAATGAGAAGAATGGAATTGCTTTTTTTGAGATAACATTTCACCAAATTGGGGTTCAAAGTTAGTACTCCGTATCATCACAATTGATTGCAAATGTTCACTGGAAACGCTGCCGAATTATAACTGCGTGTCGTCACAGCAGAGGCCACCAAGCAGCGTGCGAATGCGAAGCTATACGAGCGCCACATACGGTTCCGTTATAGCGCGTACTTTGAAATTTTAAAGAATTTGAAAATGTAAAGTCCATTCTTAGCTCGCGGGCCGTACAAAAAGAGGCGGCGGGCCGGATTTGGCCCGCGGGCCGTAGTTTGCCGACACCTGATATAGGCCATAGTTTGTAAATTTTATTCACAGAATATTTATACAAATCACTGTGTATTGTAACTGACACTGGGTGCTTGTGATCTGACTTCCCATATGAAGCTTATAGTACAGTCAGATAAATCCACCATGAATAATATCTGATCCCACAATTAATTTTTACTGCCTTGAGTGATTGTTGTTAATGTTTTGTCCCTGTTGGGTGGAGAAAGTATTTTCTTTTACAAATGCTGCTGGATTGTATACATGATAACCCAATGTAGGACACCATATTTTGTGACAGCTGTGTATCTTTGTATGGATAGTCAAGACTTTACCATATGGGTCTCTTGAATATACATGGATCACTCCATAAGTTATATCAACTTGTTTTTTATAAGCCATGTGGCAACATGTGAAATGGTGTATATACATTTGAAAGAACGTACCATGTATTGGTAAATGTTACCATCAGATGGGGGTACATGTGCAGGACTGCACACACATTTTTACGTGTAAACATCACTGCATTGACCATCTTGTTTGGAAAGTGGGACAGTGTCTGCACGTGAAAATAGCAGTTCTGTGGAGCAGAATTGCACCGGAGTGCCATGTAGAGCTTTTTGAAACATTGGGTGATCATGATGTACCATACTAAACACTCCAAGGTGGGTACAGACATTCAGAAGTGGAATAGTATCTAATGCTGCCATGTATTGTAGTGCGCAGTCCATGTCCGTGGCCATAAATTAACAGTGTATGGTAAAAGACGTGCTGGACTGTGAAGGAATTAGCTGAGCTTTTGGGTGTGCAGTACTCCAAGTGTTACAACAGGACTTAGAGATGTGCAAGATTGCTGCCAGGTGCATACCCCATCATTTAAATGAGGTGCAACACTGGATGCACTATGAGGCTTGTCATATCAATCTAGAGTGATTTAATTGTAAAGAGGACAACATGTTAAACTGGCTAATTGCAATCATTGAAACATGGACAAGGTCCTTCAAACCAGAACTCAAAGAACACTCCTCCAAAGGCATCACCCACAGTCACCACAAAAACGCAAGGTTTGACGAGGTCAGTCATCCATGAAGCTGATGATCATTTTGGCATACTGCATCAAAGGTGTTCTTGTGTATCATCACATTCCACAGAGTCGGACTGTGAATACACAGTATTACAAGTCATACCTGCAGTACCTCGTACATTGTGTGGGCAGGGAGAAGTGTTCTATGCCTATTTAAAATATCATTGTATGTGGTAGTAGGCAGATACTGTTAAAACCATTTCCCATGTTGGGTGTGGGAAGAGTTGCAACACCTTTGCTCTTCACCTGACCTGAGTCCATGTAACTACAATCTGTTTCCCAAACAGAGAGGACATTTTAACAGCATTTTGGCACGAGGTGGCAAATTTGCATGTCAGGTATGCTGATGTTTGCTGCCTTCCCTGTCATTGTCAGTGGACCATAGATAACATTGAGGACTACTTTGAAGATTGTTAACAGTTTGTACAAATAGTTTCTGTTGTACTCTCTGTTCCCTGTTCCCTTTGTGTGCCACAATACAAGATCAGTTGCTATCACAGTAGAGATAGAAGGTTTGGAGACCAAGGACTTCATCATGAGAATGGAGGCAGTATGTTTCTCCAGAATGTTTGCACCCATCCACCAGACTACACGGTGTCATAACCCACAGGAATCAATTGCAGGTGTTTCAAAGTAAAGTACACAGGTTAATATTTTGACCTAAGAAAGTTAAAGTGATGATGGGCTGGGCATATGGCTAGGACCGAGAGACAATGCGTACAGAATCCTGGCAAGGAAAATCTGCTTGGAAGACAGATGGAGATATGTGAAAAACAGTAAGATTGATCATAGGGAGATATATTGTGAGGATGGCAGGGGATATAACTGGCTGAGGAGTGTCCAGTAGTGGCCTTTGATACTGGTGGTGTTGAACCAGCAGGTTCTGCCATCAGTTAGTAAAATTCCCTGACTATTTTAGTTACACCATTTTTGTGAAATGTTTGTGTGTTCTATGTCTGATGTCACTTTTCTGTTCTTTCCCAAGCTTGCCTATTACGACTTCTTACTTGTAAGTACATGTGGCTTTCTAATAGTGCCTGTTTCTGTGTAATGTAGGCTGTTCGCTCTGAACCAGTTGTAGAAATGTCTGCTGAACATGCGGGTACCAAAAAGTGGAATAGCTTGATTTTTCACAAGGTATAGCAAGCATGCTGCTTGTGGCTGTAATTAACCCATCCTCCTTTCACTATGCCATGTGGCTTTCGCATGTACATCATAACAGTGCCTTGAGAAACTGAATTTTTATCGTTCTCATATGTAGGAATTTGATATTTCTTGTTGTCTGCCTTTTTATGCTTTCTTTGCTTGAAATGTGTGAAATATATCACACCTGTCTGTCTGTCTGTCTGCATGTGTTTTTGGCAAAATTGCTCATCAGATTTTGATGAAATTTGTTATTGGTAGTCTGTGTTAGTGCTTTCCAGTGAATTTAATTTATGTGAGTTGCATTTAATTCATTCAAATTTTGTTAAATATAATCATAAATTTATTTCATTAATAAATAACATTTTATTAATAGGCTACATATTTCACTGCAAGGTACATTATGCTGAGGCCATAAATAATTATTTATTTTATTGATTTATTTATTTATTTACTTATTAATTTATAGTTCTTTAAACAATGCTCTAAGTCTATGTAGTGTCCAATCATAGGATAATTTTATTGGAGAGGATGTGGAAGGATGTGGTTATGACCTTATTTGGGATACTGTCCCAGCATTTGCCTGGAGGGGATTGTAGAAAACCGGGAAATACCTGCTGAAGATAAAGTATTCTGTGTTCTTGAATGTGACACCTTGTAGTCTGGTAGAAATACACCAAAATTTTGGATGAATGTTCTGCCTCCATATTCAGTGTGGAAGAGGGACCACTGAACTTCTACCTTTCATATGTGTACAGTACAGTCCAACGAAATGTTGGTAAATTTCTGTCAGGCTACATGCATCACATCCCCGAAAACAGTATTCTTTGTAGTCATTATCATGAGAACCTTAAATCTGACTTAGTCAGGGTAGTTGGTGTCCTGGCCAAGATTCAAACTACACATCTCTTAAATACAAGTCAAGAAGTGTTACTTCATGATTCATCTGGCTGGATTATTTGTGTCTTTTATATCTGTTAGATCCATTTCAGTATTCTCAAGTTCTGTGTGAAATTACTCTCCTTGATGCATGTAGATTGTATGCATGTGACAACATTGCACAAATAATTGTGTGAGGGTGATGTTAATTACATACAAAAAATATAAGATTGTGTTCTACTCCTAAATTCAAGTCAATAAACATATGGTTGCAGCCATTCTGTTAGTGACAGATATTACCAGAAAAATTACCTCAGCTACTAGAGAATGTACCATTGGCAATGCAGCATACAATGTGGTTTATGCACAATTGAGATCCTGTTTGTTTTACATGCAATGTCACGCAATGTTTGGACTGTCACTACCCAGATCAATGGGTAGGATGAAACAGACTGATACTGCAACCTCCGCAATTGTCAAGTCCCATTCATGCCAACTTCTACCTGTGGTGTCATCTGAAGGGCATAGTTTACTTGACAAGATTCAGCATGTGGTGTGAACTTTGACATTTGATTGAAGTGGCTCCAGCTTCAATATGACAAATGCCTGAAATTCTCCGCAGGTATTGATTATGCATTTGAACTAACAAAGAGCATTTTCAACAGCGTTTTTGAACAGTTCATCAACATTAGGATGCTGTTATGTTGAAATGTGATGTCTCATAAATAAAGGTGCTCCTAATTACTGTCTCACATGATTTACTAATGCTTCCCATTCTATCTGACAAAGCAGTTACAACCATATGTTCGTAGGAACATAAGGCTTCATTTTAGGAGTAGAAAATGGTACTTAATATTCACTATATGTAATGAATGGTTACTCAGTAGAGTAATATTAAATTGTATCAATGTCTCACTACCAACTAAATGCACAGTATTTAAAAAACCAATATAAGGTTTCTTAAAATCGTCTAAAAAGCCCCTACATATGTTTCGGTTTCTAGAAAACCATCATCAGGAGGGTCACATAATTGCACTTTTTCAAATTACGTCCATGCGTTCGTCTATCAGCACCCGCAATGCAGTTCACCACTTTCACTCCTGCTATTTATAGTATCACTTATGAGCACCATATGTTAAACTAAGAATAAAAACTGCGACAAATACACAAATAGTGGAATCTATAGCCTAAAATGTAACACATGCAATAAATATTATTTGGGTCAAACCGGACGTGCCTAAAAGCAAGGTTTACTGAACATAACAGATACATTAAAACAGATGACCCAAAATCAGCCTACACCCTACATATCTTAAATAACCAACATGAATACACCACAATACAGAACAGTATGGAGCTAATAAAACCATGTAAAAAAGGATGGAATATTAATATAACAGAAAATCTCTACATACAGCTATACCATCAACAGCATATATTGATCGAGGAACAGAATCCAGTGGAGGAGAACCCCCTGTTCAGATTCATTACCCCCACCCCAACCAATACATAAGCATTGACAGCAGACATACCTTCATAACACAGTGCACATCAAACCCGTACAGTACGCACCATAGCAAGACAACATAGGAAACAACAGGTATGTCATTCAAGTTATCAAAATTATTAATATGTACGAGATACGTAATATACAGTTTCTAATTTCTAAACTTATTTGACTTACAGTAATACACAACACCATGATTCTTCAACATATCTAACGACAAGCGATGCTATAGACTCTCCACCATAAAAACACAACGAGAACAGATCAGTGATAGTGCACGATATATTTCACAATTTTAATATTTATTCATTTTATTCTTATTTTAACATATGGTGCTCATAAGTGATACTATAAATAGCAGGAGTGAAAGTGGTGAACTGCATTGCGGGTGCTGATAGACGAACGCATGGATGTCATTTGAAAAAGTGCAATTATGTGACCCCCCTGATGATGGTTTTCTAGAAACCGAAACATATGTAGGGGCTTTTTAGACAATTTTAAGAAACCTTATATTGGTTTTTTAAATATTGTGCATTTAGTTGGTAGTGAGACATTGATTAGTGAAAATGCACGGTGAACCTAGAATAAAAATTAATTAAATTGTATGTTTGAAATGTGTTGTGTGTTGGTAATAAAACAGTGTTATGTGAAGACACCTTTCAATACTGAATTGGACTTTACGTGTCTTTTGACTGTTGGTATACATTTTAAGATCTGTTTATGTTTATATCCTATATAGACTGGTACTTTGTGTAATTATTTTTATTATGTTATTATTGCACAGGTCAACGAAGTTACTCTTAATGTAAAAGAAGGCTGACTTTTTAAATTAATTCTTACAAGCTGATTCCAATCTGGATGCAAAGATTTTGCATCACTTCACAGTTGTGTGTTATGTGTACTGAATTTGTAGCCAAAACAGTGCATTTTTATCACTTTTGTAATTTATCTTAATTTATTGTAATTTCTGTGAACCATAATGTGAGACTGTTATGTTTATTAGTGATTTGTTGTCATTTAAGTAACATTATTTAAAACTGCATAATAAGAGGTATGTACATGTATGTTTGTGTGTTAACGCATACAGAGAAAAGTAGAGGATGACAAAAATTTGTGCGTTTCATAACTTTTAGACTGTCATTTTTGTGATCAGTGTACCTGATTTAGTGAAAAACCAGCTTATTTTGTATATGATGTTGAAGTAATGTGAAAATTCCTTGTTTGTAGTGCATTTGATTCTTTGATAAAATGCTGTAGGAAAGTTGGAGTTTTGGCTTTGTTTTGATGAGGTGATGTGCACTAGATAAGAGTCCGCTGTGAGTTCTAGAGTTTGTGTCCAATTGTTAGTCTGCAAGTTAGTTCTAGAGTTTGTGTCCAATTGTTATTCTGTGAGTGAGTTGTAGAGTTTGTGTCTGATAGTCTGTGAGTTAGTTCTAGAGTTTGTGTCTGATTATTAGTCTGTGAGTGAGGTAGCCTATTTACAAATATTTTTTGAAGAAGCAAATGGTTGACAGTCGTGTTTTTTGCAGCCGAAAGCGGACTACTTACCACAGAATCCTATTACACATCCTCTGTATGGCACTGCACCACAAGAACCTGCTCCTCCTGCGATGCAAAATGTACGTATCTACTTTAACTCTTATGGAACTTACCTTTAATTTATTTGGCATTTAAAATACTAATGTATCTTCCAAAATAGCATGTTGATGTTTTCCAAAGTGTTTAAAGTGTTTACAGTATAGAACGTATTTATTTGTGTTTACTTGTTTGTTTCTTCTTTCCTTCACTCTTTCCTTTCTTCCTCCCTCTTGCATGTCTTTCTCCTACTGTTTCACTTTCCCCATACAAGTTGGCTGAAGCAGTGACACTGCTGTCTTGCATTCAGGAGCTGTCCATTTTTACTGGTACACTGACTATCCTGACTGAGATTTTTTGTGGTTTTTTTTTTTTTTTTTTTTTTTTTTTTTTTTGTAGTTCCTCCAAACTAATTCCAGGTTGGTACCTTAAAATATGCCATAGACACTTCCTTCCATATCCTTCCCCAGTTTATCATCATGCAGTATTTTGATAGTATATAGTTGTTGATTGGTATTGTCATTAAATAATCTATATATACAACATACTGACACTGTTACCAAATAAACCCTAAGTTCTAACACCACCAACCTAACAGTTGCTCAACTAGTCAAATTTCCTGCATTTTATGGACCCCAAAGGTTTGTTACTATCTTCGCAAGATCCTGCCTCTGGTCCCTCTCCTGATCCAGATGAGCCCATTTCACACCTTCCCACCATATTTATTTAGGATCTGTTTTAATATTATGCTCCCATCATTGCCTAGCTCTTCCAAGTGGTATCTTTCCTTCAGGTTTCCCCAACAAAAACCTGTATGCATTTCTCTTCTCTTCCACGAGTACCGCATGCCTCACCTAGCTCATCCTTGATTTGATCATTATTGTGATGTTTGTTCAGTACAAATGATGAAGCTCCTGATTAGTCAGCTTCCTCCTGCACCCAGTTCTGTCCACCCTTTTTGGTTGAAACATTCTTCTTTGCACTCAAAGAAGGCATTTTGGTCTTTTGTTGGCCCTGCCAGGGCTTAGGTGATTAGTTGCCAGCCTCTCATCAAAGAGGCCTGGATTCGATCCCAGGCCAGTCCATGTGGGATTTGTGATGGAAAAAGTGGCACTGGAACAGGATTTTCTCAGAGTGCTTTGGTTTTCCATTATTAGTATCATGTCGCTAATGCTCAGTACCCATAATTCGTTCATCTGTAATCAGTGGTATATAATCCTAGCTACTGACAGCATTATTAGCCCTTTGGTCCCTGAAGTCGACTATAGTCAATGCATAGTGTGATGTTGAGAAAACTGAATGTTGACTAAAATCATTGTCATGAACATGCAACATAATGGTGGCTATTTAAATTGTGGATGTTTTGCAGAGTGCACTGGGCACTTAATTCCAGCACTAAAGGGTTAATTGAAACACTGCTCTTTTCTTTCTTCTGTTTCTTCTGATCTCCTCCTCTGCCTACTTTATGTCCTGTCCTGGTCTCTCCCCATCTGTTTTTAATTGCATCAGATTTGTTTGTGGAGTGGGTGAGATGTGTGTCTCATTTGGAGGCAGATTATTGAGTTAAACTGAATACAGGTCTGAATGATTGTGTTCCTAATCACTAACCAACCTTGGCTGCGCATGGTGTCCTGGAACTGCTGTTTGACTGGACAGGTTGGCGTAGTGGTGACACACTAGACTTGTAGCTAGGAGGTACCCTGATTCAAATCTTCCCTGTGATGGCAGCTATCGTACCTTTCATCAGTTCTTCAAGGGAAAGAGTGCCTTGATTGGGGTGACTGCTTGTTGTCAAATCCTTTCCGATTTATCTATCAATCAACTTGTTCGTCATTGGTGTATACTCTTTAATACTGATAGCATGTTAAATAATCCACAAAGGCAGCTGCTATCCCATGTCCTGCCATGGCTGAACATTATGGCAGTCAAGTGAGTATGGAAACAACTGTAATTTCAGATGGGTGTGAATGGTGGGTATGTTGACCCATTGGTTGGGGCTCCATATCAACCCCAGCAAGTGTACCAACAGCAACAACAACCACAGCAGCAATATGTGCCCCCAGTTGCACCAACTAGAGTGGCTGAACCCCCCAAACCAAAAGGGCCTATCCCTGAGGAGCATATGTATCTGCAGACAGTATTTGAGGAACTACGGAACAGGTGTGCATGTAGTGCGACCAATCCAGTAAGTACAGCCTAATTTTATCAATTCTCTTAGTGTTCCATCTGACTGAGGTTTTTTTTTTTGGTCTTCCTTAATCCCTTCAGGCAAATGATGGCATAGGCCTAATACATAAAATTTGGCCAGGATTGCTTCCTTTCTAATTTATTATTCACTGGTCATCGCAACACTCATTGTTGTATGCCCTGCGATACCGATGTCATTTCATTGACCATAAATGTGAGGAACTTCCATTCCTAAGCTATTCAGGTCAAGACTACTCGATGCAGTGCCTTTTTCAAACATATTGTTTATTGTCTTTTTAAATATATGGAATACTAGGCTCTCTTCATTGTTCATAGTTCTCATTAAGCTACCTGGGTGTCATCATTGTCATTGTCATGCTCATCATCCTGCCATCAGAAAGAGTTGAGGTTCCACCTACCCCACATCAGAAATCAATCCCTCCATTATCAGGTCAGGCAGGAAGGTTAAGTAGATTGTAGCTGGAATACAGGTCACTGGCTGGTTGGTTAGTCAGTGGATTGGGCCTTCATTGGCTGTGTTGCACGGTACTGAATATATGATCTTTCAGCGTTTCCTGTATGCTGCCATAAGTCTTTGACTTTCATAGCCTTCTGGCAAATGTCCACTTTAGAAGCTTTCTGGCAATGGTATGTACATGGTGCAATCAAAGAGTTTCTGGACTGACCACAAGATGACACTGCTGCTGTTAGCATGAACTTCTCCCACTAAAAGTAGATAGGGTGGAGTCTGCTGCATCATTTCCTGCTTTGAATCAGGCTGTAGCACATGTGATTGCTGAGTTATGTCTTGTTAAGTACAAGTGTGTGTTGTCCCATTTGTGATTTTGGCATGCTTAGACAATGGCAGACTTGAAAGAACAGTGCGTTCAGATCAGATTTTGCTTTAAACTGGGGGAAAATGGTACAGACATTTTTTTAATATGAAAATAACATTTGGAGAGTAGACAGTGGGAAGAACACAATTTTTTGAGAGGGCTTAAACTTACAAAGTGGTATGACCTCTGTTGAAAATGATAAATGCTCTGGACATAATCAAACAATCAGTGAGGGAGCAAAACAGGGGAGAACATGGATCAAGTGATGGAACTTGTCCTAAAAAATGGAAGAATCACTATGCATGAACTTGCTAACATACTAGGAATTTTATTCGAGTCAGTTTAGAGCATTTTGAAAGATAGTCTGAACGTGCGTCAGATTGCTGACAACTTAGTGTTCTGCCTGTTGAGTGAGGAGTAGAAGGAGAACCATTTCATCATGTGCCAGAACCTTCAAGACCCTCCAGACTCACAAGATTTAGCACTGTATGTCTTCTTTCTTTTCCTGAAACTCAAGATAGTGTTAAATGGATGGAGATTGAATGATATCACCATAATTCAAGGAAAATTGCGGAACACGCTTGCCGAATTTCAGACGGTGGACTTCATGAAATGCCTTGAATGATAGTGCAATTGCTGTGCTGACTGTATAAGTCCCACAGAGACTACACTGTAGGGGATGCCATTGATTAGAAGGTCAGTATTGTAGTTACGGAGAAATCAATTCAGTCCAGAAACTGTTTAATAGCACTGCATATTTACTGCCACGTTATGATTGCCTGCTGAAAGTTGTATCTTTACCGCCTTATGGTCCGTGACATATCTTATATCGGTTTATATATCAGAACAACAGATGGTAGGAGTTTTATATTTGCCCCTACCAAAATGTCCTTATTTTGATATTTGTGCACATTAATTTGTAACTGGTGGGAGTGAGGTTGGAAATAAAACTGGAACGCGTTAAACATAGCAGTCCAACAGTGTACTATCATATTCTCTACTTGTGCATTCCATGAGGCATATGGAGAAGTGGAGGTATAGCTACACTAATTCTTAATCTGAGCACTAGGTGGAGGTGAGCAGTCAGCTTCATGCCTTGACTGCTTTTCCCCTGTGGAAATTGTACCCCGTACCCATCGAATAGGACACTGGCTGGGCCCCAGAGCCAGTCTGGACATTTAGGAGAAGAGAAAAATGTTCTGCACCTGTGGGAATTGATCAACAATTCCTCAGTTGTCCAGTCCATAGCCTAGTCACTATACCAACTGAGCTATCATAAGATGTCTGTTAATATTTGTTAACCCATTCTGACCTAATAATGAGCCTTGTTGTGACCAAAAGGGTAACTAGCTGATGAGTCTGACTTGACTTTCACTTGACTTTTTCCACATAGTTTTATGCTTCTGGGCATTTAAATAAGATTCCAAGACCATGAAGTGGCCACTTAAACACCATCTCAAGAGGTACTGGGTGCTGAGTTTAAACTTGTTAAGGAATGTTCTTCTGTTTCAGCAACTAAAACGAAAATTAGAAGATGTGTCTAGAAAGCTGGAGAGCCTGTATGATGCCCTGAGGGAATCCAAGGTACAGGCTTGTATTTCATGTTACTGTTAAGTCAGTGTGACTGTATAAAACTGTGAACAATATGGGAACAGTGTTAATATTTACATATGGCTAAAGCATGCAGAATTTTTTAACTGTGCGTTCATTTTGCTGGTAACTACTGCATGAAGTTTGGGTGATCTGGCATACTAATAACACGTTTGATTTTGAAGATTGCTGTCATCTGGAATGTGACACAATGTAGTTTGGTAGAAGGGTACTGCTATTTCAGGAGAACAGCAGGTTCCTCTCAAAACTTAGCACATTTCTACCAGACTACATGGCATCACATCCCAAAAGACAGAAGTCTTCATATTCACTGCCATGAACATTTCATACATCGGCATCTAATTTTGTTTTGGAGGTGTGCAGTGTGAAGCAACTGGGTGACCAGATGTTTCAAATGAGACTCCTCACTGTTCCTCTCTGTCCTTTAAATTAATTTATCTTCCTTTTCTTCACCCCTTTGACTTTTCTTCTTCTCTTCATGCCTTCATCCTTCAGGCCCTCTGCTTGAACAGCCAAGACAGGTGGGAAGGAATATATAAAACTAAACTGAAAAAAAAAGTTTGTAAAGAGGAAGAAACAAACGAAAATTTATTTGAGAAGGAAGGATTACAAAATCTGTGGTGTGTGTGTGTGTGTGTGTGTGTGTGTGTGTGTGCGTGGGTGGGTGGGTGGGTGGGTTGGGCGGACAAAACTTGTAAACCATGGAGTTAGGTAATATAATGTGGCCTGAAAGGTGTTGTATGACTGCGAAGTTCAGAAATTGTATTTTTTTGCATAAATTTTTCTGTGTTAGTTTCATTCTTTGTCTTCCAGCTTTCACCGACCACATTGCAGGGTCTACATCAGATAGTGCAGATGGTGCAGATTGGAGATTATACTGGAGGCCTGAGTCTTCACACGCAACTAGTGTCTGGCGCAGACTTCTCGCAGATTGCTAGTTTCATGCCTGGACTGAAAGTACTTTTACAGTCTGCTCTGCAGCTTCAAGTCTATTTGCAGTGAATTCCATCATGAATGTACCTCCTTTACAGGAAAATTGCATATCTCATTTACAGTGTGCAAGCCCTATGCAAGGTAACTGCAAACAGACGTGTTCATCTTCAGACATACAACTACATACTACACCGACGCTGCTTAAATATCACTTGTTTTGGGCAGAGCTGGTGCTAGAGGATTAATGAACGGAAGCTGATATACTCATTTCACATATATGTTACATTGGAATCTTATAAATGACATGACCGCTTTGGGAAGGCAGCTAAGAAGGGTGAGCCTTTAAACCATGAACATGTGATGCAGAGTGAAACTATCCTTGGCATGCACAAATATATATGCTGCAAGGTTGTTGGGTAAGGCACAAGCAGTACAAAGATGACAGGGTAACACTACGTGTTATCCACTTTATGCAGCACTGTAATCTACTTAATTATGAAGTGTTTTTTTTTCATAAAGACTGTAGAAAATCATGCCATTGGATTTTATCGTGATTCACTCTAAGTCACATATCTGCAACCCAAGAAAATGTGATTTAATAATACTTGGTCCCAAGCAGAATTCATTTAAGCGCCCCTTCATTTTTTCTCTGATGGACCTCAAATTTGAATGTTGAACTGACAAGAAGCATAAACAGAAGAAATGTAGCACAGGAGTAATTTGGCTGAGACCACAGAAATCCTAAAATTGAGAAACATCACATGGGGTTCTTCTGTACTTTATGATAAGGAGGTTTCACTGTAGGTTTCCATTTTGGTAACTTAAATGGATGTAAATACTGATTGTCATACTTCAAGCAAGCTGAAATATGAGAGAATATTGTCTAGTATAATGCATGGGAAAGGAAGTGTGAATAATAAAATGTAAGCACAGTAAAAATCCTGAAGTATTTTAATTTCAACTTTTGGTACATTATATCACATTACTTGCAATGTAATGTCCTTATTTACAGATCATACACTATAAGCCACATAGGTAGAAACATAGCATAAAGCAGGCCTTTTGACTTATGACTTTCCCGAAATGTTCAGTGACTGACTGACAGAAACATTAGCTGAGTGCATTTGCCAGCTATTTTCATATTTGTGAGTTTGACTATCACTCTTTTGCTGAAACAGTTATTTATCAGTACAATAGAGAATTTATATACTTTTGCTCCAAACATAAATTACTTTCAGACAGATAATTTTACATAATACAGCACATAATAATTATTGACTTTAAGGCACAGACTGAAAACTGCTCACATGAGGGTGAGGAGAGGGGTTCAAAAATACAGTAACATATAATAAAAACATATATGGTAAGTATGAATGAATGAATGAATGAATGAATGAATGAATGAATGAATGAATGAATGAATGTGCTTGTGCTGTGATGTTATACAGTCTCTCCAGCTCCCTCATTTTTATAGGGTGGATCTCCTTGTAAAATGTACAGTTCTCTTCTGACATAACATAACACTTGATGTATGTATACTTTCGTACTTGTGGTTTTTTTTACGATTACTGTACACATTATAAAGCACTGCGTGCTGTGTTTTCTTGGGGCACTAATACTGCTAGTTGTGGTGGATTATATTCCTGTACTGTAGTAACAGTAGAAACTGCTTCTGAGACTTCTTTCATGTCTGCTTTATGTAGCAGTTAGCAAACTACTCCTATGTCCTTCACGCAACAAAGTTGCACAACACACATACATCACCCCTCCTAGTGGTACAGTACATCTGCAATGTCCATGGGCTGAATCAACAAAGAGGTTACTGTCTGTGATGAAGCGTTGTGACTTCCTTGATCAATTTAAGTAATTAGCATCATTACATATGCCAACAATACATAGTTCAGATAATTTCAAATAACTACATGAAATGGTTGCAACAGTTAAGTGGAGTAATATGTTTATCATCCTTAGGAGGCTGACACAGTTTGTTAACTATATGTTTGAAACTGCCCTGTCTAATATGTGCAGTTACCATCATGACCAACCTGTCTGAACCTTGATGGATCTTACCAGTGATGGTTAATTTCCAGGTTGTTGGAGGAATATTGTCCTCTTGAAGAAGAACTGCTGCCCTGGGCTACAAATTAGTTGTTTTACAGGGCCACTTGACCTGTTGTTGGAATTGTGTAAGATAATTGCTGGACCAGCATTTCTGTAGTTGTAGAAATTGCTGCAACAGTTGGCCTTATCTATCCAGTGACATGGCATCATTACCTCAGAGAATGGGTACCTAGTATGTTCTTATTTGTGCACCAGAAGAACCATTCTCCTAGAGCACATTTCCTGCTTAGTTCTGTCTTTGAGCAGGTGACCAAGGAGAGTTTCAGCCCCTTCAGTGTACAGTTTCATGCAAAACTATTTCTGCATGGAAGCTCTTCCATTTCTCAAAATCAGTCTGCACTTTCCAGTTAGTTGCATGTTGTGGCACATCTTAAAAAATATATTATGACAGTTTTATGCCATAGCATGCAGGACACTGGTCTTTGCTGACTTCTCCCATAAACCCATTAAATGTCCAGACCCCAATCAACACCAGCATTGGAGCCCTATCTACAAATACAATGGGCAGCAGTATGTCTTATCAAATCAGCTGTTAATAATGGGTGCAATAACAGTCTCCAAAACTTTCGATAATGAATCCAGTTCCATTTTGCTGATTGCTCAAGAGGAGTTAAGAGGAAATGTATAATATATATATATAATTTTAAATATGAATGAAATAATGAAGACTGTAATTGAAGATTCAAGCCTTCTGGGATGTTACTGCCTGTTGACTGGCAAATGGTTCCTAATCTTTTGGAGAAGCATAGTGCCCCCACCTTCAGGGTCAGGTAGTCCAAGAAGACTAATTTTTTCATTCCACAGTTGGTTAGTAAAGCTGGAATGGTAATTGTTACATTGAAGTGATGGCTGAAGCTTGCCACAGAAGTTTTATAGGAACAACTCAGTCAGTATAGTGACTAGTCAATGGAGTGGGGAATTGGGGTTCAGTTCATGGTGGGGGCAGAATCTTTTTCTCTTCTCCACCACGTTCAGACAGGCTTGAGCCCTTGCTGCTTTTTGTCCAGTGGAGGGAAAGCAGTCGAGATGCGGCACAGACCAGTCCCCTCCATCTTAGTTCTGAGGCTAAGAATGTCTGGAGCTATACTTCCAATGCCCTATACATTTTCATGCTGTGGTCCTTAAGCATAAGGTCAACTTCACTTTTGCATTTAATTGTTGCAGTACCTTCACAAATTTGTTATTTCGGTTATCAAATTCAGTTTGTAAGGCTGTGACAACCCTAATACATTTGCATAGGAAAAAGGTTGTATAAATTCCATCCAGGTATCTGGAGGAATAGTTTATGGCTGCCATAGGTAATGCATTTTCAAGGAATTATTTGTATCATGCTGTATCTTCTAAAATTAAGTGACTTGCCAACTCAAAAAACAATTTTTTAGTTCCTGTTATATATTATGCAATTTTGTCTCCATAAATATGGCCCATATTCATATATATATTGAAAGGGTTAAGCAGTGGGGTGAATGCAACTTCTTATTTGTATTTTATTGTCAAAATACAGGGACATTATTTTATCTAACAAATCAAATAACTACTTCACTCAGGCTTTGTTGTGTGACAGCAGGCAGCGCAACGCTCGCTGCTATTTCTTACCATCCTTACCATGAGTTTGGGTCCATGTGTTTTCATTCAATGTGCTGCAGTTACTTGTAGGTTTAGACTCACCACATTTAAGGAAGGTGCTGGAAATGTTTGCCTTTGGCTCACAGACATGTCACATGTAACAGACACACTGTTGAATGCACATCAAAGTTTGTAAGTTAAGCGAGCCAACAGAAAGTGACTAACAACAGTTGTCAGATAAAAGTATGCTCCTTTGTATGACTAAGCAGCATTAATTATAGAACAACCATTGGATATCATGAGCCATTTTATGTCTGTCCCAAATTATAAACTTTCCGGTTATAATTGTGTGAAAGTGGAAGTGATTATGTGACAGTTATGACTTTACTCCTCCTGCATATCACAGAATTGCTGTTTGTGATTTTGCTTGTTTAAAGTGAGCAGTCCAACAGTACATTATCACAGATTTTCTGTGAAAGGTTTGCCTGTGATACCATCTTTTTGCACCGCCTTTTTGCATGTTCTATGTTCTGTGAATGAAGATTGTTTATAACCTATATTATGAGCATATTATGTGATAATGTATTTTATTTGTATTATGTAATAACATCACATTTTACATTAGGTTAAAATATCCTGTGTACGGTATTTATGAGAGGCCATAATCTTATTTGCAAATTTGACTGTTTGCAGTCATCTCAGGAACTTATCCTTTGTCACTGCAGCCATTTGGGTAGACAGTGAAACCCCACCATAACATGTACCCCCATACATCAGGAAATGATATATATATATATATATATATATATATATATATATATATATATATATATATGAAGATTTTCCGTATGAAACAGTCCAAATATTTCAGTGTCTGACATTTCACTCTGTGAGAGCTTACTGTGACTTGTATTGTAGTGTATTGTATTGTATTCAATAATGATAAGGCTTGTTGAAATTTCAACAAGCAGTTTCTGTTCCTGTAAACGTATTTATACTGTTGGAAGGAACTTGGTGATATTGTTAGCCGCATCCACTTGTGTAAATTACAGCCCTTGAAGAATATTTTAAAATCATGATTTACTGAATATGCAAGCAGTGAATTTGCTTGTAACTTCCGGTAGGACCATTTGTGCTGTGATGTTACCTTAACAGAGCAAGTATGCGGCTGAAGCATATCTTTCATTACCATGTATTGCTTTCATTATCTGCTCCTGTTAGTAATTCTTACCAACTCTGCCTGCTGACAAACATTGATAAACATGCATAGCAACAGTTAGCATTTTGCATACATGTAAGGATTTTCTCATTGAAATTGTTGTAATTGTCATATGAGTCATAACTGTGTGCCTTCTGCAGGGCGTGAGTGTTTCTGAAGGTGAGGTCATTCGTTAGTTTAACATATATTCTTCAGACTGTATATAAAGGAAAAGACAGATTCTTGGAAGTGAAAATGGATTCACTTAACCAATATAATTTCATGTACTTTTCAGATATTTTTATTAGTTTCTGTCATTCAATGTCTGATAATGAATGATGGTTGATTGTGCATACGTCTTACATATATCTGCTGTGGTTAAAGTAATGAATTGTGTGATAATGGTAACTTTTTTGGATTTTTTGTGCAAATATATTTATATCAGAATGTTACATCATGTTTTATATGAATTTTACAGAAAAATTGTGGGTTTACAAAACAGCTGATGAACTACCGTCCAGTAGGAAGATGTCCACTTAATAAAGTGACTGAACATCAAGATCTTTTTGAAGTCAAACATGCTGTCTTCATTAGCCTAATTTTATGACAGCATATGAAGTTGTGTTGGTATACAGGGGTGAAGCTGGAGGGGAGGGAGGGGGTGCCACTGCCCCAGGCGGCAAAATCCAAGGGGTGGCAAAATGAATATTATAAGCTAAAAAAATTGGATTTTCCACATGCTGAAAATTTTAAATTATTGATTCAAATACAAGTAAATTCAATAAATAGTTGTGATTTTTCTGAGGTTCTTAATTCCTTTTGGGGGTGGCCATTGTGATTACTCACCCCATATTCCAAAAAATCTAGCTATGCCACTGTTGGTTTATGATTCAAATTATAAAAGAAATTGACAGTTGTTGAGGGGTAAGATGCAATCTCATTGCTTTTCCTTGTGACTTGCAATCATTTCTGATTGTTATCAGTGTCACCATCATTAGGTACTTCTGTGAAGGTGGACCATCATACTTGTATGCCAAAGCGACGTCCATCTTTTGTACCTTTCCATAAGTCATCTTGTATATGCTGCTATTCTTTTCCTGTTTTCTTTTGTTTGTTTTCCTTCAGGTCGTTCCTGTACCTAGACCTTGCTTTTCCCAGTTTTTTTTTGTGCTGTCATAGGATTTCTGTTATCCGTATGTAACGTGCACACTACTGCATTATTCACTCACTAAATTTTCTTCTCATGGTCATATCTTTAGGGCTAACTTAATAATCTTATTTCAGATTTTATACCTTCTTTGTCCCAGACCACCTTTTTCCTTGGGGTTTCCCTATCAACATTTTGTATGCATTTCATTTTATTTTCATCCATCTGCTCCACTTTTCACAGTTACAGGAAATGAAGTAGATATATAATGGTACTGTTAATGAATGTACAGCCCATCTAAGTGATGAAAAGTGGGACTTGTTGTTTAATAGCCATGAGGTTGTTTCAAAGTGAACACATTTCTAAACTTTATAAATTGAGTGAAACTAACAGGTACACTGTGTCTGGGGAAAGGCCCCTAACAGTCTGTATTATAGCTCCAACATGTTTTGGCCCTTAAAGGGTTATTATCAAGGAGTCACAGCAGTTGTAAATAAATGCAACGTTGCATACATTACCCTACAATAATGTGTATACAGTGGAAGATTATAAATGACAATACAGATGTGAAAGATGTCATATCAGATTTATGTAGGCCAAGGTTCAGAAATTTAAAATGTATACAAATTCATTATCTTTGATTACAATATGATGACTGTGTTTCCACGATTACCTAAAATCACAAGTACAACACTTAGATATAACAAGTTACTATAAAATCAATATTAAAAAAGTACACTTTTACTCTTACATTGAAATGTTTGTGTTTTTATGTTCAGACTTTTGTAGTTCAAAGTTTATTGATAAACTATAAATTACAAACATGTCCTTGCATAATGTGTGGCATAGTTAATGGATTATGTGCCTTGAACAGGGCTTATCTTTACCTCTGATGCATGGTCATATCCCATAACACAGTACATGCACTAGGTGTATATCACATCTTTCATCAAGGGCAAAAGCGTTAACCATGGAAGTGGCGCTTCCTGCACTTATATGGATGCCATACCCCAGCTTTGAACCCGTCCAAATGAGTGTAGATCATGACAAAAATTTTAAATTTATTCTAGATATTTCCTCTCCCTGTTTTTTTACTGCAACAGTGACTGCATAAATAAAATGCAGCAATTGCAGTCTGTAACATTTTTGAGGTGTGGGCCTGTCTGTAATCATGGCGACATTTTGGCTCTGCCTGTCATAGCAATTATGACTTAAAACACAAGTAGCACACATTATTTTAATGTACAGGCGTAGTATCATAAAAACACTTTTTCTATCACAGCTTAAATGGTAAGTCCATGAAACGTGCTGGTATTTTTTAAATGGTTAATTGTGATGTGACCCACTTACTTTCCAAGAGGAGTAAGTCACAAATGTACAGTTGTTTGAAAATGTGTAAGAGAATTTATTATTGAGGGTCTTAAGCATGTAAGAATGAAAGAGAATGAGGATATTTCATAATTTTAACTTCTAAAGCAGCTAAAATGCAGGCTAGGGCAGACCCTTGCTCAACAGAATTTGCTCTTTGAGGTCACTGTTAAATAATCCCAATCCAGGAAGTTTACTGTCACTGTTGAAGTATTTGACAAAATTTGATCCTGTTAAGAGACAGCATTTGAACTCAGTTTCTGGAAAAAATGGCTGTTTGTCATACTTTTCTTGAGACATTCAAAACAAATTGATTAATCGATTGGGAGGAAGAGTACATCAGACCATCATTTCATCAATCCAGAAGGCCAAGTACTACAGTGTCATATTTGATACGACAGTCTACAGTGTGCACATAGAACAGATGTTGCAAACTGATAGTTCTCCCGGGATTCAGGGTGACTTTGTAAAAATTCAGGAAGCTTTTATTGACATCAGTCCACTGGATGTGGAAACTATCAGTGTAATCACAGTGGACATAACAAAGAAACTGGAACAAAATTGACTGATCTTGAAGACTGAAAGGGTCTGTCACATGACATTCAAGCAGAAATGTGTTGTGTTTATTGTAGTGTTCAATGGCAAATTTTATATCTGAATCCACTGGTAGTTTTTGTTCCAAAAAAGTCACTCAATTTGTTTGGGGTTTGTTCTGTACATGTAAATGTCCTGGTGCTTTCTTGCTTGTGGTGCTGTGTACTACTTTTCAACTCGCCAATGGAGTAACCTGAAAGACTTTGTCAACTTCACAATGACCTATAAAATAGCTACAGAAGTTTCTTAATAAATAATTCTAAAAACCATTAAAATTATAATACTTTTGAACAGAATGAAAGGAGATATGTAATAGTACCAGTTTTACTTCTCTTTTGAAGCTTTTATAATTATCTACCATTTTTATTCTATCTGGCAAGTTATTAAACAATCTGATACCCATATTTATCACACTTTTATGATATTGTGTCGTATTGCAACTTTGAACGTTTAAGTCACACTTACTCCTTGTATTATGATTGTGAATATGACAATTATTATTGAGATTCTTTTTATTCTTATTTATAAAACATAAAACTTCTAGAATATAGAGTGATGGCATAGTTCAAATTTTAAAAGCCTTAAAAATCTGTGTACATGATTCATATTTCTTAACTCCAGCAATAAGTCTGATGACTTTCTTTTGCATATGAAAAACCTTAATACTATCACAGTCAGTCCCCCAGAATACAATACCATATTTCATACATGTTTGAAAATAAGCAAAGTAGATAGTTTTAATTATGTGCAAACTCAAGACCCCTTTTAATGATCTAAGAATATAATAAACCTTACTCAGGCTTGCACACAGGGTTTGAATATGGGCCTTCCATTTTAAATTGTTAGTAATAGTCCTAAAAATTTTAGTTCTGAAGTGTGAGTGATTTCCATATTATAAATTATACTAGGACTGCAAGAGCGTCAACATTGACGAGAATAAAAGGACATCACTTTTGATTTTTCGATGTTCAAAATAAGCTCATTATTGTTGAACCATGCCTCAAGTTCTTCCATTACTGATACTAATTTGATTTTTAATTAATCTTCATTTTTATCTACAATCAATATATTAGTATTACTTTACATAAGAGCGTAAATTAATTTGTAAGCGTAATTTTCATATTTCTTGACCGAGACGGGTGAAATTTGATATAAAAGATCTCCACATAATGCCGTTGAGAAATTGTGTCATGAAAATCGGTGTAGTGAAAGCCGTAGTTCATTTGAGGGTGTAAATGAAAATGTGCTCTACATTTTTTCGTCCGATGTGGATAAAATTCGGTACAGCAATATTCAGAAAACTGTATTGAATGGTTGTGAGGTTTGTTACAATCGGCGCAGTGAAAGCCATTCTTTGCCTAGGAGCGCAAATGCATTTCCTTCTGTCCTTGTCCACATTTGTTGTCCAGTTTGTGTGATTAGTGTAAGAGACGTGCGTGTAATGCTGTTGATCATTTGTGAGTTTCGTAAAAATCGACGCACGGAGGATCGTGCTTTGCTTATGGGCGTAAATGAAATTACATTTGTTCGTGTACCATGCAGCTGTATGACATTTTGAAAGTAAACAACTCCGTCGTCAGGCCTTTGCACCACGTCACGGAGTACACCATATGCGTTCTTGGTCGAATCCACGGATTAGGTAAAATACTACGTTGCAGGAACGGGAAAGGAGCTGGTTGGTTGTTTTCATAGGTGTGGGGACGTAAAGTAATGGCGGACGATTTGAGAGGGAATCTGAGTGATTAAATTAACTGTCAAAATTAAAATTCGCTTTTACATCGTCAGGCAAACTATAGTGACTGTGGATATAAAAGCAAGCTTTGTTCTAAATGTACTTTAAAGTGCCCAAAGTATGTTCTTAAGTATGTAAGATGGTGTTACATTTTATTCCTGTTTTTGGTGCATGAATTCTGGCAACCGGGTTAAGGGTTGAGACATATAAATTACTTTTTAGACACGAAAGACGTTTCCTTCAGGATTTAAGTTAGTGTTGTGTCACACTTCAACTCTTGTTGTATAGATGGAAAATTCTGACACTGACAATGATACCACTGATAAAGACACAGATGGAACAAGCTCTGTGGAAGTCTCGGACATGCAAAATGAAGAGCCAGGTGTTAATGTAAATGAAGAAATAAGAACAGATGTACGTTTTAAAGTGTGTACTGTTAAGTCCTTTGCAGTCAATAATACTGATAATCCTTTATTAGTGTGTGAGATGTGTGTGTGTGTGTGTGAAGGCACAGATGCTAGATTATAAGAACATAATTTTAGTATTATTTCATGCTGTGTCAAGAATTGTTAGTGATCAGACACTTTTTAGATTATGTAACAATGCTGAGGCTCTGTGATATCACATTACATGTGAAGATAATCATGAATGGTGAGTAGATGAAGATGACTCATTTGTATATGCTGTTTTAGCATTCACTAATGGAAACTGAGGAAAAATACCAGATAATGTGAGTCAAGAGATTCGAAATAAAAGTACAAAACATTACTGCTACTGCAGTGAGCTTTAGCACAGTATGTGTATAATATTGGATGAGAGGATGAGTAGTAAGTATTGAATTGGAAATACTATGGAAGGAAGTGGGCAAGATGTAGTTTGAGGTACTACCCTGGAATTTGCCTGAAGGTACTGAGGGAAACCACAAAACCTCATTAAGTTTACCCTGATCTATGGGCCAAGAGTTGATCTTGAGACCTCCAAAATGTGAAGCACTTGACCATGATGTTCTATATGTTTCATTGATTATAACATGACTATACAAGGCATTTTCACTTTAGACTGTGGCCAATAACCAACAGAAAGGTGTCATAAATGAATGAGTGGCATTCCTTTTAGGGATTAGAGATTTCAAACAGCACATGTATTTCATGCTTATTGGTAGGGAGTGAAGAGTACATTTTTGTAGGCTGATTTTAAAAAGAAAAGTAGTATGGTTGTTATGCACTATGACATTTTGTGGTTATATGTGACAGTTTTCAGCAGCTGTTCTGGTAGGCATTATGCACAGAGCTAGTTTACTGCATAATATAATTATTGGTATATAATCCTGATAGCTTGTCTGTAGGCAGAAGTGTTTGATGGAAAATTAGCACTTTCACAGCTTACTTTATTTCCAGCAGGAGGAATCAAATGGTGCAGAGTCTGAAGATGAACAGTCAGAAGAAGGTAAGCAGTTACCATGATTTGTGTATCATAATTGACTGACATTATAGTATAGCAGTTGGGTTGAATCTGCAAGCATGAAATTCACTGCATGCCCTTTGCCTTATCTTAAAACATCAGGCCAATGAGCCACACATTCTTTACATCCATGAGCAAAGCAGGACTTTCATCTTACATTTGCATGTCCAGTTGTAACTCCCTTTTGACTCACCTGCCTCCTACCGCTCTTGTACTGTCACTCACCAGATGCTGAGCTTGCAGATTATGCTGGTTAATATATATGGTCTGCCTTTATTTGATGATTAGTCAGCTGATCAAGAAATTATCTTGCCTTGAGCTTACTCCAAAGTTAAAAGGTTTGCTAAAATTTGGATATTATTTTATAATATTACTACAAAACAGTACGGGAATATTATGATGGTGAAGTTTTCAAGAGAATCGCAGTGTTGCAGTCAGGCATGCACTACAAGTTCTGAGTCCATCATGGTGGCATTAAGTTGTACTAATCCTTTTTCTCCTATTATATTTCACTTTATAATATAAACTCAGTATTTATGTGAGATGAGATGTTCAATATTATACCTAATGATAAATATCTCTGTCAGAAAGATGATTTACCATGGTCGGACAGTGTAGCCAGTCTCTTGTTGGGCCCACATGTGCTCTATCTCCCAGTAGTTAAAGGATTTTATGATGTGAGGAACCACTATACATACTAATGCACTGAATCTCCTTAATGTCCAGGGTCACCAGTTACTAACAAGGAACTTGAAAGAAAATTAAGAGAACTGGAAGCCGAAGTATTGATACTAAGGCAAGAGGAAATGCTGCTGAAGCAGATGTTATCTGGTGCAATTACACAGCAGCAGATGAAGAATAGATTGAAGTTTTATAAATTCTCAGGTACTCTGATACTTCTCAAAAGAGATGATGCTAGTGATGCGAAATGTATTGTGATAGGTAGCGAACTAGCTGTATACCAAGCATGTTGATTCAAGAGGTAACACTTCTGTTTTGTATTCAGGAAGTGCCTGGTTCAAATGTTGATCAGGACACTGTATGTCCTGACCGACTTTTGTATGGGCAAGTGTCATGATAGGACTTCAGTCCTGTTGTGACCTCTTGCTTCCAAATCCTTTCTGATTAGCCATTCATTAATCATGCTACCATTTGTCACTATACAGTATTACTGACAGCATCATAAAAGGAGCCATAATTCAAATAAATAAATAAATACAAGTATATTTGTGTTAGGGAAAGAATGACCAGGGATAGTAGGGTTATGATTGGTTACCTTCTCTTCCACTGTACCCACATTTCATGCTGTCAACCCACCAACTGCTATAAGAAACCGAAAACCCTACAGAGGTGAGGGGGGGGGGGGCTTTTAGGGTTGAACAAAGGCCAGACTGTGAGTGACAACTGATGGGAATGGGGATGGCATGTGGTGGACAGGAACATGCTAAGCAGGTGAGTGCAGAAGAATCTGTTCATTCTTTTCCTGACCTGACCAAGACTGTGGTACAGGATATACCTTGAGCAGTTGATGCTGCTCAACCAATAAAAAACCATCTTCTGTTATGTACGCCAAAGATGCAGTGCCGTGTTAATGAAAGCCCATCACTGGGCTATATGCTGTGTTGTTGTTAAATCTCTTTAACATCCTCACATTCTTATTGTTCAGATCCCGTTTAATATTATTCTTCTATGTTCATGTAGTTTTTCCAAATGTTATTTTATGAAGGAATTTTCTGATCAAAATTGTATATGCATTTATGCTAATTATGGTTATGATATTTGTTAGACCCCTACCACCACCACTATTAATACTACTGCTGCTACTAGTACCACAACCACTGCCACCACCACTACTATACTGCAGGCACAGAAAAAGTCCCATGACTTGATCCCCTCCACATCTTTCTCAAGCTGTTCTGCTTCCCTTTCAGCATACTTTCGTATATTCCCCTCCAGTAATCTGGCTTTTTCTGTTCACATGAATGTTTACAGTGGTAACTTCCACTTGCAATGCAAATATTCAGGTGGTTCACATAGGTCAGATGGAGACGGGATGGAAGGTACTAGTAATAATGAAAATAATTGTCATTTTTATTATCATCATTGCTATAACTACCAGCGTTACCATCTTTGTTGCCGTCATAATATTCAGAATAATATCGCCATTATAATCACCATCCATCAGTACACTGCAAATATGTTTGACCCCAAGAAATTTTTGCTTTCCATATCATATATAATGTGCCATCATCGTCATCCAGTCATGAAGTTTGGCCTTTAGGCTGTACCATTTTGATCTTAGCATTCATTTGATTCAACACTGTATTTATGGGAGTCTAAATCCTTGTCTGCCTTTTTGGGTGGCACTTTGAAATTTTTTTTTGTGGAGCTGTGATTGTTCATTTGGTAGCTATATTGATGCAGACTGCTTGTAAACGGTCTAGAAACCCCATATCCAGTGAACTTCTTTTTTAGTCACACATGAACCATTCACAGACACTCCGTAGTAATATTTCAAGATGTCTGTTTTTAAAAATTGTGTATGTGATTTAATTACAGTGCGTCCGACCTGTCTATGATAGGTCCTCAGTTTGAATTATGAGACTGACTGTGCTTCATATCCGATTATAAATGATACTGTCTTGATAGTCCAAAATCCCTGTAATAAAACAGCATTATTTCAAAATAAATAGAGTTAACTGTCTGCAGGTCTCTATGTCTCGAAGTGTACACACAATACGTTACGTGTGGATCTGACACCAATGCTGTATGGAAAACGGCCTGGATATTCCAGTTACTATATAGAGTTCCGCATTTTGTCTGATACCTGTAAGTACCACCTGCAGATTTGTTATTATATCTACCTCAGTCTTCATAAGCCAGGACAGCTCAGTTAATAAAGTGATTGCTTACATGGTGGAAAAGTTGGGTTCAGTCTCACAAAGGGACAAGCATTTTTATCTTTGTCACTAAAAGGAGTGTTTATGGAAGGGTGGAAAAGAATTGAAAAAATGTAGCCAAGATTCTCCTTCATTGTGCCTCCACTTTGGAGACATCCTGTTTTTACATATTTTAGTTAGGGGTTTACAAGTATAACACATGTGATAGATAGTAAAAAGTGTAATTATTTTTTTTTGTTTGAGTCATGCTGTTATGTATGGTATAAATCCAAGTGAAATGGTATTTTGTCCAACACAGCACATTTATTAAAAATGCTAAGAAAATATAAAGGCTTCAAGTTTTGACTTTGTCTTAAACCATTATCAGGCCAAGTGTAAAATACATGGGTCACTCTAAAGTAATGGAAACTTTTTTTTTGGCCAAAAATATGGCAGTGTGGGAAACAGAGTATATATATTTGGGAACACATGGCATGTACTTGTAAATGTTGCCATCAGATGGAGGTATATGTAGAGGAGTGCACACACATTTCATGTGCCAACATCATTGCACTGACAATCTTGTTGCTGAACTGTTCGATACGAGGTGACAGATTAGCATGTCAGGTGATACCGATGGTGTTTGTTGTCTTCCCCATTGTTGTCAACAAACCATAGACAACATCAGGGATTATTCTGAAGGTTGTTAAAAGAGTTTGTATGAGTAGTTTGTGTTAAACTCTTTGTTCCATATTCACTGTGATTGGCACAATAAAACAACGAAACCATGATTCAAATGATGTGTTGGTCACTTGCCTCCTATCATTGGCTCCATCTAATGGTATCATATGCAAATACATGCCATATGCTTTCAAAAGTGTATACTTTGTTTCCTGCGTTACTACGTGTTTGGAGGGGGCAGGGAGTTTTCCATGACTTATGGAGTGACCCTCCTGTTTACAGAGGAAGCTCATTTACATCAATGCTTTTACAATATATGAGAAGGTTTCAGATCTCAACCCTTCTTTACATTTGTTGCCATTGAAAGTATGAGTTTTCCTGTTTCTGTTCTTATATTTATTAATGTTATGAGCTTGACTAACATGTACAAAATGTAAAGAAGGGTTGGGTTCTCACATATTGTAAAACCACTGCTGTAATTGAACTCACTTTGTACAGAGTGCGCCAAAAACACCTGACGCTTTTTGAAATGAAGTAACATTTTAAGGCAAAGTGGAAAAATTTTATTAAGACTATCAGGTACATTCCATGTCCATGAAAATTCATCTAAATCATTACTGTTTTAATATGACACTTTGTAGGTGACCACCATGTCGTTCAATACACTGCTGCAGTCGCGACAGAAAGGCTGTCATAACACGTTTTAGCATTTCCTTAGGGATCCCTTGAGTACACTCACGAATTTGTTGCTTTAAGTCATCAATATTGGCAGGACGTGTTTCGTATACCTTGCTTTTGACGTAACCCCAAAGGAAGCAGTCTGGTACTGCAAGATTAGGCGAGTGGGTGGGCCAGGTGATGTCCCCGAAACGAGAATTGAGTCTGCCTGGAAACATTGTCCTGAGGACTGACATGGAAGTCCGTGCCGTGTGAGCAGTTGCTCCATCCTATGAAACCATAGGAAATTGAGCTGACGAGAACGTAACTCATTTTGCAGAAATGTTTCCAGCATTATTTTGTACCGCTCTGCATTGACAGTCACTGTACTCCCCTCCGCATTCTCAAAGAAATAGGGACCAATTACGCCATGAGAAGAAATTGTACACCACACTGTCAGTTTTGCACTAGGCAGAGGACGTTGGTGAAGTTCGTGTGGGTTGTTTGGAGCCCAGTAGCGACAGTTCTGTTTATTCACATAACCAGACATATGGAAGTGAGTTTTATCAGACATCAGTAATGTGTTCACTATGTCGCAATTATTATTCACCAAATCCAAGAATTCATTACAAAACTGAAGTCGGCTCACCTTGTCCCGTCCACTAAGTTCCTGAGCAACTTGGATTTTGTATGGGTGATAATGCAAGTCGTTGTGGGGAATTCGGCGAACGCTGCTGTCCTTAAGCGAAGCGTGAGAGCGTGCTGCCGAGCCGACCTGCGCAATAGGGCGTCTCTAACCCGCTCCACATTGTCAGGTGTACGAGCCGAACGTGGACGTCCCTGTGGTTTACTGTCCTTCACTGATCCTTCTAGACGCCATTTCGATACCCACAATAGCAGAGTATTGCGGCTAGGAACATCACGTCTCTGAAACCGCTGTCGGAAACCACGCTGTGTAGCTGTAACAGACTCTTGTTTTGATGAACAGTTCCACTGCCACATTACGATGTTATACCGACCAGCGCTCAATCTCAACTAAACTCCAAACATCGCTGTACATGGTGACGGTCAGTATGGAAGCGCCGCGTAGCGGGCACGCTGGTTTTCAAATTTCGAAAACCGTGAGGTGTTTCTGGCGCACTCTGTGTATATTTTAGATCTTATATTTGGCCTCATGAAGGCTTTAAGAGAAAGCAAAAACATGTAACATTTATATTTTTATTTTTAAAGTCCGACAAATGTACAATTCAATCACATTAATTGTACACTTTCCCTGTCTTACATGTTTCGAACCCTTAATTTGGGTTCGTCTTCAGGGACACATTATCTAAAATCGCACACTAGTTACACCAACTGGCACAATTATTTACATGAATTCTTTACAATTGTTCACATACACTGTTTAAAACAAATTGTAAAGAATTCATGTAAATAATTGTGCCAGTTGGTGTAAGTAGTGTGCGATTTTAGATAATGTGTCCCTGAAGATGAGCCCAAATTAAGGGTTCGAAACAGGGAAAGTGCACAATTAATGTGATTGAATTGTACGTTTGTCGGACTTTAAAAATAAAGTTAAAATGTACGGAATGAATAATATTAAATTTATATTTTTGTTGTACTTTTAATAAATGTGTTGTGTTGACTGAAGTACACTTTCACTTGGCAATTAGTTTGTTAGCTCTTAGTCAGTAACATGGACTTTTATCATTGAGGGAGACATGTGTACAGTCAGTACGATATACAGCAGGGACAATGGAAGGAAATGATAATGACAGAACAAGAAGATAGTGCAACTAAATCTTCTGTTTACTGGATTCAAGTAAATAAGGAAATAAACACGTCTGCATACACAACATTTCACTTAATGTCATCACAACTTGTTGTTTCAGACATATGAAACATTGTTCAATATGATCATGTTTCAATTTATTAACGCAGACCTGTGGTTCTTAATCTATGTGTAGTGACCCTAAAATGGGTCAACTTGCTGTTTTGGGTGGTTCACCATGGTCCTCTTTAATAAACCATAATTTCTTCACACACAAGCATATTTTATCACGTGGTGTGATGGATTGAAGTGCTCTGATTCGAAAGCTGATGTGTATGAAGATGCACAGCTCATAGCATTCGGAGGCTGATCAGAAATATCTGGGACAGAATTGTTTATAGAGAAACTGCTAATATTTATGCTCCTGCATATTCATTGCATACTACCACCTAACAAACTAACTAGTAATCATATTTGACTAATTATTAATAGTATTTGACTAGCATTTTGTACAAGTACCTAATTTGCTAAACATTACAGTAGTTATATTTTAGTAAAAATAATGTAATTATTTTTTTAGTCAAAGCAAAGAAATGAAAACGAAAATCATTATTGATTTAAGACTGAACTATGGGGTCATGAAGCTGACTTCGAAACTTAATCTGGGTTCTGGCCCATGAAGGTTAAAAACCCATGATTGAGACACTTATGACTCACCAGTAAGTTATAGATTTTATAATAATGGAGGTTTATACTTTAAGGTTCAACTTATTCGATCACCAATATGTCCTAAATATTTGTTGCAAATTTTATAAGTTCAAAAATTTGAACAGCCACAGCTATAAATAAAATAATAATAATAATAATAATAATAATAAATACAAAAGCCACAACTATATGTCTTCTTATACCACAATTATTGACGTGATCCTCTAGTGTTCTGCAACCAAAGTCACAAAGTCACATCATTAGTCGGAAATTTGTTTGAATGTAGAATAGTTACGTAAAAAACAATTCATAATCCACTTTTGATGAAACAATCAGAATTTTCAGCATAACTCTCTTTTCATTCATTCATTGAAAATGGGCTACAGGATCAAATGTTCAACAGTCACACATCTGTGGAAGTCTGATATGTCACATTTCAGAAGAATGTCAATGATGATGATGATGATAATGATGATGATGATAACAATAACAATAATAATCCAGCAGCTCTTTTTATTAGCTGTGGAGCATGAATTAAAATTGCTCTTGTTCCAGTGTAAAAACCAAAACTAGTAAGAAAATAGTGAGAAGAAATTGGCCACACAAATTTTTTACAGTTGTTTGTCCTGACTTCAGAGCTGTAACTGCCTAGTCTGAACCAACTATAATATGAAATCCATTAGAATAATGCAAAATAAAGTGACAGATTTAGATTTCTCATAAGGAGAACAAGCAAAGATTTGAACCGAAGACTGCTTTGGCTACAAAGCTTTTGACATAGAATGACCTAATCTGGTGAGAATGTCAATGGATAATGTGAGATTTGAGGTTCTCAGGGTGTTGCCTCTTTTGTGGAGGGGTAGCAAAGTTTTGGATGAACTTGCTGCCTCCATCCTCATTCTGAAGAATACAAATATGAAGATCCTCATTATATGACATTCTCCATCCATTACTTCCTCTCTAGGTCAAATATTCTCCTCAGCGCTGTCTTCATATACACCCTCAGTCTGTTCGTCCCTGAAGGTGAGAAACCAAGCCTTACATCTGCACAAAACGTGTGAAATTACATATTTGTATATATGATACCAGTATATAAGTTTTACTCAAGGTGTACATGTTTAATTAACTTAAAAATTCAAAATAAATGTTTGAAACAGTGACAGAAGTAGTGGCAGATGTCCCACAAACATCAGTGTACACCATTTATTAGAATGCTGTGCTACACAATGTTCCTCTTTCACACTTATGTTTACAGACAGAATGTGAACGGCTTAAGGAGAGATAAATCTTCAGTCAACTTGTGTCCTTCATAAAATGGCTTTTGACTTAATTCCCTACTGAGCACCAACAAAATGCTCTATTGATGTTGAATCAAATCAGATTATGGACTTGTGGGTTGTGACTGCATGTAGTCTTATTAGTGGATTCACCAGTAACATTATTAGCTGTCACAATGTAGAGGTCCTATTCAGAACACCTTTCACCATGAGAACCTCAGATTTTACACTGTATTATTTATTATTTAGTAGAAATGATTATGGAAATTAAAAGTTGACAGCATCTAGGTATATCTTTTGAAACATGTGTTATTTAATGACTCTGTCATTTGCTAAGGTTATATAGCATTGATGATAGGTGAATGAATGTATATAGAGCATTGGTGGAATTATAGTGACAGGGAGAATCAAATTACTCAGGGAAAAACCTGTTACAGTGTCACTTTGTCCACCACAAGTCCCACATATACTGACCTGGGGTTGAGCCCAGGCCTCTGCACTGAGAGGCTGGTGACTAACCACCTGAGACATGGAATAACCTATTTTGGTGTCAGCTATGAGTTTTCTTACAAGAAATTAGTAACATTTTGCTACTCATTTGTAAAGTAAGTGATATAAATATGAATATGAATATGAACTGAATGTGAGGACTCCAATATCAAATATCACTGTCCTGGAAGTATGCTGATTTATTTAGGTTTTGTAATGGAAAGTACTCATTTGCCATCTGGTGTCAGAGAGAGACTATCTAAGGAGAAAGTTTCTCTTGATGAACTCGGAAGCCTTCTCGATTACCTCCGACACATTTGTGAATGTACTGAGAGGAAGATGAAGCAGTTTATTGAAGCTGAGAAAGAACCAGGAAATGCATATAAAGATGGCAGAATAAATGTAAGTTTTAAAAATTTAAATTATAAACTATGAGAACCCTTATGAGTGAGATGTTTCTGGTAATTTTGCAACAGATTTATAAGTCAGTTTTAAAAGTGCTGTCACACTGCTAAAACGACTTTGTTTTCATTTAGAGAAGTAAAAAGTAATGATGAAGAGGATACCAACAGCAATAATAATATGTAATGATGCTGCTTTGAAATGTATTTGGCATGGCAAATGATATCAGTTTGGCAAGCATGACAACATAATTTTTCAAACTCTATGTATGAATGCATTTTAGATTTAGTGTGTCTGAGTGGACCTGTGTGATAGCTGTCAATAAGACAAACTTTGTTCCTACAGAAATTGGATGGGAGAGCAGGGGCTGATTATTTGGCTCAGGGCAGGGCAAGTGAACTTGGTAATGAAACTTCAGGTTCAATAAAATGTAGGAAATGAAACTACACAGCTTTTCTTGGATATGCATGTGTATTGCAGGGAGCAGTGAAATTACTAAAATGATATGTGGCATGAAAGAAGGGGAAGAGAATTCGAAGTATGCAGACTATAAAATAAATACACACAAAACTGAATGGAATGGACTTCTAACATAATTAATATGTCCAACAAATGAATGAGGACTAGACAGGAAAAATGGAACCTGAGTGCTAACATTGGCTATAAATTTACAGGACTTGTGAATAACACAGATCAGAGGAATACACTTGGCAAGAGAAATGTTGGCTGGTAACGGAGATGGGTCAGTAACCTTATTATTGAACAAGATCCAGGCTAAACTGTTGACCAGCAAATGATACAGATTAGTGAGTTGACAGGTAAATAAAGTGGATCACTGCATGGGATCGGTCAGTGAACGAAGAACTGTTGACTATGAAGAATGTAAAGGGCAACTGGTGAACAAACAAATGACTAACTGGCCAGAAGCTCTGTAGCTGGAGTTCTCAAACTTTTGAGACCAGCATCCATGTATATTTTTTTTTATTGGCTCATGAACTGTCGTCTTATATGATGATAATTTATCAACACCATGCTAGTTTATTGAACTTCCTACCAACCTAGTAGTACATATCGCAAGTTGGCTGATAACTAACTTAACAAGGTAATATTTCCTCAGCTAGTCAAGAAATTTCCTGGATTTTGTTGAAAGTGAAGGTTCATTACCATGTTCACAAGAGTCTGCCAGTTGGCCCCTACCCTGTGTGAGATAAATCCAGTCGACACCTCCCTTTCTTATTTATTCAGTATACATTTTAATGTTATCCTCCAATCTATGCCTAGGCCTTCCAGCTGGCCTTGTTCCATCATGTGTCCCCACCAAAATCCTGTTTGCACATCTCCTCTCCCTTATTTGTGTCACATGCCCCATCCATCTCATTTCTCTTAATTGACCTGAATGTCTGGTGAGGAATACACTTTCACATATTGCATAAAAATTTTGTACAACAAATTTGTTGATGAATTGTCTAACTCAATGGAGCTAAGCATTTGCTCAGCTCATCAAGAAATACCCCACATTTGTGGAATCCGAAGGTTCATTATCTTGTCACAACAGCCAGTCACTCGTCCAAGTCCTGAGCCAGAAGAATCCAGTCCCAACCCTCCCATCTCTTACTGATCTGCGGATCAGACAAGTCTTTTTCAAAACTAAAAGGGCTTTGCAGCAAATAATTTTGGTAATAACTGGGTTACAGCATGAAGTGAAGAAGAACTTGTAAAAGGTCACACAACTGACACTGAATAATCATTATCATCATCATCATTTACTCACATTCCATAAATCTGAGTTTACAAGAAACAAAGGAAGTTGTACTTTAATTATATTTCAAATTGAAAAGTAATTTCTGAGATGTAGTTTTGTAGAAACGCATGGACCCTGCAGTGGGGGTGGGGGACGCCAAACATCCTTGTCCCTGGAACGTTACTAGTATGTTAAAATTTAATAAATTATAACTCCATAAAGTGAATGACTTGGAATGTTACGCACTGTCGTCAAAATGTATACGTTTCGTGTGGAAACGAATACGATGCGAAATCGCGATTGCTCGTTTTCCTGAAGTAGTAGAATCTTCGAAACGAAAACAAATTTCGAAGTTTCTACGTAGGTAGCTCGTCAGTACTGAAGAACAGTTCATACAGTATTTTATACTGCACAAAGTACGTGGAATCGATTATTGGCCCAGCTTACGCCGGGCACGACAAAAAATTGGTTAAAGACTCATCATATGTTCCCCTCCACGGAAATCTTTAGTAAAAGGCGAAAGATTTATGCGTATTGAAGGGAAACCAGAGTACTGTATGCAACCTAATATACGTGATATGAAGAGGTGGCAACGACATGGCTTCGTGAGAACTAATAGGGGTAAGACAAATAATAAAATTATCTCTACAATTTTGAGCTTTTGTCGCAATTGGTTACCCTCTGATTAATAATTTACAAGTTTCAGTTGCATTAGTTATTTGAACTTTGTGGATGTTTATCTACATTTACTTACATTCATTTTGCCGACAGTGTTACTAGCAACATCGTTCGTGCTTGTCCCTGGTAGGTTGATCGGTGAGCCACCTAACGGTCGCTTATAGAATGACTGTCGGGTACTGACCACGCCCAGAAAGGCTTTAATGTTATGAAAATAGCGTTTAATTGAATTGTGACGCTCTGTTAAATGGTGTAATGAATTTTTTAAATTAATTTCAGCTACTTATGTCTATAACATTAGGTTGTACGTAGGTCTGAGCGCCACTTGTTGACGGAAAAGTAACTTATGAAACTGTACTTCGGTAGCTCAGCGGGTGGAGAAGGAACTTTTTGTATCTACACGGAGTAGCAGTTCGGAGCATCTGTTACAAGACAGAGTAGTTGCTTTTTATGGAGTTGTGAAGGGACAGAGTTACTTTTTCGTGACGAAGTTAATAAGTCGAAGGTGTCTTATGCCCTCTTAATTATGGTATTACGGAAAGTAATTCTGCGGAAGTAAAAGTCGCTGTTCTCAGCAAAGCACCATGCCATGAATACATATAGCGGAATGGAGGTACAGCCCCACACTTTCTTAACCTCGGCGTTAAATGGAGATAATGGCTAGCATCACGCTCCGGCCGCTTTACGCCCGAAGAAAGAGACTCCCGGTGCCCACTGGATAGAAGGTTGAATGAGCCCTAGACCTGGTCTAGGTGCTGTGGGGTTGAAGTATTTCAGCGCTTTGGGGATGAAATTCCTCAGTACCCTTCGTGCATTTCCTGGCCCTGAAGACGTAGACACTGTGATCCTTCAAAAGTCGGTAACTGCTTATTTTTTGACATGGCCTAACACCCCACATGACTTGAAAATTTAAAAAATTCTAATTTTGATTTTCTAATTGACTTGCTTTAGTGAAATATCTTTAGAAGACCTGGTACTTTTAAAAATAATCTGTCTTCATTATTACAACATGGTGGCCAAGAAAGCTTGTGAGGCAGGGAAAAGTATGTGCTCTGTGGCAACAGATGTCTAATACAAAACAATTCACTGTGCTGCACATGCAAATGCAAATTAAACAGGGTAATTAGTCTATCTTTGTGTTCCATAAAAGGTAGTGAATATATGGAGCAGCTGAGTCATGGCTCTTAGCACCTCAAGAAGAACCAGTTTAGCTAGTTTTGTTTGTGATGAACTTCAGTACTGTTACTATGCAGTAAAGACCATCAGACCAAATTTTGAAATATATCCATGAGGGTGTTTGAGCACAGGGTGCAGAGGAAAATGCTGGGACATAAGCAGAGCAAAGTAACAAGCAGTGGGAAAAAACTGAATAATGAGGTGCTTCATTATTTGTGCTCCTTGCCAGATATAATTACTATAAGGATAGTGAGGTGTGTGGGGGGTGTGATGTGCATGGGAGAGGAGAGAAGTGCATGCAGGGTTTTGGTAAGAAAACCTGAAGGAAAGAGGCCATTTGGAAGAACTAAATGTAGGGGGGAGGGCAATACTAATAAAATGGATCTTAGAGTAGTAGGATGAGGTGATATGTATTGGATGCATCTGGAAGAAGATAGGGACCAGTGGGAAGTTCTTGTCAATGTGGCAGTGAGTTTTCACATTCCATTATATGCAAGGACTTTCATGACTAGCTGAGTAGCTGTTTACTTCTCAAGAAGGACTGTGATCCATGGAGTGAATTAGATTGGTTTAGTAGATCTCAACCTGGCAGCTATCACCTCTATGAACTCATAAACTGTTTGTTCCATTCTGATGAAATTCACTGTATGTTAAGGCCACATGGTTATCAGTACCAATGTTTATTGAACAGAATGGCTAATGACTGGAGGGCAGCACTGGGAAACATGCTTGAGGGCAAGTGTAACACTTCCAGGAAAAGAATTGGTCCACAGGTCCTCTTCCTGTGGCCTCAGTATAGTTAAATTGTCCTAAACTTTGTCATGCCAGTTAAAATTCTGTGGCAGATACACACAGACATGATTGTGTCACTTCTATGAATGTGACTTTTGTGCCATGATACATTGTTTTTCCCACCTCAGTACAGTATTTAATTTTCTGGTTTATTTTGTTTTCTTAGTATGAAATGCACTGAGTGAGCTCTGTCTATGTGTCTACACCTTTCAGCGTATAGAATTCTACATTAAAATTTGTCATGTGAATTTAATTTTAGTCTATATCAGTCTGATACATTATAACCCATACCTTACACAATAAACTTTATTGATTGCTTAAAAAAATTGGTGTCTCATACAAATAAAGAAATGTGACTATATGTATGTATGTATGTATATATATATTCTTTTCTATAAAATATACTTCCAATTAACATTAACAGGTTACATTTAAACAATTTTTTTGATATGGTGAATCTTTAACAGCATGAAGTGCAAAATAATTTCTGGTTGAAATTGTGATATCTGTAATGCACTTACCATCAGCTTTGTAACTATAGATATGTATTTAAAGTAAACAAAAGTAGAGGTCAGTGAGATGTGAAAAATCTTAAGTTTTCAGTATACATTACTGTTATTTTAAAGACTGTCCATTGTTTCCATTACCAGACATAAGAGGGAAGAGAGTTTCTTAGTCAGTTTTGTCTAATACAAACAGCTAGGCTTGATCACTGGACTAGTTCCTTCTAAGAGACCCAACTGAGTAAAGCCCATTCCTGCATTTACACCTGATGATGGTCACAGATCCAGTTTCCAAAACACTGTGTCTGAAGAGCTCAAGGTGACAGGCAGTGTTCAAAATTGTAGTCATTGTCACACTGTGATGAGAAACACTTAGACTTTGGTCATAAAGACTACATTTGTTTAACAGTACTTCCTGATTGACACAGGTCATATGTTTCAAATCCTGTTTAACCTCTTATGTGGTGTGTTCCCTAATGTAATCTTCTTTCAGGTCAGTCACAAAATCTTCATCTTTGACAATTTGCATGTAGAAGTGGCATTTCGACCTACAGATCAGAAGTATTTACACATGTGGTTGGTTGTTTATCTTCTCTATAATGACAAGGAGATTTTCTTTGAACCACAGGGAATACAGGTCCAATCAAATGGTAAGCATTTGTACTTTAAATGCCTCTCTGAAGAAAGGGCAGTAAAACTTAGAGAATTTACCTGAATGCGAAACTGTCATAGCTCACAAAATGCTGATATAAAAGCACTGTCCTTATCTAATCAATTTTGGACTGTTAGAAAAATATGCATATTTAGTTCTAATAGTACATCTTTATCATTGATGTTGCAGCAATGATATGAATGACTACCACCTTGTGATGTCAGGCTTTCTTGTGACATTAGTCTGTGTTGCTGGATGGTTTCTGACATTTCGAAGGAACGTAGTGCTTTGATTTTCAAGGGTTACTTGGCAGTGAGAATTCTATATACAGTAGAATACCAATTTAAATTTCTCAGTTTAAGATTCTCCTGCATTTTATGTTCTTTTTTGTGGTCCTGGCCAGAACCAAATATAAATAATGTATAATTGTTATCAATTTAAGGTTTCTAGATTTTAGGTTTTCCCACATTTAAGACATGATAATTCAGTCCCTGCACCATTTTGGAGCCCCAGGTTATGATTCATGTTTAAAACTTTGAGTTCAGGTTGTGTAAATAACACCATGATTGTGCACAATGGAGGTGAAGCAATGTCAGAATCAATTTTGAACTATTGCAGCAGTGTACTATTGATTGTCAAAGTCAGCATGTGTATGATTTGTCACAAAGCCCATGGTAGGAGCCATTTATATATAAGCAGGTTTCTAACTTGACTCTTCTATTGTGTGATCATGAATCAGGGACGTAAGCTGCCTTATGACTGGTCACCATACACCGCACAGCTGCCAAGTGCTACACTGTCTAGTGTTGTTTTCTATGAAGATCGGCAGATGGCTTAATGGACTCATTGACTGTCTTGTGCCATACAACCCTAATTTTAGTTTATTTTTCAAGTTTTTTCTTTTGGTTCCCACAAAATAAATATAAGAGTATAAATGTAACATTGATTGAAGAAAACCATTATTAAGTTTAAATTAGAGTCAGCATAATGTTTTTGCAACCACATTTCTAACATTCTGATTGATTTGGACTCAAACTGTCATTTAAGACTTTTTTGATTTGAAGTACAAAAAGCTTGTGCCCCAAATGGATCTTAAATGGGGGTTCTATTGTATTTTGTTTCTTCATCACAGTCAACCACTATATTAAGAATAACTTCACTTTCTTGGCTGTGAATTACTTTTCCTCATCATCAAACATGGCTGACTGAGTGATCGCTTTTACACATACTTTGAAAGAGAATGTGAGAAATGGCATAAAGCACTACTGATGGAGAATGGCAATTAACTGAGAGTTGGTTAGTGTCTTCTGGATGTGTATTAGAACGGCTTCGTGTATGTGCACTAGGCACTTATACTTCAAGGTCAGATCATGTCTCTACTCAGACAGACAGACAATACAAAACAATAATTGGATACTGTATTTTAACAGAGTATTACAATGAAAAAGGATAGATCTGTCAGTCAAGTACCTGGCTGTAGAGGAGATGACAGGGATTCGGTATGTGGCATGAGCAGGGGTGTCTGTGTTTCATCACCATTTCCAGATCAGCTCTGGTGCCCTCTCAGAGCCAATGAATATGGTGAGGAGGGGTCTTTTCTGAGGGGTGAGTGGCCAGAGAAAGAAACTGACCATTCACCTCCCTCTAGTGATTAAAGTTAAGAATTCATTTAGATCCAGCTTCCCTCCTATGTCTCTAAGGTGTTGCATTTAAACACATGGACAACTGTACCTTACCTTTAGGAAAGTGCTGTGTGGATAAAAAGCATGTTTCTGCATGCCAATTGAAAAAGAGTTTGAGGGTGTACTGTGACATAAACCACTTTTGCACACAAGATCTCAGAAGTAGGAGATGCACATTAAGAATGCTTAGCAGTCATGTCATCAATGACAGTTGCTTGTAATATATGCACAATGTCACACATCTGTGTAATTACCTCAGCCTGAGTAAATACATAGAACACCAATTTAGTGGTTTCTCCATAAAAAGTGCCAAATTCAATGAGGTGATGTTAAAATTTGGGAAGCGGTCTTGTTGAACCATCATAACCAGACACTATGGACATCACAATCCAGCTCTTGGTACGGCTGTTCTGTTCTGCAAGCTGCCATGGTTTGGTTCTACCAATAATTACTTTCAGCTGGAAACAGTCATTATAACAAACTTAGGGCCTATATTTAGAGGGAGAATGATGAGGTCAGTTGGGCGGTAAAGTGTGACATAGGCAGACTGCTCCATCCTGTTGAGTTAATGTGTAGGGTCCTCAATGTATGTGGTCTGTATCCTTGGTCATTACAAAGACTGTGTCGCATGATTGTGGGCAGCGCACTATCCACCACAACTTACATTTGCCACCTGTCAGGGTCCATACCTTTTAGGGCAATGCATTGCAGTTAATATTAGGTTTTTATTTGCTGTATTTACCGAGGGTGTTGGGAAGTTCTAGTTTAACGCAGTCCAATTTATATCAGATTCGGGGTTTCATTTGGCTTGCAAACACATGTCACACTTAAAACACATTTTTCATTGCATATCAAAATTCTGCTGGTGAAACTGAAAACGTTTTGATCTGAATGCTTTTATTTAGATCATCTTCAGTGCAAGAATTATTGCCATGTTGACTACATTTTGTATTATGGTGCCTAATATTTATGGATCCTCAGTATGGAACTTGTTTCATGTTACCTTTCTGACATCTAGAATTTTGAGGTGGCCTCTAGATTTTTCGGAAATGTGTGAAGTCCTGATTTATCGTTAATGTCCTGCAGGTGTGAATTACATGGATTTAGATCTGGTGAACCATGAGGCCACATTTCTTTGATTATTACCCTGTCACCTAAAACACATTGTAAACAATGCACAGAATTTAATTCATAGCATAAATGGTATCAGAATGTGTGTAACATGCCAAGTGTGGATTTATGGTCTCAAAAAAATGGTCTCAGTAATCATAGTGTGATATTTTAATTGTGGATCATTAGGTATAATCCTTGCACTGAATATTACCTGAAATAAAGCATTCAGAATGGTATGTTGTGCCATGAAGGTACAATATTTAATTAAATTATATTTCTGGTGTGATGGTATGATCTTTAATCAAGTTAAGAGTTAGTTTATGGTAAATAACAAATAATAGAAAACTTTGAGCTCCTGCACTCTCTTTTTAAAAACACTCACTCTTGTTTCATGGTCTGTGTACCACAGTTTCCGTATATGGACGTAAATGCAACAGTTTTGTTGCAATTTGTACTGATGATGTAGACACACCCGTTCACTGTGTACATCAAACCAATGATATTCTTAGAGATGTCTCCAATATAACACCAACTTTATCTCGTTTTTCCTTAGTTAGTAATGTGTGTTCTGCATGTTTTGTTCATGTTTGGAATGGAACTTGTTACCCATAACCTTTCAGTGTGTTTTTAAATTGTCATGTTTTTATGTCTCATTTAAGTTATTTGAAGCTTTCAGTGTGAGTCAAAGTGAGAAATCTTGGGCGATCAGACACACGAGCTGGGAGTTGATGTCCAACATTTCAGAGACCTGCTGTCTCAGGAATGTTGGACTTCAACTCTGAACTGATGTGGCTGGTCACTCAGAAATATTTTACCACTTATGTCTCATTATGTAGACTAGTTTTGTCCTTTACACAATTCAACATATATAATTACCCTTCTTGTGTTCATATCAATCTCTGAAAATTAAGTCTCTATCTCTTCCAGGGTTTAGTCAGAAAACACAGCAAAAACTGAAGGAGTTGTTTGTGGATGGATGTCGCCAAGAGCTGAAGTTTACGGTGTACAAGGCGAAGAACTTCATTTCAGATGTGCTTGAGTACATGACCACACTGGAAAGTTCCTCTGAATATGGGGACACTAATAGTAACTAACACATGCCCCTTCCTGCACTTCTGTGTGTCAGTGTTTACAAAACTGTTTATAAAACTGCTGTATGTGTGAACCCCCTTTAAACAAAGATAACTGCATCAGTATTCAAATGTAACTGACTATTAAATAGTATCATTTTTCTTGTAAAAGTGATAGTGCAGTAGTGTTCTAAGATGCACTAGGGAAACACAGGATTGGAAATTCATTCCCCAGATATCTTCCCTCTGCATCCTTTTGTCATTAGTAGGTAGGTATGTACTAATGTTTTGGAGGAACCTGCTCTGTACATCTTCTGCATTAAGACAGAAGCAGCAGATGCTTCCAAAACACTGGTACCTGTCTGTCATACTATATGATGTCACATATTAACCACTGCAAGAGCCTCAGATTTCAGTTCTCTTCATGATAGTCTTGCATCAGATGCTGAGAATGTATCTCACATTTGATATGAAACAGCAGTTGCTGAAATGCACCATTGCTCTTGTGTAACAGCTAAATAATGGCACAATTGTGTGATGATTGAATAAAACGTACTATACCAAATGCAAAGAGACCTGTTTTGAATATGACAGCCACACAAATCCATTCTTTAACCAGTTTCTTCTGAAACTTACTGAAGGTGCAATTATTTGTATAATAATCATAATATGATATAATATTATATAGGCCTATGGGGGAAGTGTTTGCTCCACTTTCCATGTTACTGACCTCATGACTAAATAATTTACATCCAGTACTTTTTTTAAATAAGGGTAAAATGATGGATTACAGTCTATATGAATAGGACCATAAAAGTGTTAATATGCATGTTTGGTTGAGTGTGTTGTTTATTTTGACAGTCTCAAGACTATATGGTATATATATTAGGGTGATTAGTCATGAACTCTAAAGAATATGGAACAGATTGACCATTGCATAATGCAAGTACAGTCCTGGCAGCCTGAGGAAAAACACAAACTTCGGTGACAAAAACCTGTGTCCTGGCCAAGACTCAAACTAACTCCCTTTTGAATAAATGTCACAGGCATTACCACATACCAGCATGCTCATTCATTGGTAGCAGTGTCACTTCCTCCATCGACATAACGGTCATATTGCCTGAAGATAAATTGTGAAAATACAGTGCACCATGTGAGGTGAAGCTGGCATTACCAAAGGCCAAACATTATATGCACATCCCATTCATTACACCCACATGACTTGTGTTACCAACACTTATTAATCACCCAGGTCAATATATCTACCATATTGTACACAGAAGTATCCCAGCACAAATAAATTGAAGTTTTATGTAAATGTACTTGAAATTTGCAATAGTGTAAGCACTATGAATTTTACAGTTCACCTATAAACATATATGTGCCAGCAATTGTGGAAGTTTGTTCATTCGTATTTTGGTAGCAGAGAATTATGTTGATATTTGATTAACTGTAATAAATTTGGCGACAAAGTTTCGTTGGATGCAGACTTTCATAACCCCAATTTACGAAATTGATTAATTTAACGATCGAATTCGACATTTTCGACGTGTAGCAAAAATCTACAAACCTCGATTGAACTGTCACCATTTTGAACCATCTGATTCACAGAAAATTCAAGAGATGACACTGCATGTACTTTTGTCTGTTAGTGACCTCTGTAGGAGTCAGTTGAAAGTTGAAATAACATAGAACGAGCTGGTTGGTGAGTAGGTTTGAAGCACGTGCGGGTGTTTTTAAGGAGTGGATGTTACAGTGGTTTTGTGTGAAGATACAAATGATTTGCTATGGAAATAACGTCTTCTGAATGTGACACATTACCCAGTGGGTTTTTGAAATCTGCATCCATAGTGTGTGCTTTAGAAACCAGAGGATATTCTTTTGGCAGTCAGACTGGTAGCAAGGAATCAAGGTATCTGTACTGTCAGGTCAGAAAAACGCTTAGCCCAGAAATGTCTCAAAGCGGCCTGCTCTTATTTGAGAGTAGGTCTAATTCTGGTATTTGGACTGTCATAATATTAGCTGATTAGGTTGTGGTTTTCAGTAAGTGTCGGCCTATACGAGTGCCCTCTTTTAAGAAGAATACGAATTTTATTTTACTGTGTTCAAAGAAGTAAATAACTAAGTGAACAAACGGATATAGCGAATTAATTGCGAAATATTTATGGGACAGTGTCGTGAAACGGGAGGAGCGTGTCTCCTGTGCTTCTCCATATGATTTTACCTCTCCCCCTGTATTTTGAGGTATGTCAGGTTAGGTTCTAAGGTAGGTCATTCCTGTGACACCATGTTAAGATTAATAATCGTACATTAGAGCAGTGAATAGTCGTCCTTTCTATTAGGCCTAAGTGAAAAAAAAAATTATTATAGGCTAGATTAGGTTTGTGGGAATGGTTAGAGGGTTGTCTGGTCAAATTCAGTTATAAATAAAATTTTGGTTTTGAAGGCACCAGTGTATGCGAACCTATGCAGTAACGTACTGTTAGTTTATTTTTCAACCTGCCTTGCTGGAAATGAAATTCTACTGATTTGCTTGCCGTTTATATTCAGTTGGATGTTCGACTGATTTGCTGTTGGTTTGTTAAACGATTCATTCTTCATTTCAGTACATCATATCATATCTTGTGATTATTGTGAATGATGAATTGGTCCAGATTAGGCAGGAAATCAGTATGTATTATTTTGTTAAAAATTGTTATGGTAATGTGGGAAAATACCACTCGGAGACTTCACACAATACCATGTTATCAGTTTAGGATGACCGGTCTCCGGGCAGAGATTCGAACACAGGGCACGCATATGGTGGGCTTGTGCCTTGTTTTGAATGAGTGCACAACCTCCGTCCCCTCCCATTTGAAAGGCACATTTTGGTATTAATGTTTAGCGTAGTTTTAACAAGTATTAGGTTTAACATATTGAAAATAAGCCCTCACAAATCATCTCTTTGTGTCTCTTTGTGTCTGTCTCTCTCTCTCTCTCTCTCTCTCTCTATATATATATATATATATGTCTATACGTATATAGGGGCGCACAAATTTTCCAAAAAATGTAGGAGCCTCAAAATTCTAGGTGCCAGAAGGGTGACATGAAGCCATGTCCTTAGCCAGAACATGAACACAGTGGGTGCAGCGGCTTCTGTGCAGGTGTATATATGTACATACGTACATATACGTATATAATGCCCTATTATACATATACTGTGTGTATGTATTATGTATGCTTAAACATAATAAGTGCCTTTGTGAGGACCACAAAATCAACAGCTTAATTACTTAATGTGCTCTATAACACTACACAAAACATCTTGCATATACATGCATTTTTGAAAATGAGTTCTTTCCAACCACGGCGGTTCAACAGAGGCAACACGTGGTTGCGGTGGGGTGTCACACGTTTTTTAGGTTGCTGATCAGCATGTCTGTCTTTGATATTTTGCAAATTCTTAGTGGCTACATCCAGATTTGTAGTGGGTGTATTGCACCCACTTACACTTGCCTGGCTACGGCTTGTATGAAGCAAGTTCCATACTGAGGGTCCACAAATATTAGGCGCCACCGTACAAAATCTGGTCGCCCGGGAGACCTGGCACCCGTGGCACCCGGGATTTGTGCCCCCTACATATATATATACATATATATGTATATAATTGGCCTTGTTCATTCACTCTTTTTTTTGTTATTGTGTTCTTTAGTCGCTTGGTTGCTATGGTAACTGTTGTTGCTGAGTTCGCTGTGATGTACCTCTTCAGGAAATAGAGGTAGTGTGTAAGGAAATATTATGAAGATTTTATTACGTGACCAATAGTAAAAAATTGTTAATTATATGAAGTTTTTTATTGTTTTTGAAACAGTTGTAGATGTGTTAGATGTAGTTGTGTGCAAAATGTGATTAGATGCTGTACCGGACAAACACCAGGCAGGCGGTTACTCTCCTGTAAGTGTGCATGTTATCCTGCAGATTTGAAAGCATGTTGGTACTCTCTGGCAGTACTCAGCAATCTGACTGCTACATCCGATTTCTGTATGGGTACTCACTAAATAGGAACGCTCCCGTAATTTTATGAAGTGCTAAGAAATACGGGTTGATGAATAAATTACGAAGAAGTATGCTGTCTTATTAAATTAAGTTACAGACCAACTGGTCTGTAACTTAATTTAATATGACGAAGATGCACGGTGTCAACAGTGTGAAATTTATAAGTATGCTGTCTTCTTGCATGTGACTCCGTGTAGTCTGGTAGAAATTGATAGACGTTCCTCTGAAATGTCTCTTAAATTTCTACCCAGGTACACGGCGTCTCATTCATTCATTCATTCATACTCACCGCTGTGAGAACCTCCGATTTCATAGTTATGAAGAATATCATGTAGAACAGGGGTGTCCAACATGATATTCCTGAAAAAGCAGCTATTGTCACAAATCTAGAAGAGCAGTGATGAGCAACTTTTATCGTAATAGGGCCAGTTTAATAATCTATAAACCCTGACGGGCTGCACAGTAAAATTCATATGTCTTGAACAAAATTTTACATTAAACCTTTAAGCGACTAAGTTCTTAGGATTTGGTTTTATTTCGAAAGATGACAGCCCAGTGAGTAGTATGCCAGCTTCTGTGTCGTGAAGTCTCAAAATTCTGACGTGCGTAAGCATCAGCAACTCGGAGGCAGCTATCCGATCTTTCATGGCGGAATCAATTACTAGATTTGCTCTTGAACACTTCCAGTTTTTGGGGAACTGTTTACATGCGTGCTTCCAAAAAGACTTGTCTTTCATCAAGCACTGTAAACTTATTAACGAATAAAATAGAGTATTTATTGAGTCAAACTGTAGAGAAGGCTGTATCCGCTTAACACCGGGTTATTCACACTTCACAGCCTTTATATCGAGTTCCATAAATAATATTTTTATACGTCCTGTACCACAACCTATCACCTGTATTTTCAGTGTTAAAAAACCCTCCTTCCAAGCCATATAAACAACATATCGTTTTAAATACAATGACAATCACTTTCTCCCTTTCTTTCTTTCTTTTATTTTCTGTAACTTTTAACTATTTTTTGTGGCTTGAATTCTGTTTTATTAATATTCTCGATAAAAAAAATAGTTTTCCATTCGTCAAATTAATTAAGTAGATCATCTGCTACCTTCCAAAATTCAATAAATTATTTGACATACATCTCATACCTACATAACTTATGAAAATTTAGATGTATTCCCACCTACTTATATCTTGATTTATATGTGTTCTGCATTCTGTAATTATACTGTAATGACACTCGCCTTTTGCCATCATTCAGTCACATTACTTTAAAAAGCAATCATCTAATCCTTCCACGTCTTCTTCTAGCTACCTCATAAAATTTAAATTTCTGCTATCCACACTCTGTCACAGTTTTATCAGATACTGTCCATATTCTAATTGGGAACTAATCTTTCCCTTCACTCCTGCCTTGTTTCTTCCATACCAGCTAGAGTCTCCATACTATTTCTACTAATTCCTCTTTAACCAGCATTAATGAACTTCCATGATTTCTGATTTTCACTAATCTACTTTTTCGAATAACGTTCATTACCTATCATAATTTCCCAGACCACGTATGTCTCTTATCTCTCTACTTTGGCCTCCTTCCTCCCTTCTCTCCTTTCCTCTTCTATCAGTCGGTTTTCCAGTCTTCCTCTACCACGGATCACTCCTTTCTCCCCCTGTATCACTCGGCTGTCCAGTCTACGTAGACTTACTACGTGAAACATCCTGCTGCACTGGCACTCCTGTCAAAGCAGCTGATAAAGAAATTATCTGGTTCAGCTTATCGCCTGACGTCTCAACATTGATCATGTTGTTTAGTGACGTGTGTTTTTGTTGTTGCTCTTTCCGTGCCAAAGTGTCAAGGTACCATCCGCCTCCGCCCTTCTGCGCCATTGACCTCCAACCTCCAAATTCCTCTCTAGATCGAGTAGCTTCTTCGCTCTACGCTCGCTTTTTTGAATTACTGCCTCTCCCACTTTCCAAATTTTGCTGACCAATTTCCTGAACGCATTCCAGGCTTTGTTGTGCAGGGGTGACCACAACTCTCTTCTCATACATTGTTCAACAACCAGTCTAACTCGTGAATTCTTCCATTTATCGCGAACTTTTCTTTCTTCAGGAACGCTTTGTGTCTCCTTCAATGAGCATTCTTTACTAAATACGACATTAATCTGCTCCTTGTATTCCTTACTACCAAAAAAATCTTCTTCCTCTCTGGTAATTGAACCCGCCAATTATTTGTGTTTTTCAACACTTCTGTCTCACAAACGAATTGAATTTTATAAGAATAGGTCGCTGACCTTTTTCTTTTCCCAACTGTCATTACATAGTCAATATTACCAACCAAGGTCTCTAGCCCCATTATCTCTTTCAAAAACTTTGTCACCACTTCAAATGTATCACCGTATCATTCAGTTCTCTTCTCCAGTCCAAAAATCACAATATTATTCTTTTTCCTTTCTTCTTACACCCTGTTTTACTAAACATCACTTGCTGTTTCTCTGCCTACATTCTCACGGCTTGCTCCATCTATTTAAAATTCGAAATAACTCCTAATATTTCCTCACTCAGTTTTCGCAATTTCACTCCAAATTATTAATTTGTTTTTTCACTTCACCAGTCTCTCAATTGTGGGTTTCCAGTTTCTGAATCACGTTACTCTCTCTGTCTTGATTTTTCGCTTGTTTCAATATTTGGTCAGTTTTGTCCCGCTCCACCGGTGGACCCCGATTTACCTTCACTCCTAGTACCAACAACACCATCAACGCTATTTCCCAAAACAATCTTACTCTTTCCACCTTACCACTCTCCGATATTCACTTCCATGTCCATCTTCATATGGCTGTGACAATTCTGGACTTGTAGATTGCAATGTCCACACACATTTTCCACTGCCGAGGAAACACGTCCTCTCTGTGCTGCTGCCTAGACTGAGCTCCAGATTGTCAAAACGTAAATGGAGTCAAGAAGTTGAACCCGCATGTTCTTGGGTCCGCATCGTACTGTAAACGTATCATTTCCTTTCAAACTTCCGCTGGAACATTTTTTATATTTAACGGCAAATGGCATTGCAACTAAATTTATCTTATTTATTTAATTTATATGGTGACTAGCTCCTTGTAGTTCATTCACATGTTGAGTAATAAGAAGGTAAAGCGCAAAGCCGCACATGTAGTCGTCACAAAGGTGAGGGAACGGAGGGAAAGGTTTTCCCTTCAGTTTTTTTTGTCGTTCTCTTCTACCTACTCCGGATTTCCCGTTTCAGTGTCGAGGTTGGAAGTTCTTTTGATCACAATGAGAGACACACCACAGTCGGTAGGACTCCTCTGGACGAGGGATCGGCTCGTCGCAGAGGCCTGACAACAACACACAAACACTCACAAGAGACAAACATCCATGCTCCCGGTGGGATTCGAACCCACAATCCTAGTAAGCGAGCGGCCTGAAGACCCACGCCTTAGACCGCACGGCCACTGGATCGGCTCCTTCAGTTTCATAAGTAATTAAATTTGTAAATTCAGCTCATATAGCTACGCGTTTATTCGTCAAAATTTTCACAACCACTGAACTTCCGTATAGCAGAGAACATATCTATACCGATATTCCGTATCACTCAGGCAATCTTTAAATTATCGATGATTTGTTCTTTTGATTTAAAGGAATTAAGGATCATTTGAACCACCGTAAAACATCCGTCGTTTTGAGGCACTTCGCACACAATTATCTCTGTGTATCAAGCAGTGACGTATTAGAAAATCGGGATCCATTTGTTTTTACGCCTTTCATGACAGCGAAGACACATAGCTTTTCCATCGTTGGTAATATACGAAGACACCGCTATTCCATAACTGATGATAAACGAAGACACACCACTGTTTCGTCATTTGTGATGGGCGAAGACACCGCTGTTCCATTGTTGGTGATAAACGAAGACACACCGCTGTTCCATCATTGGTGATAAACGAAGACACACCACTGTTTTGTCATTTGTGATGGGCGAAGACATACCTCTGTTCCATCATTGGCGGTAAACGAAGACACACCATTGTTCCTTTGTTGGCGATGAGCCAAGACACACCACTTTTCCTTCGTTGGTGATGAGTGACAACGAACCACTATTTCGTCCGTCACCAACCCTGATAGTTTCTGTTTTAGGATGTCCAAACTTTGCAGTATTTTCGTATTTCCGTCACTTATTCCTAAAAATCTGTCTCGCATTACGGCAAATTCCTCAGTTAATTAACCTACATGTCGATTCCACAAAAGCAAACAGCAAGTTGCGCTGTGCCGCCCACGTCGACACTTTTCGTTCATTGGTAAAGAAAGCTGTTTATCTTTGACTGGTTTCATTTTTAAGCTTTCTGCAGTGTTGTAGATTTCCTAGATTTTTTCGCAACTAATTTCAGAAATGCGTTTTTTGTCAATTGCTTCTAAGCACTCTTTTATTGAGATCTGCGCTCTTCTGGGATATTACGCCGCGTAATATCCTAGAAGAGCGAAGATCTCATCAACATAACGGCGGAAGCCTGAAATCACACTCTTTTATAATGTCAACATCGCTAAAAGGTTTCGTCGTTTTTGATAAAATCTGAGACGTCTCAGACCAGCATGCACACTATTGTCTCACTGTATGGTTTAAGTTTTGAATAAACTCCGTCGTTGGCTAAGAGGGTTTTGAAGCTGAGTGTTTTTTGCCAATTAGTTATGTTCTTTTAAAATAGAGATATTTTCATTATAAGAGATGCAAACAACAGCACCTTTGATACAAAAAAGAAGTACTGTTCATTCAATCTAATTTGAAATGTATGATTTTCTTCAACAATTTCTCGTCATCTTAGCCATTTATAGGCCTCTATATGGCTCGGATTTTATTACTTATTAACACTTTTGAACTACGAACTGAAATATCGTTTATTAACAGTGAACTGCGCGCGCGAAACTCACCATAGCATTGTCGTACATTCTTCCTAGCTGTGTTTGTTGTTGTATTCATTTTACTCAGTGATACTGCACTAATAGTGTTCCAAGTGATAAATGTCGCTGTACAACCATGCTGTTTTTTTAACTTCGCCAAACACTTTCAAACATCATTACGACAGTCCGAAAACAACATCTTTTGAAGCTAACAACGCTACAATCAAAACAATGTTGTCTCACTTCAAACTAGCAAGAAATGACAATTACAGGAACCTATAGAGATCAGATTTACATCACAGCAAATCGGACAAATTGTTGACACATATGTTAAAAGGAGCGCCGCGGGTCGACCAGAGCTTATTACAACATTCTTAATATCAAATATCCTGAACACCGGCGAAAAAATATCTGCTTTAGTATATATATATATATATATTATATATATATATATATATGACAAAAATGTTGAATTTAAATGTAAATATTTTAATTTGAGTAGTGTATATGTACTAATTTAAAGTATTTTGGGCATGTTATTTTAAACTATTAGGATATTTGTAGAGTTTTATTAGTGGAATTCCTTCGCGGGCCGAACAGATAAGTTTGGCAAGACTGCAGTTTGCTCATCACTCCTTTAGAGGATCATATGGGTGAATAAAACTCGCATTGTATTAATTTTGTATATTTATTTATTATACGTTATATTAGTTTATCTTGTTCTTTAGTAAAAGTTGATGGGATGGAACGAAGTCTGAACAAACAGAATGCAAGACATTCCAGAACGAAGCCAAGCCAAAACCTTAGCAACGTTCTGTGACAATATTATGATTCATATCGTTGCCTCTTTTGTTTTGTTTCATTTCATTTTATTTTGAATTCTCTTGAATTATTTGGTAAGAGGATCTAAGCGAGGAACGAACAGTGGCGTATATGTCTGAAAGAATAAAGTGCGGTTTAAAACAGAATATTTTGCAAGTTATAATTAATTATTTTAATAGGGACGTCAAGCGATTTGAAAACTGATATCGATTTGTAATTTTTGCATCAATGTTGTCAGTTTCTTATTCCCTGCCTCATGCCGAGGTGTGTTTTCGGTATGGTTATCACACTTATTTCAAAGTATGGAACGAAGTCTGAACAAACAGAATGCAAGACATTCCAGAACGAAGCCGAGCCAAAACCTTAGCAACGTTCTGTGACAATATTGGTGAATTTTAAAGAATGCATACATGTCACACCGATATATAAAATAAAAATCAATACACAAGTATTTGAATCTACACTATTTAAATATCGATATGTATGAATAATATATCTTGTTCCTTAAGAATGTTATTTTTGGTACTTATTTGGTTAAGATTATGATTAGTTAAAGTCACGAATTATATTTATAAATATCTGCACAGAATATTTTAGTCGATATCATATCGCACTATTGATATTGACTAACACACTATATTTTTTTAATCGGTAACGATGTTAAAACATTTTTTCGATATATCGAAGGTATGATAAAAGAAATATGCGAATGGTAATATCTATATCAAAGTGTTTAGTGGATACAGTAATTTTATATCAAGTAACGTCCATAGTTTTGATTTATGAATATCGATATAAAATATTTAGTTGATACATCGAAATATTGGTATCGGTTGACATTCCTAAGACACTTTACTCTTTAGGACTTTGTTCGTTCCCCCTCTGTCAATAAGAAAAAGGAACTATGTAATTGTAACAATTCTAATTCGATAGAGATAAGACAGTAGATACAGATTATTCAACTTGTGCTGCAGTAACCGGATATTGTGACTGATGGTAAAAACATTTGCTGAGCCCCTGGTTACTGCAGGCACAATCAACCTGCTCTTCTTCTGTTAAAAAATCATACAGCCCTTATCAAAGAAATGCTGATATTTAGTGGCATTGTTCATGATAGTAATATATACCCTAAGTAGTAACAATCTATTAGTTAACGAAATATAAATGCTTTAGTCTGAAGCACGCCTACACCATCAGTTGGGCAGATTTCCTATCCTCTGGTTGTGATATGATATTGTGATTAAGCACAGTTGACATAAAATGTCTTGATGTTGACGCCCTTTGTTTTTACGGACGAGGCAAATGTACAAATTAACAACTGTTTCTGTGTTCGAACTGCTTTTCCATCGTCTCTCACTCTGTTGTTTCTTTTCGGCGGATTTGTTTATTAGATTGGTAGAACAAGTCTTCTGTATATAAATGCTGAGCGCCTGTATACGATTTGCCATATGCTGAAGCGTCCAGCGCTTTTAAATTGGTCGTTGGTAGCAGGCTTTTATTTATTATTTAGTAGGATAATGAGTAAATATAAAAATAATAAAGAAAGAAGTAATTTTTTTGAAACTGTCAGTACACAAATTATGGAACGCGTGAATTACAAAGCGATTAAGAGAGAGATGTGTCAACGTGATAGGTTTAGAATTATTCCACTACGATTCTCTTTGAATGAGTGTGCACACATAAACATTTTTACTCTGCCCTGGATTTTTTAAAATTATGGTTTTATACGAGAGTGTGTATAAACAGACACTTTCATATATGTAATAACATTCCTTCTTATGTTGGTATTATGCAAATCTTGGGAAGTTATTTCTTATGGCCTACTTATATTTACTGTCTTTTTAAATCTGATCTTTATTTAACTAAATTTAGCATACACCTTCTTACCCGTGTACGTGCTGATACTCTCTTCCCCAAAACTGTTATATTTCAAGGAAATGCGACCTCTTACTCGTAAGTTTATTGGCCGGTACTCTGTACAGAGCAGTGTTCCTCAAACATTTGCATAGCTTTACATTGTATATGATTATGTTATCATTTGATATTTCATAAGGTTAAAATATTTATTTAAAAATAATCGAATTTAATATTGGATCTCTGATATTGTATGCAGATTGTTTTTCATTTTTCATTTATTTGTCGACCTCTATAAAGTATTAGAAGACAGGTAAAGTAATTGCGATTTGGAAACGCTTTTAAATGTATTAAGTTTGAAATTCTTCTTTGGTTTTAAAGAAAACAAGAGAATAGTCAGGTAGATTTAGTTATGCTTAATAATTTCGCAGATTAATGTAAATCTGACCTTATAGCCAATATACCCAGTGTTAAGATTTTTAATTTGAGGCTGCATGTAACACAGTTGTTATCTGTAAAGAACAGAAATAGCAAAGTGGTGAATCCACACAGAGGCTCACAGATCTTAACCAATAAAATGTATCAACTGTATCAACTGTAGGTCCACTGAAAGTGGACCTACTTTAAAATGGGTGAATTTCTTCCGAGATAGCCTATACAAGTTTTCACGTAAATATAAGATTGGTATACATTTTAGTTTGTTATTTCACAAAATTTTTGGGTATCTTATTTTTATTTTATAATATCTCACATCACTGACTAACGTAGATTACAAAAATTTTGCAGGAGGGCCCTGTTGTATTATGTAAATAATTGTATTTTTTAATGGAAACGTGATTAATTTTTTACATATGAAAACCTGCAAACATAAATTATTTACTTTTAAAAATAATTTCGTAACGAATTTTGTTCAACGTGCATACTATCAGGTACCAAGGCCAAAGTGATAAGAAATAATTTATATTTTGCAGTTAGAATCAAACGCTTATTTACCTTAAAGTGAAATAATTGGAACATATTTCTCGCCTTTTAGAAAGCTGGAATTCTCGGTTTAAAACCACGGCTGTATTGGCTAAAGTTTAGTGTTAACTGGAGAAAAGTTTTTTTGTGCTCAGAGAGAAACTTTACTTGTTTGACCCTTCGGTTAGATAATAAAAATCCTATGGACGTTTCTTATTACCTCCAGAGAGACAGAGTGTGAAGTTTTAAGTAACACTGCTGTAGTACAAGTCAATATTTCCAGTAACAATTTATCTTTCTGTCACAGCGGAAGAGGAAAATTGAAAGCAAGTTCTTGATATGTATTTCTAGAGATTCCAAATGAATAGTTTAAGAAGCATAAAAGAGTAAATTAAAACTGATATAAGCTTATTTGAACAAGGTCAGCATTTTGCCATTGCAAATACAGATACATTATCGTATGTTGGAAATTTGTACATAACCTAACAAACGATTCTATTCGTCCGTCATGTAAGTAGATCTTTTTTACTCCTGAAGGAAATATAGTCGACGTATTGCTCCAAATGAACATCCCGTCGAAGCCAGAGGAGAGATACAGTTGATCTTGTCCTAATAAATGAACATCATGACGCTCTACAGGGAGGCACATATTTGAAAATTTCCTGTCAAATAAGCATCTTGACGCTGCAAAAGGAGGCACATAGCTGAAAGTTTTCTACCAAATGAGCATCCCCTTGAAGACAAAGGAGACATATAGTTGAATGTATCTTAATATATGAGCATCCTGACGTTACAGTAGGAGACAGTTGTACGTAGCCTAACAAATGAACACCCTAACTTTGCAGAAGGAGCCATATATTTTAACATATCCTAACAAACGAGCATACTAGACTGCTAAAGAAGGCAAAGAGTGGAACGTATCCTAACAAATGACCATCCTGTCGCTGCTATAAAGAAGAGGAACAGTTGAATGTAGCCCAGAAAATGAGCTTCCTGTCGCTCTGAAAGGAGAGAAACAGTTGAACATGGCCTAACACATTGCCCTGTCGCTCAGAAAGGAGACAAACAGTTTAACATGGCCCATGGCCTAACGAACTACCCTGTCGCTCTGAAAGGAGACAAATATTTGAAGATGGCCTAACGAACTGCCCTGTCGTTCTGGAGGCAAACAGTTGAACATGGCCTAACGAACTGCCCTGTCGCTCTGAAAGGAGACAAATATTTGAAGATGGCCTAACGAACTACCCTGTCGCTCTGAAAGGAGAGAAATATTTGAAGATGGCCTAACGAACTACCCTGTCGCTCTGAAAGGAGAGAAATATTTGAAGATGGCCTAACGAACTGCCCTGTCGCTCTGAAAGGAGACAAATATTTGAAGATGGCCTAACGAACTACCCTGTCGCTCTGAAAGGAGAGAAATATTTGAAGATGGCCTAACGAACTACCCTGTCGCTCTGAAAGGAGACAAATATTTGAAGATGGCCTAACGAACTACCCTGTCGCTCTGAAAGGAGAAAATATTTGAAGATGGCCTAACGAACTACCCTGTCGCTGTGGAAGGAGACAAACAGTTGAACATGGCCTAACGAACTGTCCTATCGCTGTGAAAGGAGATAAACGGTTTGACGTGGCATAACGAACCGCCCTGTCGCTGTGAAAGAAGATAAATATTAGACTAATGAAGTCGCTTTTCCTTGTCGATGCTCTTCGCTCGTCAGACCAAGAAGATGCTTCAGCCAGGGAGCGAGTGCATATAAATTCAGGCCGCCATGAAAACAATAGTGCTGATTTGTGTTGGTTTGGTCCCGTATTTTGTATCACTCCACTCACGAAACACTCATCTCTGTGAAGGCAGCCATATTTGTGATTCCATCGCTTTATGTAATCGTAATATTTACCTAAGTATTCTCAGAATTCACAACATATTTCCTTAAATAATTTACAATAAACGCATGTTATAAAGTGGACTTTCTAAAGAGACACACAACTTGTTTCAATCAATTGCATAATGTAACATTGCCTCTCTTGTCTTATGCACGTGCAAAGTCTGTCATACCCACCGTATCGACTGAGTGGGTAGTACTACTGACTCGTATTTGAGAACTGTGAGTTTCGAAACATTGTTCGAAGACAGACTATCCTGAGTGAGGTTTTTTTGTAGTTTTATTCTATGCCTCCAGTCAATTCCGCGTTAATGTCTGAAATTCGAAACACAACCGCTCCTCTACGTATCCTTTCTTTCCTGTTATAACCCCACCATTCTATCTTAGCTGCAAAGAGGTATGTTGTTAACAGAGAGACTAGCGTGACGTCTAAGTCCCTCTAACAGTGTGGTGGGGCTATAACAGGACAGATCCCAGTGTGGTATTTATTAAATATGCTATCGTTTGACGCTATATATTCTGAGCTACTCGCAGTATCACTTTATACTGAGACTTATAAAAAGCCACGTGTAATACATTCAGGTGTTTCCATTGTTATTGCAACAATCAGCTACGAGTATATTGACATTCAAAGTTGTCTGTGCCGTATGGCAGTTTAACACAGCTCTTGACCTAGTGACAGATAGAAAGAATAAATAAAAGAACAGAGATAAATATACATGCTATTTCCATTAACTAAAAACCTTCTTTTATCGAACAAAAAGGCACCGAAGACGTGAGTGTAGCTCCCTGCACTAGTAATCGGGAGGTACCTAGTTTGAATCTGTGCCGAGTTACCCATAATCCTTTTCGCGATTTTACTCCTGTCCAGTCGATTTATCATTGTTGTGTACTCATACATTCGGGCATATATAAAGTACGCAGTAGAAAGAGCTTCGTCCAAACAACATGAGAATCAGTCAGTCAAAGAGGAAGTGCTAAGAAGAACGCGTGGAGGTGTGGAGTGACTGGCTCTTCATATACAGCACGTAGGGCCGCTTTTCCATTGCTGGGCAAGAGGTATGCCGCTTATGGTACTGGTAATTTGTGATGAAATAATTTGATATGTAGGAAAATTATTAGCCTAATGAAGAATCCACTTTAACCATTTAAAGCACAGTGGATGTATGGTACCGCCTGCCTTAACACGACGACTGCACAGTGGATGTATGGTACCGCCTGCCTTAACACGACGACTGCACAGTGGATGTATGGTACCGCCTGCCTTAACACGACGACTGAATCAGTGGATGTATGGTACCGCTTGACTTAACACGACGACTGCACAGTGGATGTATGGTACCGCCTGCCTTAACACGACGACTGCACAGTGGATATATGGTACCGCCTGCCTTAACACGACGACTGCACAGTGGATGTATGGTACCGCCTGCCTTAACACGACGACTGCACAGTGGATGTATGGTACCGCCTGCCTTAACACGACGACTGCACAGTGCATTTATGTGTTTCGTACGATTATCAAAATAAACAGTGCATTTATGTGTTTCGTAAGATTATCAAAATAAACAGTGCATATATCTGTTTCGTACGATTATAAAAATAAACAGAAATTCTTTCCCTACACAACATTAACCGGTTTCTTTGTAATGGAGACTGTTAGTGTTTACTGTGAGATGGGAACTGGATTTATTACATAGCAGATAGAAGTAATGTTTTAAATATTAAAATTAATTCCTTGGAACCCGTGTTTTTCTTTTTTTTTTACTTTCATTTTTAATAGTTTGTTTTCAGGATATAAATTATAATTGTAGCCAACCAAGGAAACATTTTGAAAGCGCTCTGAAGGCATACTAGACATGCAATTTGTGTGTTTCTTTGTCCACTTTCTTTAAATATTTGTTATTAAGGTATATTTTACCTCGTCATTACAACATTGTTTTTTAAACAGTTTGTCACGCGTAAAATGTTTGTGACTTATGTTGAGTATCAACATGTCAGATACGGTCTATGTTTCACATAAAATTATATAAAATTTGAATACACATCTACAATAGTGAGATATAAAACAAACAATCTAACGAAGGAAGCTGTTTGTAAAGACACGTATGTACCGACGACCCATTAAAAAAAGATGTGTTGTTTTTTGCTGTAATATTGTGAGTAGTAAACTCGACACTTTTGTGTTTATTTAAACTTCTTTTTTTTTTTTTTTTTTTTCTAAAATTAAAGGCGAGCTAGTGATGTCATTGCGTGACGCCATGTCCTACTCGTCTATTGGTTTGCTTGTACAGGAAATGTAAAAATCACAGAACTGGCTTCCAAGGAGGTTAGCATACCTTGACAAGGATAATTATAAGAGTAATAATTGGATATATTGTTTTATAACGTTTTCTTACGTAACTCCTGGAGTTGAAGTGTGTGTTGTGGACTATACCGGCTACGTGAGTTGCTTGTGTTTTGTGTTTCTGTGTATGTGAGGGTGTAAAGATGCGAAAAATTTCATATATTTGATATATATGTGTGTATATATATAATAACCCGACTCTCAAGAGAAGTTAAACAGTTTTTTAGTTTAGAACTTAGTAATACGAGAGTGACCACAATCTCTCCCACTTTGTCTTTATGTACAAAGTTTAATCTTGTATTTATTTAGAAATACAAAACTGATTAAAACGAATCACTGCTGGCGCACTCTGTGACGTCCTGATGAGTGGTGATGTCATCCATCGGCATAAACTTGTGTTAACAATTGTTACTCGTTTATATTGTACTATCCTATAATTGTCGTGCCGCCATTGTTTTGCTTATTTTTCTCCTATCGGATTTGGTGTTTTTTCACATAGTCACTGCACTAACTACAGCTGAGATTTAATGCTGCTTGAAGAGGGGGCGGAGTCGGTAATGGAAGGCGCAAGCTGATTGGCAGATGTGTTACCCACCATTTTGTTGAGGGCCGCTTCGAGTCCCACTCCATTTGGGTTGAGGGTCATTGTCATTCTCATACCCAATCCAACTACAAAAAAAAGAGAAAAATTGCGCTGTTAAAGACGAAATTAATGCTGAAGAAAGCTGATATATTTTTCTCACAGACTGTCGGGTGAATTAAAAGAATCTGATAATTTTTAGTCCATAGAAGCACCTTCACTGTTGCGTTTAATATAAGATAAAGATACAGATTTTCATGGCATATACATCGGAGCCATCTGTGGAGAACTTTTAAAATTGACTGTGGAACGTATAACTAATTAATCTCGATTTATGAATGACAAATCCCATTTTTTTTGTGCAGGTTTTGAAACTATATCAGTAGGTCTACTTGCGGAACACGTAGACTTATTTTAGATTAATTTACAGGAATATAGGCCTAATTTGTTTAAAAATTAGTATTAGGTACCACTTACTATAAGGTTTCTTGACGTTTTCTGATAAGTATAACGTAAAGGTTGGCCGATCTTGAATGCGTACTTTAGGCTGCTGCAAATATAGGATCTACAACTAGGAACTTCGTTTAGGCGACACACGAGCGCCCCAAAAGAAAATCTTATGATTGCCCCAGAAAATGTATTTTTTAATGGCAGGAAGGATTGCAGAATTCTTAGGTACCTGCTTTTATGTATAACCTACGTACATAGGTGTAAACATGCACACTAGATCATGTTGTTAGCTTATGTAATATGCACGTAAGAATTACGATAATACTGTGACAGCTGAAGAAGGAAGTGCATTTAATCTATAAGTAATATTTCGTGGAACGTTAAATTAGGTTCAAGTGTTGAATACAACTTATATAGGCCTATGCTTTTAAAAAGAAGGACTTTTGTCCCACTTATATATGCCAGAATCTTATGAAGAGGGTTGCAAGATTATCACCCAACAAAATACAAAATCTTTCATACCGTTATAGTACATTATGCTTTGTCTTTTGTATTTACCTTATATTTATTACGTGTTTTAATCGTTAAGATTATCTTTCGTGAGAATAAGAACTTTTTATAAAATTGAGTATTAGTACACGGCATGAAAATTAACGATTTTAAAACTTATGCTGGGACGTATAACTGGAATGTGTTGAGCTGTTGTAATTCTGGTTAAAACTGGACAAAAACTGCGGACACTTTACAAACAGATCTACACCCAAATAAATTCTAAAAGGTTCTGACGATGGTATATGGTATTGAGAACTAATTGTCATCTGGACTTTGTCCATCGTCCGTATAAAATATAAAATCACGACGTTTCGGAAGCTGGTTCCGAAACGTCGTGATTTTATATTTTTATATTTTATACGGACGATGGACAAAGTCCAGAAGACAATTCGTTCTCAAGATCTGTACCCTTACTGAGCGCGTATCACACTTAACCTTTGCATGTCAGAACGGAAAGTATGTGGAATGAAACCAGCGCAGAAATCTGAAGACGTTTCGTACATTTTTAGCTTTTTAGATGATTAAAAAGAGAGCGCGAACACACTACACCTGTTACACTAAGTATACATTTCTCGACATGTTCCTTTTTTTAGCGTAGCCGTTAAATTAACCCAATCCGTGCTGATTTTCAGTTATAATTTTGTTAGTTATATATGATTTCCATGTCTATTTATATATAATTTGCATTTTCTATTTTATGAAGGCCATAAGGCCACCTTGAACAGAATTTTTAAATTTGCATAATTGAATTTGAAATCTGACAGTCAAGACACTGGGTTGTACAAATATTTTATTAAATGAAGAAACAACTTATTTCTTTAATTTGTATATATCACGTTTATTCTATAATTATGTTTGTATTTTGGTAGTATTCTTCAGTGAGTTCTTTTAATCTCTTTCGAGAGCACAGTGTTGCTCTGTGCAGAAAACTTACTCCCTTCACTGACAAGAACAGACCTTAGACCAAACTGGTATATGGCAGTTTTTTATTTTGCTTTAGTGATGAATATTAATAAAAGTTGAACTGTACTTATTTTACGCTAGTGAAAGGTGTCTTTTTGTATTTTATTGAAAGTACTCGTGTTTTTCCTTTACTGTGATGAGGATGCGCTTTTGGATATTTTAACTCTATTGCAAGTGCTATTAGACTATTTGAAATATTTCATTATACAAATCTGAAATACAGTGAATGTGCTTTTATTTTTCCTGATAATGTTCACCATTGAATAAAGTCAAGCTACATGAAAAGCGCTTCTATTTGGCAAATTAATGTAATTCTGATATCAAATTAAACCTATAAAATGATCTTAATACACTACAGGTAAGTTGGATAGCAAATAGTGCCTGTATAAACACTTGTGATATTTCAAGCAGCACATGGTTGTCTATTTATTATGCTGTCAGCTTCTATCAGTGCTAATGCATACATATAAAGCTTCATCAATAACCGTATTGGCAGACAACTACTGGAAACTAACTAACGTCAGATAGATAGGGCATACTAAGCTGTGCGAAAAGGGGAAGGGGACACATGTCAACAGATTGGAGTGGTTATCTTTGTACCATTGATCTAGATACAGGTGTTCTCAGCACTGATTGCACCAGCTGCAGTGTTTGTGTCATTTAACAAGGCCATGTTTGTGTTGAGTGACAGACTAGCCAAACTGTGTCTAATAGAAGCTGCAGAACTTAATTGGATATACCCGACTAAATGGTTAAACGCTGATAAACATAAAAAACTCAGAATCGGTGGTATTTAATATAGACAGGTAGAACAAATAAGACGGGTTCCAAGGGTAGTACAAAGAGGTCTGCGGTCTTAATTGAAAATGGGTGTGAGAATATTTCCGTTGAATGCGTGTTTGAACACCTGAATAATGTAGCTGTCATAATGTAAGTTACCTGAATAATACCAGTCGCGGTTTACGATATCGTGTCAGAATGCCTGAATAATATCAGTCACAGTTTACGATATAGTGTCTGAACACTTGAATAGTACCTGTCACAGTTTACGATATAGTGTCTGAACACTTGAATAGTACCAGTCACGGATTATGATATCGTGTCTGAATGCCTGAATAATACCAGTCACAGTTTACGATATAGTGTCTGAACACTTGAATAGTACCAGTCACAGTTTACGATATAGTGTCTGAACACTTGAATAGTACCAGTCACGGTTTATGATATCGTGTCTGAATGCCTGAATAATATCAGTCACAGTTTACGATATAGTGTCTGAACACTTGAATAATACCAGTCACAGTTTACGATATAGTGTCTGAACACTTGAATAGTACCAGTCACGGTTTATGATATCGTGTCTGAATGCCTGAATAATATCAGTCACAGTTTACGATATAGTGTCTGAACACTTGAATAATACCAGTCACAGTTTACGATATAGTGTCTGAACACTTGAATAGTACCAGTCACGGTTTATGATATCGTGTCTGAATGCCTGAATAATACCAGTCACAGTTTACGATATAGTGTCTGAACACTTGAATAGTACCAGTCACGGTTTATGATATCGTGTCAGAATGCCTGAATAATATCAGTCACAGTTTACAATATAGTGTCTGAACACTTGAATAATACCAGTCACAGTTTACGATATAGTGTCTGAACACTTGAATAGTAAGCAGTCACGGTTTATGATATCGTGTCTGAACAATTGACTAGTACCAGTCACGGTTTATGATATAGTGTCTGAACACTTGACTAGTACTAGTCACGCTTTATGATATCATGTCTGAACACTTGACTAGTACCAGTCACTGTTTATGATATAGTGTCTGAACACTTGACTAGTACTAGTCACGGTTTATGATATCGTGTCTGAACACTTGACTAGTGCTAGTCACGGTTTATGATATCGTGTCTGAACACTTGACTAGTACTAGTCACGGTTTATGATATCGTTTCTGAACACTTGACTAGTACCAGTCACGGTTTATGATATCGTGTCTGAACACTTGACTAGTACCAGTCACGGTTTATAATATCGTGTCTGAACACTTGACTAGTACTAGTCACGGTTTATGATATCGTGTCTGAACACTTGACTAGTGCTAGTCACGGTTTATGATATCGTGTCTGAACACTTGACTAGTACTAGTCACGGTTTATGATATCGTTTCTGAACACTTGACTAGTACCAGTCACGGTTTATGATATCGTGTCTGAACACTTGACTAGTACTAGTCACTGTTTATGATATCGTGTCTGAACACTTGAATGGTACCAGTCACGGTTTACGATATCATGTCCAATTTAGTCATTAATTCTAATAATTCCCTGATGACTGAGACAGATATCATCTTTTGAACGATGAACTTTTACTCTGAACTTAAGAGATATCGCCGATATTTTATCACCTGTAGTCGCTGTGAAATCTTTTTGTCACAAATTCATAATGCTTCTTTATAGAGTTATATTTTGGCTCATCCATAAATTAGGCTTACACAAAGATGATACGTTACAGAATAACTGTTTAACAAGTTTTTGCTACACCGTTTCTGTCTGCATGCTTTTCCGGCGTGTTCTGGCTTCAGCAATATTACAGTCCGGCCCCTGTCTAAAAACGTGTACCAAATGTGGCTTCATCGAAATGTACTAGGATCAAAACTTAATGGTCGCCAGTGCCACGAAGAGAGACAGAGTTGCAAGACTGCGTTTTGTGAGGTCTTCAACTTGAACTTGCGTGCCCTATATCCAAAAGCACATGCATTACTGAGAACTTGCAACATCAGTCTCGATTTAAACAATTAAACATATTAAAATGAACTTTTTATTATAAAACCAACAGTTTGCATTTTGTCTCCTACATGTTTCGCCTGTCGACCGCCATCTTCAGGGAGCAACACTAGTATTAAAACCTGATATAATGATACATATGTAGTGGTAAAATACATTAAAGTGATAATACAGCCTTGTTAGAATGTTATCACTATTATATAACGTATTTGATCACTACACATGAATTATGCTATATCAGGATTTACTATTGATGTTGCCCCCTGAAGATGGTTTTCGACCGCCGAAATATGCAGAAGAAAATACTGTACAATTTTGTACATTTTGTATGTGGGAATTATTGTTTTTATAATAAGAAGTGTATCTCATTTCACGGGCTTAATAGCGCCAAACATCAAAATTAAATGTGCACCTTATCTGTGTAAATTCTTACACTTGAATATTGGTTTTTTATTTTTTTACATGACCTGAAACACTTAATTTTGACGAAATAATTTTATCAATCTGTGAAATTTGTAACAGGAAGTGAATAATACAAGTACTTAAAACTGAATGACGCGGATTGGTGTAACTTTAAATACTTGTAAGTCGTTGCTATTGTGCAGCTACCAGCCACTCAAAGCCTTGTTAGAATCTTAGCCTTTACAGGTCCAGCGTCGAGTCACACACGACATCACGGCCTGTCGTACAAGTCCAACGTCGAGTCACACACGACATCACGGCCTGTCGTACAAGTCCAACGTCGAGTCACACACGCCGTCACGGCTTGTCGTACAAGTCCAACGTCGAGTCACACGCGACATCACGGCCTGTCGTACAAGTCCAACGTCGAGTCACACACGACATCACGGCCTGTCGTGCAAGTCCAACGTCCAGCTCAAACGGACGCGTCGTTTTGCACTGTTTTACATTAGTTTTCCGTAAGTTCCTGCCATCTAGCGGGTATTCTTTGAGATCTGACGATTGGAGATTTTCTGGAAAATTAATTTAAACCTGCCTACTTGAATTCACAAATATAATTTGGATTGAAAAGTGTTGGCTTCTCGTTTGGCCCTGCAGCAGGCTTGCAGCCAGTGCTGAGACATTAGTAATGATAGGCAGTACCCTATTTTTTCGGTCAGGGGGGACTGACGGTCCTGCCGCTGAGGTCGGCACTCTTGGTGCCGTTGGTGCGGGGCAGCAAACTTGAATTCCTCCTCTCGTGTTCTTCTGTAAAAAGATGACGTCACAAGTCTTCTTGCCGTTACAGCCAGAGCTGAAAGGGTGGAGCAGGAGTGTGGAAAGGGGAGGGTGGGGTGGTGGTAATTGTACACATTGACACTACTTACATGCCAGAGTTCACTCGCAGACGTGTTTCTCTCGTAATTCGAGAGATCTTCCGAAACATGTGCTTACTACACATTATAATGAAAACTGTACAGTTCGTTTTTAATACATTTATTATCGGTTTCCTAAATGGTTTTTTTTTCTCATTGTCACGCCCATGAAGCCTGTGGGTCCACCCAGGCTCTTTATACTGTACGTGGTGGCCCTTATCTTGGGTGTGAAACAACCGGACATGAATACAAATCATTCTGTCGTGGTTATTAGAGTATATATCCATGCCCCATATACTTCTTGGGAGCACCTTAACTGATGAAAAAAAACTTGATTTCAGGCTTCCGCCGCGATGTTGATGTAATCTGTGGTCTTTTGGGTAATTACACACACGACGCCGTGTAATTACCCAAAAGACCACAGATTACATTGATGAAAAAAATTACCTTCATACTTAATTCTGCAGTTAGTTGTTTTATGCAACTACTGTTGAGAATTACATAAAAATCTGAACATTTTAAACGTTAAACTTTGAAGCGAATTGAGGTGTGTACAGCAACTACAAATTTATACACAATTTGTGTATCGGAGTGTGGATATTAGTAGCAGCATAGCTTGTCGACAGCACTGCGCGTGAATCCTGGCCAAGCTATACCAGAGCAGCTCTGTGCTGTGAATTATCTACCTGCTGCCTGAGGTGGCCATCATGCAGTTGTCCCAGCATGCAGCATGCAGGAGTGGTTCTCAACCAGTGGATATGTAGGAATTAGGTTCATGTCTCTCGGCACAAATTTTTTGCACAACGTTACCAAAACTTTGACAGGACAGAAGTGATAAGCGTGAGGGTATGCGTGTCCTGTCGTAACAGTTTAAAGAGTAGCTACGTGGTGTTCGGTTGGTTCAAATGATATCTTTTCTACACAGCCACCAAAAACGTTTCTGTATTAGCCTAGCATTAGGTAGGGGTTCTTGCTGTTGGTCTACTGACTTGTAATCTCGGACTGGTCGATGTTCTTCGTGGTTCTGTTTAATCTCTATACCAGACTGCGTGGCTATTATTATGTTGACACCATCTCTATCCGCCCGCCTGACAGAACATCGGCGTCTAAAATATTTGACAGGTTTTCAAAGAGTCGACACGGGAAAAACTTTCAGCAAAATTTCAGATTTTCAGCGATATTACCCGTAGTAGTGCCGAATTTACTTGTAGTGCAAGATTTTTTTGTGTATGATAAATGGTATAACCAGATGGCAAGTAACCTTAATAAATTGCAAAGAATGAATGAAAATGCTGTGCTATACGTTACGGAGTATACCGTTTGGAAGGTTGCTACGTCTGTTTACATTATTCTTGAGCATTTTTCCATTTTGTTTGTTGCTTTTGAACCTTCATGTTGTACACTACGTCAGTTGTCCTGTGATTTTTGATAGATTCTAATTGGTGATGGTTTTGCGCTCTGATTTTATCGCCTTGGATTATTGCTGGGCCGAATGTTGGTTGAAAATATATTGCACTTGATAAAAATTTAGGAGAGTTTAGTGCCTGGACATGGCTGTAATTTGTGTCAATTTCTTTCACTTTTCGCTTGAAATCTGTACGTGCTGTAGTGAGTTATGGTGTGATGTAGTGAGTTATGGTGTGCTGTAGTGAGTTATGGTGTGATGTAGTGAGTTATGGTGTGATGTAGTGAGTTATGGTGTGATGTAGTGAGTTATGGTGTGATATAGTGAGTTATGGTGTGATGTAAGAGTGGGCTTGTGTTCACAATATTTATTCCAACAACTGCACAACAATAAATTGAAAATAGTTTATAAATATATATGACACACCTCCTACATGTTCCGGCCTAAAATGGCCATCTTCAGGAAGGTGGCTATCAAAGGAAAGAGTAGTTATGATTTTATATCTGCACATCTCTAATATAATTAGCCATAACTACTCTGTTCTTTGATAGCCGCCTCCATGAAGATGGCCATTGTAGGCCGGAACATGTAGGAGGTGTGTCATATATTTATAAACTATTGTCAGTTTATTGTTGTGCAGTTGTTGGAATAAATACTGTGAACTAGTTTACTGCGCGGAACATGGATAACGTTAAATTAATGGGATTATCTAGTTATTAAGAGTTACGTCGACTAGTCATAGGATAGGCACTATAGGCTTATATCAATATTCGCTGAATACCACACACTGTTATAAGAAATTATAGTAGGCATTTTGTATTAAGGTGTGTTTGTGATCTCATTATCTTAAAGCGTACATTTGTGATATACTGAAACGTTTACTGAATCACTAACTTTACTGTGTATGAAACAAGGACAAAACAGACGTTCAGCCTTCACGTGTTTTACAAAGATCAGTATAATAATTCGCTTTTTTTTGGGAAATGATCACATTTACATACAAGAGGTTTTGTTAAGAGCACATTATGTAGAATAGTATACGTTCTTCTGCGTAAAGATTCACAGCACTGTGGTAACTATATGTACTACCAGCTCTAACATTTAGCGTTTAGTCGCGGTGCATTTACTCGATGTTTTTCTTATGATTATCACAATAAACAGGAATAATTTCCTTAAAAAATCGTTAATCGGTTGGTGTTCGTATTGGAAGCGGACCTTTTCTCTTTGAGGTAGAACTGAATTTTAGGCGCATTCGCAAAATTGCGGAAAGCGTCTATTAGCTTCGTAATGTGTATCTGGCTATCCGTGCGCATGGAACAACTCGGCTCCCACTGGATGGGTTTTCATGAAACTTAATATTCGTGGGGTTTTCGAAACTCTGTCGAAAAAATTCAGGTTTGATTAGAATCTGAAAAATAACGGGTACTTTACATGAAGACATGTGTGCATTTATGATATCTTGCTGAAACTTTTTTGGAATGTGAAATGTTTCAGGCAAAAGTTGTACAGAAACACACACTTTATGTTCAGTATGTTTCCCCCCCCCCCCCCCCGAAAATCGCGCCGTTTATGCGATAATGTGGAAAAATGTGGTACAGCGAGACAGGCCACAGACGGCAATGTAATACGGCGCATGCGCTTTGTGTGCTGGATAACTAGGACAAGAATACTGACACACACGCAGAATATTTAATACTTATTGCTTTTCTACGGCAACAATTGTTATGCAAATGCGCCTGAATGTTACGTTGTACGTACTTTGCCTGTCTTGTTATAATCTGGATGACTTTCCTGCTTTTCACTGAGGCGGAGTCATATACATCTGAGATTATATCTATATACATGTGGAATTAAGTGTCTATCAGAATGATTATATTTCATGGACTTCTTGAACCTATCTTTCTTCCATTCTGAAAAAAGAAGCATGCAGTTTACTCAAGGACCGTAAAGTTTACGCATTTTTACTGCACAGCAGACGGGTAGAAATATTTAACAAGAAACAGTGCTACACCGGAGGCGCTTTCTCCAGCGCTATAGCGACCGGATCGTGAAGCTGCCCACTACACTTATAACTAGCACCGAGTTTACGAATACGTGGAGATCTACCACCACTTCCCCGTACCTTTCCTTAGTGTGGTGCGTAATTAATCATAAAATCAAGTTTGTAATATTATTTTCTCAATTAATTCATGGTTTCAGTACATTGTCTGATCAGGGCTTGTCACTTAGAGCGTGCCTTTTTGGACACTACATTCTTTTCTGTCCTAATGCATTTAAGCAGAGTCTAGAGAAAATTACTTAACTCGGAGCTTTATAATTTGATCTCTTTGGTGTAATAATATTAAAGGCCGTTCCATGGCTCAGGCGGTTAGTCGCCAGCCTCCCACCGCGGAAGGCCGGGTTCGATCCCGGGTCAGTCCATGAGGGATTTGTGGTGGATACAGTGGCACTGGGACAGGTTTCTCCCCGAGTACTTCGGTTTTCCCCTGTCAGTTTCATTCCACCGGTGCTCCATTATTTGGAAAAGTGAAAAAAAAAACTAATCATCTTTCTCTTCATCTTTATCACACGGTTGCACAATAAGCCTTAAGGCAGCGGTGCGTCCGTAGCTGCTGCTGCGGAGCCCTTCACCACAAAAAAAAATTATTTAGGCGATTGACGATTTAAGCCATAGTGGTTACTGTATGTACGTACCAATAAATTTAACTTTCAGGAACTCTATTTTCTGCCCACAGATTGTACCTGTGTCTGCTGCGTGTGGTTCTTACAACAAACAACGACTATTTCCCTCAACATCATGAACTATTTGGTCTAGGTAAGGAACACGTTGTGAGTTTGATGTAAGGCACGAACTGAGTCATTACGTATAATTCATTTTAATTGTAGTCCTAAAAGTTTTAAACAAATAATTCCGACATGAGAAGGAAATGAGATAAATATAACAATTTTCATTGTTAAACCCGAAGGGAATGTGCTTGTTTTGAGACAGTCTTAAATGGGTGGATCAATGCTGGAGGTGTAGGTTGCTAAGTTGTGGATTGGATTTAATTGGCACTTGATAGATTCCAGTGGACGGCTTTCTTGTTCATCTGAGTGAACTAGTCAGTTACGTTTCAGTAAGAGTAAATTATTCAGCTTTGAATATCGTAAAAGCCAGTCCCATTGGTTGCGCGGTGTAAAGCATACATTGTTTTACGACGCATTGCATGTTTAAATGCCGTTTGGGGCATGAATGTTTTTGGAAGTTCTCTGTGCTCAATGAAGGTAGAGGTTTTAATGGTTTGGATAGCAGGGTAAAAGGTGGAATTCATAGAATGAATGCATTTGTTTCGAATAGGGGTCTCTTGGAAAAGAGGTTGACTACACACACAGACCAATCTACTGCAGTTACATTTAAAACACCGAGTTGAAAGCCAGGAATCCACCAGAACATGTATCCTGTGTTTGACGAGTTTGAGGGGGAGGGGGTTGAGAACCACTGTAGGGGGAGAGGGATAAGGGTGTTGGTAGTGTCTGCAGTCCCCTCAGAAGTGATTGATGTCCAGCATAGGGGCCAGTTCTTCCGCTCTGGTCCCGTGGTCACCTACTAGTAACAACAATAACACAGTAGAGTAGTCATCAATTGCATCAGCGTGTTATATAGCACTACTTCTAAATAGCGCGTGAGTTGCCTGCATACAGACCGGCTGAGCCAGAGTCACCTATAGACTCCGTGTGTTGAATTGAAGCGAGCAGTAAGCCAAATGTCGAAGGTGTTTTGACATTTGAATAAGATTACTATGTACACATTTTCCTTACAATGGTGACGAGAAAATTAGGGCAAACTGATGTCAGTAGTCGTGTGAATTTATTACCCTGTACATGTAACTGTCAAAGAGACGGAGAAAAATGGTTGTAAGTAATGATCGTTGTTAAGTAAATTTATAAATTGTCATGGCATCAGTTTTTATAAGCTTCCTCTTACTATATTCCTGGCAATATCGATACCTTGGATTAAAATTTACTGTTTGCAGAAAAATAAAATATAAAGCTAACGAATTTTCTATTAAATAAAAATTAGAATTTAATTACTTTAAATACTGATACACTTTGTAGCATATGTGTTCAGAAGAGTGGTGTAATTTTGAATTGAAATTTGTTTAGTAATGACAACAAAGTATGTGTTTTTTTAGTAGGCTGTAAATTGATAAAGTACGTTTAAACACACACACACCAGACGCACATGCTTTCTCGAACTTACAATTCAATTTAGTTTTTTATTGTCAGTTTATATCACTAAGTGATATAAAGAATTGAAGTGCTTGTGGGTTTTACATGAATGAAGTGCACGATTTATTCCAAAAAGTGTTTTGTTTCATTGTTTATGATACTACATCCAATTCTATGCTTCCCATTTCCTACGGCGAACCTAACAGACAACACCGAAATTTGATCTCTACTATGACAGCAATGGCTGTCAAAGCGAACTGTAGGTATTGCGGTAGAATCTGAGTATGGAAATCGAATCCTCATTTCAAATATTGTCCTGTTAAATACATGAATATAATTGAATTTATTTGTTTGAAAGTTTTTCCTCCCTTAGAAAGTTTGAACTACTATATTTTTATGGTAGTGACAGACACAGCGATCATATTACGGACGAAGAAACCATACTTCCAGTTCTGTAATTATTCCGGATTTAAGGTATTTAAATTACAGTGATGTATAAAGACTTTTTATATAAGTACAGTCGAACTCGGTTATAACGTCATTAAGGGAATAAATATTTTGTGTCGTTATAAAAGGGTTTTGTTATAACTGAAGAGTATAATGTTATGGTTAACAGTGAGAATTAATTGGCACCACAGAATATCTGACGTTATTGACGAGGTGTCGTATAAACCGATATCGTTATAATCGGGTTTGACTGTATATACGTATAGAACTGGAACAGCGTAGTCGGTATAATGACTTGGCTACGGGCTGGACAATAGAGGAATTGTGATTCGATTGTCGCAAAGCGCTCAGGCTGGCTCTTGGGCCCACCCAGTCTCCTATTTATTGCGTACCGGGGGCTCTTTCCCAGGGGCTAAAGCGGCCGGGAGGCGAAGCATAATAGTCCAGGTAAAAGTGTGTGGGTGTTAACGCCGCTTTTATGTAAGACTCCATGGCGTGCACAGGGACAACCCTAGCTTTTACGTATGTGTGTATATACTATATACACATTTAGTTTGAAGATTCCGGTCTCTGTGATGTTACGCTGTATATCGTGGTTAACAGCTCCAGAAATTATGAAGGGATGTCAGGATCTATTAACCCCGCTACACAGCGTAACATCGGAGAAGAATAGAATCCTTAATATCAACGTGGAAATCCCAAACCATAATTTAACTTCTCTTACGTTACTTTTATTGGTTTCCTTTAAACTGAAACAAAGCTTTAACTGTAATTTAAACTTCATTTCAATCATAGGCCACTATAATTCAACGAAGAAAAATTAACGCAAAAGGCAAATTTCACATCGTTGTTCACACCGCGTATTTTATCGAATTACGATGGGCAGTCAAAAAGTTCCCGGAATTCCCCTGCAGACGGAGAATGAGAATTTGGTGCACCATGAGTTCGTACCGCCTGGACAGGAGTGTTACTGGTCATTTCTACGTGCAAGTTTTGCAGAGGTTGCGCGATGCAGTTCGGAGGAAGCGGCGCGACGAGTGGCATGGACAGTGGTTTCTGCATCACGATAACGCACCGAGCCACACATTGCTTGTTGTGCAGCAAAATTTCCCCGCCGAGGAAAACATTTCTGTCATCACCCAACCACCGTACTCTCCGGATCTCGCTCCGAGTGACTTTTGGCTGATCTCTACTCTGCAAATGGGCCTCAAGGGGACAAGTTTCGCAACCATGGAGGACATCAAATCGAATGCGACAGCCGAACTCCGGAAGATTCCAAAAGAAGCCTTCCGCCGGTGCTTCCAACAATGGCAGGATCGATGGAGCAAGTGTGTGCGTGCGCAAGGGTCCTACTTTGAAGGCGATTAGGTAAGCGTTGCCGTATGTTCTACCATTACAGTGCAATACCACCATTCCGGGAACTTTTAGACTGCCCCTCGTATTAACTAGAAAGTATCAACAGGGCTGCACAAATTTAATATATAATGAAAAGTCGTTTTTAACTCCGACAGATTTTGGTGGCATATATACCACCATCATCGGAAAGAAAGTTCACACCGAAAGCTTACCTTACCAGGAGTCTTTACAGCTTTCGGTGTGAACTTTTTTTTCCGATGATGGTGGTATTATGCCACCAAAATCTGTCGGAGTTAAAATGATCCTTTAACCAATTTTCATTATATATTAAATTTGTGCAGCATTGTAGGTACTTCATAGTTAATAATATACAACGTGTTTACATATAACAAAAAATATTAAAATATTAGACTACAAGTTGAAGCTGTTAGTAGCTGTTCTAGGCTATGTTGGTTGTTAGGTTACTCACAGCTTATTTTGCTTTTCTTTACTATGAATTGTTCAGACCGGCTGTAGGGATCACACAGTCTCCTATTTTATGGGAGAGAGGAGTCTTCCCTAGGGGGATAAAGCAGCCGTGGATCTCTGATACCGAGGTTGAGAGTGCTTGGAGCTATACTTCCACTCCTCCATATGCCTCAACATTGTGGTGCTTTAATTAAACCCTAGGAAATCTGGACGTTTTTACTTTTACTGCATTCGGATACAAAGACTAATAATGCGCAGGCTATACTGTCGGTATAAATATTCGAATATTATCAAAGCTGTCCTAAGTAACTGAATTTGTTACAAATGAGGCCCTTTTCACTTGAAGTACATCTGCATCCTGATTTTGAGTGATAGAGTCTACACAGGCCGGGATAGCGTAGTCGGTATAGCGACTCCCTACGGCCTGGACGGTCCGGGGTTAGAACCTCAGCGGGGGCGAGATTTTCCATACCCGTCCAGACCGGCCCTCGGACCATCCATCCTCCTGTACAATGGGTACTGTGTCTCTTTGCCGAGGGTAAAGCGGCCGGGGCGTGGCTTTAACCATCCACCCCAATCTATCGTCTCTCTCTCTCTCTCTCTCTCACACACACACACAGCGGAAAGAAGCCCGTGTTAATTGGGCCCCTGCCAACGCGACATGTAGCGTCCTCCTGTTGCGGACAGAGGAAACGTCCTTCAGATGTTGAGTTTGAGGGTAGCTGCGAATATATTTAATAAACAGTCGCGGATAGCCGGCAAGGGGTGACCGTCCAACTTGGGGGTTGGGCGTGGGGATAACAACTGCTCACCATACAAGTCCTGTTACGGAATGTTACAAAGGGCCCTCGACTGGGACAGGTTGTTTAGAGTGACCTTAGCGAAATAAAATAGGAACGAAATTTGGAACTGGAGTGTCAGGAGGCTGCAGCTGTCAGGTTCATTCAGAATTCTTGCAACGTTTAGGTTTGATTTAGAGGCAGTACAGCAGACCAGATGGGGTAAAGGCGATACCGAACCGGCAGAGTATTATACTGCAGTAAAGGGAATGAAAATAATCAATGGGAGACAGGAATATTTACGTACGGAAATCATACGAGCAGTTAGTGGAGTAGAGATAGGATTTCATATGTAGCGCTAAGAGCTCGCTGGTGTGGTATTATTGTTCTGAATGCGCATACTCCAATTGAGGATAAAGGTATAACTTAGAGGACAATTTCTATGAGAATTAGAGCACGTAGTCGATCACTCCCCTAAGTACCGTTCGAAAATTCTTTTATGAGATTTAAATCAAAAATTGAGGAAATAAGATGTTTTAAACCGACAGTTTCGAATGAGAGGTTACGAGAAACTATTAATGATAATAGTGTTAGAGTAGTAAACTTCGTCAAACCGAAAAGTTATTTGTCAAGAATGCTTCGAAACTTTCATTAAGTACAACTGGAAGTTTCCCGATGGGAAGATTAACAATCCGATTGATGGCATTTTGATAGATCGGAGATGGCATACGTGATGTACGATGTTTGTGGAGAGCTGACTGTGATAGTGACCACCGTCTGGTGGTTGAAAAAGTTGGGAAGATACTGTCAGTCAGTGTACGAGGAGCATAGAAGAAGTTTGAAATGGAGAGATTCGATCGCAAGAAAATAAATGTCCATGTTAGAGAACAGTATCAGTTTAAAATGTCAAAAATGTGCGCGGCTTTGAAGAGCTTAGAAGAGGGGGGGGGGGGGGGTGCATGAAGGTCTTGGAAAAGTATCGGAAGACATCGAAGTCTCAGATAAAGACAGTCTAGGTCATTACGATCAGAAGTAGCCTAAACAGATTAAACTGCATTTTTCATGGGATCTGAGGCAAATTAAAGGAAATAATATGAACAATATAAGACTTTTTTTCAATGGCTCGACAGCCCTTGGGGGCCTAGGCCGCCTCATTTTTCGAGGCTTCACGATTACACTTTTAGACAAACCACGCTCGGTAGGACTCCTCTGGACGAGTGATCAGCCCGTCGCAGAGACCTCTACCCGACAACACACAAAACTCACAAGAGACAGACATCCATGCCCCCGGCGGGATTCGAACCCACAATCCCAGTAAGCGAGCGGCCGCAAACCCACGCCTTAGACCGGCGGCCACTGGGATCGGCATAAGACATTATACTAGTGTAAATTTCGGGAAAAATTGGGAATGTTTAAAAAAGAAAATTATTCAGCCTGAAACAAACGGTAAGAACAAGAATATTAGAGACTTGTCGAGGTATAAATGAATTGAAGAACAGTTACCAGCTCAGAAAAGAACTTCGGAAAGGATGAGAAGGGTTGTTATCTTGCATATTTACACTGTATTTTGAATACGTGAAGGAATCTTTTCTGGTTGTCCTTGAATGTGCATGGGGTTACTAATGTTCGGCAGACTGACTGACATACATTTTAGACACTAGTATTTGAGGCTAGCGCCTTTGAGTTTGATCTTGCTGCTGAAAAGTTAAAAAATACACATTAATAGACGTGGGTTCATTTCCGGCAGAACTTATCAAATCGGGAAGTAAGGCAATACGTAACGAACTGAATAAACTTGTTACATCTATTTCAGGAAAGAAGAAACAGCGGTTGATAAGAGAAGTCTATTTATGTACCTATTTATAAGAAGGGTGATAAAACTGATTGTAGTATATATCGAGGCAATTCACTGTTATCAATTATATAAAATGTGTATCGAACATTATTCTTTCTAATTTGACTCCATATGTAGAGGAAAATACTGGGTATTGTCATTGTGGATTCCAATATAATAGATCAACTATTGATGAGGTATTCTGCATTTATCAGATATTTGGGAAAAAACGGGAATTCATTTCATCAGTGCGTCTCGTACATGTAGACGTCAAGAAATGCTATGATTCGGTCACGTAAAAGGTTTTGTATAAAAACTTCCACCTAGTTTCCTATACCTATGATTTTTTTTCCAATGACTCGACAGCCCCTTGGGGGCCTAGGCCGCCTCATTTTTTGAGGCTTCACGATCACACACATTTGAGACACACCACACTCGGTAGGACTCCTCTGGACGAGGGACCAGCCCGTCTCAGAGACCTCTACCTGACAACACACAACACTGACAAGAGACAGACATCCATGCCCTAGGCGGAATTCGAACCCACAATCCCAGTAAGCGAGCGGCCGTAGACCCACGCCTTAGGCCGCACGGCCACTGACATCGGCACCTATGATATTAGGTATGTTAATTAAAATGTGTTTAATCGAAACGTGTAGTAAGGTATAGATAGACGGGCATTTTGTTGGTACAAGCCTTATTCAGAATAGTGTGAAACAAGGAGATGTTTTATTGCAATTCATTTTCAACTTTGCTTTGGCATATTCCGTTGCGAAGGTCAAAGTAATCCGGCAGGGACTAAAATTTTATTGAACATATCAGCATTTGGCCCTTGCTGAAGATGTTAATTTATTGGGTGAAAATGTATTTACTCCAAGTGAAACACAGAAGCGTGAGTAATTGTTGGTAAGGAGGTTGGCCTAGAAGTAAATGCTGACGAAGCTAAGTGTAGGTTGATGTCTTGACAACAGAATGTGTGACGAAGTAACAACTTGAGCATAACCAGTGTATCATTTGAAAATGTGGAGATGTTCAAACGTATGGGAACGACACCAACAAGTTAAAATTTATGTCTTGAGTAGCCAAGGAAATAGTAGCTTCTCGAAGAACTCTACTGCATGGAAAACGCTTTTAAATTCGTACAGGACAGCATGAAGGTTTACAGTGGGGATGTCAGTCTGAGGCAAACGGGGGCAAAAGGATAGAGTCTTAAATTTAAGGCGGGCCGCACGTCATTTTAAGCAATAAAAAAGGAAATAATTTCAATAAACACACAATTAAGAACAATTGATACTTGTAACAACAAAAGCAGAAAATGTAATAATTATGAAATTTAAAATTCTATTGCATTGTTATATCTGCAAACATCGGTTGTACGTTAGCGCCCAGGGATTCCAAATGTTTCTGAACCTTTAGGCACACGACGAAAAAAAACGCTTTAAATGGAAAATTTCGACACTGATCCATGCCAAATTCTGTAATTTGAACGAGGTCACTGACAGGGAGGAATAAAATGAACTGGCGGGCCGCGTGTTTATATCAAATGGGAGAAAAAAAATCGTATAGCCAAGACTATGAAACTAAAATGTTGATTTAATTTATACTGAAATGGGCACGGATAATGATAGAGGTTAAATTTTAAGTGTCCATTTTTTTTTTGTTTTTAGCTGCTCCGTTGTATTACTAAACGCACTTTGAGACCGATACTTTTGTTCCTCTGCTTTGTTACTTCGGTTTTTTTGTCATTCATTTGGGCGCCTTGTTTATTTCTGCTTGTTGTGAGCATTTCGACTTTGTATTCACTGGGGCTCGGGTTTGAAATCTCGGCCTGTAGGTGGGAATTTATGATCGAGTTTCCTCATTGTTGCTAAACATCGGAATTATGATTTAGAATAGGCCATTTCCACTTCCTTAGAGTTTTTAGTATTTTATTTTTCACAATTTATCCTACTATTCGCTGTCGTGTAACCTAGGAAGTTGAAATATCTTTGATAAGTATACACATAATCAATGAATCACACTGACGTCTGGCCCAAGCGGTTCTGTACTGCAAGTGCCGGCAGACTCACCCATCTTCTGGCCCATCATGTCCTTTGGATGGTTCTGTTTAATGGCGTTCATGCGTCTGTTCTGCACACCGGGAGGGCCGCAGCCCCCAGGCATCACACCCCCAGGTCCCCCTTGTCCACATCCCGGAGGACCTCCCTGTCCCGGAGCTCCAGGCAGCCTCGGCCCCCGAGGCTGCTCCACCGGCAGTACCCTCCGCCGCTTCTTGGGTAGCTTTGCGCGCGCCTGCGTGTGGGAGTAGTACATGGCGAAGTTGGACACAATGACGGGCACAGGTAGAGCGATGGTCAACACACCGGCCAGGGCGCAGAGCGCTCCCACGAACATCCCCACATACGTTTTTGGGGCCATGTCTCCGTATCCCACAGTGGTCATTGTGACCAGTGCCCACCACAAGCCTAGAGGGATGCTGTTGAAGTCGTTGTGAGGGTTGGCTTGGATTCGTTCTGCGTAGTACACCAGGCTGGCGAAGATGACAATACCCAACACCAGGAAGAACACGAGCAACGTAAGCTCTTTGGCGGAGGCGCGGAACGTTTGGATGAGGATTTTGAGCCCCGATGAGTGGCGGGTGAGTTTGAACAGACGCATAATACGGATTATGGAGAAGAACTCCAGGATGTCGGCATTCTCCAGGTGAGAAGCAAACTTCTGAAGCACCAGGTCGATGTAGAAACTGAGTGTCGCCACGTAGTCTATAATGTTAACAGACGCCCTGATGAATTCCCACTTGTTGGGCGACGCAATGAACCGGATGAAGAACTCGAGCGTGAACCAGGCGTTGCAGACGCACTCGATGTAGAAGAAAGCCTCGTGGGCGTTGGTTTGCGTCTTGTCCAGCGTCCACGCTGAAGTGTTGTACGACGTGTTGACAGTGATGTTACGGATGACGGGTACGCGCATGTCCGGGTGAGTCTTCAGGCAGAAGGACAGGATCGACACGCAGATGAAGAACACAGAGATCACACCTATGATCTGCAACACAACCACAATAATGCGTTTACAGCATGGTCATATACTGTCGTATGCATATTCTTAGTGACGAGACATTGTACAGAGAGTAATTTCTTGTTGCCGTACTGCTCACCCTGCAGTGGCCGATATCGTTGCTGCCCGCTCTTCAGTGCTAAGTCGGGCGATAAATATAGCCTCTGCTTTAGTCGAATTTTATACCTAATGTCTGATCGTGATACAAATATCTGAGAGGGAGAATTTGTCTTGAACTCCAATTCGAATTCATATCTGATCTTTAAGATTCCGAAGACCGAAAATAGCTGTCCAGTGTCAGCACTCTTGCTGTGAGATGGGGGATCGGGATTTAGTTCTCGATCCTGGAATCGGCTATCCTGACTGATGTTTTCCCTCCTTTATTCAGTCTAACGACAGAAATGCCGTCCCATTACCTCAGTGTATTATTTACTAAAGCGCATGTCATTCAGCCCTATATATTGTGATCTACAGTCTAAATTAAATGTACTTAAATACACACACAAATCAAATCCCAAAATTTTATGTTGAATTACAGCCACGTTGATTTAAGTAAAGAGAACAATGGAAGATATTTGTTTGCAGGTGTACTAAAACAATTGTCTTGTGTGAAATGTGTAACTATACAAGTAGAAACCCATGTACATTTCGTGACATATGGTGAAAAAGAAAGGGAATTATTTTCTTTTTTCATTAATATAGTAACCCGCGTTTTATGTAGCTGACAGGTCATTAATATTTAGCTGACATTCCCAAAATAACTAAAAAATTTTGAATCGAATCTCAGCGTTCCATAAGACATGGATCATACTTGCATTTCAAAAGAAAAGTTTTTTTTCGTGTTTCTGAACGAGGTTTCTAGTTTCTGCTATTTAAAGCATTACAAATACACCTATCGTATCATTTATACTTGGGTCTAGTGCTATAGTATAAAAACTGACCGTCAGAAACGCGATGTGTGGCGTGGTATTGAAAGAGATACTTGGTGTCATCAAAGCCTGCTGTGAGTGTAGAGTGTCTAATCTACGGATCGATGGGTCACGAGAAGAATGGATTTTGAGAACTGTATTACTGAAGTTGTCGTGTTGCTTTCTGGAATTACCCTTCATCTTGGAGAGGAGAACCAGTGGAACCTGTCACGTTTTTTTGTGATGAATAAATCATGTGAACACAATGTCACAGCTTCACCAGATGATGGTTCAAGGCTGTCTGTCTCTTGATAACACTTTAGCACTACAGCGGGAGACATAGGATGAACGCAAAGGAAGGACTTGAACTCAAAGAAAGTAAGTTATTTATCAAAGTGTCTGCATCGGAGACAGAAGAGGTAAGGTGAGAATTTATAACGTCACACAAGTGAGAACTTTTCCTTTTAGGCAGGTTATTTATTGTTACAAGGATAGTGTGATCAAGGAGATTAATTTTTTAAAGTAAGATGGTAACAATATGTACCAACATTAGACGGCCCTCCATTTTGCTCACACTGTGTTCTTGTATGTTCCTTAAGATTTTCAAAATAATTAGTGATTATTTCTTTAAACAACATGAACTAGTTGGTCTTTAAAAGAGAGAAAATGTGGTTAATGTGAGGTAGGAAATAATGTTTGTATGTTATTGATATGATTTTAGGCCTCAGATTTTAAAGATGGGCTGAAAAGTATTGCATAATTTGAAATAAAGTAGTTATTCTGAATGTTGCCCTCCTTTGTTTCTTTTAGCTGCAAGAAACTAGGCTCCTCCCACGTCTCGACCTATATATTCACCCAAACTATCTATAACAGCCATTCTTCTGAAACCCATAAGATGGGACTGACAGAAGTCCCGAAACGTCGGTGAATAACCCATAAGAGCCAGATTCCAATAAGAATACTAAGTGGAATTCTAAGCAGCAGGAAAGTGGGCTTTATGAGATAAGCTCGAAATTCATTGTCTTTTTCGATCAGAATCTGACGACGTAATGCCCTGCAGTCTGGAGGAATTTGAGCGTTTTATTCCTTTAAAAGTCAATGGATCCCGCGAGCGACGATTAAGAGAAAATGCGAATGCCGTTCATATATATCTCTGTTAGTTTCGACAATAGTAACGTTAGTGAATTTGCGCCAAATTCCAGTTGTGTCCATAATTCGAGATGTTGGAATAGGAAAGTCTCGTGGTGTTTCGTTCTGTGTGAGTCTGTTACCGCCCCCTTGCAGCAATATAACCATTTCTCGGAGGGAGGATAAATCCCGTTGTGCTGTACTCATATGGATATATTTGGATATTTCACAAAGAGTAAATTTCTGTATATATTTTTTTGGTATTCATTTACATGTTGCTACTATATGTCATCATCACACTAAATGTTCTTTATGAAAAAAAAGTTAGCCAACCTACAGTGCCTGTTGTCCTAGAAGAATTAGGAATTTCAAGGTTTACAAACTGATTGAAAATATTTGGGATATAATATATATAATTACAAGATTATAAAATACGCTATTAACATTCAATTAGTTTATCTACATCACTCAATCTTGTTTACATTATTCTGTGTGTCATCCTGCAGTCTTTTTTATAAGAGCCCGCTGTTCCATATTATGTATTAAGTACATTTAATTGAAAACTAAACGCTGCTTCTCTAACTTGTTCTTTTAATATATGCACTAGTATTTCTGGCAAATTTCGTCTCTGCAGATTCTTTTCTTTATTGGTCTTGTATTTTCAGTATCGAAACTTCAGAGCTGTTTGCTAGCGTTAGGCTGGTCATGGTTAGTGACGTGGGAACTAAATTTGTTTATATTGTTTAGGCGAATTTGAAGCTTAAAAAATGTTAAATAACCTGAAAATTGTTAGTAGAAACAATTAGTAAAAGAAGTCTGTTTCTGCTTCACCTGTAATTATTTTTATAAATTTAATTGACTATATACTCTTGAACACAACTGTATGTCTTTTATTGAGGCTGAAGTGTTACTGTGTACCGTGGATTGTTATTTTCTAAACTCTGACGCCATTGTCCAATTTAATTGCCATTTAGTAATGCTTCTTCTGCAGCACTTAACGTCCTTTTGTGTTTATCTGAAACACCTTCTAAACACATAACGTTGATCTTCTAGAAGTTGATGTAGTATACACAATTCCGGTATAAACTTTGTGACTTCACTCTTACTCACTGCATCTGAAACCGAAATATCTGGCCGCTCAGAGGCTTTGAACTTTCTGCTAAATAGTCTATATCTCACTAACTAGTTCATGGCTCACTGACTGGTCCATAGCTAACTAGTCCATAGGTCACTAACTGGTCCGTAGCTCACCAACTGGTCCATAGCTCACTAACAGTCTACAGCTGAAGAAAGAAGACACTAATATCGAATTAAATACGTATCTGAATATTACTACCTTCTTGATGCGACCCCGCTTATTTTGGTGGAGTCTTATATTTAACGAAGCTGTCAATTGCTAAGACTATAGCGACGATGTTACTCGTATATGAATGAAATCTGAATATGAAATGATAGTGACAGGGAAAGACCCGCTCGGAGATACCCTTGTCCCAGTGCCACTTTGTCCATCACAAATCACACATGGAGTGGCAATGAATCGAACCCAGACCTCCTTGATGAAAGGTCGGCGACTAACAGTTTGAGCTATGGTAAAGATTGGTAAAGATCTGTAAGTTGTAAAGACGTTTCGGAGAAACTTTCTACCTTCGTCTTTAAAGCTTGGCCTAAAGATGAGAGTAGAAGTTTTTTCTGAAACTTTGGTTCCTACCTACGAAACTACATGACGTAACATTGCATAAGATAAAGTAGGTAGTCGCCGCCTGATAATTCAAAATGTTATTTGAATTACTGCATGACTTAATTGCAGGGAAGAGGATCACTTTTGAGAAACTAATAGTAGCTCAGGTAATGAGAAATTCCCCGCTTTTATAGAGCCCAAAGGTCCATGACTGTGTGGCTGGCTGTTGTGAATACGGTAATGAACATGCAGTTTTCATAAAATGCGGGGAATTTACTTGACCAGTTGAAATATTAGCGTCTCAACAGGACTGTGCACTAAGAAGTTAGATTATTTGGAGTTAGTCACTTGCTCTTGAATAGCATTTGTAGTGGAGACAAGTTATTTGGTCTCAACGAATACTTCATGTCTGAGCAAGAAGATGTGTGAGTGTATGCCTCATGTTTAACCTTCTGACCAAACTGCATATGACGTTCCTGTTACTCTCACCTTGGCAGCATTGGACGAGTAGGGTTCGTCGAAAAGAGACCACATCTTTGGTTTGATGTGCTGCCACCACGACAGTGTGCCCGAGAAATAATCCTCTTCGAAGCCGAATTTCCGCGCCAGTTCCTCGTCGCTCGGTTTCTCCGTGTCCAGGTCCAGTCGGTCCAACACTGCCAATGTCTCCTGTGTGTCTCGGTGCTGTAACACAAAAATTACTGCAATGTCACACACGTCTCATGCACGTAGTTGAAAAAAAATTGGTGCACATCTTAAGAATAACAATAATATGCCATGAAACGGTAATTGTTCCAGAAAGTTAAGAATTTATTGCGAAGACAGTTGATGCAATGCAAAATTTAGTTAGGCTCCTGTGTATACAGAGTGCCCCAACAAAATATATAAACAAGTTCGATCCTGATTAAGCACACAGCAGCAGAAACAAAGTGCGCATATTTTGCAGCGATTTAGCGGAATGCTGACAAATGAGCGTCGTACTTAGTTCCGGTGTCCTCCGCTAGATGGTATTAACGAATGTAAAAGAAAATGGCATCACTGCAACTACTGTTTTAGCAACACAAGTAGTTTCTTAAGTTCTACTGAGGAAGGGAGAATGTGGGTAAGGGCGCAGTGTCCACCCTACTGGACATAACACCTTTAGGGGTTTACTTGTTCGTGCTGTAAACAACACGGCGCGCATTAAAAAACCGTGAACACTGCAGGACCTGAGGCATGAAATTGAAATTGTCTGTGCTGCCACTCCACTACAAAGAACACAAGGAGCATGCCACTCTGCTGCACCCCATTGTCAACAATGCACTGAAGCTGTTGGTGGACATTTTGAACATTTCAGACATTAAGGAAAGAAACACAGCAATGGATTAATGTCTCTCCACTTTATTATTTGATAAGTAAGTTAATAAAAGATGTATACCATAATTGGAACAATCTGTATTATTTGTTGTTAGCATGTAATGCAGACTGTTGTGAGAATCGAAATAAGTAGTGGAAAAAATAATGCACAAATAACAGCAGAATGTTGTTTTTTGGGCCCAAAAGCAACACCCAATGTGAAAACATGAAACTTACAGAATGTTTATTGTGTACGTGGCTTGTATAACATAAAGTTGTATACATTGCAACATGTTCTGCCTTAATGGGAACTTTTCGTTATCTGGTACAGTACAACCTGTTTTCACGAATGAGGAACTGGCAACGGAGTCATGACCGTATAACCGTTACATCTGGTGTGAAGGAAATGTCACTGCATAGTGAAAGGAGATGCCGTGCCCTCTAAGGCTTATGTCTGAAGCTGCTTGATTGCTGGAATCGCTGGTTCGAATCCCGCTGAGGGCATGAATGTTCGTCTCTTGTGTTTGTTGTATAGGTAGCGGCCTCTGCGACGAGCTGATCACTCATTCAGAGGAGTCTTACCATGTTGTGTGTGTGTGTGTGCGTGTGCCTATTTGCGTGTGATTTAGTAACCTCAACAACGAGACGGCCAAGCCCGAATTGGACTGTTGTGCCTGGGAAAAAGAAAAAAAAATTACGGAAGGGGGTAATGGTGATATAACCACTAGTCTGCTGTGGAGGAAATGTCACTGCCTAATTACAACATATGGATTCATGACGCTATAAATAGCCTATATGAGTCCTACATCTGTAGAATGATGAATAAACATGCACGTATTTCGTGGAAAGAATGCGTAGCAGCTCAACTTCCTAGAACATAGCTGAGTTTCGCCGTGCATGTACGGCAACTTCTGCAGCACTGCAGTGTGACGCATTGTCTGAAGTCTTCGGGCGTTGCCGAGGAATTCTGTGTACTATAGAGTTAGGTTGTTTCCAAAACTTCTGAGGAGTTTCTCTTACACAAAAAAATCTGACTTTTTTTTGTGTTCTGGTACTTTTCAGAACATAAAGGATAGGAGAAGTCTGATGTTTGTTTGATGTAAACGGAGAGTATGCGAAATAACTTCCAAAAGTTGGTGACATAAGGAATGACACACACACAACACACACACTGTATGGTTATTAGGGGCTTAGTTTGTGCTGCACTGAATCAGCGACCTTTGATGTGCAAAATATTAGGCAGTGAACCTTGAATTAGTAATGTTTGTACCTCACAGAGCGCCAGAAGGAAGAAGGCAGCAGCGTGAAAGTCAGACTTTAAAGAAGAATGTAAATTATTGCTACGTTTTCAGTTGGCCTAACAATTTTTCGCGAATCCACCTCACTATGTACTGTTTATGTTAATTCTCTGCAGCTGTAAATCTATTGTTACTCTCATCCATTACGTATACTCTGTGACAGGCGAGTGATGACGAACCTATGACACGCGTGTCCAAAGTAACACGCGAAAGGAATTTGCTTGGCACGTAAATGTAAAAGAGGCGCCGCTATATTTTCACATGAAAACGAAAGTCTTTGATAGTAAAGAGCAGCAAAGAAGTATTGAACTTGACCTGTGCAGTAGGTTGAACTGACTTCCACTTCGATTCGCTACTGCGGTCGTACCTTCTCGAGATATCTCACCGCCCTCGGTGTAAGCCTGTTTTTATCATTCTATTTCCGGACTTGGATGTGATTGAATTGTCTATTTGTAGCAAAGTGCTGTTGTGAGTTGGATGTGTTATATTGTGTTTAACCCACTAGTTTATAACAGCTAAGAAATAAAAACGTTCAGGCTAAGGAAACAGAGACTTTCGAGAACGGTTTACTGAAATTTACGGACGTGATTAAGAGAGGCGAAAAAGCGTCATGTGTCTGATGTTGTGAATCAGTATTAAAAATATAATAATATTAACTGTGTCAACATAAAACACCCCACTTCCAGACACATTTTTCGCAGCGCAAATGTCTTGCGAGCACATCCCAAGCTTCTGTTATGAAGTTTGGCTTTACGGCAGGCTATGTAAAGTTATTCCACCTCTCCAATTTTCACCATTTCTTCATATTGGTCTGTTACTGGCGCTAACGTGTTTCTAATTGCTCATAAGACCACGTAGGCTTACAATCTACTTCGTAACCATTAAATACATGACGCGATTCGAATCGGTTGACCTAGCAGTAACTAACTAGACTTGTGTTCTAGAGGCACCTGGGTCGATTATAGTCTGGAAAAGCGGATGTGTACTCATTTTTTATGGTATTAATCAGTCCTAGACAAATGCTGGAAAATACCTTTATTATACCACGAGCACTTCCAAATATTTTCCAAATCGCCACTAATCAATCATGATATCGTCTGATACTATAATCTTCGCTATTGCTTGCATTGATATTTATCCCAGAAATATACATAGCACAGTCATTAGTCTATAGGGGCTGTGGTCCGACGGCGTGGGATACTAAGACGATTGTCAAAGAAGAATATATATCTATAAATACACACACACATATATATAAGTGTTATAACGTCATCGAAGGGACTTGACAATTTATGTAGTTATAAATGAGTGTCTTTCTAACCGAGGAGTAAGATTATGTACTAATTGGTATCACAGAATATTTGACGCTGTAGGCGGGTTGTCGCATAATCCGATGTTGTTATAACCGAATTCGACTGTATATACTCGTGTTCATATCAGTTCATAAAATTGTCACAACAGGGACGAAATAGTCGATGTTGAGAAAAAACACGTCGAAGAACGGGTGCTGTCACTGCATCTGTATGAGGTTTAATGAGCTGAGGAACAACTGAAGGTTGCTAATAAATCGCAGAAAATATATAAGATTGTAGAGGTGGTCGAAGTTAGAATCGAGCTGTAGCATCAGTGAAGAGCCGTGGTGACAAAAGGTATTTGACTGAAAGTCGTAAGCCAGTAGACAGAACTCAACTCGGAGACCGGATATCCTGACTAGGAAATGTCAGAATAGTACCTCAAATTGTGCCAAGACTGCTTCCTTCCCCTTTTATTCTAGGTCATAAGCTAAATTATGCTAATAATATTTAATTGTAGCTGGTATTACAAACATAGGAAACACCTTATTAAAATTCAGTAGACCTACTCTTTGACCCCGCTTAGCTTTTGCAATACAGGTGAAGTAGATAGTCTATTAAGTTTCCTTTTTCTGACCACATTTACTACTGATGGTGATATTTTATTTTCCATTTATACGAAAAGCATAAGCATCTTTAAAATTATGTGTTATTATATCTAACAATTCTTGCAATCCTATGAGAACACAATTTTTGCTGTCAATTATTTCTTCTGTAGGAAGAATATTTATTCCTTCTCCATAAATGAGAGAGACTGTGACATGAAAATTATAGCAGAAGTATTATAAACTAATGGGTATTTTCTCAACCGTCTATAAACAATATTTAAGAACAATAGGAAAAGAAAAATCGATTCTCTGTTAAAGTGGGCTGTTTTTACATGCAGCGGGAACCAAAGTCAGGAGAAATTAAAGAAATTGCCTAAATTTACGACCTTGAAGTAGCTTACGAAGTTGTAAATGTGAAAGACGATTAAGGTATTTTCTGTTCTGACACTCTATGGTGTATATCAGTGTATTATAAAAACTGTCCACTATAATATATAGTGGAAAACAGGTAGAATGTTTTAGACATGATTCAATAAACACACATAGGAAATACGAAATAATAGAACCGACACAGTTTCTGCTCAACATAATTTAGATAGGGGACATTTTTATTTTCAATAAGTATATGCTGCATATTTGACATAATGTGAAGAAAGGTGGATATGTGAATGATTACACGTGTAGAGAATTTGTAAATAGGAGCACAAATAAGTGACAATACACATTCATACGAGTATGTGATAACTTTATCGGAAATACATATGGCAGCACTGCACTCATTATACCCACAATCCTGTACGTTACAACGAACACACTTGTATTGCTAGGTAACCTTCTACTTTGTATATTGCACATCAACCTTCTTAGTTGTATCGCCAACAAAAGTAAGTAAAAAATACCAACTATTTTGTGACATTAATGTAAAACGACATCGATATAAGTGTCATACTAATTTTGGTTAATTATATTTCAAGCCGCAAAAATTGATAAAGTTGTAGTTACAGGAAACTATACAAATACATTAAAATACGACATATAAGAAAGTCCAGCAAGTTAAAACATGTCCAATGGTTACTACTGACTTCAGAATTAAGTAACATTTTGTTAGTAAAGTTACTTCAGTTGACATTTTAGTAATACAAGTAATATATAAGAAGTAAGACAAATTTTTGTGTGTAACAGAAATCACGATTTCGCTGTGCTTAAGCAAATAAGAAAATGATATAAATTAAATATAATTGCCAACTACTACGTTGCTACAAACGACTTGCATATGAAAATTAAAACCAAGAGTTATTAAAATATTTTAATATATTGACCCATTATTAAATTGCACTGATAACATGTTTTAGTTAAGGTAAACACGAGGGTTTAATTTTATAAAAATTGCACTGTAAGAGCTGGTTCTTCTTTACATGTGAATAAAATTGTGCCTGAAAACGACGTACTTACATAGAAAGTTCCAACACTATTACTAATGATAAAGAAGAAATAATGATTGCGTCGACAGGACTTTGTGTTTATGTTATTAATCATCTTGCCTTTCGACGTAAAATAGTCCGAACAACTAACAGGGCCGTTAAATAAAGCACAAGTAATTAAACACGGATCATGTTAAAAGTCATGTAGACCTGTTGTGCTGGCTTGAATGTTGTGTAGCAGTGGTGTGGATGGAATCGGTGTTTGCTGTGCGTCTTGCTCTAGGCCATCCTTGCAATTCAAAGAAATTCATTCCATTAGAGTCGACACGGAACTAACCCTTTCCAACACAGTTGTTACTACAGACTATGTAAATCCTGATTTGACATTTAAAAACTGCACTTTTCTTTCAGAGTGTATTTAGACCAGTACGTTTCTTTGGAGTCTCGCCGTAAACAAATTTTAGCTAAATTGGAAAACAGAGAAAAACCGTTTCTTTATCAGCTGTGGAAAAATGAGTAGATTTCATAGACTTTTTAAATAACTTTTTTACAATTACAGAAACAATTGTCCATCGTCCACCAGTATTCAGTTAGAGTAAAATTGAGAAAGGAATAACTGAGAGAAAAAGTAATGTCATGAGGATTGAAATTGTATATTGAATTTTAATTAAAATGTAATTGCTCATGATTTACGCTTGTATTTCGAATGTGGGGTCTTTCATAAAATGTAGACAGCAGTAGTTCGACAACTATTGTCCTCGTGTGTATTCTCCATCATATATGTTGACGGATGAAGTCGTTCACCATACCTATCTCGAACAAGGCCGAAGTTTGTTGAAGAAAAGTTGGAGCATGTGCAAGAAAATTAATATGTACTCGTACTCTCATACGTTGCATTCAACGACTTCGTAGGCATTGAGAAGTTCTTGAGCAAACGACTCATAGTTTTGTGCTTTGAAGTTTTCAGGGGAGTTTTGAATCACGCTCTAAATGATTTGCAAACAGCTCTTAAAAATTCACTTCAAGTATTGCCACGTTGATCTTCGGAAATTTCTGTTTCAAGTATAGAAACCCACTGTCACTTTTATCCATAACCTTAACAAATTTGTCATTCGATTAGGTCATGTATGTTGCCGACAAGAAAACTTCATCCTTCAACTTAAACTTTTTGAAGGTGGATTTTTCTCCCGAATAATGACTTTACGTGCTTGGCTGCCCCATTTACAGAGGAAACAACGGAATTTTGTAGTTTTGTAAACTACTGAGACATACGATTATATTCAGGTTTCCACAGATATGTAAAGAATATTTATAATACATGAAGGTTTGTGTTATCATGTGATTCCTTCACTTGAAACGCATGTACTGTTGGAAATGAGGGTGTTTATTTCCATTATGGAGCAACACAGCTTTCAAACAGCTTGCACGAATCGATAGACAAACGGCATATGTTTGGATTATGTTTTTGGCCTAGTGCTTCTGCGAGAGAGTCCACATTATTATATTACACTAACTGTCTTCCCGAAGAAAGAATTGTAAAAAGCACATTTGAAGCTTGCGGAACAAAGATATAATGGCGCCTGTTATAGACAGTCCTAGTATTTCAACCGAGAAGCCAAAAGCTAAGACCTGTAATTTGACGTATTCAGATTATTGACGACACGGCGCAGACCTGCTTGGGGCGTTAGGGAATAAGATGGTTCAATAAGCGCATCAACGACCTGTAGATTATCTGTCAGTACACCGTCGCCCTCGGTGGACTAGTGGTTAGCGTGCTCGCCACTGGACCCAAGGTTCGCGGTTCAATCCTGCCGAGGTCGATGGATTTTTAAGGGTAATAAAAATCCGTAACACAACTTCCTTCGGAGGGGAAGTAAAGCCGTCGGTCCCATGTCGTAGATTTACGGCATGTAAAAGAACCTTACGGGCATGAATAGAACTAGTAATGCTCGTAAGCAAAATTCAGCGGCCATTTCTCACCCAAGTCTCCTGACTGGCTGTCAGATGGCTCTGGCAGTCATATCAGGATGAGTAGAAATTGTGCAGTCAGTGGACTGGTCACCCATACGGAATGCACACCTCCAGACCAAGAAACCTCTGAAAGGAGGCCCTATGCTCCGCAAGGAGCGACAGGAACTAAACTAAAAAAACGACCGTGATGAATTTTATTATTGCATTTAGATCACTTTTATTTTCGTAGTTAGATTCTACGTTTCCAGAGGTCCTTGGTACTGAAAAATCTTCGCAGTGTAAAATACGGCTAATGGCTGAAGGCAATTTTGCGTATTCTGTCTTGTGTTTAAAATTTGCACTAACGCCTAGTATGTCTGTCGTTCTAAACTTCGCTATACCGAGATTGTACTCACGTTCAGTATCTCGGTGAAGTGACTTTAGGGAATTTACTAAACAGAAATAGCAGTCCTTTAAATGTTCTTCTGCTTTCTTACACAGTCAGAACAGCGAAGGGCAGCTGACAATATCCATGCAACCAAAGTTTTAGAAATTTTCAACACTAAATGCGAGATGCCCACTTTGTGTTTTGATACCATATATCATTTTATTCTCGTGTTCGGGCGTGTCTTTGTAAATGTAAGACATATACTTCCTCTGGATGATAGATGAATGAATATGGAAAATTGGTGGGATGGTAATTCTTACGTTAAAAACAGAATTGCTTGGTGAAATCCTTATCCCATTTTGTTCACACCATGATATGTGACACATAGACCGTCTTGGATTTAAAATCAGGCCTCTGGCGTGAGACTACTCACCTGAGCTATGGGATTGTCTTTTCCTGCCTTAAAACAAAATGGAGTGCACATTCCTGTTTGATTAGGATGAGAGTAAAATTTTGCCCTTGATATTCAAATGTAAATCTTCGGAACGTAACAGTATTGTCGGGATGATCGATTGACTAGCGCGGCGTTCTGACAGGAAGTAATAGGCACGCAGTAAATACACACTACCTAGCAACTGAGGAAAATCTCTAATAAAATACGCATGTTTATTCAAATAAATCATTTGACAGATGGTGGTCAGCATGCCAGTTTTGACAAATCTTAATACGTATGGACATGCAAGCATGGCGTGCAGAACCTTACAGGCCCCTCCCCTTCCTGTTGTAATGCAAATCCCAAATAATCTTTAGACGTGAGTCACTCAAAGACTTCTGTGCTACTTATTTTGTGTAACTATATACCAACCCGCCGACCCCAGTGGCCGCGCGGTCTAAGGCGTGGGTCAGCGGCCGTTCGCTGGCTGGGAGTTTGGGTTCGAAACCTGCCGGGGGCATGGATGTTTGTTGTCAGTGTTGTGTGTCTCTGCGACGGGCTGATCACTCGCCCAGAGGAGTCCTACCGAGTGTGGTGTGTCTGAGTGTGATCGTGAAGCCTCGACAATGAGGAGGCCCTGGCCCACTAGGGGCTGTTTCGCCACTGGAAAAAATATATACCAACTCACCAGGCGTCATATTCTAGAAGACTTATGTAAATAGATAACTTAACAACATTCCTGTTTTCGAAGACTTCGTTCAAGTATGTTATATCTGTAAACAAAATTGCTTTGTTAGTCTTTGTAATATAGACACAAAGTGTTTCCTGTAAGGCAGGAGTTTAATTTTTAAATATATACTGGATTAATTTATAGCTACAAAAGTTTAATGCATTTGGCTCTTTACTGTCTTTGGTAAAGACGGTTACCGCTACATGTGGAGCGCGCTGCCCTCCTGTTCCAGGCACGTCTTGCTTTGCAACCTCTGTACAGCCATCTCATAAATTATTTGAAACATTACAAATATATTCAGTTTTCCTGACAACTTGTATCAGATTAATCATCTCGTTTGCCTATGATTTCGAATTTATTAAGACTAATAAAGTGCCTGTTGAAAATTTAGTGACAAAAGTTGATAAATGCCGTCTCTACAAAGAGGGAATAAGCTTCGCTACCTAACCGACATAAGCACGTCTTCCACCGCCATTATATTTACGTTGTTCAGTCCCAGAATAAATCATGTGTAATACCTAAGTGTGTCTGTGTGGTAGAGGCAAGAGCGTGGCTTCCACACTTAAACGACTCCCGGTTATGAATAATGTATTTTGTTCAGTTATTATGAATATCGTTTAAGGGTCATACAGGCATTTGTTAAGCCCATTCCATATTGTTCTTTAATTTTTCACATTGTTACATAAGCCCCAGACTAAACATAATGTCATAGGAACATTTGTACATAATGGTAACTTGCGACTGTCTCTCCACTTGTTGTGCTTCATTTACGTATTTGCCTCTTTACGCCTTTTGAAATTTGACAGATTTGACAAATGGCTCATGAAACAGCAATTTGTCGTAACCCATACAATTCATCAAATTGAAATTTACACATTATTTGACATTAGGGTTTATAAACACACTTTCTGGTAAAATTTTATGCTCACAGAAATTGCTTCTCGTTATGTTTTCGTAAAAATAACATACCTACATATAGGTCTCTCAAGTTTTTTCTGTCTCCTGTAAAATTGTGTGTCGGTGGTTACGATAAATTGCTGTTTCATGAAAGGAAATATATTATGTTGCTGTCGGACGATACCTTCTGTCAGAAAACGTGTGAACGAATCCCACTTAGTGCTTTTGTATTGCACAGTTATACGTGTAAGCTGTCTGTGAAGATTGCCATTCTAAAACTACGTTGCTAATGATCTAAACACGGACCTTCTAGCAACAATTTTCGTGCTAAAGAATTTTAGTGGTCGTAGGCGATAAATGTACTAGTTATTACATCCATAGTGAACTCGTCTAGTGACCATTACAAACACAGTCCAAAGATTTTTCCGAATAATAACGTGTAACAAACTGCACGCGGTCCGTTTCAAATCGTGCAACAGTAGTGTGCTAAAAATAAATGCTGTTGTATGATTTAAAAGTAAATTGTTTTTATTTTTTAGGTCAAATGTCAACGTTATAATAAAGGCAGAATTATGAATTTCAGCGCCTTTTTTGATGTCATTTTGTTGTATTATTATAAGTAATTGATATTTTTTATTTGGAGTTCATAGAAACGAAAGTCAAAATGAAAAGTAGGAGATTACATGCTGATATTAGGTTGTATATTGATTCAGTTGAAATATGTACAGGATTTTATGCTGTAGATAAGAGACTAATATTAAAATTAGCATTAACTTTAGGGCGTATCTGAAATGGATTAATGTATGTGGATTTGAGGTGCACACGACAATAACTGTAAAGACTGCTGCTTTCTTGATGTGATGCTCTGTGTATAACCTGGTAGAAGCACACCGATATTTCAGCTCAGAATGGCTTTGTAGTGGCTGTGAGTTGTGAATACAATTATATGCTTGAGGCTGAACAAAAGGCAGGGGATTTGTAGGCCAGCTGAGCGGCTATCATCATTTTATGAACGTATCTGTGTTCTACTAAACTTACAAAATGAGGAACTCTGTAATATACGCTCTTCTCTTAGTCAAGTTCAATCCAATTATGATCTTCAGAACCGATGTTCTAGACATTTAGGCCGCTATTTTCTTATTATCTCCTACTGACGTCTCGGCCATAATGTTACTTTTATAATAATAATAATAATAATAGTAACAGCAACTTAAAACATAGTCGTTATAGCGACTCGCTACGGGGTGGACGGTCCAGGGATCGAATCCCTGTGGGGGCGTTCAGATCGGCCCTGGGGCTCACCCAGCCTCTTATACAATGGGTACCGGGTTATTCCCCGGGGGTAAAAGAGCCGGGGCTTGGCGCTAACCACGCACTCTTATCTAGTGCTAAAGTTAAAGAAAGAGTATATTCCCTCTCTGTGCCTTCATGGCAGGTTACAGGGTGAACATTACTTTACTTTACTTTAATAACTTAGAACAACAATAAGAGGGGATAACAATTATCTGCCGTATATACATGTAGTACGCGTGGTGTGTGTGCGTCACACCACGGTTCTCTGTGAGGTATGCGTTGAAGTCATAGGAGCAGTTTAGAGTAGAGAATATAATACAAATACAGTGTGTTCTCTGTGAGGTACGAGCTGTGGCTGACGAAACTGTTGAGCATCAAACATGTAATTGTACATAGCACAACGAGAAGGCAGCATTCAGGTAGATGAAATTGGTACTTGGTTTGCTATAAGAATAAAGAAAACCCATAAAATAGGCGTTGTAACTTCCTGCTGTTATCTAATATTATAAGCTTAATTGTTATCTGCCTATGTTTGTCTAACGCCTATTCCGTTTACACATTTCTAGAAGGTTAGCTTAAGCTTAAGAAGAAAGGCTAACTGGATTGGTCACATCTTGCGTAGAAACTGCCTTCTGAAACACGTGATTGAAGGAAAGTTAGAAGGAAGGATAGAAATGACGGGACGACGAGGGAGAAGACGTAAGCAGCTACTGGATGACCTTAAGGAAAAGAAAAGATACTGGAAATTGAAAGAGGAAGCACTAGATCGCACCCTGTGGAGAACTCACTTTGGAAGAGGCTACGGACCTGTCGTAAGACAGACTACAGAATGAATGAGCTTAAGCTGAGCTCTCGCTGTCCGGGTTAATCTCATCCAAGGCTTCCTGCGTTATTAAAGTTTCCTCTGTCCCTTCGACTTTATGAATAGTGCCTTTAAGTATTCCACGTTCATGACACGAGCTGTAAGCTTATCGCGAATATGACTAGAAGTTCAAAGTCTTCTTCATTCTAACGGTCTGTTTTCTGACACATATTTAACTGCGTTCTGGGAAACGTGCTCCTGCTGTTTTCAGTGTAGAAGTCAGCACGCTTCTGCGAAACGCAGATAAATATCTAAAATAATACACGGCGTCACAGCCCATGCGACAGTAAATTTTATTTTAACTTTATATTTCGCCGTACAGTATCGTTGTTTCTCCACTTTTAATGTAACTTGAAGGAGTTGACACAAAGTCCACCAATCAATAATCGTTGAATTGATTAACATTTCCTTACAGCTTCGAAGCTTACGAATAGAAAAGTAGGTCTATATAAAAATTTTAAGCGTCTGTAATTAGTTTTAGTCCCAGAAAGTAGAATTTAAATTTGTAGTCACCGGATGGCTGCAGACAGAAAGCCGGACACAGCTAGTAGGTTTATTTACTAAGGTAAAGGTAAAGAAATACGTATACAGGCCTGGACAAGACCGTTGTGGCTTCAGTATGTTGAGGCTCCCAGAATTTCTAGACAATCGGCACATGAAGGTGGCATGGTTGTCAGCCGGCGGCCTTTACCCACAGGAAATACTCCTGGTACTCATTTCTATTGGAGGCTAAGTCAACCCGGGGGCCATAGTGCGGCCGGAAGGATTAAGTCAATGAAACATTTCAATGACTCAATGGGGAATTGAACCCGCAACCTTCCGGCTTTACTAGGGTAAATGTTGTCTTAATACACAAAAGCTGTTCTGTCTGGCCACATCAAGAAACTCGCCTACTTGTTTGTTAAGAGATCTTGGATTCAGAAATTTTAGATTGCATACTGAAGTGATCTTTTTTTGGACTTTGTCCATAGTCTAACTTTCAATGTAGTACTACGTTGAAAGACGATGGACAAAGCCCAAAGAAATAAAATCACTTCAGTAAGTCATTTTCCGTCTTCAGAATCGTATAAAATTGTAGATTACAGTTTCAAGGAATATGTTAATGATTTGGGAATAAACAGTTGGAGGCGTAATTTTCTAGTATATAAGGAGAGAGAAGGAGGGAAATTTTGGCCTTTAAGTTGGTGTTTGTTGTGTGCACTAACCGGATCACTGCCACCACTAGCCTCTAAAACAAGGAGCAAGTTAGTAAACTTAGTTAGAGCTCCCCACAAATTGATAATTGTTTCCATCAACACAATCTCTGTGCCCCCTTCAACTTGTTAATAACACAAAGATTGGTGACATGGAATAGCAGGTATAGCGACTATCTACGGGCCGGATGGGATCCCGGCGGGGGCGACATTTTCCGCACCCGTCCAGACCTGTCCTGGGGCCCACCCAGCCTCCTGTACAAAGGGTACCGGGTCTCATTCCCGGGGTAAAAGCGGCCGGGGCGTGGCGTTAATCACCTACCCCCATCTAGCGCCGAGGTTAAAGAAAGTGTAGAGCTATACCTCTAGCCCCCCCCTCTGGGACTTCATGGCCTGTTCTAGGGTGAACGTTATTAGAGAGATGTCTTGGTGGACTACTGGATGTTAGTCTTTAGCAAAGTATTAGAAACAGTTATTTTTAGGGCCAATGAGAGACATAACTTTGCCGAGTATTAAATGGCTTGCAACGGTCCAGAGTGATACTCTAGTAGAGTAGCCGCGAGATCCGTCACCGGGCAACTCAGCGACTGTTAGCTTGTTAATGACTCTGATTCATAGTTAGTTGGTTACATGTACATATTATTCCTGTAAGTTAGGAGACGAGGTAGCGTGGTCGGTTTAATGAGTAAGCAACGTGCTAGACGGTCCCCTATTCGAATCCCGGTAGGCGCAAGACATTTTTCTCTCGTCCTAAAAGTTCATATCAGCTCAGAGTCCCACCCAGCCTCCTATTCAATGGGTACCGGGGTTATTTCCCGGCAATGAAGCAGCCGGGCGGTGCAGTCGACCACTCACCTCTCTGTACTGCCGAGGTTAAGAATGAGTGGAGCTATTCTTCTACTCCCCCTCTACGACTTCATGGAGTAGACAGGGACAAGTTTTGTAAGTTAAAACATGTACGGTTCATTAGATATGTCACAAACTATATGTGTACGTCATTCAAGACCAATGAGGTGTAGAGATCACAACGCGGTTGGAACTCTGTACTTCAAGTGCAAACATGTCTTTCCGCATTGTTTGTTTTGTTGATTGCCAAAATTTGTGCATTAAATGAATATATGCTGTGAAGAAATGTATATATCTGTGTGTATATTTACACGTACATATAACCTACGTTTAATTGTCATATTACTTACGTCGACTTTTCTCAGGACTTTTTAGTTAATGTGACTTAACAGGATAAGGTCGGCTTGTTTCGACAGCACCAAGATAGGACGTAGCGGTATAATTAAAACTTCTTCATCTTATACTGTATTTAAACAGGTTTTTCGAGAGGTAAGACACATTTAAAATATCGGTGTTTGTTTATGCGCCACCTATCATGTACGAACTGTGTATATTGGGGATATTTAGAATTGTTGGAAGATAAGTAGAACGTGACCTGTTTGCAGGAATTATGGGGATAATTATCAGGAGAGATTGATTCTTCCAGATGTTTTTTCGAGAGGATATATGCTATTGCCATTCTAAGATTTCTGTAACGTTTTGAACAGATATCAACACCTTATTTCCTACACCTGAGCCCGTAGGTTAAGGCCTAGACTTAAGCTATTTAGATGGAAGAGGAGAAAAGGAATGAAGCGAATGATAAGAAGCGAGAGAAGACAAAGGAGAAGAGCGAATGGAATGTAGGCCTAATGAAAAGGAAGGGGACGAAGGAAGAAAACGTGAAACGTAAGGGAAGAAGAAAGGAGATGGGGAAAAAAACGAAGGAATAAAGGAGGGAATGAAGGAACGAGAAGAAGGCAACAGCAGCATGAAAGGAAGGGAAAGATGGAGCTAGAAAAAGAGCAATAAAATAGGATTTAGAGAGAAAGGTAGAAAAAAACGAAGGATGAAAGACAAAAAGATAATAGAACAAAACATGTGAAAGAAAGAATTAGCAACAGAAAGGAAGAGGGCGAAAGGTACCAAGAAACAGAGAATGAGAAACAGAGAAATAGTGCAAAAGGAACAATCTAGAAAGCTAAATGAAAGGAACTAAGAAGAGGAGAAAGAGAGAAAGGCAGATTGTTTAAATAAAGGAAGGAACAAAGAAAATACAAAACAAAGTAAAAATGGGTGTCAGGAAGGCAAAGGAAGGGACGTTGAAAGGAACGGAAGCATCACTATGGTTGGAGAATATGTAGGATGGCAAAAGTGCAGAAGGTCCACAGCGATTGGATAATCTGCACCGTGCTGTAGCTGACAAAGTGAGTTCCTGCTATGCTAGAACTAATTCTGTGTATTGTTTCTTTTCTTCACTGTCACGTAGCGGATCAAAGAAGCCCTGACTTGCAGAGGTGGGATTCACACAAACACATTTCGTGAAGAGCAGCCATGCGTCGCGACGCCGTTGCGCTTGTCCGCGTACTGACAAACATCTGCTTCTGGAAGTACTCAATTCTAAATCAGATCTCTTCACTCTGACGTAATGCACTGGCTGTCTCCTAAATAGATTTCATCGACAATTCTGGCACGGATCCCATAGATTCTAGGATCGTCTCCCACTGGGTTTATGTTCATCTCAGGCAGAATAGCGTTAAGCCCACTGCGTCATATAGACCTATATGAATTATGTACAGAGTTCAACACAACGTAAAATTGAAAGATGTATATACAGAGTGTTCTGCATCAGTCGTACCAAAAGTAAAGACTTTATTACATGAGCCATTTTGAGTAAAGAATGCTACGTAGTATATGCACATATGCCCGATTATCAACAGTTTTATCGCTACGAACGTTTAATAATTCAAGATGCTGTACGATGCTTCTCGCAAACTGTCATTTCTGGCGAACACTGCTCTCTCGCAATTCTCTTTTGAGATGCGCAAAATTATGCATCCTGAAAGTTAGACGTAATTTTTAAGAGCAATCAGTGTAACGTAACAGAAAATTGACTTTGTTTGATATTGTCTGATCAAGTCTAACAAATAACTCGGTAACTTAAATGGAAACTGGTTTCCTTGAGTATTGTCTGGCACCTACGTAATTTTCTTTTGATGTTGTAGGCTACATACAGTAGAGTAAGGCTTCAATGCTGCATCTGTTTTTTTTAGCGTTATCGCACACGTTGTACCGTAGGTTTGAGACTTTTTATTTTTGTGAAGGGTCCCGCAGCAGATGCTACGGACGCACCGCAGCCTTGAGACTTATTGTGCAACCCTGTGATGAAGATGATTAGTTTTTTCGTTTTTCCTTGTAATGGAGCAACGGTGGAATGAAATTGACAGGGGAAATCCGAAGTACTCGGGGAGAAACCTGTCTCAGTGCCACTTTGTCCACCACAAATCCCACATGGACTGACCCGGGATCGAACCCGAGCCTCCGCGATGAGAGGCCGGCGACTAACCGCCTGAGCCATGGCACGGACCAGGTTTAAGACTTAGTGGATACCTTTGTATTGTGGTGTTACATGGCATCACTTCTTTTTATTTGCACAGTATGGCAGACGTGCTTATTGTACATTTTTTAATTACAGCCGTGTACGTACATTAAAACGTTTGTTGCGATTTAACGGTTGATAATCAGGCACATGGTTGCCGATCCCAGTGGCCGTGCGGTCTAAGGCGTTGGTCTTCGGCCGCTCGCTTACTAGGATCGTGGGTTCGAATCCCACCGGAGGCATGGATGTCTGTCTCTTGTGAGTGTTGTGTGTTGTCAGGTAGAGGTCTCTGCGACGAGCTGATCCCTCGTCCAGAGGAGTCCTACCGACTGTGGTGTGTCTAAAGTGTGTGTGACCATGAAACCTCGACGAAACGAGGAGGCCCAGGCCCATATAGGGCTGTCGAGCCATAGAAGAAGAAGAAGAATCAGGCATATGTTGGGGTAGCATTTTTTTACTCAAAATGGCTCATAAAAGAACAGCCTGAAGTTTGACACACGTTATGCGGAACAGTCTGTATATGGCGAGGCTGGAAGTAAGGATTCACGAATTTTGAAGCTCTGCATCGTGTGAAGATAAAGATTATTTTTATATTCGGTCCACGATATTTCCTACGGAAACTCGTAGGCAGGCAGTTAAACTCTCTTGCTTCGTATTCGAGAGATTCCGGATTAAGTTCTCGGCTAGGAGATGGACTAATTTGGGTTTATTATTCATATCCCTCACTTCCTTCAGACAATTGTCTTCATATTACCTCAAATTAGGCCACGATGTCTTGCTTCCACATCCTTCCCATTGCATTATTCACGTCCACACTCTCTGTTGATATTAAGCAGTCATCGTCGTTAAACAAACCGTGAATATATATGAGCAAATTAATAAAAAAAAAAGCTGGGCGATTCTGAGCTCTATTGTAGCAATCATTTCTCGGGTTTAACCCTCGAAGTCTGAAGTTTATAGAAATAATTATTGACATAATCAATATTTAAAAATTCGGTTCCTTCCACACAAAAAACATACCGAACATTCTTTTGAGGGCACAATCTTTGTTTATTATGGGAATGATACGAAACCCATAAATACACTATGTGGGCTAAATAAGAGTTATTTTAATGTCAGGGCAGGCGGTTTAAATGTTTGTTCCTCTCCTTATGGTAAGTCTAGACAAATTACTTATATTTTCCTGCGGGCTTTCCAGTTTTTGGAATGAACATTACTGTTGTTACGACTATGGTGCAAGACTTAATCATTTAACTTGCCATTATTTCTTAATCGATTAATTGTTTGGCAGTTTTTTATCCTCTGAATGACAGAGTTAGATGCAGGCTGTTAGTTCGTAAATTATTCTAATATTTCTTTATGGAAATTATTATAACTTTAGCGATTTTTTTAAGAACCCGACCGTCGGCTATTATGAACGAACATAAAAGTTACATTTTTATCTCGCGTAGAGAACAATGAAAGCCCCATTCACACTATATAAACTAATATTTTCATTGGACATCAGCCAATCGAAACCATCATTTATTGCTGTCTGTGTATCATAGCTCAACAGCATTCAGGATCAAACTTCGTTATATTAAACACCCCTCTCCAACAATATCCTATACACTGCAATGTAACCCCCTGTTCTGATCAATAACCCCTTTTCTCCCTCGTTTTTTGCTTATATGAGTTTTCGTAAAAAATCTAAACAAAAATCCATCAAGCATTGAGGAAGCATGCAGCTGCATTGTCAGAGTTTGTAAAAAATAGCTAATAAATCGTTAAAAGGTGCAGCAATGCTTATTTGTGAAAGAAGGAAATAAATCCAAACTATTTCACATTATTTATTTTAAAAATTTCACAATAATAAAATACAATATTTTTAAATATATGACACTTCTCCTACATGTTTCGCATGCAATGGCCATCTTCAGGGAGGTGGTTAACAAAGGAAAGAGTAGTTATGGGTAAATATATTACAAGTGTGCAGATATGATATTAAATGACATATATTTTATAAATTAGATTATAAAATGTTCAAACGTCGAACATATTATATCTTTTCACACGTAACGTGATAATTCTTATTGTTACTCAAATGGAAACAAACATCTATATCAAAACTATCCATCTTGTTGTTTAGGATTTGTCTTGAAAATATTTAAATGAAAAGTAAATGTTATTAATTTGTACATAAAATATTTACATTTTAGTGATATTAGTATAATGTAAGTGTCCATACCCTGTGTAGTCATGACTGTTTATATTGCGATGAATAATTGAGTCCTGTGTGTGTATCTGAATGAGAGGTCACATGTGAAGTGAAGTGAACTGAATTTATTTAGTTGACTTGCATATACATTCCTTTAGATGTGCCTGGGAACATCAAGTATTGCCAGTACACATCCACTATATTACTAATGATTACAGAATTAACTATACTATTTATTATGTTTACAAAGGTAATAGTCTCGTCCAAGTTATTCATAGCGTATCGATCCTACGTACAATCTAGTTCTTCCCCTCCCCCCAACATCAATACTACTTTCTTCACCTGGTTTTCCCCATTTACATCTTATCTTGTAGGCGAGGACACCTAAATTGCTCAGTACGTTAACCTTGCTACCAGTGAGGATCTTCCTGAGTGCAATTTCCTCGTTGGTTTGAGGCCATTTGCTTCTCAGGAACTTCGAGAGGTCATATATATATAAAACTATTGTCTTTTATTGTTGTGCAGTTGTTGGAATAAATATTGTGAACTAGTTTACTGCACGGAACATGGATAATGTTAAATCAAAACTACTTTCACGAATAAATTAATAGCAGATTCAATTCGCAGAATGTATGCTGCCAGTGTACAAGATGGAATATTCTGACAATGACTTTAAACTGCTTTCGGATGTTTCCTCGACATGTGTTCATGCGACGCTATAATACGCGCATACTGTTGTAAACATGGTTATAGACCTAAGCGTATTGGATGTGAGATTATTACGCTGAACATTAGGACCATGGCTTTTGGTGTACCGTGTAGTTTGGTCATTAGGCACCAAAATTTTGGAGAAACGAGCTGCCACCTTGCTTTGGGGTGGAAGTACGCCCACAATTTAAAAATAAGAGAAGTAAAGAAAATGATAGGAGAAAGAAGCTGAAAATTGAACTTTGTGCGTATTGCCTCCAGATTTTGAATTTGTGAATGCTTAGTTTGGATGCTCTGTTGTCAATAAAGCAAAACATTATCTGAAGCAAATCACTGGTGAATGAGAGTAATTTAAACTCCTCCTTTTGCATTTAGGCCTTCTTTACAAAGGAAAAAAAAACACCTTATGTGGAGACTACGTCCATCCCTCTGTCCGAGACCTAGTATCGCGACTACACCATTCGGCCCAGGAGTTCTTACAAAATGTCGATTAAGGGTGAATTTAGTGAATATCGGCTGAGTCACAGTCACAGTTTACTTAAGGACGTAAATGAATTTCTACCCATACTTCCCATATCTCTTGAACGATTTAGATGAAATTCGGTATAATATATTTCCATGTTATGCCATTTAGCAGATGCGAGTTCGTGAAAATAGGTGCAGTGAAAATCACGCTTTACTTGAGAGAGCAAATGAAAATTTGCCTATATTCTCTATACTTTCTTTCAAAATTGGCACAGGTTATGTTTACAAACATTTATCATGTGATTGTGAGTTTCGTGAAAATCAGCTCAGTGGAAGACATACTTTGATTGGGGGAGTAAATGATTTTATACCCGTAAGTTCTACATTTGTTATCGGAGTTGACTGAAATTCGGCGTAAGGGGATCTGAAAATGATGCAGTTGGGCATTGGTGATTTGTGTGAAAAAGGCGTGGGAAACGCTGTACTTTTCTTATGGTTGTAGATAAAATTACATTTGGGCGTTTACCATGAAACCTTAACGACATTTTGAAAGTAAAGAGGATCTTTGTAAATTTTGTATACTGCGTCACGGATTACACCATTTGTATCTCGTTTACGCAATGCTGTCTCTAGGTTTCCTTTTTATCTTAGCAACACAGTTACGTTTATCTGATCACTCACGATTTTGGCGCTGTTGGCACTGTTGGCGCTGTTGCTGGTGTGTTTAATGTCGAATTTTAATAGAGTGCTACATTAAAATAATAAAAAACCCATTTTCCGTGCAGTATAAATGAAATTAAGCTTGTTTTTTTGAAGTGATATAATTAAACTTTCATAAACTGGAGATGCAAGTATTGTGTTACATTTGTCATATTTTAAAAAAGTTGAAATTGCTTAACAGTTACTCGTAAAATCCCCAATTTGAAACGATGTTCTTATTTTCGTATAGACGGACAGACGGACTAACCAATTAAAGTAGTCGCCCCGCAGGGATTAGAAGACGCCCGAAAATGGACGGTAAATGAAATAAAAGAAAAAGTTAGTAACAAAATAAACACAGGAAGGTAAAGAAAGAAGGAAAATAGAATGAAGTTGGCAGTCAGGTAGAAGGAAGGCTACAGCACTCGACTCTGCTGCAGGGCGTGTAGTGTCACCTGGCACACACCTTCTAGGCCTAGTGTTCTCCTGTGCACAGGTGTCGCTTGTCTACCTCCTGCACGCCATTCTGGCTGTATTTCTGTTACATTGTACAAGCGTTTCTGTCACTGTGTTTGCACATCTCTCTTCTACACGCCTACCTCTCTGTCCCATTACGTTTACATTTTGCCGGAATGCTTCAATTCGAAACATTTTATGTTCTCTTCTGTTAACTAACAACATAGAGATTAAACTATAAGGAAATAACATTTTGCCTGTTGTTTCGTTTAGTTGTGACACTTGGGGTGACACTTAAGGAACAACATAGCCTGAGGTTGTTGCAGTACAGGGTGGTGAGGAGAGTATTTGGACCTCAGAGGGAGTAAGTGACAAGAGGCTGGAAAAAAAAAATTTAATTGTGAGCCTCATGATATGCAGTTCTAACTAACTCCATGGAGCAGAGTCCTTCTTGAGAAGCTAACAGGTCGTCAGCAAGTCAAGAAATTCCCCGAGTTTTATGGAACCCGAAGGTTCATTACCGCACTCACAAGAGCCCGCCATCTGTCCCTATCCTGAGCCACATCAATCCAGTCCATGCCCCCCATCCCACTTCTTGAAGATCGATATGCAGTTCACGCCATATAATATTACAGTGATCGAATCAAAAAGGATTAGATGACTGGGGCATGTGGCACATATAAGCAGAAGAGTAGTACGTGCAAATTTGTAGGAACAGGACCACTTGCCAGAACTAGGCGCAGATGGGTACATAATATTTTGATGGATGTTAGAGAAGTAGGCTGAGAATTTGTGGTCTGGATTAATCTGGGTCAGAATATGAAACAATGATGGGCTGTTACGTAAATGGTAATAAACCTTCCTGTTGAACAAAATTATGTATATTTCGTTACTGGCTGACTAACCATTATTTTCTTAAGAAAGGCCGTGCTTCATGGAGTTACCTGGTGCGTTCATTCCCTTTAAACTTTTGTATATGTTATTATGATTGTCTCTTCTAAGTTGGACAGATGGAGAGGACCATCAATCACACGATATTTTAGACAATATTTTATTGTCCTTCGTCCTCGTGTCACATGTTTCGGCTTAAATAAAAGCTACCACCATGCAACAGTTAAAATGTATAGAAGAAAGGCTTACAACCGAAAGATTGCTAAATATAATTGAGATCTCAGTTTTAAATGCCTGTGTTTTATATATTCGTTTAGTCGAAACTGTAATATGTTTGTTGTTTATGTGTTAAAATGTATATATTAAAACGCTTAAGGTCAAAATGTATAAAATGCAGTACTTATGTTAAAATATGTCATCGAGGTTCTTCCTTTCGATGTACACGTGTATTATAAACTGGTATAACGTGGAACCGTCTACGAAGTGGTAGGAGTTCGAATCTGTGTGACGTTCGAATTCAGTTGATGTGATTCTTTACGGTATCGGACTTTTTATTGTTTTTGTTTTTTTCCACTTAAGTCTTCTACGTTGGTTATATCTCGCTGTTTGTTTTCTTATGAACTTTTATCTATAGAATATATTCATTTTATAATCCTGTTTTTCTTCTATATAGACACCAATAATTAACTGTCTAACACAACACTTGTTTATTAGCCACATTCAGCTACATGTTTCGGCTGCGTTAAGCTATCCTCAAGCTGTGTACAACTATATAGAAAGAGATGTACAATTGTAAACATGTTATTAAAAATTAGATCAGAGTTCTGTAATGTAAGTTATGTTCAAACACTGTTAAGTTAAAAACAAAATTTAAAAATTTTATTAGTGAACGTGGGTTTTCTTATGATGCAATATTAAATTACTAGTCGCCGTATTTCAAATACCTTAAAGATATTCAAAAATACTAGGCAGTGTCCTTGAAAATTGAGAAAGAAATTTAAAACGGAATTCAGTACCCTTTGAAAGAAAGACCCTTGGGGAGGTCGAAATTGATACCTGTGTTTTATTTTGGTGGGCACCCGCAGCAGATGCTACGGACGCACGCAGCCTTGAGGCTTACTGTGCAACCCTGTAATGAAGATGATTAGTTATTTTCGTTTTTTTTGTAATGGAGCACCGGTGGAATGAAATTGACAGGGGAAAACCGAAGTACTCGGGAAAAACCTGTTCCAGTGCCACTTTGTCCACCACAAATCCCACATGGACCGACACGGGATGAGAGGCCGGCTACTAATCGCTGAGCCATGGCACGGCCCACCTGTGTTACATAGACTCGGACCTGAAGAATTCGTGATGTAGACTCGGCGTATTTTAGTTGGATGCAACTTGTTTTGGCCGCGTAACCTATCGCATTTTTAAATCGTGCCAGACAGCGTACGTAATCGCCATTATTGTTTCATAGTTTTGTAGAATATTTACGTCGCATTCTTATTGTATCACACTGTTTACTTTCCTTCCTTAAGGACAAAAATAGGCTTACGAAATTATCATGCTTGTCCGTACTGGTGTCCCCTCATACGAACTTCTGAGACATTTGACTAATTTTCACAAAATTTGGTATTGACCTTATGCTATCAGAGGCACCTTCATGTAGTACTTCCTAGTTGCCTGCTATCGGTAATAAGGATATGATGGACAGATATAAAGACTCCTGAGGTTGTTTCGAATATAACGTCAATTTATCTTGGGTACTGCAATCGTGCGTGGCAGCAGATATTCGAGCAAAATGTAACAATTTTAAGGTAAAATGTTTTTACATTAAAACAGCAACATGGCGGCCGTACGAACATTTTCTATTAGGTTTTATGGCAATGCCTAAAGAACTATTGAAGCCAGGCGTGTGAAATTGGTTATGGATGTAATCATAAACATACGTGTACCTATACAATCACGTATGAAACAGCTTATAAGTCAGTAACAATCATGGCGACGGTGCAACTTTTTGAGGTTATGTTAGAAAAATTAAAGCAGACAGAATCTATACATAACAATAGTAATAATATTAGCCTCAAAAGATTTTAAGGAATAGAAATTTATGCTATAGAAATGCAGGTGTATGAGTTACACTCGAAATAAAATGTTATTTTTTGTTTAGCCATATAGGCTATTTGCCTGTCACTGCTGCGGTATATGCTCTATCTGTTTCTCAGCTCATGTTCTTTACGTGTCTACTTATAACTGAGTAGGGTAACAAAGTGTTAAGGCATACGACGTGTGTGTGTGGGCTACTTGTTCAAGACTTGGTTTCGAATGACTACCCATAAGTTCTATTGAATTTTCCTGATCCATGCAGGCAAATACTGGGAAAGTAGAATGAATTCGAAAAGAGTTTCCCAAACATTTTCCGTGGAGGAGCCCCTAAAATAATTTTTCATATCCCGAGGAACCGCTACCTATGAAAACGAAAACAAAACAAAGAGGCAGCTCTCAGCCACGAGATTATTCAGGTATTGCCAAATTCCGCACAAAAATTCTCGCGATATTTTGAGGTATATTTGTAATTGTTTGCGGTATTTCAAAATAGTTACGTATTTATTCCAGGATTTCTCGAGGAATCCCAAACAATGTTCTGTGGAACCCTAGGGTTCCACGAAACATTGTTTGTGAAACACTGAATTAGAACATTGCAGATTTATCCACTATACTCTCCAGTTTACCGTATGAAATATACGTTCTTTTCACAGACAACGAACCATAGCTTTCCTTGTTAATCAACCAACGAAGAAATTAAGAAGCAACCATCCATATATTCATATAATATAATTAAACTACTCCAATAAGCAAGCAAGTAATCAGTCATCTAACCAACAAAACAAATAAACGTAGCAACCACTTAATAAAGCGTCCAACCAACGAACGAACCTACCAAAAACTAATCAACCATTCTACCCTGTATCTACAGAGCCAGTCAACCAGCCAAACCCACCATACGTTTTTCCACTTTCTGTAACTTTGTATATGAGCTCCAATGTACTTTCGATCTTTATTTTGGAGTGTCTCCATTTATGATCCTTTACATTACTCCCATCACTACGTCTGTACACATATTTCTGTGTGTACTTTTAAGCCCTTTATCTCTGCATTTGCATTTTCATACTCTTGTATGCTCTAGCCAGGTTTTACACGCTTTTCTCCGCCCCTAAAACACTTTTGTATACGTGCGTTCATTACGCTTCATTGTTCATACGTCCACTTAGTGAATGTTAAACAAATGACATCCTAGTGCCGCATGCAAGAAGTGCGTCAGCAGCCGGCTCCAATCGATAAGAAGCGTTAGTGGTCGGCTGTCTTGCGTTAAGGTGAACACCACATAGTGCTGCTTTGTCATGTGTTATCAGCAGGGGGTGCACAGAATGAAGGCAGACCGGGGAGATAAAGGCAGAATGGGGAGATAATTTCTGACCGCATGTACCTTCTTCGAAACTCATAAACGGATTTTGATTACGTTTGGTATTTGAGTGTCTGCATTTAGAATTATCACACGTAAGGAATTTTGGTTGATTTTAGATATAGTTCGCAGACATGAATCTCAGGTGGAACTTCGTAAAACGTCTTCCAGAACGGCACAACGTAGAGATATAGTGTAGAGTCTGCATGGCGAAATATATATCCCGTTAAATTTGCAACACTTGTAAGTTAAGTTCGTTGAGAAGCTAACGGTCACTCTCCTAGTCATAGCATTCCCTAGCTTTCATGTAACCCGAACGTTTATAATCATACAATGATCCGCTTACAGATTTTCTTTGGAACATTTTGAGATGTAGTGTACCACGCAGTTAGTAACTGCACTGTAAAAGGAACAAGGTACAAATGATCGTAGCTAACTTCGCATTTGAAATGGTAACACTCACGTTTCGTATCTGGAACGTCCCGGGTTCACATTTTGATCTACAGATTGGCCGAAATTAACAAGGTTTTCGTGATTTCATTCAATCCCTCCAGGTCATTGCCGGAAAATGCAACAACTAAAGGCGGCGATCACTTCATTCGAAAGCTTCCGAATTAATTGTTCGCTAATATTCTATCTTTCGATGATCTATAGCCTCAGCTGTTGAGAGCGTTGTTAAATAACGCAAACAAAATAAACGAGCATTCTGAGTATCAAAATTTATAATAGAAGCATATAGGGATATGGAGTCAAAGCTCCACGAATTCCAGATGTCGGTACGATGTTTAATTGAGTATTGAGATTCACATCCCTCCTGACTTTACCACCAGCGGTGTGGGATGCCACGTACAGTAAGACAGGAGACTGGTTGAGCACCACAGGTGGTGCTGAACCAGTGGTGGCGAGAAGAAGGAACTTTGCCCCTGCCGATATTCGAACTCCGTCCGGTTTAATCCATTTTGACGAGTGATAAGGAGTTATCCTGGCTCATAACATGAGCTCTACAGATAGTTTTAGGACTGTATTATTATAATGTACATTTGTGTTTTATTTCACTCCGTCAACAACTGCTCTGTGTTTGAGGAAGGCTAGTGAGCAGGATAAAGGCGAACTCTTCCCTCCACTTAGTCCAATGCTAAATTAAAATACGTATATAGAAAGGAGGCATAGCTGTACCTATTCCTAATCTTAGCACTAAATGCAAGGCGAGAGGTCAAATTCACGCCCAGGGTCCTATTGGTTAGAAGGCTCTTTGGAATGCAGAACTGGTGTGGACGCTGCTGAGAGCAGAAAGAACACGTCCCTTGCCGGGAAATGAATCCCGAATTCTCATAGTCAAGCCATTAGTCTCGTCACTATACTGACTAAACTGCGGGAGAAAGTAGAGGAGAAAGGAGCTGGGAAATGTATAGGCCAGGTCCAAGTTGAAGCACGGTGTTCAACTTCTGTTTTTTGTTTATTATATCGCCGTTACAGAAACCGTATCTTAATGGATAACAGAACCAGAAGCATCTCGAAAATGTGGCATAAGGAAGTAGACGAAAATAATGGGGAGGCTACAGCAAAGTTAATCTGTAAAGTTAAGCTGTAACTGGAACAGTTTCACGTACGTCCTGAAGTGATTCTGAAAACATCCCGGAAAAATGTTGAATACTGAAATAGAAAGTATATCAATAAATAACTGCAATTTAACCAGATGTTACACTGTTTAAATGTCCCAAATGGCAGCCAGAGGGCCAGCTAACACCAATTCTTGAGATTAACATTCGCAGCCCGAAGACACGATGTGATAACCGAAATTACATAGCAGTTTTCTTTACTTTCTGTAAAAAAGATAACACGACAGAGTTTGAAAAATGTCACGATCGCTTTGTTCCATGTCCTTTCGTATTCATGGTTTATCACCATCCAATCATATCACTGAGTTAGTCCGACACCCACTGGCAAAGGGGTAAGTTGTTACAGATGTATAAATGGCTCCGCAATGAGTTAGTCAGGCACTCACTGGCAATTGAGTAAGTTTTAACAGTTGTGTATAAATGTCTCCGTAATGAGTTAGTCTGGCACCCATTAGAACTGATGGTGGGCGGCTTCCAGTGTCGATGATGGCAAAGAGCAAAATCCCACTATTTCAGTCCGTAGCAATTTATTGACTGAGCTTTGACGATGCGTTCTGTACTGACTGATTATTTCCATGTTTGTCGGTCTGTCCGCATGTAAAAACTTGGGGAACCGCCGAACAGTTTTTTGGTATTCTGGTGTTTTACTCAAACTGTCTGACACGTTACAATTGTGGTTGAAAGCGGACAGTTGTAACTGACACTACAGGCAAACCTACCTGCTTTTCTGAGGGCTCGTAATGCCCACGCAACGTTTTAAATTTTTATCGGATCACAGGATGTTTTGGATGAAAGTTGTAGAGAACAATAAAGAAGATATTTTGCGTCCAACTGATGTTTTCTCTTACTCTTATGGTTGGAGAGATAGCTAAACGAAAGTGACTTTTGTGTTGTCTAGCGGCCCGAATCGCCTATGCTGAGAGAAACACAATTTCCCAGATAAGATGCTGGCATAATGAGACTCCACTGGACTGCGACACCTTCCTTCATCATATTTGACGAATCATAATTTTCACTTCTCATCAGATTCGACTATTTATAAACCACGTGTTGAAGGGCGTAGTTTATCCGTTCCTTTCTGCACTACGTATCTTGCTCAATAACCTACTGAGCTTATAAACTGGGTTTGTTTGTTCTTGGACAGGATCATTGACAGAAACATGTCCTGCTGTTCCTTAACAGTTAAACCGAACGGTTGGAGTCTTGTCAACAGTAGAAATTTATAGGCATACTAATGGTAGAAGGCTGTGTAACTAAAATACTAGAATGGTCATGGTTAAATAAACTGTGGAGTTGAAACTTTGTGATGAACGATATTTGAAGTTCGACGTATTATTTCAGCTGTGAGCTGCTACAACAAACACCTGTAATTTTAGCAGCAACATTAATACCCTTTGTTATTAGGCAATCTGTTTAGGCGAATGTTCTAAATTCTACACAAATTTATCAATGTGCTGCCCTAGGTGAAAGTAGTTACAACAAAATGAGACATAAGGGAAGTGAACTGTCTTCCTTCTGTTTATTCTTGTCTGTAAGACATTCACCAGAGCGTCCGAAACGTGAATATGCTACAATGGGTGGAATGATCTCGACGTTAAAAATTAGTAGTAAGTTGCATTTGTGCTGGGTGGGACTGAATTTCATTCAGATAAGACCGTTACAGCAAAGGTGCACAAATTCGGGGGAAAATTTGCCGTTGTGACTAAAGTTTTGTAAGGTGGCGCCTAATATTTGTGGGTTCTCAGTATGGAACTTGCTTCCTGTCACCATTGGGCAACTAGAATTTTGAGATGGCTTCTAGATTTCTAGAAAACTTCTTCACCCAGCTGTTACATCCATATATTACGTGTTTTATTCTGTGTCATATAAGAAACTAGACTCATCTGTCTGTCTGTCTAGACTATAATTTGAATAGCAAAGTATTTATCAGACCATTATAATTAATATCGTACACCAGCTTATGCTTTGAGTAGAAAGCGTCTGTAAAAGAAGCACAGAAAGAAACTGATGGCTGCATTTCCTTATCTTTGTTATTTTCATTATGACTTGAAAATTGAGTATCGCCCCAAACACATGTCTAGCAACACCACTTCTCCAAATACTAGGGAAGCAAAACGTCTTATTTTAATACTGTTTTTATTTAGATTGCAATAAAATTAAGAGTTCTTTACGGACACGTTTAATGCCTTGTATTATTGCCATTTTCCCATTGCAGTAGTAAGTCATTCATTAGAATCTAATGATTTGTTACTTTAATGTTTACCGCTTTTATAGTGATGAGAACTGTGGCTATTGTTGCGGTTGTGTTATGATGATTTTGTTATTGTTGTGGTTGAAATTAAATGGTACATCGCTTTCTATGATTACTGTAATAATTTTATGTGGAGGTATTTGCTATTTCTGTGGTCGCACTGAATAGGGCTCTACCGATTGCGGCTTTCTACTTTTATGGCTGCGTCCGAATGGTTTCCAACTAATACAAATCGCAGTTTTTCTGGTTACAACACACGTGTCCACGTGATGTGGCTTGGTATTTCTGTGGTTAAATTAAGTGCCTAAGGGTCTCGCTATTTTGTCTCTCTTTTTACTCATCTATCTACATAAAGCAATTGGCAATCCGCTGGACGACTTGAATTGTACTTTATATTGAGTTGTTTTACTAAGTTTTCGCACATTCCAATTTTGATTAAGATAAGACAAGAATAAGGAACATTTTACAATGAGACATACAGATCATGTTGCTCATATAACGAATGTAACTCACTGAATATTGATGTGAGAGGAAATTTGAAGAGGAAAAAGAAGCCCAACATTTTTTAGCAAGTCTTACGGTTTTGGAATTAATTAAATGAGAGTAATTTTTTTAAATTTGTATAGGCATAAAATGGAGCACTGAAGGAGTCTTTTTCTGTTTGGGAAAATACGTCAACCTTTGAATGTAAACTTTTTGGGGATGTTAGGATGCTTGTGTAAAGAAGTAGAGCCTTTTGTCTCTAACCTGGTTATGATTCACTGTGTGATTTATTGCTGTACACATGTAAGTTCCACTAGCAGTTCGAATAGCATCCCGCACAATTCTACATGAGAAATGTTTTGCTCTTCCTCCTTACGGGTTCAAAAATTTGTGGTCACGTTGACTGTAGTACAAATGAATACAGATTTGCAAATGTTGTTGAAGCTGTACGAATTAATAAAATAACTGGTGTAAATGAGCCTATAAGAAACTACTACCCTATTTACTGATTTACTAAAATGAACCATGCACAGAAAGGGATTTTCGATATTAGTTCTCATAGCTGCTCAGTGGTCTGCATTTATTTACAGGTTGTTTAAGAATAAGATTTTCCTCGAGAAAAATCAAATTTTGTCCTTTACTAAAGATTACCGTGTAGAAAACGCATGCCTATTTTTAAACTGGTTTCAGACAACTTGAGTATTGTTGCAGTTTTGAGTAGTACTCTTGCGCCTAGTATACGATGAATTGTACCTGTACATTATTTATTGTGGATTCGACATACGTTTTCCGGGAGGGAATATTTGGTTCGAGTCGAAAGATTTATGCATTTTTAAGGAAAGCGCAGAGACGAAGCGGCGGAAGCAATTTGGCCATTTCGCTGTGAAATCTTTCAGAACTTTATCCTTATGTTTTCCTGTGTGTCAGTTGGAGGATCTCCATATGAATTTCCATTAAATTTTATATTGCCGAATTTTCCTAAAGTTTATCAGTACATTCCAATTTGGGTAAAACAGGACAGCATTCTACGCTAATTTACATAAAGATCTACCTGTGTTTCTGCGCTGTTCTTGAGTATAATTCGCCACGTAATTATGGGACCGAAAATCATTTGGAGTAACATTTATAAACAAGCTGGAACACAATTTTTTTATGTACAGTACGTTAAGCCCAAATTACTTATAGATCCTGAGATAATTACAAGATCGATACGCGCCAGAATTTTTAGGCTGTGCGTGGTTTACCTCCCATCATATTATAATCTTTACCTGATTGTGATTTAAAGCAACTTAATTATATTAAAGACGTATGGTTGCGATCGAATGTTTAAGCTTTTATTGCTTCGGGTTCGGGATTTCAGGTTTAGAATGTCCGTAGGTCTATTATCCGTGCTGAGAGGCTCACTTTTCGCAATGAGGTGCAGGTGCGTTACTTTAAATTTGGGCCATGTCTACTTCCTGACATCTTTGACAATATGTAAGTCACACTCGTCAACCACTCAGACTTTTTATAACTTACCAAGAAACCGAAGTTTATCCTTCTTTGGCTGCACGAGATAGTTTTGCTGAAAGTCGTTGTAACTTATAGACTGGACTTATGTGTTTGAGGAGATAACTGAAAGCAACTTTTCCCACCATCGTCCAACAGTTAACAGAGAACTATTTTGTGGGTTTTAACAATAGAAATATGTACTGTGGGAAAGAGGTTGTCTAAATGAAAGGAACAGTATTGATGTGGTTAAATGAAGTGAGAAGTTAAAAGTCATAGCCAAAAGGTTTTTTGATGTTTGACATATTAACTGAGATCGTAACAACGAAGAACTTGCAAAAACAATTGGTGTTTTCGGCCTTTTTACGTCTTCAAGGTCTGTGTATAGCCACATGTGCTGAATTCTGTTCCAGTTAATCACCATGCTAAAGAGATAAAAACACATTACGTTGTAATTAAATGTACAGAAACCAATCTGAGTCTTTTTTCAGCACCTGCAGCTTCTGCGTAATCCAGTTTGTTAGACGTTCACTGGAGCTTCCAAGATGGAGCTGCCCTTCAGAGAGTGAATGTTTCTCAATTTTCAATCCATTAAATGAGCCTTCCTTGTAATTCATAACAGAGAATTGTATTAAAATAAGCCATTAAATTTTTTACATCATTCCGTGTTATAAGGGTCTGTAGAATCGTCTGTTGGGTCTTGACTACAGATAGTAACAGAAATAGTTCTCATCCAATTATTGTAGCTGTCATGAGTACTGTGTAATACACACCGAATTTCTGTTTGAAAGTCCACAAAGTAAAGTGTGTCTTTGGGTTATCATTCTTAAGTAACTGGTTCTCTGTTTCCGGAATTGTGGTACAGTCATTATGAATTTAAACAAAAGAATCTAGCCGTGTCCTCATTTCGCAGTAGCTCTTTCCTGTTTATTTCGCATTCCCAATTTCCTGTTTTAACATAGCGCTTATTAACATTGCTACAATATGACATTTTCACTATTGATGTGGCTAGTACTTTCGTAGCGGTAGAATCTGCTGGTTTGTTGGTTTGAGTTGTAGAATATGATGAACATCTTTTTGTTGTTGACGACCCTATGGATGAAGGTACTGTGTCTGTAATTTATTTGTGAACACTTCCTAAGGTGTTCTGCTTTTATACTTAATGGTCTAAATAGGCAGACTTAGCGATACTTTACACTCGATTGGTCTGCCCTTTTATGGTTACCATCAACAGGGCTCGGCATAACGAGGCTTGCTGTTTCTGTGGTTAGCATTGACAGGGCTCCACCTAACATAACTTGATCTTTCTGTGGGTACCATTAACGGGTTACGTGTGATATGGCTTGCTGTGTCTATGGTCACCATTGACGGGGCTTCACTTAATATGGCTTTGTGTTTCTATGGTCAAATGTTGACAGGACCCTACCTAATGTAGCTTGCTCTTTGTATGGGTACCATTAATGGGTTACGTCTAATATGGCTTGTTGTGTGTATGGTTACCATTGACGGAGCTTCACTTAATATGGCTTTGTGTTTCTATGGTCAAATATTCACAGGACTCTAACTAATGTAGCTTGCTCTTTCTATGGGTACAATTAACGGGTTAGTCTAATATGCCTTGCTGTGTCTATGGTTAACATCCACAGCGCTCCACTTAATATCGCTTGCTTTTTCGTGGTCAAAAATTGACAGGACTGCATCTAATACATCTTTCTATGAGTTCTTGTAACAAGACTCCATCTAATGTGGCTTGATATTTGTGTGGTTACCATCGACAAGGTCTCATGTAATAAGGTTCGGGATTGCGAATATTACAATTGTTACCTGAGTGTACGTCATCCAGCAGCAGGGTTCCACCTGGTTCGCGTCCAGGCCCCAAAACTCCAGCTCCTCTTCAAACAGCGGCCCGCACACGTCAGTTGGGTAGTGCAGCTTGCCCGTTCTGTCAGAACACAGAAAAACAGACAACAATGAGCAATGCATATTGCTGATCTGAAACTGTGTAATATCTGGGACTTTATCTGTATGACGTTAAAGGGCATCGCGACACAGAACCCCCCCCCCCTTTTGTCGAGTTCTGTTGGGAGAAACGTGCGATTAGAATTTGGACCAGGTAAGATGCTATCATGACTTAGGGTGTGGCTAAATTCCCTTTGTACTTCTGTCGATTTCTGGTCTGCTCCATCAAGTAGGCACCTGCCTTTCAAACCAGTCGTACTGTAATATGCTATACAAAATCTTGAATTGAAACATTCGGGACAACTCACTCGATGTGTAGGTACGAAGCATGTGTTATGAGGTTCTGTGTTTACCTCTCGCTGTCTTTGCTGGGTCGTGTTAATGTTGTGAGCGTGTTGCGGTAAACTTTTGAAACTTGACTAACGATACATTCTGTAGGCTAAGTTACTTGATACTTAAGTTAGAAGTTGGAATATGTCACAGATAGAAATTCTGTTCTATTTGTGACAGAAGACAAACTGCTTTTAATATAACAACTGACAGACTGTAGGCGTTGTAGCAGAAACAGAAATGCTGAAACTGTACGGATCTCAAAGGACGTTTGAAGTGAAAGTTGCATGTAGATTTTGGAGTGTACAGAGAAAATGATGCCTCGAATGTTGTTAATTTCTCTAAAAGCTATATCGTTTTTTATGCCTTATTCACTACTGTACTTTATTTCCGCCTTTTCGGCTTCAGGCACAATTATCAGTTACTTTCAGCGTAAGTTTATTAGTATTAACTCGGCATAACATATTTTCCACAATTCCAAATTTAATTTATTTTAATAATTCTAAGCCTCTAAAACTTCATAATTAAGAATTAAATAAATAAAAGGGTAATTTTTATAACTATTCTCTTAATATGTATGTAATTGGATGCATTACCCAAGTGAAATATTCACTATATTATTTATTTGGCGCAGTGCTGGTGGTACAGTTTATTTTTCACAAAATGTATGGGTAAAGTAAATGTACACAGTAGGACAGAATATTATTCACCGTGACACTTCAGCCCTGGACAATTAGAGCCCTGCAGTCAGAGCTCCACCTTGTATTTATCGTCTCGTTTCTTCTTCTCTTGTGTACAAATATTATACTCAGCATTTTGTTCACACTCTCTCACTCTACCTTCACTTCTCAGAATAAGATTGAAAAAGCACTTGTTTTAAACATGTTAAATTTTAACAGAGCTTATTTAAAAATTGTCTTAAAATTCTGTTCCGTTATGGGACATTTGTGGGTGATTTATATCAAAATATAACAATAAGGGAATTGCATAATGAGAAGTTTCGACTTCTGTACCTTACACTTCAACGGCTAATTAGGATGGGGCGTGTAACGAGAACAGGACATCTGAGAAATACACTTAAAACGTTCTTGACATAAGTAGGCATAGATAGGGAGATACTGCAAGTGGCTAATTATGGAATCTGATTATGAAATTTTATGAAACACCAGATAGCTTCTCGGCCAGCTGAATAATAATTGCAAAATTCCCAAGGAAACCCACTGTTTGTCTGGGTATTACTTAACATTACACTACTGTTGTGGCATAAACGTAAACATAAATTTGCCTTTCCGTGATTCAGTGCGTTGTTTCCTTACATGTACTATTTTTAGTTTTTTTTTACGTTTGTAATTACAAGAGCGTACCGGTAGTAGTTTAGGACTTGTGCGAAGACGCCGGGGTGTCGGTCAAAGAAGTACTCGTTGAGGATGGGGTCGTAGTTAGCGAGCGCCTCTGTGAGCCGCGACAGACGTGTGGCTGGGATCTTCTTGAGGGTTGCTTTGTACGTCTCGTGCCGGATGCCCCCCACGTTCAGAACGACGCGGTTCTCCGCGTCCATATTAATCAGGTTCATCTTGGAGCCGGCTGTAACATAACAGACACTTAACAACAGACTTGCTCGTCAATTTATGTATATATATATATTTGTTTCCATTGCGCAACAGCCCCTACTGGGCCAGGGCCTACTCATTATCGAGGCTTCACTATCACACTCAGACGCACCACACTCGGTAAGACTCCTCTGCACGAGTAATCAGCCCGATGCAGAGACCTCTAACTGACAACACACAACACTCACAAGAGACAGACATCCATGCCCCCGGCGAGATTCGAACCCACAATCCCAGCAAGCAAATGGTCGCAGACCCACGCCTTAGACCGCGCGGTAACTGGGATCGGTGGTCAATTTATATACACACCCGCAAATGGGAACATTATGAGCTAAAAGATAAAATGAAGCTGTACTTTTGCTTAGTTGATTAGTAATTACGGCTTGGAGACTTGTGGAGGACGGGGGTATGGTTCCACGCACTCTTGATTTCGGCGGAAGGTGAAGGAATGTAAGTGCTTTTTTCTTTCAACGAAAGCATTTATGCTTCGCTTGTAAGTAGCTGTGTGCGTTTTGTAACGTAGGAAATGCAGTACGACACAGCATTTATTCGTCAGGAAGTGGGCAGATTCACAGTTCGAGTAGTGGCCCAAAAGTAGGCTATCGCACATGCTTCAGAGAGAGAGAGAACTGGATTAGTAGTGCCGCCATCTCGTGTGGATGCATTTCCTCAAGATACGTCACTGGCCGTATGCTCTCATGCAGAAGTGACTTAGCACCAAAATATTCATTTTCAAAGCAATTGGTTTTCCAGGAAATGTTTCTTAAAAAGAATTTCCTGGCGTGTATTGAGCGAAAATAACATTCTGAAACGTTGATCTGATAATGGTGTACTTTAAAATTATTTATCAACAGGAATATATTTCCGTGAATGGAACACAAGACTCGAAAAAAAAGAAAAAAGGAAAAAGGACATACTCGTACGTTCTCTGCAGGCTGGCGGGAGCTTCACTAGATGCCCACGTCGTAGCGCTGCTGTCTGCTGTCCACTCTCACGTGGATCCTGCTGTTACTGCAGTCGCTTGCGATACCTCGGCCTTCTGCATAAAGCCTCGTGCACACCGCCTCCTGCAAAACGACAATGGCGATTATGACGAGGAAGAGGATAACAATAATATTTACGACTACGTCAAACGTCTAGAGCTCACAGCACTAAAATTCGATGCTAATGGGCACACATCTAGTCCAAAGCCCACGCATGTTCGATGACGTTACAACACACTGAAGGTACTTGACACTTATGATGACTAGTTTTCTGGTCTTCATCCATCGTCTTGTATTAAAAATGAACACGTTTTCGTAAATTGGGTCTGTCCCCTTTTTCAGGCTAAATGGTGTGATGACACTCACTGAGTTGGTCCGACAGAAAGAGGTAATGTCAGACGTTGCACGATGGACAAAGTCCAGAAATCAAGTAGTCCTGATCGTAATATGTCATCGTCCGAAGCATTTAGAACTGAAGATACTTGTATTATACCTGGTACTTAGAAACATGCCAACATATTTCATTAAGAATTATTGTGCATATTTTAAAAGGTAAATGATGCACGTTAAAAAATTCGTATGTCCCGTTTTCTTCAGTAAAATTAAAATGAAAATTTGTCCCTGTGTCGGACGTAAATATACACGCATAATATCCACAGTAGATGGCGGTAGCTTTATGCCCCTGCGAAAATAGACGGTGGCGCTCCATGGATAGGAGGCTGGATGGAACCCGTAAACATAGGCATAACTTAGGGGTGCGGGCAATGGGGCAAATGCCCCCCTAATATTTTTCTACCAACGAATAGTTTTTTTTTTTGGCTACTGAGTTGAAGAGTGGCAAATAAAAAAAATTGGGTTGAAAGTGGGGGAAAGCGGTGCTTGTATATTAAGGACTGGTTCAATCCAATCTTTCCCCTCTTTCTAACTTGATTACTTCGTTGAGGTCTTAACACCCATGGTCGATTCCCCCCCCCCCCTCTCCCATTGTTATTAGCCAAGTTACGCCTATGTCCGTAGATAATCTGGATACAAATTCCTCAGCCTGGAATCTAACCCAATACCTCGGTTCGTCCACTCCGCATTCCAGTTCCTATACTGACTAAAACATCTCGGTCACTTGTAATGGAGATATAATAGTAACAATAATAGTAGTAATAATAGTAATAATACTAGTAATAATAACCTACAGCTTACATATTGTACTGCAGAAAGTAACATTATTGAATCATGTCGAACTGTACGCTGATTCCTAAACATGCAAGAGAAGACAACATTCTTGTGTCAAACTTTGACGTCATTCTTCAACCCTGAAGACAGAGGCAGCATGTTCCTCCGAAAAGTCGATACTCGCCTATAAGAGTTCATAATACGGCCACAATCTGAAAAATCTCCGCTGTAATAATCTGGAAACTTATCTCAGATCCGACAGATGCTTTATCCTGAAGTATAGTCATTGTAAGACTTCTCTGTTTTGGGCAGTTAGTACGAGAAACAAATATTTGTCCACTGCAGAAACAAAGCCTTATGAAATTGGAAAGTGAGTTTAAGCAATTGGGCTGCATAGCGTTTATGTTACTCGTTTTGTTCGAGTTCCTGTTTTGGTCGTCTATCCAGGGGCACCGCGTGGAGGCGACCACTTCACCCCTACAGCGACACCTGAACAGGATTGGAAGAAATTATTCTGCGTTGTGTCCACTGTGCGACGACAAAGAAGAAATGGACCTTAGCCACATCCAGAAATGTCAGAGTTTGACAGATAACACGGACAATGCCAACAACCAGGATAAATGGTGAAATCTATCAAAATTATATTGGACTGCAAGAAAGAAAATGGGAGACATCCCTCTAACTGGCTTAGGAAAAAAAAAAAAGTTTAAACAAGCGACGCAAACGTGGTAATTGCAGTGTAGAGTAAATCAGGTGGCAGGATGTGCTGAACCCATGTGGAAGAGCCAGAAGCTCCTAGGTGATTGACAGAGGATGATTAAGTTATATTGTTGCGAGGCACTTGTGCTGCTGGAAATAACAGGAAGAGAAGAGGGAGACGACGAAGCAGACGTAGAAAATGAAATAAAAACAAAGATTGCGGATAAAAGGACCTGGCCAAAAGGAAATTTAGAGAAAATAAATAAAAATGCCATTACAATTGGAGTGAAGATAATACCGATGACACCACAGTGTAGAAGAAGAAGAAGAAGAAGAACAGCAACAAAATAAAAAACGGAATTGCGGGTAGTTAGGAATGCGACCACACTTTGGCGGAAATAAACGGAAGTGAAGCATGCCTGTCATTCAGACAGTGTTGTAGGCTCGAACTTTGTTGGAAATAGTCACACAGCGTGGATGTTCAGTGACAGTGATTTCATGTAGCTGTATCTAAATCGCTATAAAGTATAAGGCAGACCATGAACAAAGTGGGTTTAGCGGCTTCCAGTGCGGGTGCATATATGTACATACGTTTATATACGTATATAATTCTCTACTGTACATATATTGTGTATACGTATTATGTATGCATACGCGTAATATGCGTCTTTGTCAGGACCACAAAATCAGCACTTCCATTACGTGATACGCTTTGTAACAATACACAAAACATCTTGCTCAGACAAGCATTATCGAGGATGAGCCAGCTTACATATCGCAGTCTGCCTCGTGGGTGATGTCATGCGACGTCAGCTTACCCAGCTGTAGCCGAAGGTGCCACATACATGCGACAGCACGTAGCAGAGTCACGATGTCAGGGGAAACTTGTGAAGCATTGCAGACGAAAGGGTTCCCAGAAGTGGAATGCCCTATAGCACTGTAACTAACGCACTCACACTTTCGCTGTTGTATTCTAACTAGAATGATAACGCATTCTATAGCGTGAACCTATTACTTAGCTGTCGTTCGTTGCTCGCGCTCTCTGCCAATCGCAACTGTGCTTTCTTTTTTTATGGATCGGCTTCGTGATATTATCTTCACGAAGGTCACTTCTGATCAGCAAGTTCCTCTTAAATATTCTGCAAATACGTAGTGGGTGCAGCACTGGCACCTCACTGGCTACTGGCGTTGTATAAGGGTGGATGAATGGAAAAGTTATGTGTGAAAACTTAGCTGGAGATAGGAATTGTCGAATTTAAACCTGGAAATTTTAGCGGGGTTTATATTGGTTTTAATAAATGTCGAATACTAATGTTACTCCTCTGGTTTGACACCATCTGATTAGCGTTAGTGAGGAATATGTCACCTCTATACTTAGGATGCTCCTCAGAAATGCTGCTATTTGTGAACAAGACTATATCAAAATCCGTATCACAAACTGAATACTCATCGTCGCAAAAACTTCAGAATTAAGTTATATGGTCTATAAGTCCCCCCCCCCCCCCCATGGCTCGACTGCCCCAGTGGGCCAGGGCCTCCTCATTGTCGAGGCTTCACGATCACACTCAGACACACCATACTCGGGAGGACTCCTTTGGACGAGTTATTAGCCCGTCGCAGAGACCTCTGCCAGACAACACACATCACTCACAACAGACAGACATCCATCCCTCCGGCGGGATTCGAACCCGCAATCCCAGCAAGCAAGCGGCAGCAGATGGTCTATAAGTAGGTCTAATAAAATAGTCGTACTAGAGGTCTGAAGTTCTGACAGCAGTTTTGCTCAAGATGCAAGTCACCTAGGATATGACGCCGCTTCGATTACCGTTCGTGCTATTACAGAAGATTTGAATCTTTAGTCATATAAGGCATTCATCATATGTCGTTTGTAGGATCGGCATTAAAATTTCGGGAGAACGTATTCCGGTATCACCTAATACAAGAAACATGAAGTACTTCAGTAAGCAGATGCTGAAATGTTGTTTGAATTGTTTCTTTTCTCTGCCACGGCGCAACTCGAAGTCGTAACGATCCTGCGTCACGTCATCGGGCACGCGTAGCCAGAGCCACCCCGCGGCTCTACTAGGCAACAGCCCGAGCCCTGCCCAACTTCATTAACAAAGACAGTCTCCTCCCTTTTAACGTAGACTTCTGTAAGAAAACGGATGGCAATATCGACCCACATGTTAAATGACGAGAATTGAAAGTGACAAGATTAAATCGAGGTGTCCGTTCTGTTAAATTAAACTAGCTGAGAACGCAATGACCTGCATTTTACATTCACCAACCAGCTGACTAACTAACTAACTAACTAGACTGACTGAATGACTGACTGACTTCTTAGAGCAGATCACGTTGTGGTCACCGTGCATCTTGACATTAATTTTCAGTTTTTAAACCAACGAATGCGTCTTTTATTTTCGTATTTCTGTTCAATTAACCCTACATATGTTTCGGCCGCGACCCGACCATCATCAGGGCTGCATTGATAAGTTCAATGATGATGGTCGGGTCGCGGCCGAAACATATGTAGGGTTAATTGAACAGAAATACGAAAATAAAAGTGCATTTGTTGGTTAAGAAACTGCAAATCTTAGAGCAGAGTTTTTCGTGAAATCAGCACAGTTATTTGAGAACTGTCTGGAACTCCAAGATTTATTACAGTGGTCCCTGTGCTGAGCCAAATTAATTCAGTCCACATCTGCTTACTATAAAAACCAACGATTTGCACATACAAAGTATATATAACAAATATACAATGTTCCCTCCTACATGTTTCGGCAGTCGACCGCCATCTTCAGTGAGCAATACCTAAAACATGTATGATTTAAAACCTAATAAAGCCAGTTCATTAGGTTTTAAATCATACGTTTTACGTGTTGCTCCCTGAAGATGGCGGTCGACTGCCGAAACATGTAGGAGCGAAGATTCTATATTTCTTATATATACTTTATATGTGCAAATCGTTGGTTTTAGTAGTAGGAAGCATATATTGCACGGAATGAACAATATCAAAAATTCAGTCCACAACTGTTTAAAATTCATGTAACATTATCCTCCCATCTGTGCCAAGGTTTTCCAAGTAGTCGCTTATCTTCATTGTTTACCACACCACTTCGCGTTACATAACCTGCCCACCTAATCCTCCTTGCTTTCGATCGACGCAATAATATTCTATGAGTAACTTAGTAAATATTAAAAAAACACTTGTTATACATTTTCTTGGTCCTCCTGTTACTTTTTCTTTCTTAGGTCGAAATATTTTCCTCGCAACTCCATTCTGAAACATTCTCAAGTATATAAAAATATAAGAGATAATAAGCACGTATATACAACTTAATGTTAATTAAAAAGGTGACTAAAATTAATTAGTTTTGTGTTGTATGGAAGTGCTTAATCTATCTTATGTGTTTATGCCTGTGCCTAACGATGGTTTCATAAATAAGTCAAAACAATTAGCACGTTTTGGACTTAAAAAATATTGTCTGAAGCTACATTGTGATTGAAGGTTCATTGGTTCATTTGTCTGTTCATGCATCACAGCAGGATGTCTCATCCTCAGCTTAACTCCCAGCTCTTCCCTAATTATTTCAGTACTTATTTGGTCCCTTAGGTTTTGCCACTGATCGGAGGAGTTGCATCGACTCAGCTGCCAATGTTTTTGTCTGTCACTTCCCAAAGTTATCCAGACTTCGGTTTTTGTTGTAGTTTCCATCATTTCGTACGACAGATATTAGGTGAATACTCAGACATAGGCTGAGAACACATTATTTCACATTAGTCTATCAAATTTCATTTAACCCTTCAACGCTGCACAAGTGAAGAAGTGTAGTTACATAAAGAGAAATCAGAATACAATATGTTTGATATCAGGCGTCAGTCGCGATGTTGATGAGATCTGCGCTCTTCTGGGATATTACGCAGCGTCGAGTGGTAATCCTTTACCGACGTTTCGGGACAACGTATCGGTCTTATCTTCAAGGGTCAAGTCGAAGAAGAAAGGACTTCTTGACCCTTGAAGATGGTACCGATACGTTGTACCGAAACGTCGGCAAAGGATTACTACTCGACGCTGCGTAATGTATCAAAAGAGCGTAGATTTTAAGAAAACAATGTATTTGGTTATATTATATTTTATTGTAAAATTATTATGAATCCTGACTGTAAAGGGACGTGACTGGAGCTATTAGTGTCCTATAGCTTACTGGATTACGGTAGGCCTATTGTCACAGAAATTGCTTGGGGATAGCTGAGCAAAAACAATTATGACCTCATTCAGTTTTGAGATGCGGAAACAGGACTTGCAGAATGTGAAGCAGGACCACTCAACCACGAGGTTCGGTATGTACAGTTGGGTTTGTTAAAACAGAAGATGAGTTTGGTTGAAGGAAACACGAAATAATTGAAAACGTTTTAGTGGGATAGTTCTGTGTGATGTTTTACTGGAAAACAGATAAGGAAATGACGTGTTAATATCTGTCACGCTAGGGAGACAGGCTGTAGCCACTAACATCATTTCATAAAAATATACAACACCTTTCAGCATGAAGTTTTTTTAATTATGTATAAAGATTCAGTTCGCACCTCGCAGAGAACGTATACTATATCCGTATAACGATCAGCCAGTTAATGCTGTTTAGGGAAATAATAATAATAATAATAATAATAACCATGGCTCAACAGCCCTATATGGGCTCGGGCCTCCTCTTGCCTCCTTTTTTCGAGGTTACTAAGTCGTGCGCATTCGTGGAAGTTGGTGACTGGCCAACTGGCTGTTTAGGGAAATAATAGCTATTTATTGTGAGATCCATATGGAACACATAAATTCCCTGTGTGGGTAAAATGCAGAATTTTTTAATGTTAAGAGATCAAGGTACCTATAGTAACAACTGTGCTTGAAAGGGATAAACAGGTCTTTCATAATGCCACAGAACTAAAAATATTGTTGTAATGACGACATTTGTGCACTTGATTCAACACTTCTTATATAACATGGGAGTCAACATATTTAACTGTCTAACTAAAAAAAAAAAATTATAACGAACACCAGCATAAAGAGCTAGAAGCGTAAACAAGATCAACAAGGCCACCTGCAATGAACTTTATACTGCATATTCTTTTATCACACCGAATTACAGAAGCGTAACATACGAACCCTCTTTTAACTATATTTTAATCATTTAATTGTTATCATATCAAATCTGACACAGCAACGTGTATTGGTTTGAATGTGAAAGTGAGATTCCAATTATTAATATTTTTGAATACAGTTGTTTACAGTACTTTTTATGAATTTCATATGATTGGCCTGAAGGTTGTCCATATTTGGTCGAAGCATGTTGCCAGAATAAAGTACGTAATATGCACTAGTTGTGTTTTACACTAATTAGTTCCTTAATTATAACTCACTTTTCACTTGATCCTCTTAATTAGAACTTCATGATGCACTTTCTAATTTGGTGATTTTTTAATTTAAACATATTTTATATAATACTAAATGTGTTACAGGCCGATCCCAGTGGCCGCGCGGTCTAAGGCGTGGGTCTACGGCCGCTTGTTTCCTGGGATTGTGGGTTCGAATCCCGCCTAGGGCATGGATGTCTGTCTCTTGTGAGTGTTGTGTGTTGTCAGGTAGAGGTCTCTGCGACGAGCTGGTAACTCGTCCAGAGGAGTCCTACCGTGTCTAGTGTGTCTAAAAGTGTGATCGTGAAGCCTCGAAAATGAGGAGGCCTAGCCCCCAAGGGCTGTCGAGCCGTTGGAAAAAAAAAATGTTACAGTATCCATTCTGTACTTTATTTGCAAAATCGAATACGATTTCTGGTTTGATATCATTCATTCATTCTGTAGTCTGTCTTACGACAGGTCCGTAGCCTCTTCCAAAGCGAGTTCTCCATTGTGTGCGATCTAGTGCTTCCTCTTTCAATTTCCACTATCTTCTCTTTTCCTTAAGGTCATCCAGTAGCTGCTTACGTCTTCTCCCTCGTCTTCCCGTCATTTGATATCACCAGCTAGAAATATTTTCTCATGCTTCGTTATTGCCGCAGAGACAAGCTGTTGCAAAACTTGTACCATACACGTGTCTAACCAATCTGTGATCATCCCCAACCTAATAGGATTTATTTCCCCCCATATTCTTATAACAGAAATGTAATGGAATCCCGATCAGAGGATGTGAGGAGGGTAGGTTTCTCCATATGAGATGAATTATGTCAAGGATCCGAAGACTTTACGCTTTTGGGCCGGGCGTATCAGTCGCCCTGACATTTGACATCCGGACTCGCATTTCAAACGGCGACCCGCCGGCAGTGTGCGTGACAGTGTTATTCAAAGCGTCGGAGGAATGGCTGCGCTGACAAGTGACAGACATGCTGTGTAAAGGCGGTGTCCAGTCAGTTGTGTGATCCGTTTCGTATTGACCCTAGAATAGGCAGCTATCATATGTAGGCCACCACCGAATATAAGGCGCCTTCAAATGTAGGCTACCAACGATTACGAGACTTTATCGATTGCAGGCCGCTACCCTCGAAAGTAGACAACCATTGATTGTAGGCTTCTTTCGTAACTAGTCCGCCATCGAGTGTAGCTTAAGCCACACCTTGGAGGGAGTGAATTGCGCCTGAAAGGGAAAATCGTGTTTGTCTACAAGCTAAACTTAATGCAAATATGTATTTGGTAATACACAATTTTTCTGTTAAAAATGATGTCTTTTGAAAAAATGCGGACGTACAAGGACCATGTTGGGTGCTGTAAATGTCGAGTTTGTGTAGAGGCATTTTAGTTAGGTGTAGAGCAGTTTGTGAAATTGTATTTGTCAGCTTAGGTTTATGTCAGTGAAGTCACGTAAGGCAAAACCAAGTAAAAACCATCCCTTGTACTACGCTTCAAATACTTACAGCCTTTGAATTCCTGAAAGAATTCAAATCATGAGTTCATTAATAGATGTCTACATATACTTTCCCTCCTTTTACCACTGCTCTCCCTTTCATTTCTTCATCGTCTTATCCTTATTTATTTTATTTCCTAATCATGAACCAATTTGTTTGGGTAAAGTAACTTAGTACCACAGAACCCCACCGAAGATGGACGTACTTCTGTATACTTTTGAAGTTAGAATAGAAATACACTTATTAAACCTTTAATGTCCAGCAGTAATTATACTAGCACCTGCCGTAACATCTCAAATTCTGTACGTTGCCTGCACGATTTGTCTGTGCATTTCATGTGACTGTAACAGTCAATATCAGTTGTGCCACTGAACATTATTAAGTGGAGACGTGCATTGTTTTTGTGACGTGAGAAATGCGATTATATATATATACACACAGATGGTGGGCAGGGAAAGCATAGTCGGTATAGCGACTAGCTACAAGCTGGACGATCCGGGGATAGAATCCCGGTGTGGGCGAGAATTTCCGCACCCGTCCAGACCGGCCCTGGGGCTCACCAAGTCTCCTGTAAAATGGGTATCGGGTCTCTTTCCCTGGGGGTAAATCGGCCGGTGCGTGGCGTTAACCACCCACCCCATAGCGCCGATGCTAAGGAAAGAGTTGGGCTATAAATCTACTCCCCCTCTGGGTCTTCATGGCCTGTTATAGGGTGAACGTTACCTTTATATATATATATAATATACATGTATATATAGACAAGCATAATTCAGATTAATTTCAGTTTTCAACCAACACAGAAAATATTCGTATAAGAAGCTTAAAGTTGGCGGCGCTCAAGCTGAAGTCAATTCAGGTGACTAAGCTGCTGAAGATGTAGGATAAGCTCCATAAAAAGGTACGGTATAATCTACTTGGCAAAGCCTGCCCTGACAGAGGTCTGCTACATACTGTGTAGACATTCCACTGTCAATAGAATTTAATTCGCTTAATCCGCTCAATGTGTACATACTTAAATACGTAGGAATATTTTTCTTCTTGTGGCACAACAGCCCTACTCGGGCCTAGGCCGCCTCATTGTTGAGATTTCGAGATCAAACATAGCCACACTACACTCGGTAGGACTTATCTGAACGAGGGATCGGCCCGTCGCAGAGACCTCTACTTGACAATCCACAACATTCACAAGAGAGAGACATCCATGCCCCCGGCGGGATTCGAACCCGCAATCCCAGGAAACAAGCGGTTGCAGCATATGTAGGAATGTACTTGAAACACCACACGATACTGGACACGAGTCAGATCCGATCTCCTTCGCCTAAGGCGACTGTGATTGCGATGGCCAGACTCACTACTTAAGATCTGGTCATGGGGCCCCTGGATCGGCTGTATATCCAGGCGGACAGACTGAATGTTACTTGCAGAGTAACTTGCATTTGTGACCAGTCTTCAAATGGTTAACCGTCATCAGCTCTTGAATATTAATTAATGTCATAAACTTGTATTTTTCATGACTGTTTCCTCTTCGTTTCAAGTGATTTCCTTAGACTTTCTTATCGTAAACGATATTTTTCAGGAGTTGGTGTTACTGCTGACAAACAGTTTGTGAATGTATTTTCCAGAACTGGCTCCAGTACAGAAAACATACTCACTCATTATTAGTTGGCCTCAAAAATTTGCTTGCATTTATTTAATGGCACAAAATTTTGGGGCATGTTTTCGAAATGTGTGTTTGACAGTTGCCTCTCTACTTTTATCCCTTTAAGCGAATAAACTTCACATTCTAAATGCCATTTCCTACCCTTGTTGAAAAGATCCATTACAAATCGCTCAGCTCTTGTCCGGAAGCAAATAATGCATTATTAGCAATTTAAACACACTTGGATCAGGGCCAGACACGCGGTCCCCCTCGTTTGGGGGATTAGGGGATGAGACTGAGGTAGGATGAGGGTGTAGATCCCCCGCGACAACTTGTCGGCTATCCTTTAAATCTCCCCCCCCGTGCAGTATTCGATGCTGCTAAGAAGGAATTTATTTATGTTCCCATCTAAAGATCCTTGTGGTGAATGTCTTTGTTCTTTTAGTTTCCTTTAATAAAAAATAAGGGGGGATTGTAAAGGAGGTGCTTAATTTGAATTGGTAAGTTTGCTTGACTTTTGTCCCAAAGCCAAGGTCTGGTAACGCTTCAAACGCTCTTCAAAACGTGAAGCTATCAAACTTGGCTCCTATTTGGCTGAGAACAGTCCAGATCTCTTAACATAACCACTTAGAGTATTAAGCCTTGAAACAGGGTGTGTAGTAATGCGTAAAGTTTATACTGACTACGGTTGAGTTCAAGGGCTAAAAACATAAAAGTACAGCCTGTTCTGGAAATCACTCTCGTATTCTAGGAGACTATGTGTTCTTAACCATTCGGCATATTACAAATTCTGTCAGTAAGTTTGTACGTTAACTCCTTTCTTGGCACGACAGATATCTGGCATCGACATTTTTGTATATATTTTTCTTTTTCTGTGGCGCAACAGCCCAACTCGGGCCTAGGTCTCCTCGTTGTTGAGGTTCGTAGATCACACGCAATTAGACACACACACCCGGTAGGGCTTATCTCAGCGAGGCCGCTACCTACACAACACAGAACAGACACAAGAGACGAATATCCATGCCCTCAGCGAAATACGAAACCGCGATATCAGCAATCAAGCGGCTTCAGACCTACGCCGTAGACCTCACTGCCACCTGCATAACTTTTAGAATTAGTTCCCGGTTCAACCATCAGAAAACTTGTCGCTCAGTGCATCACGAAGTCTAGCTGCAATGAGGTGATGCACCTTCCTGATGAAAATTTTCAGCTGTCTTCTAACTTCGGTAGGCGATATTGTCCCATCGTATTAAGAGGAGTTTTCCGAGTGGATATCTACCGTACCACAAAATGAAAGTACGTGGAAATTTATTGCAAGAAACTTTTTGATATATCTTTAATTTTATTCGTTCTGGACATTCTGTAATAAAACGTTTAAAGATTGTTACCGGTGCTGAAACAGCTTGTAAATAGTGGTAGGGTCTCAAACAGCAGCAGAGTTATAGCAGCGAAGTCGTGAAACGGTAGGATAAACTATCTACGGAATTTAAATCGAATCGAATTTAATTACACCTTTCTAAGCAGTAATGAATGATACAGTTATGGAATGTGGCACACCAGCAGTTCATGTTTCTCTGTAAATCTGGTGATATTAACAGAGATTTATAGTAAACGTACTGTACGTAATATTATTTTGTGTCAAAGTCTCTGTTCTTTATGTACACTAAAACAAAATATTTAGGACAATAACATAGCAAATTGTTTGTGAGGGAGATGTGAAATTGTCAGTAGATACAAAGATCTTTACACTAGATGACATTTGAGGTTTTTACGGCGGTAACCGCTGTTCTCTGGGATATGACGTCGTGCAGTCTAGCAAAAATTTACCGATGTTTTGGAGGAATTGCTTTCTGCGTCTTAAGGATATAATATTTACATGTGACAACCGGTCGTGACATACAGGTAATCACAACTGTACTTTGCTGTGATTGAACATATATTGTACAACATGTTTCGGCTTTAACTAAAAACCGTTATCGGGCTTTTAGTTAAAGTTGTAACATGTTGCATAACATGTATTAAATCAATACAAATTGTAGTTGTGATTGCCCTCATTTCTCTCTTAAGGATGTAATAATATTCTCATAGATCAGAAGGCATTATTTTGCACTGATAGCGTATGTGTACCAAATTTTGTAACAACAGTACTTATGGTTGCTTATAAAGTGCACTTGATCTCTTAGTATTGCCAAGATGGGATGGTCTCAATGCAATACGTTGTTTGACTGTGTCCGAAAAACAACCGAAATAAAGTCAGGCCTACGTCCGATAATGTAAGCAACATATAACGTAGGCCTACATAATTGGCGAAATAAAATATTACGAATCAAATCAGATAATGTGTAGTCAGAATATAAGGTAAAGGTAAAGTTCTCCCTAGAGTAGGCCATGAAGGCCCAGAGGGGGAGTGGAGGTATAGCGCTACTCTTTCTTTAACCTCGACGCTAGATGAGGGTGGGTGGTCAACGCCACGCCCTGGCCGCTTTACCCCCGGGAAATAGACCCGGTACCCGTTGTATAGGAGTCTGGGTAGGCACCAGGGCCGATGTGGACGGGTGCGGAAAATCTCGCTCCCACTGGGATTCGATCCCCGGACCGTCCAGCCCGTAGCGAGTCGCTATGCCGACTACACTATCCCGGCCCACGTAGTCAGAATATAAGGGACTAAAATCTCTGAGTGAAGTGCATACTCTCATACATATTCCGAGTGGATGAGAAAGTTGTGGCATGACTTAGGTATAGAGGAAAGATCAGATTAAGTTCTGAAGTTCGGATCAGGTTTCAAAACTCTCAGTTGTTGTTAAAGAAAAAGGAGAGATATGATAGTTTACGTAATATAGGTATTTAGTCCTTACATCGCTGTTTTTATTTCTTGGTATTCAGCTATTACTGAGAACTATGTCTTTCCACCGAAAATTGTGGAGATCCAAGAAACTGAAACATATAATTAGATATTTGAGTGACGAAGACAATCTGCTTGTGTTTTCCTTCGGGTATGTTTCAACTTTTTTTCTATCGTCTTGAAATCGGATACAGAGCAGACATCTTTTGTTCTTGACGAATCTACTGGAGGAGATGGATAAATAAAAGCTAACTCAGTTGAGGCAAGAACGCATTTTCTTTTTTTCCGTTTTTGTAAGCGCAATCCAATTTATTAAATTGCTGGGGGGAAATTGGTTCATGATTGTATGGTCGTATTTAGAAAAAAGTCTCTCAGTGTTTTGTATCTGTCACTTAAGGAAGAGACAGCGTTGTAAAGCGAATTTATTTTACATGTCTCAGCCTCTGAAAGTTTTGTGTCGCAAATCACTGAACTGAAGTCTATGAAATTTGGTGTACTTTTTTTTTATTTACATTTCTGCATGAGGTTTCACCGAAAATGATGCATGAGTGGACAACACTCGACGTTCCTAATCGGGAGATTCTGGGTTTATATTTTTTCAAGTTGGTTGGCTGTTGTGATTGAGATTTTTTCTTTCGTTTTCCTCAGTCCTGCAAATTCCGCCACGGCTGCTTCTTTCCATATCCCTTTGCTAATGATGATACAGTTCGATCTTATAGGCCCGTATAGTCTGAAGTACCGAAGGCCCCGTTAGGTAAACCATAAACGATCAGATACGAAGTTTCTCAAGGCCGTGCCATAGCTCAGGCAGTAGGTGCTGGTCTTTCGTCAAGGAGCTTCGAGTTCAACACCGAATGACTTTATGTGAGGTTCGAACTGGGTGAAGCGTTACTAAAGCGAGTTGAGTTTCTTCGGGTTTTCCCTGCCAATTCCACCATTGCTCCATGTTTCATCTATCACCACCGTCTGAGATGTACGACAGAACTGATTGGCAGACCATTGCAATATCCTGTCCCGGCACTGGGGTGATCATAAGAACTTTAAGTTATGAGGTTTTCCAACTAACATTTGTTGGAATTTATGGGTTTCGCCATTCCACGTATATAAACCAACAAATACTATATTCTTAATTGAATCACTTCGATAATGCGCAGTGATGATTAAGTATGGAAAAAAATTGAGTCTATATGTAAGAATATGTTATTTATTTGTGGTTTGCTTACCTATGCAATCAGTATCTCTGAGTGTATAGCGCAACACCGTAGGATGGTTCATGAGGAAGAGAGAGAAAGAAGGGGTTATATATTCTAATCTGAAGGCCTATCCCTGCATGTAAGCAAGAAGAACTGAGGAAAGCCACGCAAAATCTTGGACAGAATATCTAGTGTCAGTCCCCACATTTGAACGTAAGGCCTAAAGCAGGGGTGCCACTTAATCACAGCGTGCCTTACAATCAGCACATAAGGTTATATGTTTATTAACTGTACTGGTGTTTATGGAATCTGTAACAGAAAGAGACATATAAGGAATGAGAAAGAACGGGGAAAGAATAAATGTGGGAAAGTGGAGAAGAATGTCGCGAGCATTGCATATTGCAGGCTGAGGGTTGCTGGCGACGCTGGAAGGGATCCGTGCAAGGTGGGTATGACTGTGTTTATCTGCACCCGAGCAACAAATGAATTATGTTTTAAAGTGTGGGTTTAAGATGGATTTACTGATTCAATAAACGACTGGACTCTCAAAGAGATTGTGATCTTCTGGTTTTTTTACACCGTGCTTAATTTGGTTCAAATTGTCACCCTGAAGATGGAGATAGCATGTTTCTCCGAAACATCGAGCCAGAAACATTACGCTATACAGTGCAAGAACCCATACGACCATCATGCGAACAGCACCCTCCGGAAAACCTCGAAAACTTGTATATTTACATGGCTTTACCAGAACTTTCTGTACAGTGTATTACAATGTGTTCAGCTGTGTTATGCGCTCCTAGTTCCAAGACTTCAGCCGTTTAGGACATTAATTTAGCGTAGTTATAATTATTCTTCTGTAAGTCTGTAGTGAACTAAATTAATACATGTATCGCTATAGGTTGCCCAGTGTAGTCTGATATCATTTTACCGAAGTGTCAGAGGAATTTGTTGCGGTGGTGAAAAGGAAATTCTCCATCCCCTCCGGGAATTGAACCACGATTCTGCAGTCGTCCAGTCGGTGTTTATCTAAAGTAGACAAGCCCTATCGATCCCAGTGGTCGCGCGGTCTAAGTCTTGGGTCTACGGCCGCTCGCTTACTGGGATTGTGGGTTCGAATCCCGCCTAGGGCATGGATGTCTGTCTCTTGTGAGTGTTGTGTGTTGTCAGGTAGAGGTCTCTGCGACGAGCTGGTCCCTCGTCCAGAGGAGTCCTACCGAGTGTGGTGTGTCTAAAAAGTGTGTGATTGTGAAGCCCCGAAAAATGAGGCGGCCTAGGCCCCCAAGGGGCTGTCGAGCCATTGGAAAAAAAAAGACAAGCCCTAGTGTATTATAATACATTGGACTGTAGCTTACTGTTGCTTTTCTTAAAATTACAGTTTGTTTTCCATCAGTTGTTTCAGAATGAAATGAGTTTCATGTCGACGGAAAACATGTGAATTCCTGTAATTCTGCTCTACGTTGCATCGTTGTTTTGTGCCAAACCAGTAGATTATTCTTAACGTCGGATGTGGGATGTATGAAATGTCAACGGTAAATAATGTTTCCCATTTTTAGGAGCTGTGCCGGTTTTGCACCAACACCCTCAATTCTAATTCTAGTTGCGACGGGTATGCTAATGAAATTACATTTGTTTGTAAGACGTTCGCTGGCTTGTGTGAAACCAGTCAATACTCCTCGCTACTGGTTCCATCCGGATTTTAGCTGGTGTTTTGCATTGCTGACAGGATATAATCGTCGCTCATGTTTGATAAGTAACACCTTTAAAATAAACCGATTTCATGAAATGCATGAAAAGGTATATTTTTTGTTTGCTTATTTGACTTCTTATTGTTTAGCGATTTTGTTGCGTCATTTATTTATCTTTTAGACTTCATTTTTTAGCCTAATTTCCTTCCTGAAAAAAGAAAATGAGGGTCTGGAGATTACAAAATTATCTGTGTTTGCACAGTTCTGATATTACGCGTGTTTCGTTAACGCGAATTGACTATAACACGATTGATTAATAGGTGAAAGATGTTTGTATAACGCGAATTTTCGCATAAGCTTGTTGGCTATTATGCGATTTCAGCGACCAGCGTGAAGAAGTTGTAGTCTACCCTAAGGGTTTTTGGTTTTATTACGCGATTTTTCGTAACGTGAAGTCTCACAAGATCGCGACTGTTAGTTTATAGCAGGACTGTACGTGTTTGTGTCCCCTATTTAACCTTACGAAACAATCAAACGATTTTCACGAAACTTGATACGAACATATACAACTGAAGAACGCCCCAACGCGGTACGTTTTAATTTCCTACATTCAGAAATAACAACATGGCCGGTACGCAAATTTGAGAGGCGAGAGCGATACTGCCGTTGGTCACTCTTAGGACTCGAAGTCATGTACGTTAATAGACCTTGGGAAACAACTCAATTTTTTCAGGTGATATTCTTCTAGAATGCAAAATTAAAAGATGGCACCAGTGTGAATATTCTCCTTAGCTGTCGGTTTTTAGCCATAGGTTATTTTATCCGCTGGATCTAGGCGAGTGTATTATGGGGTGAATATATGGGTATATAACAAGCATCTGTATAAAATGTTGTTTGGAAGTCAACAGTTTAAACATGGCGACGTTGCGAAAATTTGGTCATGTATCCAACAAATTTAATGCATAAAGTATCTATTTTTTTTCCTATGGCTCGACAGCCCCTTGGGGGCCTAGGCCTCCTTATTTTTCGAAGTTTCGCGATCACACACATATAGAAACACCACGCTCGGTAGGACTCCTGTGGACGAGTGACCAGCTCGTCGCAGAGACCTCTACCTGACAACACACAACACTCACAAGAGACAGGCACAACCCACAACATTCACAAGAGAGAGACATCCATGCCCCCGGCGGGATTCGAACCCACAATCCCAGTAAGCGAGCGGCCGTAGACCCACGCTTTAGACTGTAAGACTACTGGGATTGGCAAAAGGATCTATACTTAAGTAAAAGTTTTCAGGGAAGTAAAATAAATTAATAATAATAATAATAATAATAATAATACCAATACTTAGATTTACAGACGTGTAGAACTACAGATCTATGCAGTCGGACAGAGGCTTACATTTCCTGCTTGGAACTGCTGCGCTGATATTTCTCCTCATTAGGTGCTCACCACTTACTTTGTATGCCTGCCTGTATTAAGGTTACAAGTAGATGGTGTAGTGCCAGTCCAGCTGATTGTTCTACGTGTAGATGTCATCATATCTGAACTTTATATAATGTATTTCAAACGCACACCCAGAGCTTCTCAATGGGGGCTGAACCTAAGGCTATGTATAACTCATGTTTGATTTTAAAAACTATGTTAGAAAAATCATGTCATGAATATAACTGTAACATAGCAATGTTTGCAACGGCATTTATGTACATGTAAGTATAACTACGTGTTCCATGATTCATTCGCCTAGTTTAAATCACAAGGTCTGATATTGTTGGAATTTATTAATTTCATCAAAGGCTTCCCAAGTTTTTTATTTTTATTTTTAAAAATTTTAATTCACTCTTTTTCAGTCAATTTCAGTGGCTGTTATCGGCTGCAGGGTAAATCACATAAAACTTTTGATATCATCGCGTATACAAATTTTTTTTTTGTAGATTCTGGGGGCGTAGTCCAGCAAACCAACCTTTGGGCGTGCGCCTGAAATATTTAATTACATTTTACAAACATTTATTGAACGTGTAACGATACACACTAGAAAGCACACAGGCGTTTGAAGTCACAATTGTATTTTATTATCCTCCAACTTGTTTCGGTCTGCACGGCCTTCGTCAGAGAGATCACTAAAACGTTAGTGGGAGGTACCTGAGTTTACATACGTAACACGTTGGATGCTAATAAAATATATTTGTGACTCACAATTTCTGTGTAACTTCTGGTTATGTCATTACCTATTTTCAATTTTTGCACGGCCGAAAATAGGTCTTCTTGAAGATTTGAAAGCGATGGAAATTTTGGTTGCACTATTTGCGTGTGTTAGGTGCAGTAAGCCGAAGTTTCGGTTACCTGTTCTTTTTTCTTAAAGGACTGACAAATGACGCGATTAGTCGCCCCAGAAAATTTATCACATGGTCTAAAGTTACGAGAGTTAACTGTAGGCTAATTGGAGAGAATTAGCACTGGGTTAACTGAAGTGTGTTGTGTTACTGCGGCTTTTGTAGTGCTTGGAGGCACTCACTGTTGCAGAATACACGAAATATCGTGAAACATCTAAGTGCAGTCTTTGATCCAACACTTCGCTAGTTTTGCTAGTTAGCAGTCTTTGAATCAGTTGCGGTGAGCCGTTTGCAAGAACACCAAGGGCTGATTCGTGCTGGCGATAGTAATTAAGGTTATGAACTTCTGTGCTTTGGTTTCTTACTTTCTGTTAGGTGACTAACCATTACATGCACCCGAAACGTCCGTACCTATTCATCAAACTCCATGTCACAATCCAGAAAACCGAATCTTATTATTGACTATTCTAAGAAACTAATATCATAAGCATCTACTTCACCCGCTTCAGGGAAAATGGATAAAGAAAGTTTCACCAAAACCAAACTATACTGCTTCACAAGTCAGAATATTAAATTCTTATATATATCGCAGTGGGAACGTCGAAATTCACAAAAATTAATTTGACCAGCTTCAGGGAAGTGGAGGTAACAGGTTCATCTGAAATCGGGTCTCTATTTATCAAACAACACGGTGTCACATCCCGTAAGATTAACCTTCATATTCATCGCCTTGAAAATCCCAAATATCGTATTGTGATCACTGTGGTAGAAGGGTACAGAACTGTAGGGATTAAAATGGACAGGAATTGTGCATTCCTCTTTTATATTGCTTTAATTTTTTTGTTACGTAAAAGTAGTTCCGAGTGTTATTACTTTGTTTTTTGTTTTCTTTTTTACCGTTACTTTTTCGTTTATTCTATCACTGCCCTTTACTTATGGCTTTCTTGCTAATTACTTAAACGTGTTATCCCTTTGCAGGCATTCAATCCTGTCAGTGACAGCTGGCCTGTTCCCACTGCTCCTACGCACGATCTGCCTCCCGTAATCCCGCCCTCACCTCAATCCAACTGACTATCCGGCCAACAGCCTTTTTCATGGCCGAGGCAGGGAGATTTCTTTTCACTTGTAGTCGATCTGTTTATGTGACAGCAAAAGGCTGCAGGAGACTTCTGGCTCCACATTCTAACCGCATTTAATCTGCGTTACATACAACTGACTGCCATGGCCGAGTGTTCTATGGCATATACTGTCCTGTGCCGCTCGGACACTGCGATCAGATTTCGAATTTCAGCCGGGGAATTGACTTAAGCTACATATGCTTATTTTGTACGTTTCTTGTATCCTACATTTTTGATTATACAAATCTTATTCAGACAAATGTACACTGTTTTATGTTATTCAACACAACTTTTTATTAAAGACTGCCAAACATGTTTCGAACCTATACAAGTTTCATCTTCAGGGGCTTACTTGTTGAAATGACATCAGCTATACATCTGGTATTAAAAGGTACATAAATTCTTACAATGCCGTTAGGTGTGTATGGGTTTTGATTTCTGTATCAGTTATTTTGTGTTCACTACACAGGCCACCAGCAAATCTGTAGTGAACACAAAATAACTGATACAGAAATCAAAACCCATACACACCTAACGGCATTGTAAGAATTTATGTAACTTTTAATACCAGACGTATAGCTGATGTCATTTCAACAAGTAAGTCCCTGAAGATGAACCTTGTACAGGTTGGAAACATGTTTGGCAGTCTTTAATAAAAAGTTGTGTTGAATAACATAAAACAGTGTACATTTGTCTGAATAAGATTTGTATCTGCTTATTTCTCTACCATGCTGGTAGAGTTTTTGCGAGGGACCGATGCTCCGCCCAAGGTGTCTTACTATATGTTTGAAAATTGGATTTAGAAACCCGAATAACCGGAGGCGTAGGGCGGTGTGGGTCTGTGGCGGCATAGATCAAAACAGAGCACAAGTATCAATGATTGCGTATTTATAGTTTAAACTTCGTATGTATTGGTATCACAATTTTTCTTAGTATGTGAAACGTATAGATTACAGGGTGCTGAGGAGAATATTTGGGTCTATGATGGATACAGTGACAGAAGGCTGGAGAAAATTGCTTAGCGAAAAGCTTTATGATTTTAATTCCTCGCCAAAGACTAGTAGGATGATCAGATCAAGGAGGAAGAGGTTGGAGGATCATACAGCATGAATGGAAAAAATGAGATTCAGCATCAGGTTTTGGTCGAAACGACCTGAAGAAAAGATATAACGTAGGAAGCCCTACGCCAACATGGGAGGATAATAATAAAGTGGATTTTAAGTAAGTAGGGCGAGAAAAAGTGGGCTGGATTTATCTTGCTCAAGAGAGGGTCCAGTGAGCCCTTCTGAACACGGTAATTGTCTGGTTACATAAGAGTGTTCCTGAGTCGCTAAACAACTATTATCTCCTCAAGGACTGTACACCATGGAGTTATTTATTATGGTTTTACGGCATAATGCACTTAAAGTAAAGTTGCCAATGAACAATGAAAATGACAAATGACCTCATTACATAATTTTCTCCATACAACTGCTGCTATTTTATATTTGTTATATCCAAATATTCTCGTCATAACTTCGAGCTTGGTGTCTCCGGACTGGTGAAGACGTAACAATCTGGTTATATTCGGAATTCGACTGAGCTTGAAGTAATTTCATGTTAGGCGTGTAAGGAGTTATTTATGTCGATTGCTAGCTGATTCAGTTACCCTAGTCCGTCAAAGGATGACGCATGGATGCTGGTTCTCAGGACACGTCAATTATAAAGCGATGGGTTATTTTTGTTTGCTCACACACGAGCCGGCACGCACCGTGGTCAGTGGTCTGTGAACGGATTGCCTGTGACAGCAAATCAAAGAGATCTTCTGTGTGAGGAACAGCGTGACTGCTGGATGGAACGTCGTTACGCTCTACTTCTCTGCAGGGAGAATTCAAGTCTACGTCCCATGAGACATCTCCCAAAGATACTCATTTCACTGCCAAAAACTGTGTGTGATATTTCATCTGTATATTCAGATCTCATCTTGTAAGACAGTTGTAGAAATGTGAGGTACAGGGAACATAAAGTTGTGCAAAACACAATCCATTCGGTTCTTCAAATACTTCGATCTAGTATGAACCTTCAAGCATAAGTAATCCTTCTATGCCCGGTAAAGGTTCCTCTTGCTGTTGGTATCACAGTATATATGAGCCAAAGTTCTAAAGAACAAATAACACTAAAATTAAGCTGTTGATTTATGCTCACGTATTTTCAGTTCGGTGACCGTCGTGTCGCGTTACGTTGAACAAGTGAATGTATTTCTTTACATACAAGTGCAAAGTGAATTATAAAGAAATACAATGGATGTATTAACCTAAAGTTTTTCCAGTCTTGTGTTCAATTTTCAGGGATATTGAGATTAAAAATGAACGTTTGATTGCATGCGTCATGCGTTTTTTAATATTCTGTGCCTGCATCCCATTTACTAGGTACGGAATTACTGAAATGGAAATTGACTAAGCATTTTATCCTTTTCTTTTCTTCAAGTAATACTTCTCACATAGCTAACATACCGGGTCAGCGTTGGATAAATTCTCAGGGCTGGGGTGGTGAGGGCGGAGGAATCCCAGTTAGTAAATATGACTGGAATAGTTGGTTAGATAATTTGGTTATACCGATAGAAGTGATTGGAGAAGAATGGAGAAAATCAGTTCGACCGATCTTGTGAGAAATGAAGAAGTATTACAGAGACTCAAAGAGGAGAGGAATATCCTACATGCAATAAAGAGAAGAACGGCTAACTGGATTGGTCACATCTTGCGTAGGAACTGCCTTCTGAAACACGTGATTGAAGGAAAGTTAGAAGGAAGGATAGAAATGACGGGAAGACGAGGGAGAAGACGTTAGCAGCTACTGGATGACCTTAAGGAAAAGACAAGATACTGGAAATTGAAAGAGGAAGCACTAGATCGCACCCTGGAGAACTCGCTTTGGAAGAGGCTACGGACCTGTTGAGTGACAGGGACGTTTGTGTGATAGATAACGTCTTCTTCTTCTTTTTCCAATGGCTCGACAGCCCGAGTGGGCCAGGGCCTCCTCATTGTCGAGGCTTCGCTATCACACTCAGACACACTACACTAGGTAGGACTCCTCTGGACGAGTGATCAGCCAGACGCAGAGACCTCTACCTGACAACACACAACACTCGCAAGAGACAGACATCCATGCCCCTGCGGGATTCGAACCCACAATCCCAGCAAGCGAACGGCCGTAGACCCACGCCTTAGACCTCGCGGCCACTGGAATCGGCTGTGACACATACATTAATTATATTAATTTTAATGAAATTATATTTAAAGTCCGACACATGTACAATTTAATCACACTATTTGTGCACTTTCACCGTCCTACATGTTTCGAACCCCTAACCTGGGTTCATCTTCAGGGACACATTATCTAAAATCGCACACTAGTTACACCAACTGGCACAATTATTTACATGAGTTCTCACCACCCAACAGGCAACTTACTCCGATAAACGGATATTGTATATTTCAGGATATCAAAACAGCATAGATTGTTCAACTTTAATACAATTTTTAACAACCAACAACCACAATTTTTAACTTTTTAACTTTTATTTGTTTTAAACAGTGTATCTGAACAATTGTAAAGAACTCATGTAAATAATTGTGCCAGTTGGTGTAACTAGTGTGCACAAATAGTGTGATTAAATTGTACATGTGTCGGACTTTAAATATAAAGTTGAAATGTACGGAATGAATAATATTAAGTTTAATAAAATTGTAACGACTACCCCAAGTTGCGGGTCTCCGACTAGATACTCGCTACCCGAGGGAGTGCTACGGGTAGGTGACCTAGCATGACTTACGCTGCTCTTGTCTTAACGCAGCCATACTATTCGGTAGTAACTGCCACCACACGCTTTTTTATCTATAACTGCAGGTTACTATCTACTGCTTGACCTCACTGGGAATATCTTTATAGGCACAGATAAATCTCACTTTCGCAGTGTCTGTATAGCTTTCAGTGACACTCGTGGAACAGTGGCTAGGCTTCACTTCAGGAGGATGGGGAAGTATGGGGTTCAAGGTGAAGTGTTTTCGTACTGTCCAGTGGACTTTGTGCGACGTAAGCAAGAATCAAGTATAGCCTCCTTTTTCCTATGGCTCGACAGCCCCTTGGGGGCCTAGGCCTCCTCATTTTTCGAGGTTTCGCGATCACATACTTTAGACACACTACACTCGGTAGGACTCCTCTGGACGAGTGACCAGCCCGACGCAGAGACCTGTACCTGGCAACACACAACACTCGCAAGAGACAGACATCCATGACACCGGCGGGATTCGAACCCACAATACCAGTAAGCGAGCGGCCGCAGACCCACGCCTTAGACCGCGCGGCCACTGGGATCGGCCAAGTATAGCCTAGTTTACTAAACGTAGTGGATACATTCAAGGTTAAGACTTACAATATAATATTTTAGACTAATTACACAATAAACAGAAAGGAAATGATAAATTTACAAAATTCCTGTAGGTAGTAATTATGTTGGAAAATGGCTGCTCGATTCTCAGTTTAGTGTACCCCGATACGGTACGAGATTTGGAATAGAAACATTTCGAATAATAAAACTAATACAATAAAACAGAAAGGTGCTCGGTTCCTACGTGGTTTCAGTGTAAATTCAATCAACAAAATTTTACAATTTCAGTACTTTAACAAAACGTACCTTTAACAATCAGCAGAAGACCAGACGACGCTAACTTCATTACGCACAGGAGCCGAAAGCTTGTTCACACACGTATAGCCAGGAACTTAAAAGAGAGCGACGAACTGCGTGCATCGGGTTATGTGGAATGAAACGGCATGCATAAAATATCGCACTCAGCGTCACCCTCGTGGGTTTAACAAACTAATTATACTTCCGTGACTTACAGGAGTCACACCATCTGTACATCAATAAATATGAAATAAAGTAAACCGAGAAATGAAACGAAATTAAATCAAATTGCCGAAGTTAATAAATCGTCACGAAATAGATCGCATGAATTGCCGGAGCAGTAATTCATTACAGAATTTATATAAATTTAGAAGTAAAGTTTGAAAGACAATTGGGGCAGAGACGTTAAAACACAGCTGTTTTCGAAAGACCTGCAGACGAGTTTTAATAAAGTATTGTTGTTTCGTTCTTGCTTTAGTTCGAGGGGTCAGTTGCATCTTGCGTGGGCAGGTGTCGAGTGACAGTCCTTTAGCTTTTTGTTTAGACTTTGTCATCATGTTGGAAAATTCCCTAAGCAAAAAACACTGTGAGTTTGGTCGCATGACGTGGTGAGCATACGTAGCTGCGTGTGGACCCTTATGTTAGCGTGATGACAGGAAACACACCGCGTTATGGTTCAACATTAACTAACCACAATAGAGTAAAAATTCACGATTACAAGTAAAGCTGACAAACCCACTTCACATGCCAGTCCTAGCCAAATTTTCAGCCAGCGGAAGGACGTGAGCGTTCAGTAAATCAGTAAATTGCTGTATTGGATTAATACTGCCTACTTTAATTACAAGAAGTCTGACGGGCGCCAGCGTATTGCCGTATCTAGCTGCCTCCTGCTTCCATTACTCGTATTCTCTGACATTAATCTCAGGCAACCGGGAATCATTATCAACACGTATTAATCGACGTAATTAAAGCTTTGCCGGTTCACGCGACTACTGGAAGCGGAACAACGCTGACGGTGGGGCCAACGAATGGCTATATTAACTAACTAACCAATCAACCAACTAACCAATCAACCAACCAACCAACCAACAAACCATCAAATTAATCAGTCAATCAACCAACCAACTAAATAACCGAGTGATTAACTAATTAACTCTAAGGAACAGAGTTCTTTTTGAGCTAGTAGATGCTCTGCTAGCCGATCCCAGTGGCCTTGCGGTCTAAGGCGTGGGTCTCCGGCCGCTCTCTTACTGGGATCGTGGGTTCGAATCCCACCGGGGGCATGGATGTTTGTGTTGTGTTGTAAAAAGACGGTTGTGGACTGTAAGTGACATGAAAGGACAAAAAAAGGACTAATACAGAACAAAAATGGATCAAAGGGGAAAACCCAGGAATTAGTAAAAAAGAAAAATCCCACCGGAGGCATGGATATTTGTGTTGTGTTTGTTGTAAGGACGGTAGCATGGAACGTAAAGTGACATGAAGGACGAAAGGATTTAAACAGTACAAAAATGGATCAAAGGGGAAAAACCCCGGACGGCCAAAAAAAAAAATCCCACCGGGGGCATGGATGTCTGTCTCTTGTGAGTGTTGTCAGGTAGAGGTCTCTGCGACGAGCTGGTCCCTCGTCCAGAGGAGTCCTACCGAGTGTGGTGTGTCTCATATGTGTGTGACCATGAAACCTCGACGAAACGAGGAGGCCCAGGCACATATAAGGCTGTCGAGCCATAAAAAAAAAAAAAAAAAAAAAAAAAAAAAAAAAAAAAAAAAAAAAAAAAAAAGTTTTGCTAATCAATAATTTTGCCACATTTTTTGCAACTTGAAATTTAATTTCTGTGTTTACAAGAATCTTATTTTGAACCAAATGAATGGAGTCAATATGGCTTCCTGTTTCTTTAAGATCTGTTCGAATAGAACGTTGGGAATATTATATATATATATATATATATATATATATATAACATCCCCTTAACCCTTTATGTCTCAGTGGTTACCTGTGTACAGTACATTTCCTTCTTTAGTATTCAGGATTTCTGAATCTTTTTCACACAGTGTAATTATGGGTTGTTATGATTCTTTGAATAAATAACAAATATTTCCCTAAATTAACAGATTGGTATTTATATATTATATATAACTGTATATCATATATTATACATTTTATATTATTATTGAGTTAGGAACTGAATAAGTGCTTTAAACATGTCACAAACTTTTCCTTACACATCTTTTTAATTGTTTGTTTATGGATAGGCCTGTCATGTTTAGCCTATGCTACTGACAGTGTACTTAAGCCCTGACATACAAAAAACTACCGCTTGGTGCTCTGTCGTAGTGAACACTGAAAGACAAAGCTTAGAGTACTCACGAGTAGGAACGGAGCACGGTAAGAATAAAGGGCAAATGAGTATATGCTTCAGTTGGTATTGTAGTGTCCTGCTTTGCCGAAAGGAGTGCATAGTATATCTCCGTATAGCCGCAATACTTAGCACATATATTTTTCTGTCAAGTTAACTGTCTTAGGATGAATGTATCTGTCTTTCCATAACTACTGACATTCTTATTTTTGATTAAGTTTTTACGAAAAAAGACTTTGCGCAGGCACAGAAAATGTGGTTCGTGCTCATGGGATGCCGCACATGCACAGTAGATTTCTTATCGAACAATTTTGTACTCCGATCAGCCAAGAATTTTCAGTTGAAATTTATAGAAGCGTCATGCTAGTAAACGAAAAATGAATGTACAAATAATGTCACTCAGATTAATACAGTTATTTAATATTTATTCCAAATAGCATGTGGAAAGATAGTTGCGTGTGTTTGAAATTAATCGCTTAATTAATTAATTAATTACCGATAGATGTGCAACATTTGTGTAATTACTGCGGGAAGTTTTGCTTGCAGCTGCTTTGCGGATATTGCTCCATTTAATAATGTATCAAGTGCCCTTCTAGTTACTTACCGGATGCAACAAGAACCCCTCACCCCGATGCTTCCCACTGCTCGCTGCCGCCCGTATATGAGGCAACTGAATTCTGCAAACGGGTGCCACATTACAGCTGAACTCTTAGTAGGAGGTAGTTTCAATGTCATCGCCATTATCATCATTATTATTCCCAGAGTGAGAGCCACTCAGCCTGTCACAAATACGGCGAGCCCTCAAAGCTCTGTTTCGCTGTTGTACGTAGCACGAATCTCTTTGTCGGTAAGTCCATAATTTTAAAATTTTATTTCAAACTATACTGTAATTTAGTCACTGGTTTCCAATGTATACTAGCTATTATCACACATTTTTCACATCCATTACCAAAGCTGTTCTGCGAAAGAATAAAAGCTGATGCTGTTTTACTAAATTAGACAAGGGCTGTATGAGTGTCTTTACAACAGGACAGAATCTAGACGCGTTATTTAGAGTGATGAAGTCTCTGTGTATGCAATAGGCGGCACGTGAGCAACGCATATACTGTCCTAAACTGTGAATGGGATTGACGCTGGGAGATAGTGTCTGAGAGTTCCTTCTGTTTTGGATATCGTAATCAGTGGAAAACTGTGACAAAATCTCACACATACAGTGACTCTCTAAACATTGGTGATAATAGTTGATTAATTACGGGAATATTATGTTTAACGTTGCACATTTATTTCCAATGGCGCAACACCCGCTAGTGGGCCAGGGCCTACTTAATATCGAGGCTTCACGATCACACTGAGTTAGACACACCAAGTCGGTATGACTCCTCTGGACGAGTGATCGGCCTGACGCAGAGACCCCTACCTGACAACACACAACACTCACAAGAGACAGACATCCATGCTCCGGCTGGATTCGAACCCTCATTCCCAGTAAGCTAGAGGCCGCAGACCCACGCCTTAGACCGCGCGGCCACTGAGATCGGCAAACGTTGCGCATTATTTAAGGTCAGGTGCTACTTGGTAAACACAACGTTCGGATTTCTTCTCTACTACCGTCAAGACTATGCAGACTGTTCTGGCCAACAGGTTAAGCTAGTGTGTAGAAAGGGTTAGGTCTAAGGCACCTAACAGGATTAGTTCTATATCCTTACTTTTACTGATAAAAGAAGCGCAGCCAGCTTCCGAAACGTCGTGTATATCAATGTTGCCTCAGACAATGTGACAAGTTCCGACGTAATGCTCTTACAAATATTTATTTTCTGAAGTTTTAGTATGCGTTTGAAGGCAAGTAGGGCAGTTCATACGCCTCTTCTGCGGGAATAAACTAGTGTTATGTCTCATTAAATCACCTTACATAACATAATCTCGTGGCTTTACTAGACAGTGCTAGTCTGCCATGGCACGAACGTAGCTCAAACAGAACGTGAGAGGGAAGCTGCTATTCATCCATCTGCTGGCTGCCCCTAAGCTTTCACACCTGACCACACAGAGTGCGAGATGGGAGGTGATGTAAAGGAAGACAGCATGAATGAGAAGGGTAGGACATAGAAAGAGAATAAAATAAAAGAATAAGAGAAGAAAGAAACTAAAGGACGAAAGGAAGAAGAGGCAAAGCAAGAGAATAAGAGGATTCCGGAGGAGTCTGAGGAGACAGAGGTGAAAAGTGGAAGAAAAAGGAGGGCAGATGTAAAGTACAGCAGGTGACAAAAGATAGTGGTTTGGATTATTAGGAGGCGGAAGAAACAGAAGGCAAGGAGAAAAGGAATGCGGAGTTACAAAAGAGAAATACGAAGAAGAGAATGTAAAAGGATGTAGAGACGGAAAAAAGAAACGTTGCAGAAGGATTAGAATGACGTAGTTGTAAAGGAGAAGAAGGGGAATGGAAGTAAGCAAAATTATTGTTTTTGTGTTGCCTGTATTTTTTGTACTTTTCAGAAAAACATTACTCCTCTGAAAATAGGCGTCTTCCTAACGACGTGGGCTGAAAGGGTTCTAATGCAAGGGGGGCGGTTGATTTATAACGTAGCATTTCTAGTGACCCTTCGTACAACCTGAGGAGGCTAGCGTCTTATTGTGTACGTTGCACTGTCTTCAATTTCACTCTACAGCCATGGCACACGATGTAATGCACAGTCAACAGTTCAATGTGTTGTGATGCTTTACAGTCTTAAGACCCAACATAATTAATTGATCGTGAAGGTTTTCACGTATGGATATCCTTAAAGTATAATCTTATGGGTTATTACGTATATCGTGTACGATAATGAGTTTTTTTTTCCGACATTTCGGAGGAACGTGCTGCCTCTGTCTTGAAGGGACTGAATTAGATTCGGGTGGATCCTGAAATAGGAATTACGTCGATTGTGTAGACAAAGACTGTGGTCAATCATAGCCACGAAAAGGCAAGATGAAATAGATTTTGTAAGAGGCCCAATTCGAAATTCGGAATTCAGTTCACGTTTGCTCGGTCAAGGTCTATCTTACTTTCTTTTTTTCATAGGTCTGATTAACCACAATTCTTGCAAGCTTTCAATATAAGTTGACATATTTTCTCTTCCCAGTCACTTCGGCATCCTCCAAATAATCTAGTCACCCTAAAATAGAGACGAAATACGTACATATTCAGGAGATAATCCAATATTATATTCAACACACATATTTTGATAGTACCCTAGTTTACCACACTCGATAGCATAGATATTTCGGTTTTAACATTGGACTCTATAGTGTAAGTAACTTTCATACTACAAGCTATGTCAATGCAGTATATGTTAACTGTATTATTCACAACATATGTAAGCTTGCTGCCTCCAACAGTTATTTCATGTAGACGTGATTGATGATGACCATTTAGTACGAGATATTTCGGAGGCGTAAAATATATATTTGTGACATGCAGCTCTAGCGCAGGTTGCTTGTTGGGTCTATATTGACTGAAATACTAGGTACGTTTAACAAACGTTAACATATAATAATCCTCGATTGTTTTACCGATGTTATTTTAAACTACAAAAGGATCGTGACTCAAAAGGAATTTTAATGTAAACTTAGTAGCAATTTATTTTTACATGTGTGTACTTTTTGTTGATGACCAAACTTGGTCGAAACATATAGGAGTGAGATAATAAAGATATGGTTGTTTTTCACTTAAGAACGTGTACTAAAATATTTTAAATTTAAATAATTGTATGATTTTTAGAGGGATAATGAAGCTAGTGGCTTATCCGGTCAGGTCAGGTCTAGCGGAAGGGTAACTGGAAGCCATTTTTACTCTTTCTCTAGACCTGACCTCCGGATCATAATTCGCCACTGAATGAAGCTATAGTGTAAATAAATGAAATTTCGTCTATCTGTCCATCAGTCTGTCCAGGGGTCGACTAAAATAATTTGCTCTTTCGCATTTCTTGAAGCCTTTTCTATAGAGTGGTAAGTTTTCTCTCTTGGTGTTAAGCTTAGGTTCTTTGCAGATACTCAGTAAACTTCGGTTTAGAGTTGTATGTTTCTCCATTTAAATCCGGATATCTCATTTACTTCTCTGTCTTTATCTAGCGTGCACAGGTTTTATCAGATTTAAAATTTCGTAGTTCTTAAGATCTCCTAACTTAATTTCCTGAGTGGTGAAATTTGAGGTTGTCACAGCGTGGAATATCGTCAGTAATGTTGTGTAGATAGGTAACAACGTTTCGGTAGAACCTGCTACGCCCATATCAATCCTTGAATATGGAAGCAGCATGTTATTCTAAAAATTTGAAAAATGTCTTTACCAAGCCACACGGCATCACATCCAAGAATACTTATGTGAGTATTCAGACTCGTGATAACTTCGTTAAAGCATTTACTCTACTTTTCTTATCGATTTAATACCCTGTAAAGTGTGATATTAATTGATTAACTCACACCAACAAATGCACCAAAACAAGTTTGTCTTTCTTTAATTAAGATTTAATAAGATTTCTTTATTAAAAGTTTACCCCAATACGCATTTCGGCACTTCTATATTGCCATAATCAGGGGGGTCGTTCGAGTTTTTGTACAAAGACCAATGTTCTTTGTTACATCAGAACAGTTGCGTCAGTATTCGTTATTACCACTTTGTATACAATTGTATAAAATTGTACAGTAGTAGTGCTGTTAAATTGCTAAAATTAATAGTAAAACAGTGTGGTATATTATATTAAATTACATGCTGTGTTATAATTCATAAATTATTGGCAGCGCGGTCCGGTGTGCTGTTTTGTGCCGTTATCTGTGTGTATTGCTGTTGGTAGAACCTCCGTCTTTCGTGTCTGCGTGGCTTGTGATATTAATATTTCTACTTTCTTGCACTGTGACCAGCCAATTGCCGGGTCGCGGATAAAGTCCCAAGTTTAAAGACCGAGGATGTTAATGTGCTGCTTGGTTAGGCGACAAATGCGCGTTGAACAATGGTGGAATGATGATTAGCAGGGGAAAGCCGAAAAAACTGTAAGAGAAACTCGCTTCTGTGCCACTTTGTCCAGCAGTAACCTTACATGAGTTTGTAGGATTGTAAATTGTAATTATTTAATTTTGTAAACAGTACTAACAGTTTGAATGTTGATGTTATATTCTAACGTATGTCCAATGAAAATAAGAGAATGTAGCATGTTTGATGTATTTCTCTTTCAGAGTTATGTTTTATAGCTTTGTGTGTGTCCTGTAATCGTGCTGCTTACTCACATTGCATACGGTCTGAGCATATGCAATGGTATCATATAAACAACGACTGTTTACTCTGTAAATATTAACAACTGGTGTATTTGTAACGATAAATTCACATGATATTTGGGCAAGAGCATTTGCACAGCCTGCTTGTCGCGTTTTAATAATATCAGCTCATATTATTCTTTTTCCAATGGTGCAACAGCCCCCAGTGGGCCAGGGCCTCATTATCGAGGCTTCAAGATCACACCCAGACACACCACAATCGGTAGTACTCCTCTAGACGAGTAATCAGCCCGACGCGCAGAGACCTCTACCTGACAAAACACAACACTCACAAGAGACAGATATCCATGCCGCCGGCGGGATTCGAACCCGCAATCCCAGCAAGCGAGCGGCCGCAGACCCATTTCTTAGACCGCGCGGCCGCGGGGATCAGTCAGCCCGTATTATACTCCAATATTTTGGTAACAAGTTCTTAACTTGATACCTTATGGACTTATGTTCTCTACCTTCATGAATATTTGTTTGAAAACGGCATTTGTGATCATTTTTAGTTGATGTACCCCTTGGGTTCAAAGTTATAGTTTCAGTGGCGACATAATTTTTATCTCGAACTGCCTCTTATCGTGCTTTATAAACACGAAAAGACACAGTGACGTTCTTATTGTCGGAATTTTATTAAATTCTTGCATAAAAGAAAACTTTCAATACATTTTTAGGCCTTTGGCCGTATGTTTGAAAACGTATGCTACGGATCTCGCATAAACATAATTGGAAGGCTTCATGCAATCCATGGGGCATACTGACCCCTGTTCTGAACCTAACAGAACTTGTTACCGAGTAAAAATTAAAAACATACACATACATATACACGTACACATACACACATACATATACACATACACACACGCACATACACACATACACATACACACAAGAAGAAACGGAAAGGTAAATATGAAAGCTGAGCAGGCAGAACACGTTCTAAACTTGCTGCCCTTTCTGGGGGTTACAAGGAATATGAAAATCAACAAATAAAATGATACCGTTCATTTTGAAGTGGTTATCCATAAAGGTGATACAGGGCATGTTTGATAGACTAAGTGAAATTGGAAGACGCTATGGAATGGAAATGAATGTGGAAAAAACTAAGGTAATGAGAATCTCAAGGCAACCAGCCCCAATGAAAATTATGATAGATCAAAAGCAATTGGAGAATGTGGTATATTTCAATTATTTGGGTAGCATGATAACAAATGATGCAAGGTGTACACGTGAAATTAAATCCAGAATTGCCATGGCTAAAGCAGCATTCAACAAGAAGAAGAATCTTTTCACCAGCAAACTGGACTTAAATTTAAGGAAGAAACTAATAAAGTGCTACATTTGGAGCATTGCTTTGTATGGTGCTGAAACGTGGACACTTCGGAAAATAGATCAGACGTATCTGGAACGTTTTGCAATGTGGTACTGGAGAAGAATTTAGAAGATCAGTTGGACCGATCGTGTGAGAAATGAAGAAGTATTACACAGAGTCAAGGAGGAGAGAAATATCCTACATACAATAAAAAGAAGAAAGGCTAACTGGATTGGTCACATCTTGCGCAGAAACTGCCTTCTGAAACACGTGATTGAAGGAAAGGTAGAAGGAAGGATAGAAATGACGGGACGACGAGGGAGAAGAGGTAAGCAGCTATTGGATGACCTTAAGGAAAAGAGAAGATACTGGAAATTGAAAGAGGGATCACTAGATCGCACTGTGTGGAGAACTGGAAGAGGCTACGGACCTGTCGTAAGACAGACTACAGAATGAATGAATCCATATACGTCAATTTGTCTTTCCGGTCGAATAACTGGACATAACCACAGCAACCAAGCAACATGTTAAACGGTAAATGTGGTTAGGGGCTCATCCTGTATGCGATCCATTGAGTATATGGGACCCTTACTCCAGAGGCAAGGCGACCGGGTGTGGAACTGACCATGCACGTACATCTAGTGTCGAAGTTATAGGACGAGATGTACATTCACTCCCTCGTATGCCTTCATGGCCTGCACAGGGACAGTTATACTTTAAGAGCACAGAAAACATCCGATACTGTTTATTTACACTGTCACTAACTCACAGAGAAATCACCGCATCGTCGTTAAAAGAAAAGTTTGTTAATGTTAGGAAGAATACTCCATTTTATTGTAGGAATCAAAAGGAACATACAACTGCGCTTTGTACATTCTTGTCTCACAGAAAACATCGCGTCTCATTACAAAGATCATTCTGTTATTTTTCGGGAGAAAGTTGCTGTTTATTGTGAGAAACAAACGAAGCACTCTAAGTGTTCAGTGGAAGAAACAATTTATATATTGACTGTTGTCATTGTGCCTTGGACGGTTCCTTCGGATTTACTGCTTGGACGGTTATATGTTGCCCATTACTTGGACGGTTATATGTTGCCCATTACTTGGACGGTTATATCTTGCCCATTACTTGGACTGTTACATCTATTATACTGTTTAGACGGTTGCATCCAGCCATCTACTTGGATGGGTCAATCTTACATGTTACTTGGACGGTTATATCGGCGTACAGCCTGGACGGTTATGTCTGACCTACTAATGGAAGAGCCTTTTCTGAGAAACTGATAGTAACTCAGCTAGGCAAAAAATTCCTTTCTTTTTGTGGGACTCAAAATTGACTACTGTGTTCACAAGAGTTCTTATCTTCTTCCCTTTCTTCTCCTATTGCTTTTTCTTACTATTTCTTCTTGCTTTTCTTTCTGTTTGCAGATCTAAAGAAAGAATTTGGGAAATGTATCTGCTTCAGAGCTAAGATTTCTTTCTACTTCTTTAACACCTAGAAACCAAAGTTATTTATATGTGTAGCAGATACTTATGAAGATAAATGTTTTATTTCTTTCGACTGAGTGAAAAATTGTTCACCTTCCTCGTATCTCTTGAAGTAGGAAAAAAACTTCTATGCCGTCCGGTGCAGGAACAGAGTGATGAAGCGGCCGTCTCCTGTACTAAGGGATGTGGGTTTGATATCTCTTTGTTACTAATGAAGAAAAAATAAGACTCATTTTTAATTTTACGTTAATGACCGTCGTTTCTGATAATGAGCTGATGAACTGAATAGCAGCCGTGTTCTAGAAATATAGTGTGTAAGTGTTGATTGATTAATGGATTGTTGAGTTGCGACGTGAGAACTGCGGCGCATACGAGTACATTGTCTGAAACGAAGTGGTAAGTTTTAAGGTGTGATAAGTAATGATTGGAAGGAGTGGTCGTGGGTTGTTTTAAGGTACAATTTCTGTATACATGTGGAGAGATTGAGGTGAACCATGAATATCCAAGCCGACATTTGAAAGGAGACCTCTCGAGTGAAACGCCTGGGAAAGTTCCAATCTACCGACCAGACTGGTAGGATTTATGGTGGAAAAATGGCAGCGGGACAGTTTGTTTACAGTAGGCCTACTTCGGTTTTACCTATCACTATAATTACCCCAATTCTTCATATTCATATTTCATTCCTTTACCACCGACACTGTATAATCTTCGCAAATGACAGCGTAGTTAAATAAAATATTTCTTTCTCCGACAGCTTGGTGAATAAGTGCGAGAGTAGTACATCAAGGTCTTGTTTTACGCCGTAGCTGTTCCTGAAAAAGTGGGGGTAAAACAAAAGGGCGTAACTCGAAAATGTTATTCCCAAAAAATACTTAAATGGAAATAAAACAAGCGAAAGGGCGTTAAACTTAAAAATGAGGGACCGCAAGTTAAGAAGTGTTGTAAATCTGTAAGGGGCGTTAAAGCAAAAAGGCATGAAAAGAAAAACGGGCGTAAACCAAGGCCTCAATGTACAGTCTGTGCTGTTATAAATATTCCATATATTCTGAATTTAGTTAATAAGTTGTTGTTCCATGCGAAACAGGTTTCTTTACATTTCAATTTGAAGATGATAAAAACTTGGAACATTCCTCTTAGGAATGCAAAATTTAATATGAAGGATCATACATAAACTTTAATAATCTCTTCGTTAAAATTATAAACATGGCGATGGAAAAGGTTATACATGTTTTATAACTTTCGTGTTGATGAGATTACATGGACATGGCACAGTTGCTTATCACCGGTCGTAATTAAAAATGTATAATTAAGTGTAAAATTTACATTCAGGTGGATGCTTGTAATAGACAGTAGAACAAAGAAAATATTCCTGGATTTTATTTTTAATTATTTGTTTGTTCATTTTAAAAATTGTCGTTGTATAAGACGAAGCAGGCCTGCTGCTTGAAGGAATAATAAGAGAATTAGCCAACCTAATTTTATAGTATAAAATTGCAGTCTACTTAACACTTTCTTTCTTAATTTAAATTTACTATCTCTTTTTCGTTGAAGTCTAAGAAACGATTAAATTTTCTGTGTCAACTTTCGAGAGTTTCTGTAGTGTTGTTAAAAGCAACTATGGAACACAAGGTTTTTTGTGAGGAAGTTGTTACCGCAAAATTATTAAATCAAGTTGGGTTCTGAAGAAGAACGTTTGTCTTGTAACGCTAAAAGATAGATGCCTACGTAGAAGAATCACCAACACAACAACTAAAGTCTGTTTTATTTTTGGACACCTTCAGGAAAATATCAAATGTATCTCTACACATTGAAACACTGCACTAAGCATAAAAATTTCCCTGTTAACTTTAAAGAATTTCCCCACATAAAAAGACTAACCGTATGCAGGAATGACAGTAGTGCTGTTGAGTTCTGGCCCCAGGTACTCTCGGCGCTTGCCTGGTTCACGAAATGTCGTTACGGACTTAAAAACTCTCAATTTAAAGCTAATCAATATGTAAAACAAGCCAGCCTCGTTATAGAATATGCATAACGTCAACCATATCTTCAGGAGGATATCCGCGACATTTTGACAGCTTTGCATAGTTGTCAAATTTACCGCTACAAGCAGTGAAAGTCCGTGTGTTTGCAATACACGTTACATGTATTTGGCGACACTTCAATTTATCAAATTACTATCCGGCATAGCTCAGTCAGTATAGTGACTAGGCTACGGGTTCAAAAATCGGAGAATCGGGGTTGGATTCCCAGTACGGGTATATATATTTAGGCGCGTTCGAAGAATTGCGAAAAGCGAGTATTAGCATCGTTATGTCCGTCTGTCTGTCTGTCTGTCCGTCCACAATTCGGCTCCCAAGGGACGGATTTTCATGAAATTTGATATTTGAGTATTTTTTAAAATCTGTCTAAAAATCAAGTTTATTTAAAATCAGACAAGAATAGCGAGTACTTTACATGAAGACGTTTTGTACATTTATGATATACCTCGCTGAATTCTTCTAAGAATGAGAAATGTTTCAGACAAAAGTTGTAGAGGAAATCAAAACACATTTTATGTTCAACAACTTTTTTTCTGAAAATCGTGCCGTTTATGAGATAATGTGGAATTATACGGTAGAGCCGGACAGGCCACAGGTGACAATATAATATGACGCATGCGCTTTGCTTGTTGGATAACTGAGGCTGCAACAAACATTCACGGCAACAATGTGACGTTATACTCACATTGCAAGCCTCCTATTCAATGGAGAACGCGGGTACTATCACCGACGGTAAAGTGACCGGAACGTGAAGCTGAAGACTTACCTCCACCTAGTGTCCAGCTTAAGAAAACTTGCAGCTATACCGCTGTTTTATGGTGTGATGCTTAATTAAACAAGCAGGAAACGTTGCTTCGACCTAGCAATTGGTAAACTGTCTAGTTGCGGGAAAGAGTCCTATTCTGAAATTATGCTTACATGTGTCTCATGTTCACCGACACTGCAGGTCCTCCGGTTGCGTGTGTAGGAGACTGCCAGATGTGGATGGTCGCTGCTACTAGAGGGTGAACATAAATTGTATTTACACTCTTAAAATTAGTTTAAAAATTTTAACATCTGCACAGTAGTAGTGATATTTGTAGAGCGTAAGAACGAAGACTCAGATGTTTTTCACTTATCGGATTTCAGTGCCAGTCCCGCTGGTGGTCCTACACATGTCCAAACGATAACCAGTGTCGTTAGAAGCACTGGAATACATATGCATATCAAGTGATTTAAAAAAACCAATAAGTCGATTTTCATTCGTAGAGATTTTGAGGTGTTGGGGTAGGTGGTGAGCATGGGTGTTGACGATCATTAACAAGAAATATGAGAGAGTTAGATCCCTAGGATCCAACGTTTGGAGTGACTGATTATTAAGTTGGTGTATGTTGCCAGTGGGATTCTAAAAAATCCGACATTGAAACATTTTAATACTATGCGTAATTTCAGGCTTCCGGTGCGATGCAGATGAGATCTGCGCTCTTCTGGGTTATTATGCACGTATAGTGGTAATTCTGTGCCGACGTTTCGGAAGAACCTATCAGCCCAATCTTCAAGGGTCAAGAAGTCTTGTACCAGAACTAGTTCCTGGGGGGGGGGGTAAAGGCGGCCGGTGCGTAGGGCTAACAACCTTACCACCTTCATTTGCCGCTTGTCTGGAAATTGGGAGCCTCAACCTCCTGGATCCGTAGGGGTCTGTATAGGCCTGCATAGGGATAGCTTCACCTTTACCATACTCTTTTCTGTTAGAGGCTGAGTCGATCCCAGGGCCGTAGTGCGGCCGGAATGATCAAGTCAATGAAAACTTTCAATGACTCCATCGGGAATCAACCCGCGACCTTCCGGTTTGTAGCGCAGTGCCTCAACAAACTGCGCCAGCGCAATTATGATGTATTAACCTTTTAAAGCACAGTGGTAACTACAGTTAACACTATGGTTTTGTTATGTTTGATTTTCACTTGAGCGATTATTTCCCTACACAGAATTTTATCTGTTGGTGTTTGTCGTGTCCGACATTTGATGTTCTTTCGACGGCGCAACTGTCTTCAGGGACTGCAGTTTTTGTGCGAGTAAAGTTGTCCCTGTGCACAACGTGAAGGCATGTCAGGGAGGGCATGTTTCGTGTGTTCTTAACATTGGCTATGGATGTAGGCGATGTCTGGCCCTGAACAATCTGATAGTTGTTTACCTACGTTTCAGGAGAATGCTTTCTGCCTTCTATCCTGAAGGATGATGTAGTACTTATCCTGAAATTTCGGAATATTTCTCCAGAATATACGGCGTAATATCCCAAAAGATGGTAGTCTTCAGGGGCGCAGTGTTTCTTTTCTGGAATTAGGAACTGATTTCGGAATATAATTTAGAGGATTCCCAGGCTTTAAAAGCTCACAAACTGCGGAACAATTGTTTGTGCTTTCGCTTAACTTTCCTGCCTGTCCCTATTATGCGATTACAAGGCATGACAGACAGACATACAGACAGATATCATTATCGTGTTCTCAGCCATCTAGATGAGAAATTGTCTTTCATTGCGTTGCTTTTTTAAACATGTAATTCGTGTTTGTAGAGGATTTTTATGCAAATGAAATCCGGCTTTATACGTACAAGAGAAATGAACCATATTTTAGTTTCGTTAGAAATTAAATGTAAAAAATATATAAAAAAAAGACAGCAAAGCTTCTCTTACTGGCTTAAAATCTGTGTCCATAAATTATAACCTTTATAGTTCCATGTATATCTCTCTCTGTTTCTCTATAGGGCGAGTAATGTAATTAACCTTTGTGTATAAAGGAGATGCCTAATGTGATTTGTACACGAATTGTCATATTTTATGTAAGATTAGGATCTTCTGATAAGTGACGCCAGAGGAATAAAAGAAAGGGAGTTTTTGGACGGGGTTCCGAGAGGTCCAGTGAGAGCATGTGGTCCCGATAAGGGGAGTAGTTACGGAATTTCCAAATAGAGAAGAAAGATGTCTTATTAATAAATGGATTTTCTGAACATTCGGGGTAGCATCTTGATTACAGAACGTCAAGACTGAAACTTACCGAGCACGTTGGCGCAGTTTAGGCAATAAACTCTTATTCTGAAAGTGTGTGCTTCGAATCCCGGTCCGGACAGTGGCCATATTAACAGAAGCTTTTAGCAGCTTTCCTCAGTCCCTCCAAGAGTATTCCTGGATAGTACGCGTGTTGGACCACAAATGGTTTCATCCAAATACGTATTTTCCAATTAACCGCTATTAAATTACCGTAGCTTTCGACGCTTCGACACTGACAGCCTCGTCATAAGTCGACTAAAGAGGCGGAGATGGTAATGAGCCTGACACGAATAAACGCCGGTACCCTTTATGAATTGAACTACGCAAAGATCAGTTTTAAAACTGACGAGTATTCCATGGGACTACACTTTTCCTCTCTCGTTTTTGTATATATATTTACATCGTGGAATATCAATCGCATACCGTATTGGCCAATGAATAATAGCACGAACCAAAATGTATTTACAGGCGAATTACAAGTGAAGCAGTTTTAAGAATATGAGATACGTTTAAAAAGGGACATTAAAATTTTCCAAATTCGTAATTACCCTATTTTCTTCGGCATCCTGTTACTTCCTGACCTGTAGGTCCAACTATTCTTGCCAGCAATCTCACTCTTTCTTCTTACCATACTGTTAGTCAAAGGTACAAAAGTTCTTAATGGTGTAGGGGGCAGGAAATCACTTGCCATCTGGCTTCACGGTGGGATATAACACGCGCGCTATGAGGGTGAGTGAATTATATTAGGCATTCATGTCTTTCTTACCAGAACTACGAAAGATTGACTCCAAATTATTCAGGCATCATACAACACTAGACTTCGCTGATGTTTACATGTTGATGGTCATCATTTTGAAAATGCAGTAGGATTACCAATACACTTAATTAATAAAGGTGAGTGACTTACATCGTACACTACATATAAAAAGGATATAAAATTATGCAGCCTAGAGATTAAATGTGCGTTCGGCAGAAGGAATTACGACACGACAACTTCAATGTTATTCAAATTATTTATATGAAAAGGGGCGTGGTAGAGTTTCTAAAAGTTTCTGGAGATACTTCAATACCATTTCAATTAAAATATATAAGTGTACTGTATTTGGTTCTCATCTTTATTTTATAGGTTATCCAAATTATACGTTCTAAATGACATGAATAAACTTAAATTCAACCGCAGCACCAAAATTACGGATCTGTTTTTCTGTTAATTAATATTTCGTGATCTTGACAAGGACAGTGAACATCATTTATCTTGTGAGGGGAAACAGTATCTCTGCTGGTTTACTGTTGACTTCGCTGGTAAGGAAATATTTAATGTAAAAATTATCATCCACTTTTCGTTTATAGTATTCTTTTCATGCACTGAGATTTCATGCGCTGGTCTCTACGACGAGTCTGCTTGCGCCGCGCGTACCTTCTACTTGCGTGCTTACCATTAACGTGAACAGTTTTAAATCAGGATTAGGCTGTAAAATTCAGCAGGATTAAATCTTAGGCATTCGAGGATGGTGAAATATTCAGGTAGCGTGTGTTTTATGCCCAATTCCAGTTCAGCTTTTTTTTGGAAAAGTCTTGAAAAGACGAACCTATAATGTAATTTGTTCAGCTATGTGAGGGATAAGTTTGTGGCAAACAACTAACATGAAGTATAAAAAAATGCACATAATTCTTTCCCCTTGAGAGTATTTGTGGCGGAATGGACGTAGGTTTACTGTGGTTTTTCTGAATCCACATGCACAATCCCGCACAAGGCAGATCAATCACCAAAGATAAACTTTCCCCTTAGAGCATGGATTCTCAAAGTTAGCGTCGGGACTCAGGTTTGGGTCGTGATATCCTTCTGAAAGGTCGTCAATCTCCAAAATTGTCAAGCTTGTAACTTTCGGTATTCAACTTTTATCTCTTATTTAGGAAAAAAGATTTTGGAAGAAGATTTGCATATATGTATAAATTTTACCCTAAATGCCTTTTAGACGTGTTTGAAAAATTACGAAGGGCAACTCTTAGCTTTGTCCTGTCTGTCTGTCTGTCCATCCGTCCGCCTCTCTATATGGAACAACTCGGCTCGCACTGGAGGGATTTTCATGAAATTTGATGTTTAGGACTTTCCGAAGATCTGTCGGGAAAATTCAAGTTTCATTAAAATCTGACAAAAATAACGGCTACTTTACATGAAGACCTATGTACATTTATGATAATATCTCGCCGAATTCTTCTTAGAATGAGAAATATTTCAGACAAAATTGTAGAGAAAATCAGAACACACAATTTATGTTTAATAACTATTTTTTCCGTAAAATTGTGCTGTAGGTGAGGTAATGTGGAAAAATATGGTAGACCCAGACAGGCCACAGATGACAATATAATACTGCGCATGCGCTTTGCATGCTGGATAACTAATGCTGGAGACACACACTCCTAATATTTAATACTTATGTTTAATTGGTTAATTCCGTCTAAGCTTGTAAAATGTTTTACGGCAACAGTTACAAAAACTGAAATAACACGCAATGACTTATATGTCATTACGACCTGTTTAGTCAAATTGTACTCTAAATAAGGCCATGAGCAAGCGAACATTCTTTTGTTTCAATGCAGCGTTCATATGTAACATATGAAAGGAGTGAAAATTAGTTGGAATTTATTTAAAAACCCTGTACGTATTATTTGCATTGTTGCCGGTGACATGAATTTACCATAAATGCATTTTTCTGCAACACTCAATATTTTTGTATATTTAAAGTGACATGTAACTCAACTACAACACACACAGAATGCATTGTTGTGTTTCCGCTGCAAAATGGTTATGCGAACGCGCCACAATATTGCATTATACGTTTATTGCCTATCTTGTTAAACTTTAGTTATTTTAACGGTCATTTTTCTTATGTTTCTACGCCTTCATTAGTTATAAATTTTTGGCCTCCCAGATATTGGTACGACTCTGAAAACAGAAGAAGCCTCATCTTCTAGATCAAACATTTAAGTAACCTGATTGCTATGGACAAAGTTACAGAAGTCCATATATTTTTATATATATATTTGTATATATGTTTGTGTGTGTGTGCGCGCGCGCCTGTCTCCGTGGGAACTATACATAGTAATTGTAATCTGTGGTCTTTTGGGTGATTACACGGCGTCGTGAGGTAATTATTTATGTGTTAAAATGAAGTAGTATTTATATCGAAGATTTACAACGTACCTGCTGAATCAGTTTATCTAAATGCTTTTCCAAATGAGGTCCTTTGTACAGGAACAGTAAAACATGAATATAAAATTGCCCATGTGCACTTAATGAAGGCCTATAATTGGATTTGACTTATAACTGCTGATTCTTGACCTCGACACTAAATGGACGTAAGTGATAGACTTCACTCCCCGGCCCCTTTTACCCGTTAGAATTAACATTCTGGTACCCATTGAGGAAGAGTTTGGGATCTCCGTCTGGACGTTTGTGAGTAGACAAAGTTTGTCCAGACCATAGCCTGGTCACTGTATGGGCTACGATATCTCGGCTTCTCAGGAATAGTGTGTTAAAACTTAAAGTTTAACTTAAATGAATGTTTCAGCTGTAAAAGTAGTTACTTTGTGGTTAACGTCTTTGATAATTAGCAGCCACTGTAATTTGTTTCTGTGCATTATATAGTTCGGAGATGCGATGTTATTTAAAACGTAATAAATATCATATTTGCGGTATTATATAGTATTCCGTACACGTTTGGAGATCATGGCTACTATTGTGTCATCTATAGAATATTTTCTTAGGATCCTGAATGTTGATTCGAATTACAGATTGCTTACTTAGAAGCAGTTTTACCCTCCGAGTGTCTTATGACTCAAGGAAGAGTGATAAGGAAACAAAGAAACTGTTTCCTAACCTGTGAGTCGGGGCTTTGTCTGCTGCACGTCTTCTGTTATCGGGAACCTTTGAATTGAGAAAGAGTTGATGTGCTGAAGCTACTTCTAGCTGATATGGAAGCAATCGCAGCATTGCTTTTGAATTCTACGTAAGAGTGACGGCATGATAGAATTTTTCTTGAATATTCAATAACGATTAGTTATAATCTTTCGATAAACTGAAAGCAAAATTACATGGAACGGGGCATAGAAGGAAAAAGAATAAAAGTAGAGAGGTAGGACGAAGAGAAGACGAGGAACTAGAAGAAGCAAATTCTGTAAGAAGAGGAAGAAGTCAAGACCCAAAAAGGAAGAAAAAGAAACAAGAAACATACAGAAGGACAACAAGCAAAGAAAGCAGGCTGTGATCATGATGATGATGATGATGATGATGATGATGATAATGATGACGATATAATAATAATAATAATAATAATAATAATAATGATAATGATGATGATAATAATAATGATGATGATGATGATTTTTGTTTATGTAGACACTGGCTTAACGGCACAATGCCAAATTAAAAACCGGCAAAAATACTTCAATGCAACACAAATACTTAAACAAAGACACACAACAGGAAAATGGAAAAACGCAACACACACAGCAGTAATATATAAGACGTGGTAAGTTCAAGTGTTGACTAACATTCTCGTTAATGTGTGTGTCCTCTCAGCAACGAAAGAAAGTTTAATAACAAACAAAATGGCATTAGTAGATTAACAAAATAAGCATACTAAAACTGATGATAAATAAGGGGAAAGTGGAATACTAACTAATACAGATGAGTTAAGGATACTTAAACCAGTAGAGAGCGAAACGCGACCAAATGTAATCTGTTAATGTAAAGTCTGTTTTAGAGTACTAATTGGTTTTCTAAATGCATCGTCATATCTGCAGCAGTGATAATTCAATTTTATGAGTATGGTGCTGGCACAACATCCATAAGGCCAGCTGCAGAGAGAGCACAGGAATACAAAACAAAGTACATCAATTGAACACACAGACAAAAACACAGGAACAAGAGAGAACAAGAACAAATCACATCAGGTGACAAATATCACTAATGATAGTAACATGTTTAAATCAATAGATGATTAAGTGAGATAAACCTTTTCCCGAATATCTAAATATTTCCACAGAAGCCGTTAGAAACAATACAATGTAATACAATATATTTTATTAAAGTGTTTGAGAACATTAAACGCATTTAAAGGCAAAGAATAACAACAAAATACAAAAAAAACAGAAAGAAATATAAAATTCACACCAGAGGATACAATAATATTAATAATGTTAATAGTAATTGTAGATGCGTATGCGGATAATGTTGACGATAGAGGAAATAAGGAAACAATTATCTTTGTCTTTTCCGTTGTTGTAATGCTCAAAAAGAAGCACGCCATAAAAATATCAATTCTTACTTAAAATCGCTCTTTCAAATGCAACAATTGTGTAAGCGTTAGTGCACTTCTTTCCCTTTTGGTTCCAGTTTTTCAGCTCTTACAACGTTTTCTTCAAGAAAAATAAAGAAGGAAGTAACTAAACAGAAATATCTTTGTCCTATGCGCTACTTCAGGTTTCCGCAGCCGTGTAAATGAGGTCTTCGCTCTTCTGGGACGTTATGCAGCTTTGATTGTTAGTTACCGAATGTTCGGGACAGCCTATCGGTTTCTTCTTACAGGGTCAAGTAGATTGACCCTTGAAGATGGGACCGATGGGCTGTCTCGAAACGTCGGTAACTGACTACCAATCAACGCTGCGTAACATTTAAAAAGAGTGAAGACCTAAAACCCTCGTCCCGTAACTGGAATTAACGAAATTTGGTCTTTTGTGAAAATCGGAACGTAATTTTGACATAAAATTATTGATTCCTGATAGGCCTAAATAGACCCTGGAAATGTCTTTTTACCTGCAAGTTTCATTAACGTCAGCCAATTTTTAACACTGTTAGTCATCTCACTCCTTTCGAGATTTCAGGTTTTCGCAGCGGTGTGGATGAGGTATCAGCTATTCTGAGATGTGAGGCTGTCACTGGGTGTTTTGTTCCGACGTTTCACAACAGCGGTCTGGTCTCAACTCGAAACTTCGGTAAGCAAGTACCCAGCGACGCAGCATCGCAACCCAGGAGAACTAATAGCTCAATTCACTCCATTTGCCACATTGTCAGTCAGACTCAGCCTGTTGTTTTTACTGCCAGTCACCTCAAATAATTGTCAGCACATTCTGTCAGCTCAGCCTGTTGTTTTTACTGCCACAGTCACCTCATAATATATTGTCTCATGACATTCAGTCAGCTCAGCCTGTTGTTTTTACTGCCAGTCACCTCAAATAATTGTCCGCACATTCAGTCAGCTCGGCCATTTGTCCATACTGTCAGTTAGCTCAGCCAATTGTCCATATTGTCAGTTAGCTCAGCACCTTATTTACTCTGTCAGTTAGCTCGTGATATATTTTTACTGCTCTGCATTCCGTGTCTTGGTTGCCCAAGTTACGTTGTTTTATCTTATCATTAAATAAACTAAACTCGAATTCAAAGAGCACTGGAATGAGATTTACCAGCAGTGGGCATATCTCGCAACCAAATGAACGTTGCCAGGGAAGTATATCCACTCTGCAGTATTCGATTTTTGTCACGAAATTTGTCACTTGAACGTAACAAATTGTCTTAGTTTGCATTTCAATAAATGTTGAAGCTCTTATGTATATTGCATTCAAGGGCAAAATTTATTCTTCTTCTGCTTTATGCAGTTTAAGAATTGTGTGCAACAAGCCCTTTCCTCTGTCCGTTTGAATTAGGTCTGTGTTAATTCTGGTAGTCACTGTCTTAGCCCCTATTTTCTCTTCTTTCCAATATAATTAATATTTCTTCAGTTCTTGTACCACATCATCAATCTGCCTCAACTACCAAATTTTTAAATTTTTATTCCGTCTTTGAACTAAAAATATTTTCGAAAACGCGATTATTAATTTATCATCCGCGAATTGTATTCCAGATACTGCCATCCATTTCCACATAAAATCAAGTTCCATTGTTAAATCTGACAAGTAGACTTGACATAGTAAAACTTTTATCTTCCGTCCTTTATTAATCATAGCCTCTGGTGTTCACATCGTTATCCAGTTAGTAGCATTCGCACAAAACATAATGAAATATTCAGAGGGGTGAGTTTATATTCCCCAACTTTCCAACATTTATGTTTATACCGTCAGGTTTACATTTTATCAACGTTGATCTGTTGCTGGTTTAAGTTGACTCAACTTGAAAGTTTATTCGCAGTTGTCAACACATGAAACAACTCAGTAAAAAAAATACACAGTCTGTTATTATTTTTAAGCAAACGTACAGCATATATGTTTATATCAGTGGGTCTCGAGTTACGAAACCTTCTGACGGTAGGTTGCAGATGGACGAACTTTCTGAAAATGGGAGGTATTATATAAGATAAATTTGCATATCGAGGACTTCATGAATTTTATCTTTGTCGTATGTTATTAGGATTGTGAAATGAAGGAGTCATGCTTCCCGCATGCGAGAAAAGAAGAACGCCTACTGAATTCGGGTGAGAAAACTTGAAGGGAAGGGAACACTTGAAAGACCGAGTTGTAGATTGAAGGAAAATATTAAATGGATCTAATAAATATGTGGAATGGGAAAGTGTATACTGGATTTGTCTGGTCCTGGACAGGGACCAATAGCGGGTCTGTTACGTGCACGGATATGTAATGAAGGGAATTTATTGACTAGCTGAGAAACTATTAGCTTCTCGAAAGGGACGTAGTTTCACGGACATATTTTAGTAGTAGGCTTATTAGAAAAGTGAGATGAAAATAAAATAAGGCAATGAAGTTGTTAATTTTAAGAAGATTCACGCCTCTTGTGTTATGGACAACAGAAATCACAGTAAATCCAGTCAAACACAACAGGACTGGATTTACTGTGATTTTTAATAAAGTTGTTACTGAATAAGAGTCAAAGTTACTGTTATTTTTTATAACTTTTCTACGTATTGAAGGGAGAAATTTCTGCCCTTTTATTGTGACTCCGTCCTGCTTTTTGATGATGAACATGAGCATATAGCCTATATAGCTTTCACTGCGATTAATTCCTGGTATTGGCGAAGAACATAAAGCCGATAGAGTTAACATCCTTTTAGTTTTAAAGCACAAATTCCGTGAACATACCCGTCCTGTGCAATTTGGCACTTTATAGGTGTATGTGACAGTCCAGGACTGGTTGGATTCTTGGAGAGGATATCCTAAGATGGAAGATGAACTAGCCACCTGGTCGTAATCTATTTTGCATATAATAGTCTAACGCTCAATTAATTTAAATTCATAGAATACATTTTCAGGTATTTGGTTGTAGGACCAGCTGGCATTAAAGACATTTCAACTCGTCACGGGAGCTACTTTCTTCATTACATTTACAAAAATTGATCCCTATGAAAGCAAGGTGTTACGGAGGAAAATTTACAAATTTCTTACACCAGTATGATTCAAACCAGCGTCTCGCGTCTATATCATCACCTTAAAAAATAACCAGTGCAACGTGCTTTCAATTCGGAGCGTAGAACCTTCCAGAACATTTCAAAATGTCGTTACAGAGTCGCGCTATGACACTCGGATTTGGAATTTGCGCAACGGAATTTTGGTCTGTGAATTGGATTGCAACTCAGTGGCAAAGAGTCGATTGGCGAAACAAGGCGGTATCGCAACAAACTCTTTTGTGCACTGAATTTAAACCGAACATTAGGTTATGTACCTGTAAAGATCTAGAACAAATAAGAAAGACGCACTTATTAGGCGCGTTCACAAAACTGCGAAAAGCAACTATTAGCTTCGTCATGTCTGCCAGTCTGTCCGTCCGTCTGCGTATGTCTGTCCCCATGTAACAACTCAGCTCCCACTGGAAGAATTTTTATGAAATTTAATATTTAATTATTTTTAGAAAATCTGTCGGAAAAAGTCAAGTTTAATTAAATCTGACAAGAATAACGGATACTTTACATGAAGACCTATATGCATTTATGATAATATCTCGCTGAATTCTTCTTAGAATGAGAAATGTTTCTGACAAAAGTTGTAGAGAAAATCAAAACACATATTTTATAGTCAGTAAAGTTTTTCCGAAAAATGTGACGTTTGTGAGATAATGTGGAAAAATATGGTACAGCCAGACAGGCCACAGATGACTATATAATACGGCGCACGCGCTTTGCATGCGAAGGCTATAGACACACTCAGAATATGTAATACTTATTGCTTTCCCACGGCAACAACTGTTGCGCGGACGCGCACCAATGTTACGTTTATACGTACATTGCCTTTATTATCTGTAGTATGTTCCTATTTAGGCGTTGTGTAACAGTTTAGTAAAAATACACTTTGTGCTAAGTAAGACTAGACTGTATGCGCTGCTGTTCTTTTGCTGGCGACGCGAGCCCTGTGATATGAGCCTCAAGGCTCAACCACGCATAATCTGCGAGACCCAGACGTCACGTCAGCCTGAGCAGTCCACCACCGCTAGTCCTCGCCACCGTCGCACCATCACGACGTTCTAACAAGCTGGCCTATGTATGTCCCAACGGGAAAGCGACAGAGTGACAAGGGGGGTGGTTGAATTGGTATACAGACACCAGCGTTTGCCAGGAGCATATTAATTACTAGTACCGAAACAGCAACCAACAAACATTTGTAACGTGTCAACCTTACAACTTTGAAAACAGACTGCGCTCTCGTCCCAAAAGTTGCTGAACACGGTGTTAAATCGCAGAAGACGGGAATGTTTATCAGCACAGCTTTGAGAACGTTAAATCTCGCACAAATTTTGTATGCCAAGCATTTAAGACTTCACTTCGTACTCACAGCAGACACTGCGCTACCGGGTGTGTATTTGAAAATATTCGCTGTTAATGAGATCTGCGCTCTTCTGGGATATTACGCGGCGTCGTGTGGTAATTGTTTACCGACGTTTCGGGACAACGTATCGGTCCCATCTTCACTGGTCAAGAGTCCGAGTTCTTTCCTATTCGGACTCTTGACCCGTGAAGATGGGACGGACACTTTGTCCCGAAACGTCGGTAAACAATTACCACACGACGCCGCGTAATATCCCAGAAGAGCGCAGATCTCATCAACATCGCGGCGGAAGCCTGAAATCAAAATCGCTGTTAATCTTGAAAGTTATAAGAAACACGTAAAAACAGTGATCCAGTGATTGAGGTTATCTCTATCTAAGGGACCCAACAGATTAGGTGTCTCCCTCCCCCTTCACCTGAGGACGGAAGCAGATCCAGTTTCCGAAACGTCGTGTTATCTAGTCATTTAGATTTCCGGACGATGGACAAAGTCCAGAAACCCATCAGTTCATGTTACATACGTCGTCAGAACATTTTAGAATTTACATAAACACACTGTTTGGCCAGTGTGCGGATTGTTTTTTAGAGTTACAGCAGGCGGTACATACATTAGCCGTCGTGCTCTAAATTGTTAATTCAGTCCACTTCAATCCCTTGTGCCCCCCTCCCCCTCCCCTACGGAACCGCTTAGCTCTCTCCTGCCACATCTCAACCAAACTGCCCTTCGCCACGTCACTACTACGATGCATGTATTTCCTCACCTTCCTGGTAACTAGCTGTCTTTCAAAACTTCCAAACATAACTGTGTGACCGTGATTTGTGGTTAGAACCTTTTGACACTCTGCTGAAGAAATTTCCTTCGGAGGTTTAGGCCATTCAAGTGACTGCCAGCTCCTCCAGAAGTTTATAGAGACGTGCGCACTCCGTATTGGTTGCTGCATGCGCCAACTTGTTTAACTATAAACATTTAGGCCACTCAAGACCGGTCTGACTGCCTGGAACGCTAATAAGACTTAAGTGACAATCCAAATACATATGTCAGGGCTAATACTAAACAGGCAGACACTAGGAACTGAAATAGGCCACGACCACTTCCAATTGATGATGCACTAATTATTTTAAATTTGACACCATGTAATGTGAGCTACTGGTACGGTCTGTGAACCACAGTTACAATACAGTGGCAGGAATAGTGTGTGGGTATGGACTTGGAAGTTTTGTGACTCGTAGTTTAACGTCAGTGAGTTCGTTTGGAGAGACTAAGGGAAAGTCGTCTGGTAGTTGGTCTTTTATTTATTTGTTATTTTGTTAATCGGTCGATATTAGTCGAGTGGTCTGGTTAGTAATTGTTTAGTTATGTGTTATTTGGTTAGCCTGTCAATTGGTTGTTTGGTTGGTTTATCAGTAAACCTATAACTTGGCTTTAGTAAGTCAGTCAGTCAGTCAAGCAGTCTGTCTGTTAGCCAGTCAATATGTCAGTCAGTCAGTCATTCAGGCAGTCTGTCAGGCGGTTAGTCTGCCTGTCAGACGGCGTCAGCCAGTCTGGTTGTCAGTCCGTCAGTCTGTCCTGTCTGTATGTCAGTCAGTGAGTCTGTCTGTATGTCAGTCAGTCATTCAGTCAGTCTGTCTGTTAGCCAGTCAATATGTCAGTCAGTCAATCATTCAGGCAGTGTGTCAGGTGGTTAGTCTGCCTGTCAGACGGTCAGTCAGTCAGTCTGGTTGCCAGTCCGTCAGTCAGTCTGTCTGTATGTCAGTCAGTCTTTCAAGCAGTCTGTCAGGCGGTTAGTCTGTTTTCCTAACACAATTCCTGTTGCAGTAACTGGCACCAAATCCTTTCTTTGCCTTTAGTAGTATTGGAATTTTATTTACCATACAAAATACTGAAGTATGTTTGTACTCAGTGTTTACCCAAAGCCTTGCAGTGTTGTTTACTTTCTCTTGTAGCGATGTTCTAAGTTTAGTGGTAATATTTTCTCTATAGTTTGGTGACACAGCAAACTTGTGGGCCACAGGTTGCTTCCTTTTAGTGGTATGAGGTGAGGTTGGCAGAACTTCCGATTTGTTCCCCCTACAACCCGGTTGGCCTCCAATTTCCGGCCACTGATTGAGCATAACGCCCCCTTTCTCTCTTCGCACACACACACACAGACACACACACACACAGAACGACCAGAACAGATGCCTGGGAGAAAGCAATAAAGACGCCTTTGCGTCCTCATTGTTCTACAATTTCATGTCTTTTTCTTCAAACAGGAAACAGCCACGAGAGGCCACACGAATGGATACAATAAAATGGCTGTTCAAAGCAATGTATTATAAACCGGAAGATGGAAATGTTAGTCAATTATGATAATGCAATGCATTATATAAATTAATTTCTTTAAAAACCTGCTAAACCTGAATATTCTTCATGTATCATCAATTACTACTGCGTAGCGTTAGCACAGTTGGTACAATGTGTTAGTTAATTAAAAGAAATTGCATGTGTGTGAGGTGTTCTTGACACCTGTACAAAACATAATACAAATAGAGTAATTCAGATTACGGTCCTCTGGAATGTGTGTAGTCTGGTAGACACAGTGGCATAGCCAGCTTTGTGTTGTTGCCCTTGGCGAATAATTACAATGGCCGCCTCTAATAGAAGCTACGAACTTTAAAATACATCACAATTATTTATTGAATTTAGGAGTATTCGGCTCAGTAATTTAAAATTTGTTGAGCGCAGAAAATTAATTTTTTTCATTTAAGATATTCATTTTGCCGCCAAATGTTCCTCCTCTTCGACTCTGCTGCCCGGGGCGGCCGCACCATTGCCCCCCCCCCTTTTTATCTACGCCCCAGGTAGATAGGCAAACCTACCAATGTTTTCGAGTGACATGTTGCTTGCATATTCTCACCTCGAGGTAAAGGCTGTGTCTTGTACTGTACTGCCCCAGAAGTTTCCTGCAGGGACAGAAGAAAACCATTTGGAGTCTCAGTCAGGAAACCCGGTTTTCGACCGAAATTTGAAACCGGTACCTCCGATATGCTAATCGCAGTTTGCTGACTATTACTAAATGATGTTAGTTGTTATCTGTAAGACCGAAGTGATGTCTTGTTGCTGGCACCGGCTTGAGATCTTATTTAATATGCAACTTATTTGTCAGTTTTGTAATATTATCCAACAAATGCACTAATTGTCACAGGTTCATGATAATATATTTGAAAACATTCCATTCCTATATGTTTCGGACCCTTTCGGCCCATCATTAGGGAGAACACAAGACGCTATTTTGTAAAACAATTATGGAGTGTTCACAGTACTCATATCAGCCACACGCTGCCTTAATCCACTAGTTCTTTTGTAACATATCACCACACTAACATTACCAGCAGATCTACTTATACAGCAGAACAAGCATTGTCTATTATATAATTGTTTTATACAATAGCGTCTGTTGTTCTCCCTCATGATGCGCCGAAAGAGTCCGAAACATGTAGGAGTGGAATGTTTTTAAATATATTAATAAGAACCTGTGATAATTAGTGCATTTGTTGGATAAGATTAAAAAAAATCGAATTATAATGCAAGGTATGGAAAATAGACGATTATTTGTCAGGATTACATTTGCAATCCCAGCGTTGTACACTACAACGCCAAAAGCCACACAGGAAACTTATTTTCTGTTTTAAATATGTGCGGGTTATTTTTATGTTACAGATTTCCTTCGTAACTTTATCAGCATCGTACGGTGCTAAAAGACACACAGAAATCTTATTTTGTGATTTATTTTATAAAGGAGTAGTTTTTGTAAAACGCTCTTTTCTTTATCCGTGTGCCGATTACATCACAAGGCAAATGATAGATTTATAACGTGGGATTTTGAAATGCATTCTAGCCTTTCTGAGTTCATTTTGATATTCTTACGTAAGGAAAGCGGCCGACTAATGGGATTGATAAAGAGTGATGGTTGTCATGGTGACGGGTTTTGACGTCACTCTCAGTTGAAAGCGAGGACCGACCGACTAACAAAATAGATTTCTTTATTCCGTGATATTAGGTACTTTATTAGATTCTATACAACCAGAATGTAGCATTTTTTTTTCTAGACTGCGGACCTGTTATTTAAGTAGATTTAAGCCTGAAATTTCAGTATTTTCTTTTGCCCGAAATACAATGTGTAGTTTGAAGTGATGGCGCACCGCAACGCGAAGCACTCCTGAAGCCAAACTCCCTGGGGAAATGCGAAAGAAAAGAAGAATATCAGCAGCTGGATTTAAACCCGTATAGTTGGTTTTGTTGGCAACAGAAATGAGATTCTAATGATGCTTGACATCTCCGTTTGAGGGACCTAACTCTATTCTGACGCTGAGTGCAACATGGGACTTACTGTTCCACTTCATGCGATATCTGCTTGTCGTCAGAAAGATGTCAATTTTTGTGACTTGACAGCTCTGTGTACGGTAGAACACACAGATGTGACAAGAACGACAAGTTTGTTTTGTTATTTTATAATTTTGTTCATTTTCTTGGTGTTCTTATTCTTTTCTTGTTCTTCTGATTCCTCTCTTTTTGTTCTTGTTTCCCTCATCCTCATTCTCTTTTTTCACATAATTCTTCCTCTCTTCACCATATACTTCCCTTTGTACATTTTATTTATTTATTGCTTCGTCTACTTTTTCCCCAGCTTCCTTTCTTTACAGTTCACTTCTGTCTCCTCCTTTGCTTCCTCTTCTCATTCCTCCTTTATCTTCCTCTGACTATCTACCTCAGACAAAGTACAACGTTCTCAATCAGCAAGGTAACTGAGTTGTATTGAGAAACACTACCTTTGTGGCCGTGCCACGGCTCAGGCGGTTAGTCGCCGGCCTCTCACCGCGGAGGCCCGGGTTCGATCTCGGCTCAGTCCATGTGGGATTTTTGGTGGACAAAGTGGCGCTGGAACAGATTTATCCCCGAGTGCTTTGGTTTACCCTGTCAATTTGATTCCACTGGTGCTCCATTACACGAAAAAATGGGAAAAACTAATCATCTTCACCACAAAAAAACCTGACTCTTTCTAGGCTCAGGACAACTGTTTACAAAGCACCGTTTACCTCCCTTACATCGGGTTTCTACCCATGTCAACTATGAGTCAAACCCGAGAAGATATTCGGGTTATAGGCCTACTCTTAACCTTCCAGAGGCACTTCGAGCAGAGCTCAACTTCTTGTCTTGGAGCATTCTCGCCCACGGCAAGGGCAGACGCTAAGTCAGTAGTTTGGCTGTACTACCTGAGGAGTCATCCATGGTAGAATCTCCTGGCCAAGTTACCTTCAGGACCTACACAGATTTCAGCATAAAATTTGCGTCAGTTTTTCAGCCATTGATATTAGCAATGGCCGCGGATCGGGGCAAGACATAGTTAGTTGGCATGTAAAGGACCACGTATATTCTATAAATGCCTAGTGAAATGGATTAGATGATATTAAATGGGCCAGTTGGTTTGTAAGTTAGCAGTACATGTTCATGCAATATTGATATTAACGTCAAAAACATGCAAGAAAAACATTCCGAGATTTATACAATAACTCGGCATTTTTCCTGCGATCCAACGCTCTTGAAACTTAACAGTATTTAGATAGTCTCATGAGATCTGCGCTCTTCTGGGATATTACGCAGCATTGAGTCACAGTCCTGTATCGACTTTTCGGGACGTCCTATCGGACCCATCTTCAAGGGTTTTGGACTTCTTGACCCTTTGAAGATGGGACAGATAGTTTGTCCCGAAACGTCGGTACAGGACTGTGACTCAACGCTGCGTAATATCCCAGAAGAGCGCAGATCTCATCTACATCGCGCCGGAAGCCTGAAATCGAGCTTGGTTAGTCTCATTCTAGAATTCTGACGGCAAAAATTCTTTCAAATTTTTACTTACCTCTTTGGAAGCTCTACACGAGTTATGTCATTTAGATACTGACATGTGCTTTTAAATGAAGCCCTGAAATAATCAGTGAAAGTCGTGTTTCTCGCCATCTTTAATTGGCCAAAGATAACAATGTATTGCTTTATAACGACATTATAAAATCTTTTCTATTTTTTTTTTGTACAAACGTCTTCAGAGTTAAACTGATGCAACCAATGAATACTAAAATCGGAATATGCGGGTTTAGAAACTTGCGCCTTCGCTGTGATGTATTTTATCAACATATAAAATAAATGCTTGATACAAAATTTAAATCTACCTTTACCTTTGCTATTACAGATGTGACTTGACACGTTATAAAGTCGAAAAAATTTTTCCGCTACTCCCGTGGTATTATTTTACATTTTGGAGAAAGTTTAGGTTGAAAATATATTGATTTTTGCTATTGTCACAATATGCTTTCCCGATACTAAACAGATTGAGGGTTTGTATCTCTCTTCTCAGAAATTCGCGTCGGTGTTATGTTGAAATATATTAAGGGAAGAAATTGAAAGAAAACAAGTGGTTTATTATTTGGATGAGTAAAAGGCGCGACATGTTGGCTTATAAGTAATTATTTCACATAGTCAGAAGTGTGCGCTTTTAAAACCTCAGGCTGCTTTACAATCGGAGTAAAACTTTAAACCTTTATTTTCAAACTTTATTCTATTTTCACCGTGCATTTTTCGAGTATAGACAATGTTTTTCACCAACTAAAAAAAAAAACTCTGGTGAACATGCGCTCATAAACATCCGCATATTTTCCTCACATTCAACATGACGCCCAGGAATCTACGTAGCAACTGAAGAATTCAAAAAGGACGAACAATGTCAACACAGACATAAGTGAAACAGGTGACCATATATATAAATATCTACGTTTCCACAGCAACCAATGTACACTACAAACAATAGTGAGTGTGTAAGTGACGCAATAATATAGTGCATAATCTATAGGGAGTGTTTTAAAAAACATATCGGCTTACGAAGTGATAAAGTAAGATTGGTGAGATAAGACGTTGACCATATACCTCTACAGAGGATTAACATATGTACGTGTTTTGAGAACAGTCAGTTGTGACCCCCTGAGGATGGCTCATTGGTGAGCCGAAACATGTCGGGGCTTTTTATCAAACAGTTTTAAAATATTTTAGTGTTTTTATAACAAGTGCATTTAGTTGGTGAAAAACATTGTCTATATTTTCAGTATTAAATAAAATATGCAACAGAAAACAGACAAACTCACTGACAACGGCACAGCTGCTGAATTTGAGTGGCCTGTGTGTGTGTGTGTGCGTGTGTGCGCACTCGTGCGTGGGGGGCGCATCCCCAAAACAGGAAGTTATGGTCTATTCGACATTTGAAAAGGAGATGCTCACTTTTCCTGCTTATTAATGTTCTACACCAACTAATGCGCCTCCCTTTACCCCAGGAAGTTGACTTATGTATACCACTGTTTCTGTCGGCTGCCCACTGCCACATATTTCCGGATTAGTGGCATACGTCACTCCCGGTCTCTGTGCATTATGGTAACTACCGGCTTTGTTTTACTCAACTCTGTGCTCAGAATCCTGCTGAAAGGTGAAATATGATATTTTCTGGAAGAGGAATGGAAGCTGTGTCAATTCTCAAAGCAGAACGTAGCGGGTTTGTGTGTTGCTGAATTGCATTGCACAAGTACAGTCCGCGACTCAGCGCTGCGACCGCAGAAACTGGGTAAATATATGGAAGTGTGAGGTAGGTAGGTTACCGAGTCGCAAAGCTGGGTCTCAAAATGCATATACTAGTTTCAAATACCGGCACTGACAGGGTTGCCTAGTTTTTCTCCATTACTACAGTCATATGCTACGTTAAAGTTTTGAGACAAGTCACAGCCTCCTCATTCATACTACGTCCTGGATATTCATGTACATGTATAAATCGAAAGGCTAGCGTAGCGGTAACACTGTCTCTGTCTTCTCTCTCTATGTATGTGTATATATATATACATACATACATATATACATACATACATACACACTTGGTATGTCTTTGGTTAAACTTAGGACGGAGAACTCACTACCGTCACTGAAGGTTTTAGTGATTTTCCTCAGTCGAACCAGAAAATAGCCAGAGTAAATCTTTGATTAGTTCACGATCGCTTCCTTCCAAATCTTTTCGAATTAGTCACATAAAATTTGACGGTAAATAAGGCACCATTCACAGCAATAAGTGTAATTTCTGCAATAAAAAGAGCATTGCTATATATATCCGAAGAATTAATACTTAAACAGATTTTCTTACGTTTATATTCAATGTGTAATTTGTGCAGTTAAAACAGGTCCGTCAAATAACTTCTTGATAAATCAGTAACATTTTCACACATTTTACTAGTTCAGTGTCTTTGTAAATGAAAACCGCTGTTAAATACTCTATGAATGAATCAGGTGATAAATTATGTCAGGACCATTTCTTTCCTTTTACTAACGATCGTTTTTTGTATATGGTACTGATTCATACCTATCAAATTTAGTGACAATTCTGTCTTCTATAACACGATTGGAAAAGCCACGAAACACATGAAACACCTTAAGAGTATAGCTTGTTTCGAAATCCGATCTGCGACATGTCAATAGAACTGAGTTATCATTAGCTTTTCCACTCGGTCGATACGAAGTAACGTTATGTTCTTGATCGTTATAAGAGGGTGGTTGCATGATATACATCATTAAAAGCCACTAACAGGCGCTGAATATGATGAAATACTTTTTGTGGTCACGTGAATGCCTCCTGTCTGGCATTCCTTTTGTACCATGTCCTGACGTCACTGCGGTGACCCCGTAACCTTTATGGTAGCTGTGATGGGTGGTTGCATTGACCATCAGTGATGCGTCCTCTTTCGTTGTCCCATTTGTTCAGCAAGTTATAGCTGTGTTGCTTGTAGCCTGCACACAAGGTTTGGGTCAGTGTCGTTTGTTACCGCTACACGAGACACTTTGGAAAGGGGGAGTCATCTTTCATTTTTGTCTTATATTGATTTATACTCAGTTAATTACTCGGGGTTAGTCGAAGTAAATCATGAGATAATCTTGAACTCTGAACACGAATGTGACTGAAACTTTATGACAGAAAGAAGACTTAAAGTAATGCCTTTTTTTTTTCATAAGCAGGACATGACCTTACATCTGGTCTACCAAACAGGAAAGATGATGTTACATAATCTCTACTGACAAGTTGTAGATCGAGTTGGGAAACAAGCCTATGAGGCGAAACCAAAACATAGTTAGATGTTAAAGATGATGGTCTACAATTTAATGCAAGAAAACTAAATAAATTTTTATGTATTTTCAAAGGAATACAGGGCAAAGTTATATGTCAAGATGGCTAATAGCAATCCCATTACAGGCATGGACAGGCCCTTTGGGCTGCAGGTGGTTGAGGCTTCCAGAATTTCTATACAGTCGGCACATGAAGGTGGTAAGGTTGTCAGCCCTAGGCACCGGCCGCCTTTACCCCCCCAGGAAATATCCCTGGTACTCATTTCTTTCAGATACTGATTCGACCCCAGGGCCATATGCCCGAAGGATTAAGTCAATGAAAAATCAAAATGAACCCATAGGGTATCGAACCCGCGACCTTCCGGCTTGTAGCGCAGTGCCTCAACACGATGGCTAATACGTACTTTGAAATATGATAATGTTCATACACGTGCAAGAGACAATAATATATTGCTTTATTACTGTCATTGCCATGTAGGCCCATGTAATGTAAACATTGATGTATGTAAGACAGTGATTATGATAAATCTATGTGACACAAACAGGGTACGACATGCACAAATACTCTACATCTCTTGAGGCTGTCGTTATTTAATGTAACACGCCATGACACTGGCAACATTCACACACTAACCACGTTGCTTATTGATTAGAGCACATAGTGTTCCCCACAGGGTTAATTAACTCCATGGAGCAAAGCGCTGACCGAGAAGCCAATTGTTGCTTGGCCAGTGAAGACTTATTTCATTCTATAAAATCCGAAGATCAACATCGTGTTCGCAAGAACCGCCTCTTCTGAGCCATGTGAATGCAATCCACGCCTTCCCATGTTAATTCTTTAAAATCCTCTCGGTATTAACGTCCCGCCTACATTAAGGTTTTCCAAGCATTCCCTTTCCTTCGGTTTTTCACACCAAAATTCTTTACTTATCTTCTGTGCGTGCCATAAACCTGACCCATCTCATCCATTTTTCTTGTTCACACCCGTGATATCTGGTCAGGAGCACCAATCGTAAAACCCTCCCTTATGCAATTTTTGTTCCACCGCATTAGTTCACAAAATCATTTAGACTTTATTACCAGTGATTGAATGTGATTTTTCGTCACATTAGCTTGAATGTATTTATTTATTTATTATTTTATAGCACTATAAGTAAGTCAGATTTAGTAGCATCGAATGGCAGACTGATATGTAAAGCGAGCGAAATAACTTGTTTTTAGCCTAATTGCATGCCGGCCTTTGTCTAAAGGGGCTAAAGGAAATTAAGAGACGCCTTAGTCGGGTACAGTAGGTGACTCAGATAAAAATGGAACTGAGAACCTCCCAAAGATAATTTTTTTTTGTGGCTCAACAGCCCTGCTCGGGCCTAGGCTGCCTCATTGTTGAGGTTTCGAGATCACACACACAGACACACTACACTCGGTAGGACTCCTCTGGACGAGGGATCGGTTAGTCGCAAAGGCCTCTACCTGACAACACACGACACTCACAAGAGAAAAACATCCATGCCTCCGGCGGGATTCGAACCCGCTGTCCCAGAAAGCGAGCGGCCGTAGACCTGCGCCTTAGACCGCAGGGCCACCGGAATCAACCCCGAATTTAAGTAATGCCTGATACTTGTGTGCCTTAAGGCCACAGAAGATAATCATCTTCTCATATAATTTGACAGTAAATCGTAGATCCTTTTATATAAAACTCTAAGGCTTGATACTTTGTCCATATGCACGTTAGTTATGCGTTGGTAGCGAGAAATGGCAACTTTGGCGAGAATTAAAAATACGAATAAAAAATCGTTGCGATAAATGCCTGAGTCGTCGGTGCTGCACTAATTTAGTTGTCTTAGTGTACATGAGGACCATAAAGTTTTTATGTTTTATGCTGACGTGCACACAGCACGCAGCTTTTTTGAGATTAGTTATATTTTTAGGGAAAAAAGTCTTGCAATTGCACAGAAGCTTTTTACACAACATAATTTGTGCTCAACAATTTTACATTGATATTTCAAAATCTTCACAGCGGTGTGGTTCAAAACAACGTTACAAGCTAACCGTTTTCCCCGTTACGGGACTCTATCCTGTTTCAGAACCTGCACAGATATAACCATGCATTTACATGTTAATTTGCTGGCCGCAGTGCATAGCGGTTTCAACTGTGAGATTTGAAATTGTGCTGTAACCCCTATTCGAACAGTAACGCTACCCATAATACACTTCTCATTCGTGCGTCATATCAAGTTGTACCTGCCGCAGGGTCTCACAGTTTGTGAGCATCCTCGTGGCTGAGTTCAGGTCATAGAATAGATGTAAATACAGACGAAGACGCATGTGCGACAAACGTAGTTCACAGAACTGATGCCTCCTTTACTAATAATAATACGACACACCTTCAAAAATAAGGCAGCTTTATTCAGGAAGTACGACTGTTAATTGATAGTGGAAAATCCTTTTAAACTTCGGAGGTTTATACGTAAATATTGAACATTACCGACAGCTGTTGTCGAGGAATGCTTGGGGACCTGAATGCACATGGGGGGGGGGGTAATATACCATAAAGAAGTAAGTTGTGGGAATATATACTGGTGTCACTTGACTCAGGAAATTATTTGTTGTGGTCACAGTAATATAACTGATAACTAATTGACTAGATGACTGACTGAATAAATGACTAACTCAGTAACTGACTAACTGACTGGCTGGCTGACTGACTGACTAAATGACTAAGTAACTAACTGACTGACTGAATGATAGACAGCCAGACAGACAGACTGACTGAAAAACAAACAAAGAAACAAACTACTTATCTTCTTAAGCTCATAACACAGTTCACTTTCACCGGGTATACTTCAAGACACAACCCCACACCATACTAGCACCAGAACCACTTCTTCTTCCTACTAATTAATACCACAACATCGAGAGGACTGCATTACGACATATTAAGCAGGATGACAACAACAGAAAGCTATTGCCGGTACACGTCAGAGTCCATCGCAACCAGCACGGTGCATGTGTGATCTACTGTAACTTTTAGAAGTGAAAACAATTTTTTATACAATAGACACAGTGAACAGTGCTTTTAACAAGATTTTTAACAAACCATCATTTTAACTTTGATTTATGACTCGTGTGTTTTTTAACTTATGAACAAGTGTTTTATGCCCAAAATAGTGCATAATCAAAAGTGCCATCCACAGATGCAGCATTTGTAAAGCACCTTTTATAATAGAGAAAATAACCCCTGATGATGGCTCTTGAGGAGCTGAAACGCGTAGGGTAAATTATGATATAGGGAGCAAATTTGCACCTTATAATTTGTGCATTTGTTGGTGTTTTATCTTAAATAATAAAATGCACGGTGAATTAAAACTTAAAATTCTTAAGCAGAGTTTTCTTAAGGAGACAAGTCTTTCATTTCCTTAAGAAATCCCCTCACCCACCATTTTGTGTACCCGGAAGATTGACAACATCTGCAGTTTCCCTAAAATCACTAAATATTTTGAGTAGTTAAAGGATTGTGGGTTTTTCAATAAGACTGCTAGAGAAATATGACAATTCTGTATATCAGAAACAAGGAGGTGCGACTGAAAGCACTGTGGATATTTCTGTCATTACACGAAAGCTATTTATAGAGCAGGTTTACGTTTCCTTTGGCTTGGAATTCTAAATTGTTTATTTGAGACTACTGCTTTCGGGAGAATTCGCTTTGGTCTTTGTCAATTCCGCGAATAAAGCAAAGTATACTGTGAGGTTAAGGGAGTTTATTAGAGTAATGGTACAGTACATGAAAATCTAGTGGGAAGTTTTCAAAATTGTAGCATTTTGAACTGTAAAATAAAATCACAGTATGATAAGTCATTCTAATTTCCACGCCGATTGTCTTTCCACATGTCACGTGAAAAGAACTGCCAAACAACAAATTTCGATAAGTCATCAAAGTACAGAGGAATTCGGAATGAGATCTGTCTTTATTAATTCTCCAACATATTTTGGTTTTTATATATAGAACTACCATCAGGAGATTACAAAGAGCTTGCGCAGGAAGTAGAGACATGTGACTTCCTACGTAATCTCGTTGTAGTGTCTCTGATTATGGTCATATAAAGACGGAAATATGTTGGAGAGTTAATAAAGAATGATGTCAATCCGTATGCCTGTGTAATTTTTCTGTTCATTTATAGTGATTTTTAAATTGTACACGGCGAGCAAGAATTACACAATTGTAAATTTTTGAAAGACACTTTGAATTATTTTAATAATTACAATACTTTGCTATATGTACTGGAAGCAAATTTTTATATTTTATAACTTAAGCCTGTAATAGGTCACGATATTTTCAGTGTTACTATTAATAATACTCATTTTGATCGAAACATGGCTGACTTGTACAGAACTTCGCGCATAACGCTGTAGTGCACATCTTATATTAAATTATGTAAGCTGCGTATTGTGTACGTCGTTAAACAATCTGTTGCTCTTTGCGACGGTGTCCGTATCTGTATACCTGATTGCAACTACTTTATCATCCGAGTATTTTGCACAGTTCAGCCGTCAGCTGCCTTGACATGCGGGCCTACCTGTCAGTACCGCATTCGTCGTCCAGTAGCGACTGTGACATTTTCGCCATGCCAAATGCAGATTTACCTATAACGTAGGGTAGACGGTTGTGTCCAATGAGCCTGGAGGTTTTATGAATTGTATACTGTGCGTGGAGACGGATGGGCGAGTCAAAATACAACTGGGCCTCGCACTGGATGGAGGAGCATGGTCAACATCAAATCCCGGCCACTTGGCGTTGTAGGAAGAGCTATGGGAGGTTAGTTGGGCCCCAGAGCCGGTGTGGACGCTGTAGAAAAGGCAGAACGTCCTGTGCAACGGCCGCGTTTAGCATCTGCTATGCGTTTAAGTTGCTGAGTTGCCTTCACTTTGATGCACGAGTGTCAGTCATGCAGGTGATACGACATATGTGGTTTTAAGTGATATGAATTTAATATCTGGGAAATTATCGCCTATAATTAAAAATTTGTGATTTTAAGAGGCAACCTAGTATTGTCTCCTCTCCCAATGGCTCGACAGCCCCTTGGGGGCCTGGATCGCCTCATTTTTCGAGGCTTCACGATCACACTTTTTAGACACACCACACTCGGTAGGACTCCTCTGGACGAGTGATCAGCCCGTCGCAGAGATCTCTACCTCATAACACACAACACTCACAAGAGACAGACATCCATGTCCTAGGCGGGATTCGAACCCACAATCCCAGTAAGCGAGCGGCCGTAGACCCACGCCTTAGACCGCGAGGCCCTAGTATTGTCACTATAGTGAAATGTAGAAGGGTGCGATTTGCTGAGGAGATATCCAGAGTTCGGGAGAAAAGAAATACGTACAAAGTTTTGGTGGGAATTATGTACATAAAACTGGACACAATATAGGTACATCAGACAAGTGACTGGGATGGGCAAATTGCCGGACCGTGAATCTGATAACTCATCTTCCATCTACTTCTGAGATTAACGCATGGAGTTATACCTGAACGCTCCCATACACCTTCGTGGCCTGATGTTTCATTTAGCACAAGAAGAACTTTGCCTTTTTATGGCTGGTCATTGCTGACAGTCTACAAAATTTGTATTATATTTGAATTATTATTAATGTTATTATTATTATAAGAAATATGTAAATATCTTATATCGACAAAATTTACGGTTACTGAGTGTTAGTGCAGGTGATACATACAGTAACTACTGTGAAATTACCGGTTAACCGAGTTCCGACGAATACGCTATACTGAAACGAGTATACTGCGTAAAAATATGCATTAATAAGATTCATTGTTATCATGAACGTTTAGGTTTAAGGCTGTTAGTCCTGTCCTATGTAACGTCATGCTTGAAGGAGTTAAATAGACTTAAAAATTAGCAACACTTTTTATACAACGGTTAGATCCATAAACGAATATTTTGTGGGTGGGGGAGGGGGGGGGTCATGCGAAAACAGATCAGACGGCGTGTTGTGTAGGGGGGATTGTTGTAAAAGTTTCATAATGTATGCTGTGTGGAGTGCTGCAGTATTTCCCTTCGCGACCACTGTTCCAAGACCGACCTTAGGGATCACACAGCCTCCTATCCAATAAACAGGGATCTGTGTTTGTTTCTCAAAGGATATAGTACGCGGAGTGTGAGGCTTAATATCATTCTCATCCATAACAAGGCCGCAAAAACAAGTCTTCTGTATAATCCCTCTCTACGTTTCGCTCATAATTTACGCTCCTCGCCCCCACTCTTATGGCCATCCTCCTCACAAGACTGTTGGTAGTGAATACGACAAGATAAGCTTCGTTAGCGACAAGCGCTTTGGGCTGACCGACACATGTTGTGTGGACTGAGGGGAAATACAACTTTAAGCAAAGAGGGCGGAGCCTCAACTACCACCATTCCCAACATCCATGGAGCTTTATTTGTTATTGTGGTTCCAGCATTAAAAATTGTGGAAAATTACTGCAGATAATTGTGTTATGATATTTAGTGCGATAACAGCTTTATTTCTACATTTGAACTGTCGGGCAGTTGAAGATTATCGCCTGGGATGCCAGATTTAACCTAATGAAAGAGACAGAAGGTTCCTCCGAAACGTCGGTACAGTTTTATATCAAACTACAAGGGATAACATTCCAGACGACAGCAGGCTTCACTGTCAGTGCCGTGAGAATATTAAATCCATCAGGCGGTTGTCGTGATTTGACCCTAGTGCTGCCAAGGTACCGCATGGAACAACATTCCATAATTTACCCAGTCACCAGAAGAAAAACAAACCCAGTTTCCCAGACGATGTGGTTTAAAAGCATAGGGTTGAACAATGTTCAAAACATGGATCACACAATTCGGATTATTCGATTTCTGCCCTTGTCCATGGTCTACTGAAAGCCGAACACAACATTTCGGCAACAGGATGCTTCCGTTCTCATGTGAAAGGATTGAGGGGGCGAAAGCTGTGTTGTGTCTGATGGAAAGTGCCGTTATTAATCAGTAGACAAACTAGGTTAGTTAGCTAGTTTAAATGTGTACATACAATATATACACACAACATCAGATTCAGTCAGCAGGTGATAATAGGAAATATACAATGAAAATCGTAGAAATGAAATTGCAGAAATAAAACTAAGAAGAAATATAAATTTTAGATTCACCCAGTCTTTATACTTACTCTTTTCTAATCTTTATATGAGACATCCCCGTTTGTGTATCAGATCGAAAGTATATATTTATTCAATGTCAGTCACATAAAACAACATTAAAATTTTTGTTTTACCGGCGACTAGTTTCGGCTCTGGTTTCGAGCCATCATCAGGTCTTATCGGAGAACAAAGATGCAGAAAAACTTTCCAACCTAAGTTGCAGTTTTAAAGTGTTTCTCTATCTTTGTTCTTGGATAAGGCCTAACGATAGCTAGAAACCAGAGCCGAAACTAGTCGCCTGTAAAACAAAAATTTTAATTTTGTTTTGTGTGACTGACATTGTTTAAATTTGTACTTGTTACTTTTTCTACTCGCGACTTATTCATTTACCGTGATGTTTAAAACGGCAAGGTCTTACAAGACTAGGCGGCGTCACATTCCCAAAGACAGCAATCTGCATGAACAAATCCAGTTCCTAAGCCGCTGTGTTCCTTTTTGAACACCAAACGTTGGACGGAGTCCAGAAATCAAGTATTGCTAGTTGCAATATAGGCCTACCATCGTCAGAAGCCAGTACAACTGACCAGCCAAAAAAGATTGTTATACACCAACATGATAATCGTTGGCAACATTTCTTACCGAACCGATAGTTTCAGAGGGCCTATTATTAGTGAAATTTCATGGTATTACTCAGCCATTCAATGCAGATTTCGACGTATTTTGAGAAAGGACACGACCACATCCTTCCACATCCTCTTAAAACTCCTTTATTAATCATTCGACCATCTGACGCTATACACTCTGAGCTAATAACATCGTCCTACAGTAAACAACTGAAGAGAAAGCTTTCTTAACGGCATGACGCAGTTCGCGACCTACCGATTGCACAGTCTGTTACAATATTTTATGATGTGATGAATGCTTTGATACATGACACGTTTCATCCTTTATATCTCGTTTGTAATCCATCGAATTATAAATAGTTTGCATCACTTCTGTAAATCATTGAACCGAGAAAGCAGGGTGTGTCTCGAATCACTGAGTAGAAACCAGGAGGCTAATCCGGAGGCATTAAAAGCTTTATGTATTCTGTTAGGTGTCACTTTGGTGACAGCCACTGTAGAAGCGTTGGCGAAGGGATTAGTCTGTGAGAGTAGAAGGGTCTTGCTCAACATCTGTGACAATTTACATGTTTTTTATGTTTGTACCTGTTGTGTATGTGGTATGTAATGTAACCTCCTGCCTGAGGAAATAACAGAAAAAGGTGAACTCATGGTTGTGCAAGTTTTGAGGTTTTCAGGGCGATAGAAATCAAGGTTACCTTGTTCTAGGTTGTGGTATCTGCTAGTATGATAGAAATAGAGTCGAACTCGGTTATAACGCATGAAAGGGGCTGCATATTTTGTGTCGTTATAAACGAGTGTTGTTATAACCGAGCAGAATAATGTTATGGTTAACGGTGAGGAATTAATTGGCACCACAGAATATCTGACGCTATAGACGAGGTGTCGCATAAACTGATGTCGTTATAACCGGGTTTGACTGTATATGGACGTTTCGGAGGAACGTACTGACCTCGTACTCAGTCTTCTACCCTGAAGATACACGCAGTCGTTCTTCCGAAGGATATCGGCACATTTCGGGAAGATTATGCTGCGTTGTCACATCTCAGAAGACGATAGTCTTCATTGCTGTCACAATTAGTGAGCTTGTCAGTAAGACCCTTGCTCCCATCGAACCTGAAATTTCGTCATCTTGAATAGAAAAGTCTGTCATCGTACCGAGCTCTGAACCAGTTGCCTGCTGCCCATCTTGAAATATGGTTTTACATACGGATTTCAGAAAGGCGCATAAACAATGGAAGCCGATGCATCGTTAAATGCACGTAAGTTATATCTTCCACGCATAGGAGCCGCAGAAGGTCAAGGAGCTTGTATAACGCGCGCAGTTACGGAGATGGGTGTCATTTTCCTATAGGTGCAACACGTTTCTCTTTGCCACCAGAGGTTCAAATTCCACTGCTGTCAACCAAGTCTTCTTTGCAATGGATACTGGGGGATTCTTTACCCTCGGGTAAAGCGGTCGGAGCGAGAAGTTGACCATATTTCTTCATCTAATATTGAGATTAGCCAAATGTGAAACCTTAACTACCCATTCGCTACGATCTAAGGTATAGGTCTACGGCCCCTTGATTGCTGGGATCGCGGGCTCGAATCCTGCTGATGGCATGGATGTTTATCTCTTGTGTTTGTTATTGTGTTGTGTAGGAAGCGGTATCTGCGACGAGCTGATCACTCGTTCAGAGGATTCCTACCGCGTGTGTTAGTCTAATTGTGTGTTATATAGAAACCTGAACAATGAGGCGACCTATATCCGAATTGGGCTGTTGCGCCACAGAAAAGATACGCGCAATCCTATACGTATTTTTCGCATGTATCTTAATCACATAAAAAAATTTGCTTTTTTCCGCTACCTCAAATCTATGTCCAGGTTTTGCGAGTTGAATTTTCGTTAAGATCTTTCAACTAAACTTTAGCACGAATGTATCATTTTGGAATACATGTTCATATGTCTTGCGTATTTTGTCCTTCAAATTTAATCTCCATAAAAATTGAATTCAGGGGATAAAATCTTTCAGGAAACATGGATGTCGATAAGGGTATACTAATCAAAGGTACTTTACAAGATGTAGCTTTCCAAAATTAAAACCTGATGAAATGCTCTGAAATTGCTATAAAACTTCCGGGAAAAAGATAAGTTTATTTGCGAGATATTAGGCTTCGTTGTGGCGTACTTGAAGTCTTCGCTGTTCAGGAATGTTGTTGTTGAAAGGCGTGATCTTTGAAAATGAAACCGATGCGTTGTCCCTAAACGTCGGCAACAAGCGACCAATCATTCCTCTCCTGACATTCCAGAATAGCGAAGACCTCATCGTCTAATTCGTGACCGTCCTTGTGACTATCGGCTGCTAAAGGAAGCTAAATGTGTACCATTAGAGACGGTTTTGTTTTCCGTTAATATTTACGTCCTTCATTTAATGCTTCTTCAAGGTAGATAAGTTGTATTCAAACTATTTATTTGTGTAGAACCCTTGTGATCAAATCTGAATTTTTGCGGAACCACGGAATGGCGAAAAAGTGCCTTTTGGGTGCTAAAATCAAACGAAACTTCATAAAAAAATCTTTGTTTGTAAATATAAAGTATTTACGCACATTTGCGAAAAAAAGAATTATTGTTGTTGATTGACACTGAAGGTGAAGTTAGCGCCGATTATGCGCAAATATGAGGTTGGATGTTAAAAATTCGCTTAAAGATTACCAAAATTATATTTACCGCTTTCGTTTTAAGGAAGCCCTGGAAGACGACTGCGGAACCCTGGGATTGAATACCACAGAAATAGTCAATGGTCTGGGCGACCGGGAATTCGGGTTTGATTCAAGGTAAGTGGAGGGCTTTTTCTCTGCACAATTTCCAAACCAGTTCTGGTGCAAGGAAATCTTTTTTATGAAATTGATGTAGGAGGCAAAACTGCCGGAACATGAAGCTGATGACTCTCCACCATATAGAGCCGAATTTAAGAATGCGCGGGATGATGCGTCCATTTCTCCATTACGAAATGGTTTTTGAGAACAGGGACAATGAGAGTTTTGTGGTTAAAATCCGAAAACCAGCTACCATGATTTGTCTTTTTCCAGTTCCTCAATCAAATTCCGGAATAGAAGCCCCAAATTAGACCAGTATTTGTTCCTTCCAAATTCTTTCTAGGCCATTATTCACCCATCATCCTCTCATTTGACAGTGTATTCTGAGCTACTGAGAGCGTCTTTCAATAATACACAAATACGTGAAAAGATACATTTACCATTTTTGTATCAAAGTCGCGTAGTCCTCCTACTAAACACTTCTGTTGGAAGAGTTGCCGCGGCTTCACGGCGCTACATTGTTACTTGTCTTGGCCGTAAATTAGTTCAGTTATGGCTAGTAGACAGCGTGGGATCGTTCACATGTTGCAGGCGCTCAGTGTGCTGGGTAAACAAAAGACTGCAGCACGCTCTAAGCCACGAAGCAGACGCGGAGCTGATTCAGTCTCGACAGCTGATCATTTGTTACGATCTTAAAGACATTTGGTGGCTTCTACGTGCGTTTAGTAAAGCGGTTGAGGGATTTCAGTATCTCCTTCCATCTGCTTGCCCACCTAAAGCGCAGAATTTCTGTGTGAGCTGATTTTGTTCTACTAGTAGTCATGAGTATCATTAGACATGTCCCAACTTTGCACGCAGTGCAGAGATTTCAGTAACCCTGGATGTCTTCGTGTTTCACAGTATTTTAATTGTATCATTACGTAGAACTTTTACATATCAATATTTATATAAAACCATGCTATTCAGGGACAAAATTATTACAATTATATAAGCAGATAAAGTAACTTGAATTTAAAAGAAACCAAATATATCTTTTTATTCATAATTTAATCTCTGCCGGTAGTCCCGAAGAGCAAAATATGATGTATTCTATTAATTCAAAATTAGCACAAACGCATTTGGAGAAATCATAAGCATAGTTATCAGCAAGTGCTTTAAGTCCAACACAATTTTCGTGGGCCCCCATTGAATCCAGTCCTCAAAGGGTGACTCTTCAAAATAATACGCACTCTCTTCTCTTCTGCCTCCATCGCGGTTTTCCCTTCCAAACGCAGTTTCTTCGTAGGCAATCTTATTTTATTGGCTGGCTGTTTCTTTCGTTTGACTCTTTTGCTGTTTTGCGACTTGGCTTGCTTCTTTTACAACTCATTCCTGAAAGTTCTTCAGGCCCATATTTCACTTTTAGCACCGAATGTTTTACTTAGATTAGTCTGTTGCCTGCCATCAGAAAATTGTGATATTTCCTTAGGAATTCTGCCGTGTAATGAGCACTGCTTTTTCAGGAAGTACGAATATCAGTGACTTCATGTTGAGCATTTTTGACCCATGCAGGCTGAGGAATGTACGTAAATTTAGATGGGAGCTGCTATCTTTAGACTTGTGGATTTTGCATTTCGTAGAGCGTAACTGAGGATGTCTAACTATAGACTAACAGTAACTGATCAAATTTTTTCCAGCAGACTTGTATTTATTAAATGTACAGAGCATATCCATATCTTCGGTCAAGTATTTTGCCAATTTTAAGAAATCCCCCATTTTTGAAGGCAATAAATAAATATCTGGTTTTGCTGACCAGCTGTGATAGCGCCTCTTACGAAAAAGTATTTCCAAATATGCACAACGTCAGGATCAATTTCGTTTCACTTCTGTTTATTCTGCTTGTCACCTTATTCTGCAGTAAAAGTTTTGGCACGTCAAAAAATTGAGCGGCTTTTCGCACGGGCAATTTCTTTTACATTTATTCTTGTAAAGCTTGTTTCACGTCCTCATCCCTCCACATGACCCTTCCGGTAATTTACCCTTCAATTTTGGCTCTCTGAAAATGTACAATTAATATGAAGTTAGTTATGTTAATAAGTCATATAAAGTGCCTGGGACTATGGACTTCTTTGGCCGTCCGGGTATGCCGGACTTGTAAACCTTATGAACCTGCTACGTTTTGGCAAAAGAATATTTTAAAATACGTTGAGAAAGATTACGCATTTTCTTCAATGTAGCTCCAGCTCGGAAAATAAGAGAAGTTTCAAGTTGCTTTACATATTTAAAACTCGGGATGTTTTCAAGCTTTAAGCTGATATTATCCCAAGCTAACTGAGAAGCTTATCAAAGAGCAGGCCTCACTTCTGTACGTTGATCAACGTGTCGCTGCCCCTCATTTTTCAACACACCAAACTGTTGTTGATAGGATAACAGAAGTTTCTTAGTCAGCTGCGAAACGTGAATTTCAGAACTGTCCTTTCGAGGCTATCGGAGTTTTTCCTACTCTTAATAACTTTGTTTTGCTACTTGCTATTTCTTTTATCCTCCTCTTTTAACTCTATTCTTTCTTTCGGTACTTTACATTCTTCTACACGTCGTGGAATCTTAGAATTTTTCTTCTTCTTCTTTCCTTTTCTTGTCCCTTAACATTTCTCTCAATCTTCCTCTTTTCATTCTGCTGTTTCTTCCAATTCCGTCAATCCTTCTTCATTTCGTGGTTCTGTTTTTCCTCCTATTTGATCTTGTTCTCCCTTCTCTGCATTTATACGACATTTTTTCTAGTTTTTTAATGCTTTTATTCATGTTCTGGTGCTTTAGTTTCCTTCTCCTTCCCATTCCACACCATTTCATCATGTATCATCTTTATCATAATTATTGCCGTTAGTGCAATTTTTATCTATCACGTACGTAGTATATAAAATATTATTTTTTTAGAAGGGATGTGCAACTGTCACTACTCGTCACATCGATATTAACGTCGGTAAAACGACGTTCATCTCATGCAGACTATCTATTCTTGATTCAATCTACCCGTGTCCATTTTTCAAGTCCCTTGGGGCCAGTTCTGCTTGCCTCATCGCGGATTTCAAAAGGCCTGCAAGATTTTCATTTTTTACCCACTCTGCCTACGGTTCACTTCATGTTTACCAAACTTGGTCCCTATGGCCCTTTGCTTTCCGTCAGTTTATATTTTCATATTAAAAAGGAGCAAAGAGAATGGAAGGGAAGAAAGAAGGGTCTCTGCTGGTCCATGATAATGACTGCAGCTGTGTGCAGTCAAATATGTGATTGCAGCTGTGTGCAGTCAAATATGTGACTGCAGCTGTGTGAAGTCAAATATGTGACTGCAGCTGTATGCAGTCAAATATGTGACTGCAGCTGTATGCAGTCAAATATGTGACTGCAGCTGTATGCAGTCAAATGTGTGACTGCAGCTGTGTGCAGTCAAATATATGACTGCACACAGCTGCATTATACCCTCAAAGAGTTTCATTATGTCATGATATATGTGCGTGAAGCCTGTATGATAAGAAGTACAGTTTTACTGTTTTAGGTATTAATGAAATGAAAGTTTAATGGTATTCTTTGTGTGTGAAAATATAGCAAGAGTTTTATATACATCAGCATTGATTTGTAAGTGTACGTTTGTAACATTAAAGTAACCCACTAACACATTTGAGGACTTTGAGACGTCTGTTGTTCTACATTAGCTGCTCTGAAGGCTGTGGAGCGTGACAGGATGGAAATCAAAGTATTGCACTTACTGGGGAACAGATGTAGTAGCCCTTTACGGTATTTGCGTGAGAACTTGGGATCATTAATTTGGAGTATCTGAATCCTATGAAAAGTATGTTCGGAAATTTAATAGTATTCATTTCGTGCATTGTGGTTTTAATCATTATGTATACCAACATATGCACAAAAATTTTGTAGAATTACAAATTGTCCACATACATGAAGTCTTCTACATGTTTCAGCGTTAAATCGCCATCCTCAGGGAGACGTCGATACAAAGGAATATATAATATTAATATTTATATAAAATTTACATATGCAATGTTAAAAATATGTAATAGCAGCTATAAGTATAATAATGTGGATACTATGCTTAATATGATGTTAACATATTCCTAGTTAAAATTTATTGATGTCGTTTGTTTACAATGTAAGTATCTGTACGCATACGAACATCTAGTAACGAATGTTTTCGATCAAGAAGTATTGAGTCCTGTAAATATGGTTAAGATTTAAAATTGGGATTGAATAAAAATACGTATATATATATATATATATATATATTTATGCCGTGTATTGTTGTGTCTCGTGTACGAGTGTGTTTTGTGTTGAACTAGGGTAGTGGAGCAAATGTCATAGCTATTTGCATCACGCATGCATATTGGGATTGTATGTTGTAGGGCTTACGACGTAGGCAATAGGAAAAAGAGGATTTATTTCGTAAGTATTTTGTTCATTGATTAATAATCCTTGATGTTGGTAGAATTGAATATATAAATTTTCAAAACAATTCACACGCCATCTTTTATGACATATTTGTATTAACTTCAACTTGTGTTGTATGGGACCATATTCACGCTTGTTATTTGATATGTGTAGGGCATTGCAGATTTCGCGTTATTTGTTTTTATGTACCTTTGGTGTTCTAGGAACCATATTTTGAGCTTGTAACATTTTGGTCTACATATAATTTATCGCATGTTTTACACTTTCAGTTATGGATAACAACATTAGCTATTATTTGTTTTCAGTTTCTTGTTGGGATCTGAGTAGGCTGAATGGTGTGTTCGGTGATCAAAAAGCAATGGGAAAATTTTTTTTTTTGTATGGCTCGACAGCCTTATATGGGCCTGGGCCACCTCGTTTCGTCGAGGTTTCATGGTCACACACATTTGAGACACACCACAGTCGGTAGGACTCCTCTGGATGAGGGACCAGCTCGTCGCAGAGACCTCTACCTGACAACACACAACACTCACAAGAGACGGACATCCATGCCACCGGTGGGATTTCTTTTTTGTCTGTCCGGGGATTTTCCCCTTTGATCAATTTTTGTACTGTATTAAATCCTTTTCGTCCTTCATGTCACTTATGTTCCATACTACCGTATAACACAACACAAACATCCATGCCCCCGGTGGGATTCGAACCCACGATCCCAGTAAGCGAGCGGCCGCAGACCCACGCCTGAGACCGCACGGCCACGGGGATCGGCAATGCGAAGATCAGTGGGTTTAAATATGTTGGTGACTTTTCTGATCAGAGGACTGTTGTAATTAAATGTCATCCGTGTTTGGTGCTGTTGTACATCAGGTTAATTAACAGACTCATCATGAAGTTTTCCTTTAATTCTTTTAATTAATTGTGTTATTATGGAACGGGGACAGTCATTGGTGTGTGTAATGTGTATTACTGTAATCATTTCTTTTTGTTCGCTTTGTTCTGAAAGAGGTAATTGGTGCATCCCGTTTATAAAAAATTATATGCTGTTAATTTATGTTATATAGGGCGATTAGAATTATAGTGGATGTTGATGTCGGTGGATTTAGGTTTTCTAAGTATGTATTTTTGGAAGTTTAAACACTAATCTAATAAAAATTGTTGTCTTCTGGCATGTGGCCTTCAACGTTTTCCCCTATTTACCGAAATTCTTGGCTTCACACCCTATGAGATAGGCAGCTTCACATGCACACCGGTGGGAAAAATTAATTTGAAATATTTAGGGCTGTGACATATATAGGAAGAGACGGGCGCCACATGTGGCACAAATGAGAGGGAAGAGTCGTACTTATTGGGATCTGGTGGCAAAACCTGAGAAAAAAATGCCGCTTGGAAGACAAAGTGTAGACGGAATTTCAGATTAAAAGTAAATGCCTGTTGAGCGAAAAGTCCCTCTGCACTTGTCAGAAGTAGGATATAGGTTAGGGTGGAAGTCTCAGTACTCACCGTGTCGGTAGTGAACCCACGGACGTATGACAGCTAAAGTGTTTTATGTACGGGACTTCCCCGCTTCCAGCTTACTGCAACGCCCTTACTGTACAGATGCACAGGGACGTCTTGCTAATTCTGTAGATCTCAAAGAAATGGAACAGGAAGTAGTGGACTGGATTCACCTGGCTGAGATGAGGGACTAGTGGCGGATTTTTTTTACACGGTAATGAACCTTAGAGTTGCGTAAAATGCAGGGTTATTCGCGATTAGCTGAAGAACTAATAGTCTGTCAAAAGTATTCTGCTGGATTTAGAATTATCACGTTTAATATTTTAAACTTTCACAGCGGTGAAGATGGCTGTTATGTATGTCTGTTATAATGCCACGTAGCCTGAGTCCTTCAGAAGATGGAGGCAGCATGTTTCTCCAGAATGCTGGTAATCTGTACCAGACTACGCGGTGACGTAAAATAGAGTACCACAGTAGGGATAGACTTTCACAGTAATAAGAAGAATATTTGAATGTAAAGTGAGAAGACGTAGCTGGCTGATATTCTACCTTGCTTATGAGCCTTACAGGGAATGTGTCATTAAGACGGATCATATAGATTTTTTTTTTGTTTTTTGTTTTTTTATATGGCTCGACAGCTCTATATGGGCCTGGGCCTCCTCGTTTCGCCGAGGTTTCATGGTCACACACATCTGAGACACACCACAGTCGGTAGGACTCCTCTGGACGAGGAACCAGCTCGTCGCAGAGACCTCTACCTGACAACACACAACACTCACAAAAGACAAGACATCCATGCCCCCGGTGGGATTAGAACCCACGATCCTAGTAAGCGACCGGCCGAAGACCCACGCCTTAGACCGCACGGCCACTGGGATCGGCCATATAGAAATTACGAGTCAATATTTAGACTGGATTACATTTTCTAGTGATTAGGTCCAACATCGTATCTTTGTAAATACTTGAACACTTTAAAGACAGGAATTAACCTGTATTTTATTTAAAAATTCAGTTCGTACCTGGCATTAAACACGGTCTTTCCCGTTATAAAAATTAGTCATTTTATGATATTCATTTCATTTTGTAGTCTGTCTTACGACAGGTCCGTAGCCTCTTCCAAAGCGAGTTCTCCACACAGTGCGATCTAGTGCTTCCTGTTTCAATTTCCATTATGTTCTCTTTTTCTTAAGGTCATCCGTAGCTGCTTACGTCTTCTCCCTCGCCTTCCCGTCATTTCTATCCTTCCTTCTAACTTTCCTTCAATCACGTGTTTCAGAAGGAAGTTTCTGCTCAAGATGTGACCAATCCAGTTAGCCTTTCTTCTTTTTATTGTATGTAGGATATTCCTGTCCTCCTTGACTCTGTGTAATACTTCATTTCTCACACGATCGGTCCAACTGATCTTTTCCATTCTTCTCCAGCACCACATTTCAAAACTTTTCAGATACTTCTGAGCTGCTTTCCGAAATGTCCACGTTTCAGCACCATACAAAGTTACGCTCCAAATGTAGCACTTTACTAGTTTCTTCCTTAAATTTATGTCCATTTGCTGGTGAAAAGATTCTTATTCTTGTTGAATGGTGCTTTAGTCACAGAAATTCTGGATTTAATTTCACGTGTACACCTTGCATCATTTGTTATCATGCTACCCAAATAATTTAAATATTCCACATTATCCAAGTGCTTTTGATCTATCATAATTTTTATTGGGGATGGTTGCTTTGAAATTCTCATTACCTTAGTTTTTTCCACATTCATTTCCTGTGAGAAGTAGAGAAGTAATTGCTACTTGTGCTGAGGTACATAAAGTCACAGAAATAATGCCAGTCAGTAGAATGTAGAAATTCTGAATGCTAAATCTGTAAGTACATAAAACAACTACTGGGCCTCAAACCTTTATGTTTTAATAAAGGAGAAATATTGCTTGGCGAGCTGAATAAGTGTCACTTTTGAATGAAATAATATGGAATTTATTTTATGTGTTATTTATTTTAAAATCCCTTTCTGACTTTGGATTTTCGATTCGTTGCAGTGTTAATGCCAGGACTGTACAGAAGTTAAGTTTGAGCTGTGTATACAAATACAGGCCTACGAATTTACAGTATGGCGCAGAAGACTCTTGGCACTAGTAGCATTTTGATTGAATTTTAAATTTTAATGACAAAATAACTTGGATTTGTTGTCTGTTTTAAATGTTCAACTTGTCATCTTTCTACATTGACAGGTTTTGTAAGTTTTTTTTCGGAACACTTGAACATACTGTCCCACTTTGTTTCCGTGGCGCAACAGCCCCTAGTGGGCCAGGACCTCCTCATTATCGAGGCTTCACGATCACACTCAGACACACCACACTCGGTAGGACTCCTCTGGAAGAGTGATCAGCCCGGCGCAGAGACCTCTACCTGACAACACACAACACTCACTAGAGACATACAGCCATGCCTAGTGGGATTCGAAACCCCAATCCCAGCAAGGAGCGGCCGCAGACTCACGCCTTAGACCGCGCGGCGTCGGCACTGTCCTAACTAGACTAAGAAAGTATCGTACGAATGGCCTTTCTGTCGCTAAGCATCAAATGAAAGTGAATTGGAGCCTTTCTGTATAAATACGTTATCATGAAACTTGGTATGAACTTTACACCTTTGTAGGAATTCCAAATTTCTAATTTCTAATTTACTACTCTCAGTAATAATGTGAAACACACGCAAAAATCTGAGACGGACGCGATGCTTATTTTAAGTTTCTGAAATTATGTATGGTAATAAATCTTGACAAAATATGCAGCTTCTTTTATGGCTAAATTTTTGTAGAACGTAAAATAACAACATGGCGACCGAGCGAATTTATTATTAAGCTTAGTAATTTTACGGCTGTAACAGATGAACCTTTCAGCTAGGCAAGTAAAATTTGTTAAGGAAGTGGGTCAAAAGACACGTGTATTATGTACGAAGTATTGACGGTATGTTGATAATTATGAGCATGAGGACGATGCGAGTGTTTGTGGTTGGACCCAACAAATTTAAAATACGGTAGGTATTACAAAATCAGCCTCTAAGTAATGAAATTCACAAAAATAAAATAAAAGAATAATATGAATACCTGTAGATATGTAGCATTCAAAACTGTGCAAGAGACTTGTTACCTTCTTCCTTTAATGCCGTTCCAGTAGTTAGGACCAAGACTGTTGGTAACATTTCAGTCTCACATTTTGGAGTCTTAACCCATGAATCTGTTTATGTTAGAATCACTTACCTCCCTGGATGCACCTATTAAATACTTTTCTCTCTGTCCGTCTGTCCTATGCAACAACTCGGAAACCACCGAATGAATTTTAATTAAATCTGGTTTTGGTGAATATTACAAGCAGTTGGCAAGGTATATTATTTTAATTGTATTTTGGGTTTGGTTTGGACATTTGTAACAACCACGTCACATGAAGACCTACACGCGTTTCTGCGCGCTTTTCGAAGGTAAACGGCTAAATACTAAGTAAAAAAAGAGAGACTATCGATCAAAACTGTAGTTATTTGACAAAGGTTATTATTGCCAGTGTACGTGCTTTATGTTTAGGCTTGTAAAAGCCACCATCAGGCAGCCATTTATAAAAATATTTAAAAGAAAAATGCTTACATTAGCAAGTCATTAGGTAAACGTTATTGGCATCTCATGTAAAATGTATTGGATGTTAAATTTTTATCTTGGTTTGTGCTTGTTTAAAGATGTTTTATTTCAAAACCTGGTCTCCTTCTTGTAACATGATGGATAAATATTTATCGAAATCAAAGGCATTTTGAGTGGCCTTTGCAGAAGATTGTGAAACACACACTTTGTATTCAGTACAGTTTTTACAACAAGTCTTAGGATTTCTAAGATAATTGCACAAAAGTGGGGCTGTGCTTACTTTGCCGAAATTGTATGCTAAACAATCAGCAATGGTCTTTCGCATATTAATTCATTCCAACGTCAAGAGCATCACAAAGTCGTGACTGGTTTTAAAACACAATATGGCTTTGAAGCATGTATTCAACAGCTTATATACGTAAATAGATAAATAAATAAATATTTTGCAAAGTGCTTAATGACAAACATGGAATTCTTATGGCTTATTCATTCAGCATATAGTTGTGGTTTTCACCAATTTTAATAGGCATAAATATCAAGCAGCATTGAACAATTGAATGCGGGTTTATTGTTTGTTTAATTTGAATGAACAGTTCATCGTGGTGTCAGTCAGTTCAGTAAAGAGCTTTGTTTTCGCATATCATTCTGTAGGTCTGTGTTTTTGATCTTGTTTGATTCTTTTATGGCCCCGAACAAAACAATGTTTGTTACCCCTTGTTACGCACATCGTCACGTAATTATTGCCTCACTGTAAATATAAGCCTCACAAAGGTGTATTCAGAAATGTTTCCACTGAGCGGATTTGCTTTCGCTGTATCAACTGTGCTACACTTTTATACGTAACTAACTCTGGCTGTAAAGTCAGAGAGCGCACACACAGACCGTGCGAGCTTTGTGAAAGGCTTCAGGGCTTTTTTGTTTTACAAAGTGTAAACAATTGAAAGTAATTATAGAAAATGATAGAAAGTATTTAGAGTTTTTGTTTACATTTTACAGTATATAAAGAGATATTTCAAAATTTAAAACAGGTTCCCTGGAGATGGAGAAAGCGTTGCCTTCGAAATGTTGGTCTGTTCCTACAAAACAAGACAACCCGACACCCAAGAAAACAGGAAACTGAAATCATTATGAGATTTGTTGGAAATGTAGCCTGATCCACTTGGGGAAATGAAAAATAAAAACTAAAAATTTGTAGGGAATCTGAACAGAGGGAAAAACCTGGTGCGCTAGGCGTGGAATGGAGAATTATTTATTTGTATATATATATATATATATATATATATATGTGTGTGTGTGTGTGTGTGTGTGTTATCTTCGAAATTCAAATCGTTTAGTTACAGAATTTGATCTCCTATCATCATGTAATCTTTAATTCAGTAATCCGCATAGTACCTAACCATGAGGAGGCAAAGTTAAAACTACTTATTTAAATTTCACGAGAGAAATAAATAAACATAACTATGATATAAATAAGTGAATATTTACTAACAAAACAATTCCTTTTTATTCTCATTTTTGGGAAAGGAGGTATTTTTATTATTTTACACGTCAACTGGAAACATCGACTTCAAGAATTACCTAGAGAGTCTATAAAATAATTGTGATATAAATTCTCCAGTATTCTCAGGAATTTGGCTCAAAAGGAAATTAAATGATTTTGATTCATGTTTGGGATGCACGCATTCCGAATTTCGACCTGGAAACCAAATACGTTGAGTTATTTTACGCGTCTTTACACAGTTAACTCATAACAATATCTGGATAAGCCTCAAACTAGTCCACGACTCCTTGATTACAAGTAGTGTCCCATAAATTACTAATTATTTTTCTGCCTTGTCCATATTTATTTTTGTGATTACAATTCAAATATTCAAATCAAACGTGACATTTGTTATAATTAAGAATCCAGTAGATAATTTTTGTTTAAATACATGCTTCACAAAATTCACAATTAAAAAGCAGACAATTGCATATCAGAAAACCGTTAGTAAATAACATACATATTAAATTTCATGAAGGTTCCATGTTCCGCCAAATTTTGCGATATCGCTCAATGAGATTAGTCAGTGATTTCCGACGATTTACTTTATTGTTTATTTGCTGCACGCGGTGGCGTAGTTGGATGAGGCACTGTACTACAAGCCGGAAGGTCGCGGGTTCGTTTCCCGATGGTGTCATTGGAATGTTTCCTTTCGGCCGCACTGTCGTCGACTGGGGTCGACTCAGCCTCCAACAGAAATGAATACCAGGAATATTTCCTGGGGGGTAAAGGCGGCCGGAGCCTAGGGCTGACAACTTTACCACTTTATCTGCCGATTGTCTTGAAATCTGGGAGCCTCAAGCTCCTGGAATCCTAAAGAGCCTCTCCAGAGCAGTGCAGGGTTTGCTTTACCTTCGCTTTATCTCTAGGTATATGTTTAGAGCGTCACTGCTAAAGCAGCCATTTCGACGCCTCCAGAGAATGTATGCAGATTTTAACTCGGTGACGTAAAATACAAGTACCCGCACGTGTCGTTTGTTTCGCGTTTCCTCTTGACTGGAGTTTAGTTCAAGTGGCGATCGACATTTCGACGTCACCGACCTTAAAAACTTTTGTTCTGACGTCACTCTAGACAGCACTTGAAATCACACTAGCAATTTTATCATATAATATGTATTTTGCTGTTAAAATTAGAAATTTGGTGAGAGTGTTCCAGGTGTGAAGATGACGAGGTTTGCCGTGTGTGGTGATGACACAGGGTTTGCAGAATAAACATAACGGATATTGAATGTTGATATCACGCCTGTGACAATGAAGGTTACCGTTATCTTGCACTGGAAGAATATTTACCGACCTTTCGGGGAAATGTGCCGCCTTTGAATTCAGGAATGGAAAATCTGTAGGCAATAAGAGAGTGAACGCTCTAGGAGTTATATGATATTTGTACATTTCCTAAATTGTTCCTTTCAATATAATCTGTAGATAAACAACCAAAAATTTGAAAGTTTTTCGTAGAATTTCACTCTTATATTACGGATATGAGCGCCAATTACTAATGATTGCGGAAAACAACCTTTCTATTACGGAAGAGGCCACTAGGCGGCTGCCTATACCGAAAATAAATATCCGTAGTGGTAGGATGCACATTGAATGAAATCGTGACATATTTTGTAATAGCTGATTACTTGATATTTTAACTGTAACTAGAGATAGAAACTGTTTCTTTCGAAGGCCTGGTGTACTCTCGTGGAATGAAGGTCGGTGCAGTGTACCGGGAGAATAATCTGTACATTACTTCTTGGCCAAATTATTCCATTTTTGTGATTACTTGTAATAAACCACAAGGGAAAATTTCGAATTGTACATGGGTAGAAATGTCGATTTAACGCCATAATAATAGCTATTAGCGGAATTAATAATCTGTCTATTAATTTTTTATGTCTCTATCCCAAACAACTCAAAACTCGACTGTTAAATTTATCCAAGTTTTAACCGAAATAATTATATCTCTGTTGCTTAATGAAGGTTAAGTTTAGTTATTTTGGTATTAGCAATTTTGCTTTGGTGTTTCAGCGGGCTTTGTATTAACCGTAAGTAGAAAATAACGGTAAGACAGGTATCGAAGTAAGTTCCGCTAGATTCACTTCAGTGATGTCGTTACTCATGAGGCGGGTAGAGAAACTTTGGTAGCCGCAAACCACAGTTTCCGTTCGCTTCTCCGGAGATTTGAAGTTGGAGGAAAGTGTGGAGATGGGATTGTCATATCCGGTCGGTAGGTAGCAGCACCCTCTGCTGTACGAGATTGGATGATGTGGGTGTAAATTCTGTTTGTATTTTTCCTATTAACTGAACGGAAATTTTCATAGGAGCAGTGGCTTCATTGCACTACTACTACTACTACTACTACTACTACTACTACTAGTAATAATAATAACTTCAGGATGCAAGACTTTAGCTCGACGGAATATCTTTGGAGGCACAATCAGTTAGCAAGAATTGTTTACCAAAAGCTTGCCAAGAATTGCAGCCTTGCTGAGGACGATTAACCATATTAGAAATAAATTCCAGCCAAAGTTCTAGAAACCGATAATTATACATTTTATTGGAACTGCAGCATTTTAATAGACAAGCCCATTGCTCATAACCGTCACATCGCTGATCCAGAAATGTACAACCTGTGAAAACGTGGAACGGGAAATGTAACAATTACCAATATTTCGCAGTCGAATTAAAACATATATGGAAGCAGAGAACAGTATGCGTTGGTCATATTACAGTATCAGCTATGGGGATTATACACATGTGTCTCTCGGCTAGTCTACAAAAGCTCGACCTACATCCACACATCTCTTCTTCTTCTTCTTCTTCTTCTTCTTCTTCTTCCATTCTCTAGACAGCCCGATTGGGCCTAGGCCTCCTGATTGTCGAAGCTTCACGATTACACTCATTTAGATACACCACACTTAGCAGGACTCCTCTGGACGAGTCACAGAGACCTCTACCTGACAACACACAACACTCACAAGAGACAGACATCCGTGTCCCTGCGGGATTCGAACCCACAATCCCAGCAAGCGAAGGGCCGCAGACCAACCCCTTAGACCGCGCGGCCACTAGAATCGGCACACACCTGTATACAACTACAAAAGTCTGTTACACTCAATATGTGTGCAATTGTTCGAAGATTCTTAACTATTAGTATATAACCACCGCATTGGATCTTATCATTGAATGATACTAGCATCAGAACTTCGTAAAGACAGAATGATGGGAAAAAGATGATAATAATAAAACAATAATTATTATTTCATGTTTCGTTCTTTGTTTTTTGTTTTATGTTCTTTTTTGGGTATTACTGCTGATTTTGTAATTGACCGTTAGAGTGTTGGATCAGCATGTAGTTACAGAAGAATTTGCTATTAGTTTATGAAGAATAATAATACGTGCAGAAGATTAATTACTGCAGCAATCAATATTTTAGAAACTGTGTTCACAAAATTAAGTTTAAATACAGGTCCTAGTAAAATCCCTATTCGTTTGTTTTTGTAAAAATCATAAATTCGTTTTTCTGTAGGTCCAATAGTGCAAAATTGTGTGTAAAAATTTTCTCTAATATCTCCCTTGGATTTTACTGCTTTTACCCATTCACGATCTATTCCTTTACACAAAGAAAAACTACATTAATAATTTTTTACTTGTTTGTGCTCTTTAACGACGCTGTCAATCGCGTCGGTTATAGAGGAATGGATAAATATGGAGCATCAGTGACATGATGCTGACAGGAGAAAATCGAAGTACCCGGATAAAGCCTGTCCCAGTGCCACTTTTTTCACCACAGATCTCAAACAGATTGGCCCGGGATCCAACCAGAGTCTCCATAATTTGAGGCCGGCGACTAACATCCTGAGTCATAGACCGACCACTATAGTTTTTTTATTATTATTATTATTTACTGCAATGTGGTTTTACACCCGGTGGCAGTAGTCCTTACACTAGTACACACAATACAAATGGACATATAAATATACATAAAAATAACAATACAAAACAAACTACACAATTACAAAACAAAATACATACAGTAAATACAAGTACACACATTATAACACCGTACACACATTACAAAAACATCCACACCTTACAAAAGCATCCACTCCTTACAAAAGCATCCACACCTTACAAAAACATTCACACCTTACAAAAACATCCACACCTTACAAAAACACCCATACACATACAAAACAAAATACATACAGTAAATACAAGTACACACATTAGAACACCGTACACATATTACAAAAACATCCACACCTTACAAAAGCATCCACTCCTGCTGTCATTTTAAGAAATTAAGCAGGAACTCTGTGGACATTCTTTATATAAATATTGTGTGGGCTTTATGGAAATTCCTTACATAAATTATGTAGGACTTTTATGGACAAATTTTAAACTAATTACGTTCCAATTGGCGCAAAAAAAACTTTGTAATATTCTCTAAGTATTTAAAGCCATTTTATTTTTGAATCGGACTTCATGAATTCCTTTGTCTGAACGTGAGAAATTACTGATAAATTTAATTTGTGTGAGAAATATATTCCTGAATTTGGTGTGGGAATAAGTTATTGGGGTATAGAGGTGGAGTTGTCATTAAAATGAGTCGTAGACAAATGGGCTGAAATGTGGCATAACTGGCTTCTTACACGGAGAGCGACTCTCAGCCTCTATCAGAATTGACGATAGGCACACTTAATTTGTAAATATTTTTATCTACAAAGTTTAACTGCTAATTGCAACCTGGTCTTAAAAAGAGTCGGAAATATAGACCTCTCTAAAAATTGAATAAAAATCGTATATCTCCTACGACTGTGAATTATAAGTGCACCCTGTTCCTTAGGCGCTTTCATAAAGTTGCGAATAGAGACTATTAGCTTCATCGTGTTTGTTTGCCCGTCCGTCCGTCTGTCCGCATCGAACAATTTTGCACCAGATGGACTGATTTTCGTGAACTTTTACGTTGGTGACTTTTATTAAAACCTGCCGAGAATTTCAAATTCAGTTAATAGCCGAAAAAGCACTTTGCATGAAGACCTAAGCACTTTTATGATAATATGTCGCTGACGTTTTCCTGCAAGGAGAAATATTTCGGTTAAGATTGTAGGGAAAATCAAAATTCACATTTTCATGTCAGATGCATTTTTTTTTTCCGAATAGCGTGCGGTTTATGAGGTAATTACGTAAAATACGTCAGAGCCAAATAGCCCATACATCATCGAACACAAGATGGCGCGCAGAAAATTCGATTTGCATGCTGGGTAATTAAGACAAATATACATAAAGTAATAATATTTAATACTTATTGCTTTCGATCTGATGATATTTGAGGTTAAGATGCATTTTGCGTGACGGATAATTAGAACAAATGTACACTCATAATATTGAATGCTTATTGATTTATGCTTCATTGTAATTACATAATAATGTGGCGCCACACACGGTAGATTGTAATTTGTTTTCGTCTGACGTAATAATCGATGACGTAAACTTGGTTTTGTGACTTTACTGTCCTCTGCAGTTATTGATTTTACGTTGTTGCCATTTACGTGGTTCATAACTAAAGAACATAAAAACGTGCAATTATAATATTTAATGTTTATTACATATATGTAAGAATGTGCCCCTGAATTATGTATGAATTAATTTTTTTTTTGTCACAAGTTACCAAATGTTTCGACAGGCTGAAGTTTTGAAGTTATGTATGAGCGATAAATTCAACAACAACATTACCGTAGACTTATAAACAATAATTTCGTCAAATATACATAATAAGAGACCCTAATAATAATAATAATAATAATAATAATACATTCTACAATATGTATGTAATTATGAACAGTAACAAAAAGTGTTACCACCGTGGATTAAAGAGTGTAGCCACCTTAGAAGCATCCAAGACGAAAAGATCGAAAAGAACCTCCATGTTACGTTATACGTGCATTTTTATATGTCTTTGTAACTTGCCATTACACGATCCGCCACTCTCAACGCCCCTACAAGTCCCCTCACAGTGACATATCGATTCTTCATAGCGTAGCTCAGTGGCTGAAAAACGAACCGTGGAAAGACTATATAGCATTGCTGAGGAAAAGAATGTGATTGTTAGTAGGAAACTGAAATAGACAATTCCGCTATATGCATGTTAAAAGCGTCTTGTTTCCTCATATGACAAATGATACAAAGAATCTTCTTGAAAGCGCAGACAAATATAACATTTTAAAGCACAGAATTAGGCCCTGGTTCTTTGTACGCCTGTTTTATCTAAAGGAGTTCTACATTTATTGATTGATTCTATGTATTAGTTTTGCATAATTCTCACAAGAAACAGCGACTATTCGTCTAAACTTCATGAGTCGGCTGTTCTTTGTAATAAAGACACAATATAAACTTTATGTTATTTTCACCGTACATTTTTAATGTATATAGTCTTATTCCGACAAATGTACACTTTATTATGTCCTATTTAATACATGCTTATGTTACTAAATAGTCGACATGTTTCGAACTGTATCAGTTCATCATCAGGACTCTTTAGACCAGCTATGCGGTACTCATTAAAATAGATACAATATCTTCAACTATGTTGGATATATGGCCACTCCCAGATCCCGTCTGATGTGTCATTCACAGTAACAGTAACATATACATCGATACGTAACATGAGCAATTCATACAGCAACAGAATAGATCTTAAATGTCTGGGTCTTTCTGCTCTGTAATTACACATGCTGCAAAATAATTATGAAGATGAACAGTTAATAGCAACAGTGACGCGTGTGACTGAGTTGAAGTTACAGAATTCAGGTTCTCCGAAATACTGATACTTTATGTGTTTGTCTTCGCACATTCGAAATTTTAGGTTAGTAGATTATGTTATTATTGACGAAGATTCTTTTCAAAATTTCCCCCCTAACATTTCAACGGGCTTTATGCTAGTAACCAGATGATCAGTACCTTTCGCTTAGCTGCTTGTACTTTGATCTAAGTTAGACAGAGGCCAAATGTTAACTTTATTGTTTAGTGTTCTGAACTAGCTTCAACATTAATAATGCCAGGCAGCCATCCGTAAACGAAGGTACAGTGAACGTAATAAGTAAGAGAACAAGTTTGGAAAATGTTGGAATGACAGGCCGTGAGTGCGAGATAGATGTATAATATTCTCTTAAGTGAATACGTGGATTATATTGTTATGTGCTTGTAGATATAAGCTGTATGATATTGAAACGGTCAAAGTAAAAACTGTTTTTAATTCTGAATAGGGTACAAAGAAGGGAATTAAGGAAAGAAGATAAAAAGCAGACATTCTGGTGCGAAAATGTTATTCTGATTTCGATGTGTACACGGCATATGGGTAGCAGATGGTAAACATCAGACACCCACGTAGTCACCATTGACATTTAATCATTTGTCTCACCGTGGGACCAAGACTTGTATCACGGTGTATAAGAAATTCATGTAACAAGTCCGTGGCCCGGAGTTGACAGCTTGCTTCACGTCGGCGTCACTTGCAAATCGCTTGTTAGCCGGATGCTTCATAAGGGGTCCACGGAGATGGGCATTGCTGGGCCTCATATTGCCAACCGGACTTAAGACTTGTTGCGGCACTGCGGCTGGGAGGTTATGAACCGCACTCATGACAGTCCCAACCTCGCATCCAGCAGTTTCCATCTCCACTGGTTTATTCTGCGGCGGGCTGCAAGTCCCGATGCCACGATGTAACAAAGGCTTAAATGTAAGTGGTGACTACGTGGAAGTGTGGTGTGTACCATCTGCTACCCATGTGCCACATGTACGTTAAAGTCAGTAAAGTTCTCGGCATCATAGAGTTTTTATCTTACTTTTCGAAACTTGTTTGTAAATTGAGGATGTCTGAGGTCAGAGTGCAGACAAGAGAGTACTTGGGATAATACAGAAAATAACAGAAGGTATTAAAATTACATAATGAGGAACTTCTTAATACACTGTCTTTGTTTTAATGTCATTATGGCCACTGAATCCATAAAAGTAAGATGAGCAGGACATGTAGTACGTATTTGGGGTACAAGAAAGCTGTAGAAAATTTTTCGGTAGTAGAGTATTTGCAATAACTGGGCATAGAGGGGAAGATAATATTAAAATAGATCTTAAAATATATATGGTGTGTAAGGGTGAAGTGGATGTTAAACTGTAGATAGAGGCAACAAATTTTTCCGAAACGTCGGTAATTTATACTAGACAACACGGCTTCAATCTCAGAGAAGGGTAACCTGTTTAGACTGCGATGGTATGAAGTGATTTTTCAGTACAATAAGGAGCTTCAAGTTACACAAGAGGAAGAGTTGTCTTGAGGAGGTGAGTGACTGTGAGATTTTAAAGAAAGACGTTGCGGCATGTAGTTAGTTATGAATAATTGACGATTTGTTTGGGAAAGTGGCGTGTCGAGTTTCAGAGATTTCGTGCAGTGGCATTACAGCATAGCGCGTGTACTGTGTGTGGTGACGTAATGTAGCCGAAATGAAAATATCAGGTCACTCAATATTTGGCCTAAACCACCGGCCACACTTTATGTAGAAGACACAGGCCGCAATGTTTCCAATGCACAAATATAAATTTTATATATTTCACTGGCAGCTTCAATATTTATTTAGCAACTTTGTGTAAAAGAGGGAATTGGTTTGACCTTCGCCCGCGCTACACGCTTTCTGTACTGAGGCATTGTTAACCTCTTGAGGTAGATGCTAGGTTTCTTACCTTGAAATGTGCCACCACTGGTGCCTATAAATCAGTCCAGAACCATAAATATTAGTGTATTAAAAGACGCTTTTGAATATTGAGGTTTGATATTTTTAGGTCTGGCCATATTCAGATTATGTTACAGCGGACTTTCGTGTAGTTTGGTAGACAGGTTCCGACGTTTTGAAGAATCCCGCTGACTTACTGCTTAAGATAAAGGGAGAGTTATCCACCCATCTACGCCTAGGTCTCCCACAGCCTTTTTCTTAGTAAAGTCGGCGATTTATTCTTCGGAGATGACATCCCATTGTGTTATCGTAACTCAGTTATTCCATAAATAATCCAGGCAAACACAATTACCTTTACTATAAAACAATCCTGTTTCTTATAAACATTTGATACATGTTATTTATTGTTATACTTTTTATTAACATGACAACGTTATGTAAGAAAGAGGCATCTTTAAATATTAATTCTACCTTCCTTTGTATATTTTTTTTGTAACAGCTTCGCCTGATGATGGCCTTATTGGCCGAAACATGTAGCGAATGTTTGTAAGAGCAGAATTTTTTATAGTAAGGGTAGTTGCATTTGAGTGGATTTCTTATGGAATAATTGGTCCTTTTAGATTGCGGTCTTCTTCTGCAGTGTGAGGAAGTGTAATATGTTGCCTACATTTCGGATAAATAATTCTCTTCCGTCTTCAAGGCACATGGAAGAAGTAAGGTGCTCCGACATGCTGGTATCCATCTACCACTCTGCACGGCCTCACATAGCGGTTCTCGCCACTGTGATAGCCTCAAATCTTACGTTCCCCTTTCCTGTTGTGCAGTCAGTTTACGTATGGTTATAGTGGATTACTTAGCTGCGTTTAGAGTTTTTTTTAAAGCTTTGTGTACACATTTTCATCTTGTCATTTTGTTGAGTGCAGTAAATGGACGTGAGTTGTTGTGGGTTGATTGATGTGGTGTATACGGGACTTGAACATGAATTTCAAGAACCACGGTGGGGGAATATTAAAATAACGGACATGGTTGTTGAACTCCATTGCTATAAAGGACAAAAATCTCCCTCCTGGTTGTAAGTGCACTCTATAGCAATAGAGTTGTGCACAAGAGCTTCGCCTTCCAGTTGCCATGTGGTGTTCGGCGATTTGTCTCCTGTTGTAGTAATGCAATAGGCGACCAACTATACGGAAGAAAGTTTCTCGCTGAAGTAATAATCTCACAGGTACTTACGTTACCCGCATTTTATGAAAACTGAACTTATATTGAACGCGCGTTTTTAGACTTCAGTTTCCATAAAAACACCTTTAACTTTCTAACTGACTAACTAATTAATCACTAACTGATTGGCTGTCTGACTGACTCCACGGAGCACAGTCCTTCTTGAGAAGCTAATAGTGTCTTAGCTGACCAAGGAATTCCCCACATTTTGTGTAACCCGAAAAAAAACCTGTCACTGGTTCCTCTCCTATGACAGACGATTCCAGTCCACACCTACCTATAATATTTCTTCAAGATTTATGCGTTCAGGATTTATGCCTTTCTCATCTCTGCTATGCTTGCCACGTACCTCACTCATCTTATCCTCTTTGGTTTGGTTACGCTAATAATATTTGTCGAGGAGTACAAATTATGAAAGGGCATGCAGTGACGCAGTTGGTTGAGGCACTAAGCTACAAGCTGGAAGTTCGTAGGTTCGATTCCCTATGTGGTCATTAAAGTTTTTCATTGATTTAATTCCTCCGGCCGCAATATGGGCCTGGGGAAGACTCAGCCTCTGACAGAAATGAGTATCAGGGATATTTCCTTTGGGGGGGGGGGGGTAAAGATGGCCGCTGCGTAGGGCTGACAGCCTTGCCACTTTCATGTGCCGATTGTCTAGAAATTCTGGGAGCCTCAAACTCCTGGAGCTCTAAGGGCCTATCCAGGCCTGCATAGGGATTGCTTTACGTTTTTCTTACAAATAATGAAGCTTCTCATTATGCAGTTTCCTCCAGCCCCTCCTTACTTCCTTCGCTTTAGGTCCAAATATTCTCCTCAGCTCACTGCTCGAACACTTTTTGTATTCTTCCCATAATGTCAGAGATCAATTTCACATCCACGCCAAAGAAGGAGCAAAATTATATCTGTGTGTATTTTAATCTTTACATTTTTATGCAAAGAATAAATGCAGTCCTACAGCAACATATTTTGATATAAAGTACGTCATTTTAGGACCACCGATATTCTTACTGACATCGTGTAAACCTGCTGTGCTATTGTAGACCAATAGCGTTTCCTATATTGTAGGTATTACTCCCTTTTGTGTAACCGAGCAAAACATGTGAATTATCTTATATTGCTTTTAACTTATACCTTATGTTGTGAATTTGCCACTATCATTGAACCATTCGCATATTTCTAAACTCTATGTAAGTTAGAAAATCTGGACTAAATACGGGATTATATAATGCCACTAAAATTCTATTTCTATTTTAGGTTTAAAATTATCTGACAGTATTAAGGAATAACTCGTAGATAACTGGTTGGAGCACCGGCGACTCGATAATCGGCCCCCCCCAATACTTATTATCGCCGTTATTTCCAGATCTCGTTACAGGGATCCACAAGACGTCTATCTGTAAGAAGACTGAAATCCAGTCCGAAAGAACGAACAGCAGATTTTAGTATTCTGTACGTTTGGGGGGACTCCTGACCCACGGGGCTCCGCGTCGAGAGGTTAGCTTGGGCCTTTTCTACGCCACTGGAATACATATAACCATGGTTCTGAAACAGGGTGGCAGGATGTGAACAGCACACATTTGAAGGCAACAAAGACGGGATCTTGGGAATACGATAATGATACTTTGGTTTGCACAAGACTCGATGAATTTATTCACCGTCTGAGCGATTGTTAGACTTCCAAAACTCTTGACAACATGGACCTAGCTAGTTATTGTCAGTTAAGTATAACAGCCCGGGAACAATTCCTGCGGGAAATTTGGTAGTGTGAAGGGATCTGAGTCATACCCCCAGAGTCATAGTATTTCGATTCGACAAAATTAAATGCGTGTGAATTTTTCACCAAATGCAGAATTTAGGAAAAATTATGAACCATTTGGTTTAAATGTCCAGGTCATTATTTCGGTGCGTAGACAAGGAAATGAGGACGGGAGGGTTTGACTTCTACTTAACTGTTTACGATATGAGATGAAGTCTGCAGTCACAGTCCGACCACATGAGTCAAGGAGATTGAAGTCTGCAGTCACAGTCGGACCACATGAGTCAAGGAGATTGAAGTCTGCAGTCACAGTCCGACCACACGAGTCAAGGAGATTGAAGTCTGCAGTCACAGTCCGACCACATGAGTCAAGGAGATTGAAGTCTGCAGTCACAGTCCGACTACATGAGTCAAGGAGATTGAAGTCTGCAGTCACAGTCCGACCACATGAGTCAAGGAGATTGAAGTCTGCAGTCACAGTCGGACCACATGAGTCAAGGAGATTGAAGTCTGCAGTCACAGTCCGACCACACGAGTCAAGGAGATTGAAGTCTGCAGTCACAGTCCGACCACATGAGTTAAGGAGATTGAAGTCTGCAGTCACAGTCCGACTACATGAGTCAAGGAGATTGAAGTCTGCAGTCACAGTCCGATCACATGAGTCAAGGAGATTGAAGTCTGCAGTCACAGTCCGACCACATGAGTCAAGGAGATATTGTCTGATTTAAAAGTTTATTAACAAATAAAAGGCAACAAGAAACATCCAAACCTAGCTTTAGAATAACCAAAAAGTGAAAGTTAGGCTCCTAATGCTACATCTGCAATTGTTGCTGTTTTATAATATATTCGTATTTGAATAAAATATCAATATCAACAAATGCAGAATATTAATCTGATTATTTTAATTACAGGTTATTCTTCGATATGTCTCGGCCACTTTGTGTGGCCATCTTGGTACGTACATAATCGACTACCGTTTTTATCTTCCAAATGTATATTTAGTAATTATTATATTTACATATTAATAAGATATTTTACGTATATACAAGTATCTTTTACATATATATGTTTACATATATGTTTTTACGACTGTTACAGAATGGTTGTTTACTACATTGTACCCACATGCAAACCATCCATTAACACATAACATACTTCACACCAAATTTTTAACTATATATTTTAAACTTATTTTTATAATTACCTTTTAAATATTGTTTTTATACTCTGATTATATGATTATTTTCTTTGATGAGAGGGTTCTGACTTTTGTAATTATAATTGTATTGTTGTTTGTATCTCCCTGAAGATGGCCATATAAAGTGACCGCAACATGTTAAAGGATAACCTGTAATTAAACTAATCAAATTAATATTGTGAATTTGTTGGTACTGATGTTGTATTAATTTGATTAATGCACGGTATTTATTAAAATAGATAAAATACCACAAGGCTTGGCGCTTCGTATGCGGATTCTTCTTCGTCTGTTTGCCACATATTTTGCAGTGCTGCATGTAGTGAAGCCCGATGCATTCTTCACGCTGTCCCTGCAGTAAGTTTTGGAAGACGAGGGCTCTTGTAGGTGTAAACCGTAGACTTACTGTGAGTTAGGTTTGTGTATATTGTGTTTGAGTTGTATTATTGCATGTGTCTGATGCAAGGCAGTAGCGAGAACTAAGTTAAGAACGCAAAAGGCACAAAACATCAAATCGTATTTTATTTCTGCAAACAATCGTGCTTTATAATATCTTATTTCAATTTATGTAAGCCCTGCATTGCCACTACAACAGTTTTTGTTTGTACACTATAATTATTTGACAATGGTGTAACACGTGAAATATCACCGATGTGTAGTTGAAATTTTTCCATCGTCACTGAGTATAAAAACACGACGTTTCAAAAGCAAACTGCTTTCGTCTTCAGGTGAACCACAATCTTAAGAATGAGTAAGAATCTAAAAGACCCCAAAACCTACAAATTCGTATTTGCCTGAAGATGAGAGCTGCTGCCGAAACATGTAGCCGATTTATGGTATGAAGTAACGTCGACGTACTAACTGTGTTTGACTGAATATTTTGTGAAACATTATACGTACGACTTGAGGCTAAATAAACTCGTACATTAAGTAGATTGTATTCACCGTATTATCCCAAGAGACGGAACAGCCATCTTGCGACGCAGATTATAGCAACTCTGCTACACCTTACTGGAGTGAAAATAGTGGCAACAGTCTCTCGAATATCTAAACAGCACCTTAGTGTCGGCCAAGTCTCCTTCCCCTAAAATGATAATATGCACTTCCTACAGTGGCTGATAGAACTTGTAATTTTACACACACACAAGCCTAGTCTTGTGGAAGTAGTTACAAACTTACATTTAGCACGCTTCTCCAAAGGAAAATCTAGTCAAATATGAAACCGTTTGTCGGGTGTCTGCTCGGAAACTTATAGGAGTGCGTGGCCTGTAATACACGTTAATACGATTCCGTAAAATCAAATATACTATACAGGAAGTTGCCAAATCGCTCCAGCTGCTCTGCTGGAACAATCGCTTGTGACATAGTCGGTTGTTCCACGACGATGGGGTTACAAAGCAAGCTTTGTTCTATTGTCTCATGAAGAAGGGCGCCTGATAAGGACTACAACCCTCTTAACAGCTGCTAATGTTCATCAATTGAACTCAACAAGTAGCATCAGCTGTTGTTGGGCAGTGATCGGCTGGAGGCGTTTACTCCGTACACTTGTGTTTAATTTGGGCCAGTTCTGTGTTACAATCTGAGAGTTGTGTTGTTGTACGTGAAGTATTTTATATCAGCCTATCGCACGATCGCTTGTTTCGTCAAAGTTAAGGGCTGTTGAACAAGAGACGAGAGTGGGGCTAAACGTTTCTTCTAGTGTGGCAATTAGTGGGTCCTGACGAAGACGGCAATGGAACTTCCATTTTCATAAACGCGTGAATTTCTGGACTGGTTGAGCGACCATTACTTTTTCATGAACTCTGCTCTATGAGATGAGCTAGTTTGAATTTTACGAAGTGAATGTTTTGTGATACTGTATAAGAACAAAGTTTTTTTATTCCAATGGTGCAACACCCCCTAGTGGGCCTAGGCCTCCTCATTGTTGAGGCTTCACGAACACACTCAGACACGCCACAGTCGGTAGGACACCCCTGGACGAGTGATCAGCCCGTCGGAGAGACCTGTACCTGAAAAAACACAACACTCACAAGAGACAGACTTCCATGCCCCCGGTGGGATTCGAACCCAAAATCCTAGCAAGCAAGCAAGCGGCCACTGGGATCGGCATAAGCACAAAGTACTGGGGAAAATATTTATACTTTAGATGAAATAGGGCTGAAAAGTATTATTGATCAGCTGGGTGGCTAACGGTTTGTACTCGTGTTCGAAAAATTGCTAAATGCGACTATTAGCTGCGTAATGTCTGTATGTCTGTCCGTCTGTTCACATGCATGAAAGAACTCGGCTTCCACTGACGGATTTTCATGAAATTTGACATTTGAGGATTTTTGCAAAATCTGTCGAGAAATTAAAGTTTTATTAAAATCTGACAAGAATAACGCGTACTTCAGATGGAGACCTATATGCATTTATTATATCTTGCTGAATTTTTATTAGAATGAGACATATATCAGACAAAAGTTGTAGAGAAAGTCAAAACACACATTTTATGTTCAAGAACTTTTTTCCGAAAATCGTACCATTTTTGAGATAACGTGGAAACATTTGGTATACTCAAACAGACCACAGACGACAAAAAATACGACGCTGGAAAGATGCGATTTGCATGTAGGATAATTAAGGCAAGAATGCAGAAACTTATATTGTTTAATACTTATTGCTATTCCACCACAAAAATGGTTACGCGAATCCGTCTCAATGTTACGTTATACGTACATTGCATGTCTTCTGTTTCATGGAATTGTTAAATGAAATGCAATATTCTACTGTAGTTAAATTAAGGAGGATGAAACACGCAGGTCACATAGCACGCACAGGGACCTGTAAAGATGAATGCACTGTGTGTAGGGTAAGTGACAGGGGGACGGACGCAGAAGTATCTGTTGATCGGAGCGTCGTTGTCACTGGCTTAACGTAATGGGTCAAAAATGTGCGCCGAATTCTCTTTCGATTTGGTCTGTTCAAGTCGTTGGCTGTGGTGAAAATTACTGCTTTGTACATGGCAGCACCGTGTTTAAACTTTATGCAGAATCGATCCCCTTTGGTTACCTTAGTACGGATAAGTTCTCATTGTTTATACGCTTTGGTGAGTTAAATACTTAACGTGTGAATTAAGCCTAATTTTGTCTGTTTTTCTTTCCATTTTTCTTTCCTTTTTATCCTGTCTTTCTTGCCTGCCTTTTTTAGGCTTCTTTGTTTCGATTTTCAGAAAAAAAGGGAAATGAAAGAAAAATGTAAGAACAAATAAACAGGACTTGAAATGTCAGTCCAGATTACTGTTACTTTGGTTGATTTTTCCCCTCCTTTGCTTTTTTTATTCATTTCTTGAAGGAAGATTTTGTGACCGTCAGCTAATATAATTTACGTTCTTTCTTTCCCTTTCCGTACGTTCATAATCACACTATTTAACCTATATAATTACCTAGAGTCACATGTGAAATTTATGGTTGGTGGCAGATTTCTGTGCACGTGTTACGTAGAAGCATTTTTCAAATTCTCTTGCTTCAGTAATTTAGTACCGTAATGAATACAAGGCATGAAGTTATACGAGTACATTTATTTTTTGTTCCTCGTGCAGAATTGCCGCACTGCTGTTTGTTTAATATGAAGCAAATTAAAAATGAATCGCTATCTTGTTCTAAAGCACATACTTGTGTAATCGATGTGAACACGTGTTATATTCAATTGGGGATTGTGTTTGACGGAAAGTGGTTCAGCGCGCGATTCAGTATGTCGAGGAATGTACACAAAACTTTGATGGACTGCGTAAGTAAAAGTAATTATTTGATTTTATCCTGTGCAGATATTTTAAGCATGTTTGTTTCACCCTGTCTTCCTGTATAGAAATTCCTGATTGTTAAAACTGTAAAGCAGCTGCTGAGAAATTCTATTCATTTAATAGCAAATAACATTAACTTATTAGTACCAGAGCATTACGCAGAGTGTCTATGAATTTAATGTTGGAGATTATGACGACTGAAGTTAGAAGAATTACTCCAAATAATACAGAAATTTGTTCCTCAAGGCTGTTGATTATTTTGTTCTGAGCAACAATATGGTCAGTATTAATGTACAACTAATTCATGGGTCTACAATTTTTCGAAAAATCTACTGCAAGCCAGCTGAAGATTCTAGACGCCAGAACGGTGACATAAATCAATTTCCGTACTGAGTACCCACAAATATTGGGCGCCAACGTAACAACTTTCTTTTGCCCGGGCGACCTGGCGCCTGGGATTTGTCCACCCCTGAACTAAATGTTTATGTTTCAGTAACAAGTATACCCATGGTTATAGCATTTCATTGCTTAACAAGATAAATAAAACTTTGTCTACATTCCGTATTTCTCTAATAAGTCCTCGTGTAAATGTACGTATAAGGGGCAGATGGGACAAAAATATGCCGAAAGAGTTTACAAATATTGCTTCATATGAAATTCATTCTTTGTTGAAACTGAATTAGTACAGGTCGAAGTTTCTACAGGAAAAGTGGTTGAAGAAATATTCGATTTTGTTTTCGTATGAAGTAAGCTTTAAAATTGATCGATACTAAATTGTTGTAGATCCTGAACAGCATGTTAAGCTAAACAGCGAGCAATTTGGGAGATTATATATGCTGCAGAGTAAACTTTTACTTCAAATTACCTACTTTGTGCAACAGTGCATGAAAGAGCCTCCTAAAGCAGAAGCCAAGCAGTTACTGCTGAGCTAGCATAATGGGTGTTATGAAACAAGTACGGGATTGGGTAGTCGGACGACCGTGCTAATGCTCTGCGCCGTGAACTTTTGCGTTGTGCACACACTTCGGCCTCTGTTTGCTGTAGCTGTCTGGTTATTTAAACGGGTTTATCCACCTGAAACCGAGCCTACAGGGTGAGCACAAATGTCTTTTCCTGTCCAAGTGACAAAATCTATGATCCAGAAAATCCATTAATTCATACTGTCCAATAGTGTCCTGGTTCAAATACACTGCACCCTTAGCTGACACCGGCCATACGTATATTAGCAGCCAAGTGACATTTGCACATATGCTGTTGCACCTGATCCGAGTCCCTGATTTGATTTTGCTCTTACAAGGAGGGCCATATGTTTACATACATTATGCACTGTTTGGCGTCGGTAATAACACAAACAAGGTGTTACGCCGTGTATCTTAAGCCTGATTGTTCCAATTTGTGACATGTATCTTCATGATATGATTCTAAAGTTTTGTCACGGTAACAGGAAATTTGACTCTACTGTCGTGTGCTTCACGGAGAAAAGGGCTTCCAAGGAACTTTCTTGTTATATACCTCTCTTATTTCCCATTCTGTGCTCTTGTCCAGCTGCTTATACCCTCCAAAATTTTCTGTACCCCAACTACACTGGCCTCGCTCTCTCTCTGTCTATATATATATATATGTACTCCATGGAACCCGAAGTTTCATTACCGCATTCACAGACGTCCTCCACCTGTCCCTATTCTGAACCAGAGGAATCCAGTCCATGCCTCCCGATTCCACTTCTCGAAGATCCGTTTTAGTATTATTTAATATTATTCTCCTATCTATGCCTAGGTCTTCAAAGTTGTCTCTTTCGCTCAGGTCTACCCAACAAAATCCTGTATGCATCTCTCCTGTCTCCCATAAGTGGCACATGCCCCGCCCACCTCATTCTTCTTGATTTGATCCCCGAATAATATTTGGTGATGAGTACAGATCATTAAGTTCCTCATTATGTAGTTTCTCCACTCCCCTGTTACCTCGTCCATCTGAGGCCCAAATATCCTCCTCAGCACCCTATTGTCGAACACCCTCAACCTATGTTGCTCCCTCAGTGTGAGAGACCAAGCTTTACACCCATACAAAGCAACATGCAAAATTATATTTCTGTATATCTAAATCTTTATATTTTTGGATAGAAAACTGGAAGACAAAAGATTCTGCACTGTATGATCGCATGAATTCCCGACTTAAATCTGCTCTTAATTTCTTCATGAATGGAATTTTTATTTGTTAGAGTTGTTCCCAAATATCTGAACTGTTCCAACCTTTCAAAGGAGTTAGTTTTATATATACACGTATATACACACACAAGTCTCGATTCACCGCCTCTGTTTCTTCGCTGCAGTTTGTGGCGCTGTAGTGAGGATGGAGGTAAATCGACATGCTGTGTAGTAGGGAATTTCTGTTCACCGACCTTCATGGGCGCCAAAGTGAAGGTCTCGAGTTACGAGTGTCTCTTTCAGCCGGTGTAGTGTCTTAATTGCTCACTTATTTGGGGCTTCCTAGGGCCAAATATTTTCCTGAACAAAGCGATTTCAAATGCTAATGTTTTAAGTAAGTTTTTGCTTCTAGGTTTTGAGTCCATGTAGTCAGATAAGCTGTTATGCGAGTTGGAAGGCACACTACCTCTACCATGTTCCTATCTGAAGATGGAAACAATATGTTCATTCAAAAGGTAGCAACCTCATACCGGACAAAATGGTATCATAACAAAGACGACAACATCTTCGCCGCTGCGGAAACCTCAGCTCTCCTACTTTCAATTTACATTTTCCCCTAAGGTTTAGGGAGTCGAAATATCTGCAGTGGAATTGTGACAAGATCACTTGCGGGTCGAGGTTTCATTGCCAACGTGAACAAGAGAATTTGTCTCCTCTCCAGAGAGTTCGGACCGAGTATGAAGTACACCCGGTATCCTATCCAATATATGCTGGGGGGAGGAAGCTCTTTCTGTCTTTGAGAAAAGCTGCCGTGATCTGAAACTGACCACTAAACTTCATCCAGTGTCAAGGTTAAGAATGCTTGGATGTTTACCTCCACTCCCTCATATGCCTTCACTGCGTGATTCTTAACTAAGCACAGGGACAAATTTTCGCGTTCATTTCCCTCAAAAATAAGAAAATACGTTCTACGACCCTACAGAAAAAGAGACAAAAGGTTCAGTATATTTCACGTTTTTAACACTAACAGAATCGTAACAGATTTTAACTGAAAAGCGAGAACGTTTTTGTGAACTTATTCTGCTCCTAATTTCATAATGAATCTGAATCTTTTCTAATCAGCTGTAAATGCGAACAATATAGCTGTCATTTTAATTTATCTGCCACATGAGGCGCTGCACGGTGATCTCGTTGCCTATCGATTACAATGGGCGTGGCTTCCCCATTGCATAGAAATAGGTCGCCAAGATAGTGCAACTCATTTTCTGTTAATTTATTGCTTTTGAGTTTTTGGGGGAGGGGTTCAGGACGAGATTTGATGACAAAGTTTTCGGTATTACACCATCTCTGTGTAGTCACTCCATTACTTAGATATGACTGAAGATTGTTGAATTTTTAAGGCAGTGGTATACATTTGTATCATCTGCTTTAACATTCAAAACTCTCAAATTTCTCTCACAGCGTTTGTTTTATGTGAATCTCGGAATAAATCAGTTGGTCTTCATAATAGAGATGCAGCTTGTTTTCTTGCAAGTAGGGTCCAATTTTTAAATATTTACATGATTTATTTTTAATTTCATGCTCCCCGTATGAGAAGTTGGAACAGGCAGAGCCTGAGAAATTTAACTGAGCTATGGTGCTTCTTCGCCCAAAGTAAAGCGCTTCTAACGTCGTCCACGACTTTCCCTTTCCGCTATTCTTCGACTATTTCTTTAAATCTCTGTACTTCCTTCTCGAACGATAGAAATACCTTTGCTCTGTTATACTATATTTCGTGATTCAAGGTTTAAGAATGTATGGGATTTTATGATGTGAGGTTTGAGATTCTCACAGCTGTGACAGAAACGAATATCGTCAGATAGGAGTGCTTTATTTAACGACATTGTCATTTTTTAAGATTGTGTATCTTAGATAACAATCATAACCAACAACTGCACTAATTGTAATTATTTTAACACTTTAAGATTGCCCTACATATGTTTCTGTCACAAAGTGACCATCATCAGGGGCATCATACGCACGTATGTGCACTTCACTGCCCCTGATGATGGTCACTTTGTGACAGAAACATATGTAGGGCAATCTTAAAGTGTTAAAATAATTACAATTAGTGCAGTTGTTGGTTCATGATTGTTATCTATTGCCATAATGCACGGTGAACAGAAAGTTAAATTATGTATCTTCTTTGGTTGAATGAATGAATTGTGAGTGCGGAGTGTTGCTGGAATGATACTGATGGGGGTAAACCGACGTACGTGGAGAAAAACCAGTCCCAGTGCCACTTTGTCCACCACAAATCCTATATGGTCGAGAATACTGTCTTGTAGGACGTGACAGCATGATACATTGTACTAATTACACAGTGTCAATCCCAGAAGACAGTATTATTAGCGAGTTACTGGCCCACGAAATATATTTTGCTTCTTTGCCGTTGCGGTTATTCGTTCCACGAAACATATCCGGCTCTGTATTTTAATGAGCTTAGCGGCCTAACCGCAGTGAGTTGTTCTTTATTTTTTACTAATTACACGCTACGGTGGGTGTACATTAAACCAAGTAACAGGACGATATGAATAAATTAAAGCTGTCTCATTGTGTTTGCTTATCTATGTCTTTAATTCAGATTTCAAGTAAACTTTGGGAAGAAACGGAAGTTTAACAGGCGAGATGTGGAATGTGTAAGAGAGAAGAAGGAATGTAAAGGGAAAGGCAGACGAGTACAATACAATTAAAAATAAAGTCGCGTTAATGATATTAAAACATTTAGAATAGCTAAGCTCTCTGGGGAGGAAGAAATGTCTGTTCAGTAGCTGTAAAATATTTTATACGCAGAACAAGTGATATAAATAATTTAATTACATTGCAATGAGTAGACACGTAACTGAGATAAGTACATATAAGGAATTCATACAGAATTACAATGGGCGGGGTTTCTTCCTTGCATAAATCCTGGTCTTCAACACATCACGTTATATTTTCTGTTAATTTATTATAATAAACTCCTTTTCCTCAGTAATAAGATATAATTATTTTTCATTATTGGAGGGAAGCAGATTACGACCGGAATTCCTTTCCAAATTTTGGATGATACAACTGTGTGAATATTTACTCCTTGACACAAATATGGCAGACGTCGAATGTCTTTTGTTTTTTAAATCTTTAATGCACAGTGATAAATATGCTTTCCACCTGCTTCAGTATTCAAAGCTCTTTGTGCTTTATCCACAGTTTGTTTACGTGTTACTTGTGAATCTCAGAACAGAAATACTTTTAGGCTAAATTCTTGGTGTTTGTGACACGGACACAGCTGAATGCGGTACAGTAACCAGTTTGAAGTGACAGAGCTAAGGAGTTCGGTCTAACCACTCTGCTGTTAATGAAAATCTCATACAAATCCCATATAAGGCCTAAAAGAGAAGTAAGGCAAGTTAAAATTGAAACGGAAGTACCAAATTTGCATCGCGATGCGTGATGCTAGGTACCACTAGAAGAGCTAAACGAAAATAGAGATAATAGTGATAAATCTTAAGGTGTCAGGAATGTTCATGGTAGAATCCAAAGTGAGTGTTCTTATGAACGAGTTACTGAAATTCCGCCATGTATATACATCGGAGAGTTCCTTGATCAGCTAGAGGCTAGTAAAACTTCTGCCCAATGGAATCAGCTAATATTAAGAAGGTTGGTCGCCGGCTTTACACGCAGAGGACCTGTTCGGTCCGAGGATAGCTCAAATGGGAACTGTATTACACAAATGGCACTGGGAAAGTATTTTCCTCAAGCAGTTCTGTATTTTCCTCTCAGTTACCATTCCATGCTATTCTAGAATTAGGGCTGCCACAAAATGCCAATTTGATGTTGCTATAACTGAAAAAAGAAATTGTGACATTGTATGGCCCTAAATTGCGTTTGTCGGTTGTATCAGCGGTGTGTAACATTATGTGGGTCGTGGAAATATTGGCTGCAGATAGGGCTATGTGACCTGCGTTAAACCTGTCTTCGGATCGTGTCCAATGGCAGGCTTGGTATTAGCTGTGATGTTACTTCGCTTTATGCTATTATATTTCGTTAATTAGCAAGATTTATCTTAGGGAAATGGGTTGTGAGGATGGGAGGTGGATGAAGCTGGCTAAGGGTCGTGTCCAGTGGCGGTTTGTTTTATTAGCGGTGTTGAACCTTCCCGTTAGACTACCAAAGGAGTCAGTCAATAAGCCGCATTTTCCTGTAGTTTATCAGACCGCTCAAACAACAGATAAATGGATGCAAAATAACCTCTGTCGTCAATACGATGTGTTTAAATAGAGAATAAAAATTGTTTTCCTCTGTTCACTTTTTTCTTTCATTCTACTAGAACCATTATATGCGGTTCTCTGCGAAACGTTCTGTGTTTGTGTATATGGGCTATTATTTGCACGTTTTAACAGGCCATGCCTTGTTTACCTTAGATTGTTTATGCAATTGGAAGCCATTTCCAAGAAAATATTTCAGCGAGCTATGCCCATGTGCATAGTTCGAAGCTTTCATCTAAGTAGTGTGGGACTAAGAGGGGGGATGTGGTAGTCCATTACGGTGTATGGCCTTGGAGGCCTAATAGAGTGGGAGTTTATATCTTGAGTATGATTTTGTGACATCAAAGGCACACGGCGTTAAAAGGGACACGTGTAATACACCTGACATTTCTGTACCTATAAGACCAACTATATCACACCCACTTCTTTGACTGGGATATTATTCAAGCAAACTGTACTGAGACAATGTAAATATATGCTGTAGGCCTATTTTTTATTAGAGTCTTACGAATGTAGACAATCCCGTTAACATTTTTTTTGTGTATGGCTCGACAGCCTTATATGGGCCTGGGCCTTCTCGTTTCGTCGAGGTTTCATCGTCACACATATTTGAGACACACCACAGTCGGTAGGACTCCTCTGTACGAAGGACCAGCTCGTCGCAGAGACCTCTACCTGACAACACACAACACTCACAAGAGACAGACATCCATGCCCCCGGTGGGATTCGAACCCACGATCCTAGTAAGCGAGCGGCCGAAGACCCACGCCTTAGACCGCACGGTCCACTGGGATCGGCAATCCCGTTAACATACATACAGGATAAATAAATAACCGAAATGTCGAAACGATGTGACCTCAGTCGTTTGTACGAGTATATCAATTGCCAGCATGAGGCATATAATAGTCGCTGTACGCATTAAGCTGCTAAACAAGCCGCTGACTTAGATAGCTTCATGCACTACGAAACAGAAAAAACATGATAAAGGAAATGATTTTGAATACGTATGCGGTTATACATAATTCAGAACTCTCTGGGACGCGGATGTAAGCGCCTGCTCCCTCACAAGGGGAATCTGCATTTTCCAAAATCAGGAATGGAAGTGCACAAGTTTTATGATATTTCTGTATCTGTTTGTTAGTCACTGCTGTGCAGTTATGTGCATCGGACGTCATTTAAAGGCATATACAAAAGTGAACTCCTTACACGATAACATTATTGCATTGCTTGTGGACAGACTGAAATTTTTTGAGTGTCCGTGATCGTCAAAGTCTGGTGTCAATCAGGACATCATCGCTAGAAAGTTATTAGATATTATTTTCAAGATAAATCAGTTATTCTTACGTCGGTGAGAAATTCAAACATTCTGGTTAATAATTTAGCGTGAACTCTTTTTACCATAGCTGTGGTAAAAACAGTTCATATAGATTATTCCTATGCATAGGAATAATCTGTCTCATGATTTTTCATGAGGCAACATTAAAACATATGGTTGGCTTCAGCTGTACTGCAGTCATAGTGGGAAGATACCGTTATAATAACGAGTGATATTAATGAGAAATTAAGAGAAATAACACGTGGTGACTTGTAACAGATGCACTTTTGTGTTGCTTTCCTCTAAAGCAGCGCCTAACAGATCTTGCAGATAAAATATGTTACTTGTTTTGTAATGGTTGGTGTGAAAGTGCAAAACACTTAAATGATTCAATTAAATGTTCTCGGGTTCAAATCATGTTTGCTGGGTTCACCAGACGAGGTATCTCCTTGAACACGCATAGTTTTCTTTCGTACGGTTGCCTACTCAAAGTACAGGGTTATTCAAAAAGAATTTAACACTGTCAAAGATTTATTCCTCAGTAATTATAATATGAATATCTAGTGGGTATACGTCAAGGACCTCATGTTGCTACCACCTCTTCCACAGAACCTTGAGGAAATGAAGGAATGCATCGTGGCTGCCGTGTCAACCATCGACGGTGATATGCTACAAAGTGGGACGAATGAGACTATAGGACTAACGTGTGCCATGTGACAAGATGGGCACATATTGAGCATGTGTAAGATTAAGAAGAAACTGTGGGAATTCCTTTACAATTTTTTTTTTGGATGAAGGGCCCTCGCACCACAGCCTTAAGGCTTTTTGCGCAACCCCAATGAAGATGATCAGGATGAGCAGTTTTTTTTTACCAATTCCTTTACAAGTTGGTTTAGACTACATGGTCTTATGATACTCAGTTACTGAGTAATACATTTTTTAATGTGTTGAGTTCTTTTTTGAATCGCCCTGTATAAGGTACCCTCAGACAATTTTGGAAAAACATGTGAGTGCTGCATTGATTTGTTTATTTTTCATTTATTCTTGATTTATTCAACGACGTTGTCGCTAGTTCACACTATGTAGCCTCGAATGAAAGAACGATTATGAATATTACATTGCAAGAAACTTAAATAACCGCCCGTAACTTCAGTTGAGGTATTATTCCTATCGTTCGTATGGGCTGATTGCGAAAATCTACGAAGACCGTCAGAGTAGTCGGTGTTCGGACTGAGGTTTGATATACGTACATACAGAGTACGAAATAGGCTGCGAAAATCTGGTATATACGTAATCCATGTCATCATCCATAAATCGAGTACTTACGTCTTGTAAAGTTTCTTCACATAACATTAAAACCACTGTACGGCAGCCAAAGCCTCTATTGTTGATTACATACCTGTAAATAAAAGAGACGACATTAGTTTATTTTATCCTTTGCAAAATGTTTGTGTCAATGTTCAGATAACCCAACTTCTGCACGGATTTGGACCGCTTATACACTTAGGTCATGTTCCAGCTGTTCAGTATCTGCTGCTGTCGTATTGGCTCTTTAAACAGCAGTATTATTTATATCTACCACCTTCAACATTGAATACCACTGCAGTTTTTATTAGTGCGTCTATATTTCTCACACAAAACAGCGATTCATTCCTAAACTGCTTAACCTGCTGGTCTTTTAAGGGAGGAGAATTTACTGTGACGTATGAATTGAGTTTTATGTATTTGGCACGTGGAATTTTTGCATTGAAAATTTAGTATATCTAATTGATGTCGTAGTAAAAATTGTATCCAAACTGCTTAATAATTTAAATAAGCAAATTAAAGAACCGAAAATTGCACTTAAGAAGATTAATTTATTACTGAAAATTCATAGATGAATTTCCTGAGCACCAGATATGATCATTATACCGGCATGTTTCCGTCGTCAAAAATTGCATTTGTCAGTTTGTGTTCGTTTCGTTATTGCATTAGAAGTGATGAAAAACACTATAATTAAAATATGTAAAATATATTTTTGATTTCATTCACAGCATCGTAGTACAACCATATTAATTATGCACCTTCTTTATTTACAACACATTTTCCTACATACTTCGGTCATTTTTGGTTTATAGTGAATACTGATACGTTAGATACTTACAGTAGAACTTCCACGGTTTTTTGCACCACGTAAAAATAAAAGCCTTTGCATCAATAAATATAAGACATGTAAGAAGTCTTTACATTGTGATGTGAGTGCTTTGTTGGTACCAGGTAGATTGCAGAATTTTTTGGAGTTAATATTCCTAAAGTTTTGATTTAAATTAATTTTTCTGCGTAAAAGACGTTATGGTTTCCCGTTTCTTATTCACCACTTCCGCAGACCCCTTTTGTTTTTTTAAGATTTCTACGTGGCGTAACTTGCTTCCTGTAGAAAAAGATTTTTGTGAGTTTAGTGTCGATTTTGTTCGTTTGTTTGTACTGATACGAAATATGGCAGGTTTGTCGTTGTGGTTGTCAGTATTCCGAAGATACGTGAAATAGAATTAGACATGTTCCAATAATTTATTAATCTTATTTATTAATTTTAAGCGTGGAACATATTTATGTGAGGTTTGGTAATTTGAAGTTATATTAACAATAAGTTTACAGCCTTAACCAACTGAGGCCCAAGAAAGAAGTCCTACGCATGAACCCCTTTACAACTCCCTCCTTCTGTTACATTTTCACTCCACTTTTCTTCCTCTATTTCCCTTAAGCCGTCCAGCCATTCTCTGGAAACGAATATTGGATGTGATAACCACGTGTTAAACTTTTCTAACGAAAAGCGCTTTGAGCTGGTTGAATTGGACCAGGGGAGATTGGAGAGGAATGCAGTAGTAGGTGGCGAGGGGAAGCCTCAAGTTTCATGATGTCTATAGTCCGTAGTTCTTTTTTCTATGGCCTCAGTACATCACTTTTATGGGGGATTTTAAGTTTCCAGAGCGGTGTAGTTATGGATTCAGGTCTTCTGGGACATGAAGCCGTGTCACTGGGTTAGTAGTTCGAGACGTTTCGAAGGAACGTAGTTCCGACATCACCAAGGTTCATGGAATCCAAGACTTGGACTCCATGACACTTAAAGCATCTCATCCCAGACGACCTGGATCATCATTTTCCATGAGGTCTCTAAAGAAACTCAGATGCTACGTGCAGGTGATGAATATATCTACCGCACTGCTTTTCTCTGTTGTGGCAGAAGATACTCAGACTTTATAGATTCGGTAGAAGCATATCTCATAAGAATGGTTTCCTGCGATGCGGCACCGTGTATTCTGTTGTATACAGAACGACGTCTCGGAGGAATACGCTGCTACCACCATCAGCATAAACAGTGGAAGCAGCAGTTTTCTCTGAAACGTCGGTACATATTTACAAATGTCAAAAGCCATTAACCTTCATAGTCCTACTGACAGAACTTAAAATCACATAATTAGTTATCTTCGCTTCTGGATCAGAGTGATGGAATCTTTCACCATGTTGCAACCAATTTAGGACGAAAACATTTTCATCTTCTGGGTTGCAGCATGGTGTAGAAGGAAACTAAACTTTCGGAAGAACATACTTGCGAAAAATTTGTGTTTACCTACAAGACTGCACGGTGTCAATTAAGAAAGCAATAGTTTGAACCCTCACAACTGTAAAAACTTCACAACTTTGGGGCTATGAAAGACATTCCTCTCTGAGTAAGACATCAAATAATTTCACTCTAGAAGTGTTTGATTGTAGTGGTTACAGTGAACAGTGGTTAGTGGCTGTAACTGCGTGGCGAGTGCCCCGCGTGCTGCTGGTTGGTTAGAGCGTCAAAGTTCATGCGGGTAGCACTAAAAGGGCTCTTTTTAACTTAGTGGTTTATTTACCGACGCTGTCTGTATCTAGACGACAACTTCGAAGGTAGATGAAAGAGTATGCATATCGAGCACTGGTGGAGATATGACACGGCTCGAACAGTGTAACATTAAACGTTTTGCATTATGCCAACGCAGTTTATTGATCTGTTTCGTCTGATTCTTGCATTAAGCAGCGATTACTCTTAATTGGTTTTTAGGCGCTTTCGCAAAATCGCGAAAAGCGACTATTAGCTTCGTCATGTCTGTCTGCGTCCGCATGGAACAACTCGGCTCCCACTGGACAAATTTTCGTAAAACTTGGTGTTTGAGTGTTTTTCGACAATCTGCAGAGAAAATTCAAGTTTTATTGAAATCTGAGAAGAATAACGGGTACTTTATATGAAGACCTATGTACATTTATGAAAATATCTCGCTGAATTCTTCTTAGAATAAGAAATGCTTCAGACAAAGTTGTAGAGAAAATCAACTCACTAATTTTGTGCTCAATATTTTTTTTCCCGAAAAGCGTGCCGTTTATGAGATATGTGAAAAAATGTGGTACAGCCAGACAGGCCACAGATGACACTAGAAAACGGCGCATGCGCTTTTCGTGCTGGATAATGAAGGATGCAGACACACAGTCATAATATGTAATATTTACTGCTTTTCGACGGCAACAATGGTTTCGCCAAGGCGCCTCAGTGTTACGTGTATACATACTAATTCACAGCATTGAGACCAATAAAACTCTTAACATTGTTTCAAAAATATTGTGTATTTGTTGGTCTGAGTGCTGCGAATTAATTATCGACAATGCACGGAATGAACAATATAAAGTTTATACGTACGTAGCCTATCTTTTTATAACCCAGAAACAGTCTGCTTGCTTAATTTTCACGTTGTACTGACCGTGCATCTTATCACAATTGAGGATTTATTTTACCAACTTATTCACAATATTACAATAGTGTCATTTACCCTATACGTATTTCGGCTTATTTTTAGCCATCCTCAGGGGGTCGTAGAAATATAGCATAGACTATACATCCATTGAACAGGTAGTTACAGCCATGTGAGTAAACCAATAAAATATTACTATGTGGTTTTCAAAAGTTCCACTTTGAGCTCTTAAAATATATGTACATTAAGATATTAAAATTTCGTTAAAATTGTTACATATTTTAAAGTTATACTTATAGGGGTAAATGACAATATTGTAAAATTGTGCATAAGTTGGTAAAATAAATCCTCAAGTCTGCTTGCAGTTAGTTTTGACTGAATTGTTGAATATTGTATTATACTAATTCCAAGTTTCTAAAATTTTGAATCAAGAAATTCCCATAAAATTATAATGCGTGTATAAAATAGTGGGTGTATTACTAAGTTGTTGGTTAGCTTGTGCTGGAACGGTCTTTATTCTGGAACTGACAATAAATTATGAGTGAAACCAATATCGACGCGAGGCTCGGTTTGTTTTCTCTACCTCCTGGAGCTAAATATACTTATTTGAACTTCGTTTAAGAAGTTCGTTAGCTAATAAACCATAGCTTCAGGACCTAATATAACGCTGACGTGCCATGATTGGCACTAAAGTATTATCTCGACTTTCTATCGCCATTATATTCCATCCATGAAACGAACAAGAAGCTCAACTTGCAGTATTTACTGAATATTATAATAATATGTCCCTTTTAGCACAGCTAGTCTTTGCTGATATATAGACTGATAGACAATAAAAATATAACTATTTCTTTCAGGTCAATCCGAGCATGACAATCATTCTTATTTTTAGCTTTTCCTGTTATACATCTTATTGTAAACACTATAACATCTAGTTTATTCGTAACATAACTTCTGCTGTTTTCAGTGTTATAGGTGTTGCTTACATTGTTGGGAACTAAGAAGGTAAAATCCTCAGTGTTGTAAATGGGTTGGCGGAATACTATAAAACCAAGTTTGTTATTAATATGATTCACCAGATTAATGTATACACAGCAATATTTATGTACATTATTTAGCTTTTAAACCAGTGCATATTTCGAATCTCTTAGAATCTGAATTTTGAATGTACTGAAGTGGTTGTGATTTTTGCTTCTCTGGCGAAGGAGACTGCAGTCCTTCTTTATGAATTAGTTTGCGACTTAACACATGTTTACTTTGGACATGTGAAATGCTTAAGAATATTTTTTGGCCAACAGAAAGGAATGGGTTTATGTGAAAAACAAGAGTAGACGGGAAGATAATATTAAAGGTTAAACACATTGAACGTGGATTCAATTGATTGAGGATATCGTTCTTGTTCTTTAAATTTCGATTTCGAAAGAACTGTGGGACTTTCTTGATAAGATAATCGACCATCATATTTTCACTACGCTTCTTTACCCCAAATTTTACTGGGTTGAATACTGACAATTTGCTTATGCTGGTAGACAGTCATCAGACACTACATTCGGTAGTTTTTCAAAGCGAGAAAATACGGAAATTATTAGGGAGTAATAGTTTTGGTATCTAAGAAATTAATTACCACCATAAAATCGTTACTGGGAAAGTTATATTTGCTCATTCTCTGTAGAAATTCCTGGCATTATTTGAATCACAAACGCCACTAATTGTTTCTACTCGCTGTGACATATAAGCCAGTACACTCTGACTCTATACCATTAAGATATATTTTATTATTTTCCTACTGTCTAGACTTAGGTGTTCCAAATGTGTCAGTTTCTTCCACGTTTTACAAATAAATATTTTACGTACATTTAAAATTATTTTCACTCTTGCTACACTCACCGTCCATCTCATTTTCATATATTTAATGTTTCTAATAATAATTTTGGTAGTGTCATGAAAAGTAACAATTTATTAGTTGTTTAGCGACGATGTTTCAGTCAATCAGACAATCTGTCCGTAATTTAATGGAGTTTCAATAAATAAGTGTTTGGAAGAGGGCGCTCACTGAACATTTGAAAGTACGAAGTAGTCCACTGTTCGTACGCAAAGGGAAAAATGAAAATATTTAATTAGAGTAGTCGGTCATTGGGCGGGAAAATTTAGCCGAGGAACTCCCACGTAATATGTAGTAGTGCCAAAGACTAACCACAGCGTTCGGATTTTGTCTCGAAAATAGAAAGACGAGATAGGTATGAAGAATGGGAGGAAGACGGGGGAAACTAAAAGCCGGAATGAAGAAAAGAATAAAAGCTAAGGATTTGACACTACACGTAATAAGACATTCCTTTGTTTTGAAGTAGCGTGGCATTATAATAGCGTTAGGACGCGTTCATTTCCTGAGATATAAAAGCCTATCTGCGGCGGTTGCTGCTGTATTTCGCAGTTTCAAGTTCGCTGGGTTGTCGCTACGTATCTAGAAGACGGCATAATTACCTCACAACAGACAAAAGACTGCTGCAATATCCCGGTCTAGGCAACGGGCGAGACGATAGAGGAACCAGTTTTCCATTGCGCATGGACTGAGGTTTCCTTTCTTCTGCACTTCGTCCAGATTGTCATCAAGGTCCACACAGCTTTTCATCTAATGTTCTAAAGAGGAAGGGGAATGAAGCTGACCAAACATATCTGTCCAGTTTTAAGGTTAAAAATAAGAGAAATTATACAGCGAATTCCCCATGTCTTCATATCATGCAGCTTAATTAAATAACGGGAAAATTTTACATGCACGCAGTAATGTATTTACTGGTCGATAATGAAACTTTGATTTGCATAAAGCTGCGAGATTTCGTGACCAGCTGAACGACTGTAATCCATGAGATTAATGTTGGCTAATGTGACAGGAATAAGTGAGTCAGAAGTGTTCAAGTCAGTCTCCTGCACACTTTCCTTCCATCATCAGTAACAACATACCAAGAAGGCAAGGAGGTGGAGGGAACGAAAGCAGAATACGTTTGACAGTTGGTGGGAGTGGGGTAAGGCACCCAGAATGATAGTAGTCTCTATGAAGTATGAGGGGAAAATCCGTGTTAATTCTTTCCTTGACCCGATTTTAGTTTCTTTCTTCAGTTGTGCGTTATAGAAAAAACCCGCATGTATGAAATTAATAACATTAAACATATTATACGAATTGTAAATTGTGAAACCCCTTGTTAAGTAACGTTTTGTTTCTTTTATTTTCTTGTACGTAACGACACTAACTTTATCATAACCGACCGTAGTAACAACGTAATTAGGTTTGTGTTCATATTTGAACTCTGGACTGTACTTATCTCAGAAGTAATGTTTCAATCTGAATGGGAACCACTTCAGGATATGGACAATAAACAGCTCCTGTACCGCGGCACTGCTTAAGCAAACTGGCAGGCGCAAAATGATGTTGACGGAACAAACAGAATGGCTATCGATGTGCGGCCAGTTGTAAGGAACGGGGGGGGGGGGGGGAATAGGAGATACAGCTGATTGCGTTATGTTCATGGGTCAGGGCGTCGTATCGTGAATTAGGACATTCCGTTCGTGTGCCTTGATGCTAGTGACATATCTTGAAACTTTGGCTTTAAACCCTTGTTGATGTAGATTCTAGTAGCAAGATGCGTACTTTTAGTTCTGACTGATTTTCCAACCCACTATTAACTATTCCTGTAAGATTAGTCTGAGCAGGAATTGGTGGTTCGGGTGTTTGTGAGTTTGTGTATCTGACTTTCTTTTCAATGGAAATGAAATTCTGTCACTTACTGAAATTCTGTCACTTACGGTAGCACCGCCATATTGTGGCATCAACCAGCACTGCAAAGCATTTTTCAGTTGTTATTGCATGAATCACTGCCGATGAAAAACTATTTTAGACCATTTTTCTCAGCACCTTTCTGTCGGACACCACCAGTCTGTGTTCTTCCCCTAATGTGAGAGATCAACTATAATTTTATGTAGTGTTTATAGAACCATAGCTGTTTGAGCTATATGCCAATATTATAATACGGTTTGTGGATGCAAATCGATTCCTCGTTTAAATATCCTATATTATATTACTGGATTTTAATTTCATAATTTTAGTGCTGTACAAATGATGCAAGATGTACACGTGGAATCCCAAGATTGCCATGGCCAACAGCAAATTGGACTTAACTCTGAGGAAGAAACTAGTAAAAGTGCTACATTTGGAGCATAGCTTTGTATGGTGCTGATACTTGGGACACTTCGGAAAGTAGATAAGAAGTATCTGGAAAGTTTTGAAATGTGGTGCTGGAGAAGGATCGTGATCAGTTAGACCGATCGCGTGATAAATGAAGTATTACAAGGAGTAAAAGGGGAGAAATATGTCCTACAAACAACAAAAAGAATGAAGGCTAAGTGGATTGGTCACATCTTGCGTAGTAACTGCTTCTAAAACACGTTATTGAAAGAAAGATAGAGGGAAGGATGGAAGTGACGGGAAGACGAGGAAGAAGAAGTAAGCAGCTACTGGATGACTTGAAGGAAAAGAGAGGATACTGGAAATTGAAGGAGGAAGCACTATATCTCACTCTGTGGAGAACTCGCTTTGGAAGAGGCTATGGACCTGTTGTAGGACTACAGAATGAATAGACCTTTTTTAAAATTCTAAGAACTGTAGGTTGTGATTCTGCTAAGGAGAGCAACCATATTTGGAGTGAAGAAAGGGTATTCTATGTGAAATGCTGAGTTCATAAACGTGTTCAATATTCATTTATTATAGGCCGATAAAATTAATTTTATTTCTAGTGCGATTAGTCTGGGAGAATATATTTTTATTTGAAATTAATACATATAAAGGCAATGACGTTTGCAAACTCGTATACAATCTACTCGAGTCTAAAGCACATTTATACCCGTATCAAAAGTCTCCCACAGATTGAAAGAGACGGCTAATTTGCAAGTTGTTTGGTAATTATAGAAGCCACAGGGCTGTCACGGTCACCATAGCTACTTTTAACAGGATTCTAAGAACTGTTACTTTCAAGGGGCTGAAAGAGAGATAGAGAGAGAAGTTAGAATTGTTAAGCTTCCCGTCTCATCTTCTTGGTTTTACTCCATGTTACAACGGTTATTGTTTACAGAGGAATTTCTAGCTTGTTTCTTTTCCTCCTTTTTCATCAATCTCTCTGATCCGTATAAGCCTGATCCTTAAGGGAACAAGTAACAATCAGAAAAGAAGAACAATCCAAATCCCTTTCACATGTTTTAAAGATTTATTATTTTTCCTTATTTCTGTATGTTGACATTTGTCCTGGTACTGCTTCAAGTCAAGAATTGCGGACCTGAACCGACTGACATTGAATAAAACAAACCAGAATTTATCTTAGATATCCCGGAAGAAAGGGCATCCTTTCTACAATGCGCAAAGGAAACTAATAATCTTACCACATCTAATTTTATTTCTTCATAGACCTATTCCTTCAACCGTTCTTGAATTGATCCAGCAGTTTAACTACCCATCCATCCAACCAACTATTCATTCGTGCATTAAATTCGCGATATGGCCACCATATCCTTTAACAAAGTCTCACGATAAATCATTACAGGTGAATAAATCTTTTATTATTTGCTATTAGGCACCCCGAAATGTAACATATTTGAATATAACAAATTGCAGTCAGAATAACAATAAGTAATAGCTGAACAGAGAGAACGAAATTTGAATCTTATATTGGCGGACAATCTTTTATCTGGGGATCGAATCCCGGTGGGGGCGAGATTTTCAGCATCAATTCAGACCGGCCATGGGGCCTACCCAGCCTCATGTACAATGGGTACCGAGTCATTCCCGGGGGTAAAGCGGCCGGAGCGTGGCGTTGACCACCCACACCCATCTATCGCCAAGGTTAAGGAAAGAGTGGAGCTATACCTCTACTCCCCTCTGGGCCTTCATGGCCTGTTCTAGGGTGAACTTTACCTTTATTGGCGGAAGCATAGGCAGTTTAATATTCGTTAACTGCATGCCCCCACAGCCATTACGGGATAGTCTATAACCAGTTTGGGGCCTGGGATAGCGTAGTCGGTATAACGACTTTCTACGGTTGGACGGTCCGGTGTTCGAATCCCCGGTGGGGGCGAAATTTCCGTACCCGTCCAGACTGTCCCCGAGGCCCACCCAGCCTCCTTTGCAATGGATACCAGGTCTCTTTACCGGGGGTAAAGCGGCCGGGTCGTGGCCTTGACCACCTTCCCCCTTCTATCGCCGGGTCGAGTATGCGTATAGCTATACCTCTACTTCCCCTCTGTGCCTGCTTGGCATGTAACGGGACAGCTTTACGTAACTTCACCTTCACACCGAACTCGCGGTCGGTTCGTCAGCACTTCTGGTTTGTATTCTGGATGTCCCGGGTTCATATGCTCCCCCCCCCCCCCCCCCCCCCCCGGCATCTTGCTGTTGTAATTGTGGGCTGTCTTGTTTACGTCTGTTGTTGCCCCACCAAATTCCGAGATACTGTATCAAGTTAGATCATGACCACTGCCCATAATGTTGTTTGAAATTCATTTTCCATCTGTTGCCGTGCACTTGTAACCGGCTATGGGCCGCAGTTCGGTTCTCGGACAGGCTTCCTACAATGAGACAGTAATCTGGAAGTTTTGGCATTTAAGCCGGGTCATGTAAATGATAAAAGCGGTACAGTCACTGCTTTAATTTTTACACACCGCGTCTTATTATCGAAGTCATAAGGAATACATGCAATTATTTCTTACTTGGCCGATCCCAGTGGTCGCGCGGTCTAAGGCGTGGGTTTTCGGTCGCTCGCTTGCTGGAATTGTGGGTTCGAATCCAGCCGGGGGCATGGATGTCTGTCTCTTGTGAGTGCTGTGTGTTGTCAGGTAGAGGTCTCTGCGACGGGCTGGTCCCTCGTCCAGAGAAGTCCTACCGAGTGTGGTGTGTCTGAAGTGTGTGATCGCGAAACCTCGAAAAACGAGGAGGCCTAGGCCCCCTAGGGTCTGTCGAGCCATAGTAAAAAGAATTCATACTTGACAATGGAAGCAAGTGTTCATGTCTGAGAGCTGCCTAGTTGATGGCGGCGCGAGTGACGTAAAAATATAACGGAGAAGGCAGTTTCCTTTTGTTGGTGAAATAATTAATTCGTGTATATGCTAGTACTCTGCCTCTGAATCTGAAACACATTATACTGATGAAAGCCAATCAAGGTTAACTCCGCTTCATCACGTGAGTTTGGGGCTCTCAGACCGAAGCTCCAGCGAAACCTTCTTCTAAATTTGCCACCAAACAAACGCTGAGACCTTGTCTGGTGTACCTACGACCAAGCGTGCATGAGGGAAATAGAGTTTTGTCCACCAACAAATAATATTTCTGTGTTAGGCACTCAAGGACTGTGGTTGCTGACGAGTGATTGTGTAATTCTACATTTGGGTTTATATGACAGAACATGTAATTCTGAGTCACGACTCCGACAAGTAAACACATTATTCTGGTGTTGGTTAGTTAATAGTGGTTAAATGAAGCAAAATTTAAAAACTCTAATTCTACAAGCACTTGCATTGTGTCATTGTTGCAAAACGTTTTGGGCGTCGAAACGTAACTGTCTTTATTTCATTAATTAACGGTACAGTAAATGTGAATAAACCATCAACTTTCAATTTCTTCAACCAATGAATGCACCTTTTTATTTCTCTTCTATTCACCCTACATATGTTTCGGCCGTGACTCGGCCGTCATCAGGGGTCCGAGTCACGGCCGAAACATGTGTAGGGTGAATTGAACAGAAATAAAAAGACGCATTCGTTGGTTGAAGAAATTGAAAGTTAATGTCAAGATGCACGGTGAACACAACGTAAAATTGTGAATAAACCAGTTTGTTATGTAATAAGTGTAACAACACTATCCTTTAGTCTAATATTATCAATGACCAAGAGTTTGAAAGATCGATCTTGGATGTGTCCTCGAATAATCCATAAGAAAAAGCTTACGCACTTGACAGGACACTATGTCACAGCCAGGAGGGACGACTGCAGTCAAAGCTACTGACAGAGTTGTTAAATCGACAATAAATAAATTTAACTTTACATTTGTCTGAATTAACGTTGTTATAATCAATCGATACATGAGATCAGATTACATTTTTTAGATAAATGAATAAATACGTGTGTAGATGCATACGTGTGTGTGGTGATATCTACAGAATCTTATTTTATCTACACTTTCCTAACTAATTACTTCAATTTTATGTAGTAAAATTAAAATTAATTCTGAATTATACATTGGAATTGAAGTTGTCATGGCCTGCTCTGAAATATATATTCTGGCATTCAGCGAGAAAAAGAATAAAAGCCACGAAAACTTACAACAGCCGATAACTGACACGCGAATTGAAAGCATGGCCTCTCGATTACAAGAAAGAACTGTTAGCCGCGCACTTGACATTTTATACTGTAAGGTAAAAATAAGTTTTTCTGTTTTGCTTAGGCACTACGTCATGAGCGAATACGAGATAGTGGATATAGGGTACCACGAATTAACTTCGCAGAAGATGGAACTGAGTGGTCAGCACTAGGCCCCTGCCCTTTTACGTAGGGGAAGTAACCGCCACTATCCATGGAACAGACCGCCGGATAGGCCTCAGGGCCTGTCTGGACATAGTAAAGGTAAGACAATTCTCTTTAGAATCAATCCAAGATTACACGGTCATCCAGCACATAGGATAGTCAGTATTTCAACTGAGACAATGAATTTATCAACCAACTTTCTACTGTATAATTTGTATAATGTCGAATGCAAGATGGTGTGAGCAAAGGGTAATTTTATTTGTTGCGGGACTCTCAACCACAAATCTTTAGGTGAATAAAATGAACGAGTACACGAATGAATGAATGAATGAAGTGGTGAATGGATTGGTGGTGTGGAAGAATGGATACATGTATGGATTGATGAATTGATGACTGGATGGAGGGAGGGAAGGTTGGTTGTATAGTCAAGTCAGAACTAAATACGACACGGTTTCGGTTTCTTTTGAGCACCCTAGACTGCACTTTCTGCCGGGAATCGAAGCAAAATTCCTTCCTTACAAAGACTTAGGCCGTTAATGCTTTATGACTGATCTCCCCAAGCAGAGAAGTGATTTCTGCTTTTACAAGCTGTATGTAAGTAAAGTGGTACTCTCTAACTGCCAATTTACCACAAGTTTATCGCCACTAAAACCGAAATGAGTTTCTTTAACCAATGGTTGCTCAAATAGAAAAAAACAGTTGGCCCCTTTTCACAAGCAGCGTAATACCTTTTAAGCTCAAAAGAACATAAGCTGTATTTCAGTCCATCTGTTTGCCCTTTACGAGAGAGATAATAAATTTCATCCGATTAAAAAATGAGCTGTAACTCTTTAGTGGGTTAGGGATGAACTAGAGATCTTTGAAAATGTTTGCAGCATAAGAATTCTGGCACGTTTATTCTCTTTGTTCAATTATCAAGAAAACCGTCAGACATGTAGAAAAGAAGTATAATGGTCACAAAATTTGTATGTCATGTTTTATACTACCCTTGATCGGAATACTTTTCAATAGGATAAATATTCACACAGAAACATACGTACATCTCCGCTTGAAGTTTTTTTATTATTATCTTAAGATTCTACGTCAGCATGTAGTTTAACGTGAATTTTATATTTTTCATTCCGTGTGCTGTCGATAATCAACTCACGATACTTAATCCAAAAATTTCACCATATTGTTCCCAGATATTTTATATTTCAGTACCCCATAAGGGATCGAAATATGTAGGAGGGTTCAAAGTTATATTTAAGTATAAACTATCTGGGGAAAATGTAGTGCATTTTGTTGGAATGAGTGTTGCATAGTTTAACGTACTTAGACAGTTGGTAGTTCCGTGTTGCTTACCGTGCTACGTGAAGGATAAAGATGTATCTTAATTCAGTGTTTTAATTTAATATTGTATTCACCGTGCATCTTTTATAAATTGAAATTAAAACCAACTTGATGCACACTCACTATTAAAAAAACTTTAATAGTAGATTAATTAACCCGACATGTTTCGGTCAGGTACCTGACCATCTTCAGGGGAATACTACATTACCTTATAGGCACATACCTTATGTGTGTTGAATATATGGACTACGCAATTTAATGTAGTATTCCCCTGAAGATGGTCAGGTACCTGACCGATACATGTCGGGTTAATTAATCTACTATTAAAGTTTTTTAATAGTGACTGTGCATCAAGTTGGTTTTAATTTAATTTAATCAGTGTTTTAGATATAAGACAGATCAGAGGTGGGAAGGAAAGGAAAAGGTACAAACTTAATTAGAGTCAAGGAAGATATGGAATGACGTATTTAGATACGCAAGATATAACTCTGCTGTGCGCTGAATTTGAATACTTTTAAGTGAGCATGAAATGAAGTAAGTACAGTATGTGCAGGTGTTGGTTGACCCCTGAACGTTCACAAGCTTACAGACCCGGTGTTTCTTCTACTCTTGTTATCACCTGTGACATCGCTTTATTAACTGACAACACTGCGTCAGGAGACGCTGGACTTGTCTTGTAATGAATGGCTTACCGGAAGTGCAGTCGCCCTCACCGGAAGTTTGCCTCTTACCTCAAGAGCTTATAAACTTGAGCCTGTTATATTCTTTTACTAAACCGACCAAATGCACATACATCGTACACAATAGTATAGTCTTTTATCTCTCGAACATGTTTCGACACTACTGTGCCATCCTTAGGGAGTTTTTACACCAAATTTTAAAACTAGCTAAAATATGATTACATTCGTAATATTTATGTGTATAAGCTTCCCGCGTTTAAGTTCAGTTTGCAGGGTGTTGAAATACATAGTCTGTAATACATTAATATGTGTAAATGGTATTATAATGACAGTACAAAACATATAAATATGTATACAATTTGGTTAAAATTATAATGTTATGATATGTCGTGGAAGTATACTTTTGTGTATACAAACATCTGTCATTGTACACGTATTATAGTGTATGTTGTATGTGCATTTAGTTCGTTTAGTAAAAGAACATAAGTGGATTAAAATGCACGGAGTAAGAATTTTCAAAAAAATCGAGCCTGTTTCTTTGGGTCTTTACAGTTTAAATTAACGTTCCGGGAAGCGAGACAAGAAGTTGTAATTCTGAGTAATACTCTGGCTTGTCAGCACACACCCATTGTTACGGAAGATGGGTTAGTGATAGATGTGTAGGTAAAGTTATTCCTGTGCTTAATTAAACATGGCGCCATGAAAATGTATGGAGGAAGTGAAGCAATTTTTTTTAATTGGAGGGCCCCGCAGCAGATGCTACGGACGCACCTCAAGCTTAAAGTCTTAATATGCAATCCTGTGAGGAAGATGATGAAGATGATGAGGTTTTTTCTGCATTTCCATTTTAATGGAGCAGCGGTGGAATGAAATTGAGAGGGACAAAACCGAAGTACTCCCGGGAAAAAAACCTGTCCCAGTGCCACTTTGTCCACCACAACTCCCACACAGACCGACCGGGATCGAACCCAGACCTCCGCGGTGAGAGGCCGGCGACTAATCGTCTGAGCCATGGCACGGCCAAGTGAAGTATTGCTGCACGCATTCTTAAAATCGACACTAGACTGAGGCGATGCCCCAGCCGCATTACACCCGAAAGACTCCCCAGGTATCAATTGAATAGGTGGCTGGGATCACCTCGGAGCTGGACTGGACGCGGTGGCGAAGAGAAAAATTTTCCCTCATTATAATGACTGAGCTACCCCGGATTATGCCACTACTATAAGGAATTTCATTAGCGGCGAAAGCAATGAGTCAATATTTTGGTGCCTCATTTAATAACCATTATACACAGTTAGTGGGGGCACGCGTTGGTGCAGTTGGTTGGGGCACTTTTCAACAAGCCGGAAGGTCGCGGGTTCGATTCCCATTGGTGTTAGTGGAATTTTTCATTGACATAATCTTTCCGGTCATACTACGGCCCTGGGGTCTACTCAGCCTCTAACAGATATGAGTACAAGGAATATTTCCTGGAGGTGAAGTGCGGCCGGTGCGTAGGGCTGAAAAACTTATCACTTTCATGTGCCGATTGTCTTGGAGTCTGGGAGACTTAAACTCGTGAAACCCTGTGGACCTGTCCAGGCCTGTACAGGGACTCCTTTATATACAGTTAGTACAAGCAGGAAAGTGATTATTCTAACGTTACAGAATTATTAATAGTTAAAAATGGGACAGAATATGGCAGCAGAAAAGGGTAAGTGGAAGTTACCTGTATTTAGTCGGTATTGATTCTCGATCCTTGCAGGAATATTTATCCTTAGCATTACTATTTATCCTATTAAGCTGTAGTTCCGGGAAATTTTACGTTCAATCCGTGCATATTTATTGAAACTCTGATATAAAAATATCCCTCAATGACTGTGACGTGTACGAGTGGTCAGTGGAAGAGCTACCTGAAGAATTCAGGGCTGGTGGTGAGAATTCTATTGAATTTTAATGGGTATTTTTAAGTTGCTATTTCGTGGGCCAATTAACCAAATATTTAGCTAGAGACAGTAATAAGAAATGAAGTTTGAATGTTACTAAACCTCATGCCTCAAACAAGGGGCCAGCAGGTTTTCTCCGAGGTGTTGCCAGAAGGCTACACTAAAAATCAGAGAGTTAGTTTGTTAAACTATCCAGTTACGTATTTGGAGAATAATTAAACCAGTTCATCGCTCAAATGAGATCATCAAATACAATTGCCTAAGTCTGTAACAGCGTTCTGGTTGCACAGTGCTTCATCAAACTTTGCAAACAACCTGTCGTAATTCCATGGATTGGCTTCATTCATAGAAACAACGTGAATTTGTTGAACCGCTAAGAATCGATTATTTAGCTAGCTGGTCATATTTGTTGGTTCTCGTTAAATAAATATGGATAGGGGTTTCCTTTTACCCGTCGTTGTCAAAATACTTCACAGTGAGTTTAGCTACATCGTGCTTCCTAAACGCGTTAGCCCAAAATGTATTTTAAATTTGCCACTTATCTACCAAGCTATAAGGCTTCACATCTGACAACATGTATTCGAATATATTATATATTTATTAATTATTATTGTAATATTCGTATAATTCGTAATATTCGTATATTGAAGGCATCTAAAAATAACATGAAATGCACTGGTTCCCAAGAGAAACTTTCTTTTTGTGTTATTCATGCCGTGCATATTCTTACTCGTACAATCAATACATCAACCAAATTATGCACTTAATAAAATACATTCAGAAGCAAGTATAAAACTCCTACATGTTTCGGCACTGGGATGCCGTCATCAGGGAGTTATTCTGCACAAAGCAGTAACGACCAGCACGCTTGTCTAGGTATTGTGCCACCCGTATTAAAGTATTATAATTCTAAAATATAGAAAGTTAATAATCATAAGATTACCATGTACAATTAAAACTTTAAAAGTGAGCCGTTCCAGGTAGAAGTTTCCAGTTGTTTTTACACCTGGACATATGTTTGTGCGCATGCTCCATACAGAGTGTAAACAACTGGAAACTTATACCTGGAACGGCGCACTTTTAAAGTTTAAAATTTACAATATTTTAATTATATTATATTAATTTTTTTTGTATATTAGAATTTTAATATTTTAATCATTTTAATAATGGCGACACAATACCTAGATAAGCGTGCTGGTCTTGTATTCCTTTGTTCAGAATAACTCCCTGATGATGGCACCTCGTTGCCGAAACATGTAGCACTTTTATACTTGCTTCTGAATGTATTTTATTAAGTACATAAGTTGGTTCATGTATTGATTCCAAGAGGTACTGTTTTTTGTGACACGCGCGAGATACCTGGCTCAAAGTTAACACTTTGTTTAGATTTGAATTTTATTTTACTTTACCAACTTATGCACAATATCTGACAATAGTATCAATTTACCCATATACGTATAAAATAAATTTCAACTGTAATAAGATGCACGGTCAATACAACGAAACTTTGTTTAGAATTTATTTGATTTACGGAAATGCCAGTGAAAGCAATGTTGTGCCATCTTTGAATAAGTGAACGTAAATGTTTGCAGCGCTTCAGTAGTGGAAATTATGTAGCGTATCGTGAAATAGAGGAAGGGTGTGTTTTTGAGGAAAACTAAGAGTGTAGGAGGTTACCTAGACAGTAAGCGACGTAGATACGTGTTTTATTCTGACTTACATTATTTAAGCCAGGGGTGCTTTTAAGTCGGCAAATCTGCTGGTACAAAATACATTAAAGAGTCTGATAGCTCAGCCAGTGGATCAATGAGGCTGCAGGTTGCACGACCGGATATTCGGAGTGTGATCACCAGACGATGTCGGAGATTTTTCTCTTCGCCAGCGAGTCCACAACTTTGCTGGATGTCCCAGCAACGGGTGCCCCAAGCTCCCCCTGATTAAAGCCGTCAGGCCATGGCGCCAAAACCTCAACATCTTTAGGCGGCAAAGATTAAGGATTGTAAGGTGTAATTGCATAAGAAGCTAAGGCTTGTTTGCAGTGCTGAAAATAGCAACGTGAGGAATGTTAAATACATTCGAGAAAGCTTAAGATAGAAAATAAGAGTATTATCGTATTACATGTAAGCTACAATAACCGAAAGACATTATTGTAGCTGTAAAACTTTAGACTTTTATTCGTAAGACAAAAGAAGTTAAAGAAAAGTTGTTCCTATATACAGCCATGAAGGCGTATATGGGGACTGAAGTTATAACTCCACTCATTCCTCTACCTCAGCAGTAGATGAAAGTAAGCTGTTATCTTCCCACCCCATCGTTTTACCTCGAGAGAAATAACCCCCGTTTCACATTGCTTGGGAGGCTGGTGGGTGGGCCCCAGATTTTGTCTGGACATTCTGGAGAAGAGATAAATTTCTGCTGGACTTTGAACTCCGGATATTCCAGTCCTCCGAATCTCGTTTGGGTCATCGAGTATTTTATTGAGGTTGTAAAGTTTTCCTCTGTTTCTCCAGACAAATACCGGTGTAGCTCCTCGATCAAGCCACGACCACCTCTTCCAAATCCTTTCCAATTTATCATCGTTCATGAATCACCCAAAAATTCGACGCTATATTGTCTGAGTTACAGAGAGCGCCGTCAATTGACACACCGAGTTGGCAAAGTAACTTGAGGTAGAATTCGTACAAATTATGACATTGTGAAAGTGGCAAAGGGAAATTAATGTAAATCGGGCATTCCAAAAATAAATATTACAGACCTAAAACAACAACAACAATAACAGCAGCAGCACAACACAACAACAACAACAACCATCTTTTAAATAATTGGATAAAGTTCCTAATATGTGTTAATTCTGCTTCATTTACCTCATATCAATTTATAAAAATAAATAAATAATTAATTAAATAATTGATTTTTTCTTTTCCTTTCTCTTCTGGTGAAGGGCCCCGCAGCAGATGCTACGGACGCATCGCAGCCTTAAGGCTTCTTGTGAAATCCTGTGATGAAGATGAAAGATGATTTAGTTTTTTTTTTCATTTTTACAAGTAATGGAGCACCGGTGGAATGAAATTGACAGGGGAAATTGAATAACTTACTGTTCACTAATTTAGAGATCTGGCAGTTAACAGACAATTACGCAACAGTGCAACAACCCGATTAAACACAACACATGTACTTCTTCTAAATAGTCTACGGTTAGTCTTAGTTAAAATGGTCTTCGAACACAGAATGGTCTAAGCCTTCATGGATATTTACAGCAATTACTATGACAACTGTAATTGTGTAATGAAAGTAAAAATGCCTATAGCAACTAAGACACTGGCTGGGGTTTACTTGCAAGTGTACGTTCTCAAAATCTCACCTGGAATAATATCTTTTGTAGTTTAATATAAGGCAGTTAGACAACAATAATAGCTCAGTCGGTATAGCGAGTCGCTACGGGCTGGGCGGTCCGGGGATCGAATCCCGGTGGGGGCGAGATTTTCGGCACCCGTCCAGACCGGCCCTGGGGCCTACCCAGCCTCCTGTACAATGGGTACCGGGTCATTCCCGGGGGTAAAGCGGCCGGGACGTGGCGTTGACCACCCACCCCCATCTAGCGCCGAGGTTAAAGAAAGAGTAGAGCTATACCTCTACTCCCCCTCTGGGCCTTCATGGCCTGTTCTAGGGAGAACTTTACCTTTTTAGACAACAATAAGGAAGATATTAGAACATTAACTTTACTTCAATAGCACAGAGAGCGAATGTGTTACATATAGATGCATGTATATATATGTATGTAAAACAATAGCATTTTCTGTCTTGCCTTTATAAGATTGCTCTGAAGATGGAAAATCAGGCCGAAGCATTTTGGAAACTACTGTAAACAAATAAATGAATTGCATTTTCATTAGTGCAAAGATAATCACGTACTATTGTTTTTATAAGGTTATACATGGTAACCCTGAACCATTTTAAAGCTGCAGACCTATATTTTTAAATTGCTTTTTCGTTAAAGAGATTGTAATTTAATAAAAATTCTGTTAGAATGCCTGTGCTTTCTTCAGTCTTTTTTTCCAGCAACGTTCGCTTTTGAACCACTAGTAATTTCATTGCATGCTTTGTGTGTGTGATGTATACACAGCGTGCGTATAAACTTGAGATCTTTGGTATGGGATACAGTTTGGTTAATGTGAATGTGGCAACGAAGAATTCTGTGATAAAACACGTGTGGCGTCGTTAAACGTAAATCAGACAACACACACACACACACACGGGCAAAAACACCTACAAATATGTTTTAAGTGAATTAATTTGTAAACGGTTTTTTTTGGGCCCCGCAGCAGATGCTACGGACGAACCGCAGCCTTGAGGCCTGTTGTGCAACCCTGTGATGAAGGTGATAATTTTTTTCGTTTTTCCGTGTAATGGAGCACCGGTGGAATGAAATTGACACGGGCAAACCAAAGTACTCGGGGGGAAAAACCTGTCCCAGTGCCACTTTGTCCATCAAAAATCCCACATGGACTGACGCGGGGTCGAACCCAGTCCTCCGCTGTGAGAGGCCGGCGACTAACCGCCTGAGCCATGGCACGGCCTAAACGGATTCTACTTGAGTCAGATCTCTTATTATCCTATACATGTTTCTGTCCTGTCTTCAGTGGCGTGTGTGCTGTATATTTCTTCTTCATCTTCAGTCTTAAGTGTTAGGCTCTCTGGTACCCTCCTGCCCTGAATGAAGATCTGAGACTGTGAGTCTCATAGACAATTGTTAGGATCCTTGAACGGGGGATCGGTGTGTCCCATTACCTGTGCCATGGGATGACACAAACACAGAAAAGACGCATAATTTTATTCATGACCTGAGTGGGATTCGAGCACACGATCCCATTGTTTAAGCGGCAGAAGCCAGGATACTACTTAGACTGCGCGGTCATTGTGGTTGGCATGTACTATATTGACTTGCTCTAAATGCTGTGTATACAGCGTAGAGCATGCGCAGTAGTTTTCATACCCATCTTGCTTTTTTTTAACGTAATCAAAAGCGTTTGTAAATTTTTGAACTGTCGATCTTGTTGAAGATGGATTTGTTTTCTTTCGATTACAAGTTTTTCAAAAGATTTTAACAGAAGTTACTCTTCCATCTAAATTTCTAGCAGAATACTATCACATCTAGAAGAGAGTAATCTTTATTTTTATACCTCAAGGCTAATGTTTTGGAGACTAACTTCTTACTTCACAATTTCTATAATCTCTTTATTTATTTTGTTTCAAAGTACAGCGACATTATTACGAGCATTTTGTAGAGTTCTTAGAATATAGTGAACTGGTATTCAATGTAAGGAATCATACTGCAGTCTACAATTGCGGTTTTCACGGGGGTGAATATGTAGTTTATGCTTTCTTGTTTATAACACCATGTAGATGATTATCGTTTCGAAATAAAATTCCGCCCCCATCTTCAGGGTATATTGTAAAAGCAGGTTGCGGAGACGTTTTTAAACACCTACTAGATTACACGTTGTCACAACCCGAAATTGTAATGTTGTAATGTTGTAATTTTAAATAGGATTTAGACCATATGTAATTTAGTTGTGTAGAAGGACCAGAAAGTACAGTTGTATTTTTTCCTTTATTTTATATGACCGAGACATCGCACCTTAGAATACTTTTATAACAACGCAAAAGTATCTGGAATAAAGGTTACAAAGTATATAAGAATCATTCAACCAAGATTTTATCGTAGTAACCATCCCAATGGTATGACCTTATTGTTGCAAATTGTGTAATCTCTGGACTAGTAAAAGAATTTTCAGTTCTATGGCCTTCTAAGGTTTATACGTATGTTTACAACAGCGCGCTGTTTGACCTAGTCGGACGCAGTTCACAAGTTCACATGCTCATGTCTGGTTCCTAATTATTAAGGTGAAGAAGAAGAAGCAGCGTGGTTACTGAATAAACTAAATGCGTTTCTAGTGCTTTTGCTAACTCACTCTGCTAAAACCAAATCCGGCTACTGCCTGAATGAAACTCGATCAACGAATCTATAAGTTGTGAGACAGAATGTATGTGTTGAATTTGGATGTGGTTTGCAATGTTGGAATGAGGTGATGACGCTAATGTGAGCTGAGCAGTCAGCTGGTGTGCCTTACTTCATAAGACCATTTCCCCATTTTCACAGGCAGTATGGCAGCTCTTTACTCTTAAATCAACTTATTTAAGCAATTTGCATTTGCAGCCCTTTCGTGTGGAACTTATTTTGTGACTGAATAGTGAAGCTGCATCTAATATGCTATCTCGCTAGTCAGCAAGTTGTTAGGGATTAGGCTCGGCAAGCAGAAACAATTGGATTTTGTATAAAATAAGTGTGTGAGGAAACTGCTAATTTTACGCTCTAAGCTCGTGCTTGTCCAGCCACCACCGACAATCTACAGTGCATGTGGACTGGCTTCTTACTATTCGTCTCTGTCTGCTCCGTATCCTTATCATGTTCTCCTTTGTTTTTAATTATCCTTCTACACTTGTACATTTTATTTTTATTCCTTTATTATCTATGTTCTCCTTCTGTTTACTGCCCTTCTTCCCCTTTTACTCATTATTCTCATCATTCTTTTAATTACTCTTCATTTTCTTATTTATGTTCGTTCCATATGTAATTTCTTTCTCCTCTTGTATCATTTCCTGCCCTCCTTCTTGCCTTTTGTGTATTTCTCACTTTTTCCTATTCTTCCTGTCCTCAATGCTTTGCCATCCTACCCCACTCCCTTGTTATTCTACCTTTTCAACTAGTTCTATTCTTTATCTCCTTCATTATCATTTCTGGTCCTGTTTCTTTCCATTCCCGCCTTCAAAATTCCAAGCGGCACCTACTGCCTCACTTTACCATACAAGGAGATAGCTGTGTAGAATTTCAAAAGCATTCAGTTTATTGTATTTTGCTTCTTCTTTGCTTTATTTTTGTCATCATATCTCTGCATTTTCTTCTTTTCTATCTATCCGCATCCTCCGCTTTTATATTTCACTTATTTTCTTCTTATCTTTTTTCGTTTTTTCTTCTCTTTATCTTTTCCCATCATGTATTTATTTTTCATTCCTGCTTATTCCTCCCGCTATGTTTCCCACCATCAGCCACTTCATTCTCAGTTCACTTCTTCGTCCTCACCTGTTCTATTGTAACCTCTTTCAGCCCTATTTCTGTTTCCAACCCTTTGTTGCCTCCTGTAAATCAAAGACGCGATTTCCTTCTCATGTTTTCATGAGAAGAGCTAGCGGAATAAATTTAAATGTCTTTAAATTCAGCAGTCAGCTTACTGTTACGCGTAATGCAATTTCTACATTTCAGTGGAAAAAGTTTCTTCTCGTAGTATAGATTTTAAATTGAACACGCCATGATGCCTGCAATCTGATATGAATGTACGTATGTGTTGCTATGAAATAAAACGTTTCAAAATTAGAACTGTGGAATTTGCATTGTAGTTAACCCCGGTCTAAAACTTTTATACAGGCTGAAAAATATTCTGTCTGATTTTCTGCTTTCATAGTCATTGATAAAGTTTTTATTAGGATAATCCAAACGTAATGTCTTATTAATCCTTTAGAGACTGAATTTAGCCTGAATTAATTATAAAGATCTAGCTCGTCCCGCACAGAAAACCCTCTCCGTCTCGGTTGTGAACCAGTCGTTGTATGTTGTATAGGGAAATAATCTCTGTCTGTTCTGAGAACCATGTAAAACACATAAATACACTCTGTGGGCAGAAAGAGGAATTCTTAGTGTTAAACCTGGTGATACGTAAAGTATTCACTAAGTCTTAAAGGGTTAAATATGAACAGAAATTATCTGCATAATAGTGTAGGCATATATAATTCGAATTAAGGTAGCTGCTATTTTTTACGGAAAATTTAAGTTGAAAACAGACAGTAGTTAATTACTAAAAGAATGGTGTAATTTTTATGGATGAATTTTGTGTTTGAAAAAGTCGTTATATTTATGAACGTAACTTGCCGGCTGACTTCATTTCAGCTGCTAAGCAGTGCTGTGTACAAAACTGTGATCAGATTCCGAACACGTGTAGGTAATTTACAAATGTTTTCCTCACGATTTGAAATTACTCATTGTAAAATGTGCTCATTTATTTCAGATGCAAAGCCGGTTGATATATACTAGTAATGTCAGCATACATACAGGTCTCTTTTCTTCACGTGCAACCTATTTTATTTAATGCTAGCGACGTGTACAAGTGCTGAAATTAAGTTGTCGGTGTTAATGAAGTGTAAAATGAAATTAGCCAGTTTCATCACACATTTTTCAGTTGCATGTTGAGTACGTTTAGTTGCTGCACAAAGTTAGACGTATGCTGCACGGGTCGACGCAAGGTTTGCTTGGGTGGCTCCTCATTTTTTCGTTATGAATCAGGTATGGAAAACTGTTGAACGTAAGCATAAAACCAAATTTCGACGCAACGTTTAGTGCTGTACCACGAAATAAAATACATATAAAGTTAATAGACCATTACAGTCAAATACAACAATTAATTATTGTAAAAACATTCAGTTTTTACATAATTGTACTACATTTTTTAGCCATTACGGCCCTCACCAGGAAAGTTTTTCGCAAGAATATACAAAGGAAAGTAAACAGTGATGACAAAAAGGGCTACATTTTTCAAAATGCATTGCTTATTAAAATAAAGATTGCAGTTACATTTTTGCACCTTTCCTTTGATATACCTGTATTTATTGATGAGGTAAGCTTGACTAGCTGATATGGCCTTATGTAAAGAAGCTGGGTAGGTTAACGCTGTCCATGAAGTCATACATCCATTATGTTTACGGCTAGCCTTTGTAGCCTGTTCGTCTAATATTTAAAAGTTGAGTTCACAAAAGGCACACTGCGTCTTCGTTACAAAGCTAACCGAATTACATTTGGAGGCGTAATTGATACTAACCTGAAAATCGCACGAAACTGACGAGTAAAGGTTTCTTGAGGTAATCTGAAAGTAAAGGCCACATGACATAAGAGTGGTGAATCACAGTTCGAGATTGAGAAGAAGAACCAATTCCAGGCTGGCCAGTAGGAACCGTAAGTCCTGGAGAAGTACACTGCTAGGCAGGCAGGAAAAAAAAGAGAAAGCGCTCATACTACTTCCCGTACTTAGGTGATGTTAACCGAGAACACGAAGGTATATATTCCAACGAAATGTTGATACCGCTTCCCAAACTACGTAAATGGTATAATGATCCAGGAAGCCACAGTGTGACACAGCCGTGAGAACGTCAGATATTAGACACAAATTCCGATCCAGGAAGCCACAGTGTGACACAGCCGTCAGAAAGTCAGATATTAGACACAAATTCCGATCCAGGAAGCCACAGTGTGACACAGCCGTCAGAAAGTCAGATATTAGACACAAATTCCGATCCAGGAAGCCACAGTGTGACACAGCCGTGAGAACGTCAGATATTAGACACAAATTCCGATCCAGGAAGCCACAGTGTGACACAGCCGTCAGAAAGTCAGATATTAGACACAAATTCCGATCCAGGAAGCCACAGTGTGACACAGCCGTCAGAAAGTCAGATATTAGACACAAATTCCGATCCAGGAAGCCACAGTGTGACACAGCCGTCAGAAAGTCAGATATTAGACACAAATTCCGATCCAGGAAGCCACAGTGTGACACAGCCGTCAGAAAGTCAGATATTAGACACAAATTCCGATCCAGGAAGCCACAGTGTGACACAGCCGTCAGAAAGTCAGATATTAGACACAAATTCCGATCCAGGAAGCCACAGTGTGACACAGCCGTGAGAACGTCAGATATTAGACACAAATTCCGATCCAGGAAGCCACAGTGTGACACAGCCGTCAGAAAGTCAGATATTAGACACAAATTCCGATCCAGGAAGCCACAGTGTGACACAGCCGTCAGAAAGTCAGATATTAGACACAAATTCCGATCCAGGAAGCCACAGTGTGACACAGCCGTCAGAAAGTCAGATATTAGACACAAATTCCGATCCAGGAAGCCACAGTGTGACACAGCCGTCAGAAAGTCAGATATTAGACACAAATTCCGATCCAGGAAGCCACAGTGTGACACAGCCGTGAGAACGTCAGATATTAGACACAAATTCCGATCCAGGAAGCCACAGTGTGACACAGCCGTCAGAAAGTCAGATATTAGACACAAATTCCGATCCAGGAAGCCACAGTGTGACACAGCCGTCAGAAAGTCAGATATTAGACACAAATTCCAACTTCCCTCTCTCGACGCAGCGTCGCCGTCGAATGCACAGCTTTTCGGGAGACGCCTACTTTAAATATCGGCCGAGCACTGGCTATCTTCACCGAGAGTTTCGTACATTTCTGTAGTCCTTTCAATCAGACACAGTAATGGTAGCTGAAACTGTGACAAGATCCCTAAATTTGCTCTTTACTGGTTCCTAATTATCGTACCATTCGACACTATACAGCCCGACTTACTGACATCGTCCTTACACAAACCGCAAGTAATAACCTCACTTCCCTCAGTCGAACCAGTAGGTGTAGAGGGTTTGCAAATCGCTTTCCATCTCTCCCGACCTCGAGCTATAGCTCTTACTCTTATTCAATTCCTTTTTTCTTCACAATCTTCTGTGTACCTTCTTCATCAAGTCTGTCGGGTTCTAGCTTAGGCCAGGATCTCTTCCTTCCACATCCTTTTTAATTCAGCATGCATCTATCTTTCGATGATAAATATTATGAGTTTCTGATATAGTCGTAAAATAAACTACCACAATAGAACTGCTTACTTCTAAAGAAGGACTCTATATTGAATATAGTTAGTTAGTTAGTTACTCCGTATTTCTCGTTTGGAAAATATTTCTTGCGCTAGCAGCCCATTTGACAAAAACATGCCACTTGTCGGGGACTGAAGTACTCTGAATAAATTTTAAGCGTAAGAGTTCGGGGACTGAATAGACTAAAGATGTACAGAAGTAGTGAATGAGCTGAAGGAGGCTTTGTGTTAAAGCAATTTGATTGTATCAGTTTATAAAACTTTTGGAATGCAATTGTGTTACCCAAGGAAGTAATATCCCTTCTCTGTCGAGTATCGTGCAAACTGTGGGAGTACTATTGACAGTGCCGAGAGAGTTTCCTAGTGAACAACCTTCTTGTGTTGGAGTTGTACCTCATCGTGATTCTGATTTCCCACTTGGAACTGAAGTTACGATTATTGAGATGATAAAACGTGAGTTGGAAATTGTATCTACGTAACTGCTTGGTGACACAATAGAAATCTGTAGTTTAAAACATGTGTTAGTTTTAACAGTTTTAATTGGAAATGAAAAGACGTTTGTTGTGTATTATCTTGTGAAATGTGAGGCAAACATGAAGGTTACTACATTTGGTACGTGGGGAACATATGCGAAACATGGGAAAAATGATAAATGGTGACAAAACTTCAGTCGGGACAGCTGAAAGGAAGATAAAATTTTTGAAATTAGGCATATATGATAGGACAGTAATAAAATGGGCTTTCAAGAAATAAGGTTAGATATTACAGAGTGGCTGAGAATAGGAGTTATTTGTGGGTTTTTTAATGTGCTGGTAGTACTTGGCCGCTGATTTCCATAAAAGTTGAGTCTTAATGACACCTTTTCAACAATTACCCCACTTCTTGCGTTTCTTTATTCGTGCTTTACATGTAAAACATGAATTTAAGGCATGTCTGTCTGTTTCTTTGTGGGTATGTTTCACCTCTCAAATTTCTAATTGATTTAGATTCAATTTGATGTATGGTGGCGGTGTGGTAGAGTGTTGTTCTATGTTAAGATATACCGCAAATATAACGTTGATCACTACTTGATATGAAACGTAATTCGATCCTTGTAATTTTCTGTAAATAAATGTCTTACTAAAAGCAAACCGTTAAATAAAATAAAATTCACATTTCATTTTAAACAGCAGTTGCTGTTTACAAGTACTTTAACGTGGTGTAGACCCAATTTAATGCAACTTCAGATTAATGCTTTCTGGCACGTGGCTTTGTGCAATTTGATAAATATTTATCGGCCTTTTGGGGGAAAGTGCTGCTTCAAACTTCACAAGATATTTGTTCACCTAGTGATTCCAAAGGTGTTTCAGAGAGTGTGTTCGGAAGTAGGGCTCACAATACCGGTCAAAATCTTAATACCGGTATTTCGGTATTTTTAATTTATGAAACCGGGATACCGGTATTAATATTAATATATATATAATAATAATATTAATACCGGTATTCCAAAAACAAACATTTTTCTCAATAAATGTTGATGACAAATGCAATGAAGGGAAAATCAAGTAATTACTTGGATTGATGTTTTCATACAAACCTTTATTACAATAAGAAATAGTCTGATAAAAAGTTATTAAGAACACAGTTATTCTAAAAACAAAAACATACATATTGATACTGCACATTTTAGCTACGTTTAAGCATCCATACTGCCTGTCCGAATAAAGTGAGCTCTTAAGAAATATAAGCAATCAATAGTGTTATCGTATAAACTGGATCTAATTTTGGTACTTATTTATTTATTAACATGCAATATTTACTTTTTTCTTTTATGTGCAACAAAGTGTCCAGTAAACCAGATGTCAGTTTCATGACGTTGTCAGTTTCCCGTTACATTTATATTGTGTATAACAATCCCTCAGTTGCAAATTCAGTAATATTCATTATTTACTGTTGTTGATTTTATAACCTTTATGTGAATAAATCATATACTACTATTTCTTAAATTAGTACCGAAAAACTGTTATCTTTGTATCAATACCGGTATTTTAATACCGGAAAAACATGACCGGGATCCCGGTATTCTGAATCCGGGATCACGGTATTGTAAGCCCTGTTCGGAAGGTATGTCATTATGAATGGCAAATAGGAACGTGTGTGTGAGGGAACTGTCCTGGACTGTTTTGAGGAAAAATATATGCAGGTTATTTAATTGTAACTACAGATTTTTGACAATGGTCTACATGAATATTATCAGCAGCCTTTACAAGAATCTTTACCACATGTCATAAAAATACTCGAAACAACACACTACTTTTCGGAAGCAAATTGCTTCCTTCTTCAGGCGAAACAAAAAACCAAAACCTCTACAAATATAAATTCAAAACACGCAAATCCTTGTTTGCGTTTAAGAGTTTTATTAGACCAACATATGAACTATATTCTTATAACCAAGTCAATCACCCCTACATATGTTTCGGTCTATAACAGGCCATCTTCAGGGGGTCAAAGTTTATTTAACATAGACTATACATCTGTTGTTAATTTTAAAAAGTTAGTATATCTACATAAGTAAAATAAACCTTAGTTCCCAATGGATTTAGGTGTTATTTCTTTCAGCTGTAAAATCCTAGGGAATGTGTTTACATAAAAGGTTAAAATTACATATCTGTTGTTTATATATAAAATTAGAGGCAGTCCGGTCTTGTATGCTGTTATCACGAGGATGTTGTAGTTTTACCTGTGTTATGTTGTTACGAGTTGTGCGTTGTGTACTGCACCGGCTGGTTGCGTTGTGACTAGTGTCCATTGGAAGTAAGATTTATTTTACTTATGTGGATGTACTAACTTTTTAAAATTGAACAACAGATGTAAAGTCTATGTTAAAAAACTTTGACCCCCTGAAGATGGCCTGTTATAGGCCGAAACATATGTAGAGGTGATTGACTTGGTTATAAGAATATAGTACACATGTTGGTCTAATGAAACTCTTAATTAGTAACAAGATGTACGGTGAATATAACGTGAAACCTTGTTTGCGTATTTGAAATTTATAATTTTAAATGTGCTGATTTTTGTTTCTCGCATGTGAATTATGTTGATGTGTTTTATATTTTTGGTCAATTGTGTTTTAGGATTTGTGAGTTCACCTGAAGAAGGAATCAGCGTGCTTCCGAAACGTAGTGTGTTTTTTCGAGTATTTTTATGATAATGGAAAAATATCTTGTAAATGCTGCCGATATTACCTATCTGCGGGAATTGTGGGAGACCATTAAAAGCGTTACCACTGTCGGCCAGAATCTAGGTCGTTAATGGAACCGGGACATTGCGGAAAAGACATGTTTGCTATCCACTGCATTGCACCGCAGGTCTCTGTTACTGAGCATCATTTAACAACACGTGGGTTTACCTATAATTCTAAATTTCATTTGTCTCTAAGGAAGAAGGATGATCTATTACCACGCTCCGTGACGGAAGTATCATTGCATGTATTCGTCATTCAATGAGTTTGATACTAAGACACTGGGAAAAGAGACATTGATTTCATCGCGTGCCCCGCTTCGCGTGTCTGCTTGTCCTGTCACGCGATTTTCTTGTGTTTCCCGCTGGGGGATATCTAGGAGCCAATCCAATAGTAGAACAGCCCTGTTCCTTTCTACATTACAAGACTGAAATGTCGGCCATATTTGTTCGAGGTCACTAGGAGGTCAGCAAGTCTTATCTTGCAACCTCACACACGGCCTGATAACCACGAGATGTCTCTACATGCTTTCTTGTGAACTTCGATTTTCTCTGGTACATTTCAGTACTTACATTTGATTCCGTGTCACAAAGTAACTTACTATGGACCTTTGCAGCTTTCCACGCAGTGAATATGAAGATTGCCTCCTTGATGTGACTAGGTGTAGTTTGACAGACATTTGCTAGAATTTAGGAGGAACTTGCTGCATACATCTTCGGGGTAGAATATGGAGCTTCCCGCTTCTTCGAAAAGTCCACAAATTTTTACCAGACTACGCGGTGTCACATCCAAGAAGACGAAAATGTTCAAGTAACTTATTTATTCACTATATGACTTATCTGATTACATGAATGATTAATAAGACAGGCAATGTGCATATAAACTTAACATTGAGGCGCGTTCGCATAACCATTGTTGCCGTGGAAATAAATATTACTTATTTTCAGTGTGTATGTAGCCTTAGTTATCCAGTATATAATGTTCATGCGCCGTATTATGCTGTCATCTATGGCCTGTCTGGTTCTGCCATATTTGTCCACATTATCTCATAAACGGTACGATTTTCGGAAAAAAATTACTTGACATAAAATGTGTGTTTTAATTTTCTCTGCAACTTTGTCTCAAACATTTCTCATTTTAAGACGAATTGAGCGAGACATTGTCATAAATGTACTTAGGTCTTCTTGTAAAGTACCCGGTATTCTCGTCATATTTTAATGAAAAATTAAATTTTTGACAGATTTTCGAAAAATACTCAAATATAAAATTTCATGAAAATCGGTCCAGTGGGAGCCGGGTTGTTCCATGCGGACGGACAGACACATGCACGGGCGGACAGACAGACAGACATACAGACATGACGAAGCTAATAGTCGCTTTTCGCAATTTTGCAAACGCGCCTAAAAATGGAGTTAGATATGCCTGCGTTTACCAAGTGGTATCTTCTATCCAGGAACCCTGATGACAGTTCTGTACACGTGTCTCATTTCTCCATGTACGAGTTAATCAGCAAAGGAACTGATTTGCTAGCAATTTAACTGATTTCATTAGATATTTAAGGAATTATTTAACGCAGCAACTGAGTTGTTATGGAAGGAAGTACTTTAATTATCTCACCCCCATCTCATTATTCATCACTTAATTTATTCTATTTACTTCTCTCTAGTCCATTCTTTCTTCATCCCCTTGCTGTTTGTTGCCTATTTTGCTTCACTAAACCGGCATAACGTAGTATTTACGAGATTTACACGCTGTCTGTGTAAATGTCTCCATTCTAACTTTTGAAGCTGTTGACCAGTCTACACAAAACTTGGCATCATCATATGCCATTGTTGTCCACTACAATACCCATAAGGTTTAGTTTCTTATAATCAGTAACCAGCGCGAAATTGTGAAGTGGGAATAGGCTCTCTCAGGTCTGCTTTCGGGAAATCTGTTACTCATGGAAACAAGTCACTTTGCTAGGATAGGAAAAGAAACCGTCTGTAGATAAATGTTAACCCTCTCGAAGAAAATTCAACCCTCGACTGTAGCACCTTTTCTAGGACTCGCGGAGAACAAACTACTGAGTTCTGGTTTATCTGCAGGGACAGACTAATGGTAAATAAAATAACATTTTACTTCTGATTTCCAATGTACAGTGAGTGACTAGATGTATTAAAATTGTATGCTCGATTGTAGCACCATTTCTAGGATTCGGGAAAACACATTAAAATATTGCAGATTTTTCTGTATAAACATGCTATTTGTAAATGAAATTACACCAAGTCCTTGTTTTACACCCTAGTTATGTCCCGAAAAAGTGGACGTAAATAAAAAAGCGTAAATTAAAAACATTCCAATTAGAAAAAAAACTTAAAAAATGGATAAAATGCGAGTCAGACAGCGTCGAACTGCAAATAAGTGGGTCTAAATTACGCAGTGGTGTAAATTGGTAATGGGCGTGAAGGCAAAAGAAAAAGAAACGGACGTAAAACAAGGCCTTGGTGTATAATGTCCTTGTGATTTTCTGTGTAGCAAGAGTGACTATGTGTGGATTAAGATTGTGACAGAAGCTGATAGAAGTCTGTTTACTTCTTCAAGCAGGAGACCATGCTATATGCGTTCTGTGGAACTCTTTACTTAATTTTTCCCTTCCTATGTATTATTATAATGCTCTCCCATTTTTGTACCTTATGTATTTCATCCTTCTTCCTACCATTTTTGAAAATTTCGTTTTTTTTATTTCCTGCCATTTTTTCGTGTCCTAGCCCTCATATTTCTGCCTTCAGTGTCTGAGAAGGACCTAGAACAACGACTGGCCCATCGTGTGTAGCAACGCTTCTGTTACGGCTGTTAGACAGGTCATTATTTGTATGCGGCGGCGAGTGTAATATATGTGTCTACTTCAGAAATGAATTCATGGCGGTGCGTCTACACAAATGTACACATCGATCAATGCTGTCCTATGGTAACCGTAATCTCTCGGGCGTTCGTAGAAATGTTATCTGCATGGCAATGAGACGGATGCAAATTCCCTGTCAAGAACCAGGCTTGATTAGTATGATTTGGAGTTACTGTGTTGGAATAAGGACTAGAATAGCTCAGACTACGGCCTGGGCGATAGAGAATAATGCTTTCATTACTATCAGAAACGATTATTTTTTCGCCGCCTCTGGACCGGCTCTGGGGTCCACGCAGCCACCTGTCCGAAGTATGCCAAGGAGACGTTCCCGGCAGAAAAGCAGCCAGGATTTAGAACTTAATACTATATCCCACTCGCAATAGCGCGGTACTTAATTAAGCGCAGGGACACATTTATATGTACGTTTCAAGAGTTGTTTACGAGCGTATTTATGGTTTATTTAACGACACTGTCGGTAGCTCAGACAAGGGTAGTTTGATTAATGAATAATAAATTGGAAAGACTGTAGAAGGAAACCACCGTGGTCTAATTTTATATAGTATTCCGGCATTTTTTCTGGAAGGACTGGGGAGAATTTCAAGAATTTTTGGGGCTCAGGACTGAACCCGGAACTCCAGTGTACTAAACTGGAATTCCGTCTAATCAAGAGAAAAGTGTTTTGAGTAGGAACTAAGTAATAGTATATAAGCAAATGATGAGGGAAAGAGACCACTGGGAGGACGTAGGCGCGGATAAGAGGATACTATTAAAATGGATCTTGAAGAAATAAGACGGGGGCGTCGACTGAATTGATGTGGCTCAGGATATGGACAAGTGCCGGGCTCTTGTAATGATAATGAACCTTCGGATTCCATAAAATTTGACAATTGTTTACTACCTGAGGAAATATTAGTTTCTTACTAAGGACTGTCCCCACGGACTTACTTATTTAATTAGTTACACCTTTACATGCACAACGGATGGTAGAGAGCAAACAAGGTGTATAATAAATAAATAAATAAATAAATAAAGCAACAAGGAAAAATGTATGACAGAGGAATTGATAGACTGAAAATGAAAGCAGAATGAATGTGTAAAATAATGTATTGGAAAAAAAATACTGACATTATGGACGGTGGAACAAGACAAATACGAGTACAGACATGCAATGGAAAATAATGAAGGAAAAATTACAAAAGATAGGTACAAAGGTATATTTCCTGTAATGTTTAACGTGAGTCTAATGCTTTAATCTTTTATGAGCAGAATTATTGTGCGTTTATTTGCAATCGCCTTCACGATTAAAAAATCCCGCTTTTGGATACAGATTGCATTATGTGTTTGAACTATAATTAAACGAATGATGATTATTTTCCTACAAACACTACTTCTTTAGAGCAGAGTAGGTGCTATGCATACAACCTGCTTGAACAATAAAGCACTCGGCATTTTGCCCACACAGTACATTTATGTGTTTCCTATGATTATCATAATAAAGAGTGATTATTTCCCTGAACAGCTTTAACTGTGTGGTATTTGTTTTGGAGATGAAACCTTTTCAGTGAGGTTGAATCTGAAACTTTGTATGTCAGACCAATTTAATGCTTGAAGTGGTTAATCGACTGTAGACGGAGGACAGCTGTTTTGTGTCAGGTAGGAACTGCCTTCTTAAATGCTATTTAGATGAACTTCAAGCTTCAACCAATGATTTTTACCTTCCACACATTTATGTCAGAATGCTCGTTACTCATCCAAACGAACTGACAAGAAACACACCTCTCCAAAACAAAGTATTGGGCTGTCTTCTTAAAACAATACAGCTGTAGGTAGGAACTGCTGTTAAGGATCGTGTTGTTGAAAGCTGGACAGCTGGCATCCGGGTGGACCTACGACTGTCAAATTGATCAATGTTTCCCGCTGTTTTCTTATGTTTCAGAGTAAACTGTGACTTTTTACGCGAATTGAACGTTGCATTGCATTAGCCTCTTGCAGCCCAACTAATGTCAGTATTAAAATTATGCTTTGATGGAGCCATCTCAATGTTGCTATCAAAATTCTTCCCTAATACAATTCCTCCAAGGTCTACATACAAATTACCCCCTAACACAGGCTTTCTAATGTCAAAATCATATTGAACCTTAATAAAACCCTTCTAATGCTAAAACGAATATTTTGCCCTAGTGTAGTTATTCTAATGTTAATATCAAGGGTTTGCCCTAAATCAACCCTTATAAAAGGACATAAATCCTCCCTAAAGCATCCCTTTTAATGTTATCATCAAAAATCCACCCCAATAAAGCTCTTCTTATTTTGATATCAAAATTCCTCCACGAAGCAACCCTCGTAATGTTAAAATTGCAAGTCCTCTATAAGACAGCTCTTTTAATATAAATCAAATTTTTCCCATGCAGCAGCCCATTAAAGTTAAAGTTACGCTCTAAATCTTCCCCTTCCAAAATTCCATCCTAAACCTCTCTTTTGTATTCTAATTTTAAAATTCCGCCGCCTCAAAGCTTTCACATTAATGTCTCAAACAATTGCGCCCTGAATCAGCCATTCTATTATCATTATGAAAATTCCCCGAAAAGCCGTTCCTTCGAAATTAATATTAAAATTCAGCCCTTAAGCAGCCTTTTGAACCTTAGTATCAAAATTCCTCCTTCAAACACCCAGTTATATGTTGGCAGAAAAGTTACGCCCTGAACAACTCCTTCTAATATTAACAACACAATTTCATCGTAGAGCAGTCCTTTAAATGTTAACATCAAAAATTCCGCCAGAAAAGATCCCTGTTAATGTTGACAAAATTTAGCATCAAAATTCAGTAGTCGTCGTATAATAAATACAATGCTGACTTTCTTTTCTCTAACATCAAACAATCATTTCCGTACTCTTTTCTCTAACCTCAAACAATCATTTCCCAGCTCTTTTCTCTAACCTCAAACAATCATTTCCCAGCTCTTTTCTCTAACCTCAAACAATCGTTTCCCAACTCTTTTCTCTAACCGTGAACAATCATTTACCAGCTCTTTTCTCTAACCTCAAACAATCATTTCCCAACTCTTTTCTCTAACCTCAAACAATCATTTCCCAACTCTTTTCTCCAACCTCAAACAATCATTTACCATCTCTTTTCCCTAACCTCAAACAATCATTTCCCCACTCTTTTCTCTAACCTCAATCAATTATTTCCCTACTCTTTTCTCTAACCTCAAACAATCATTTCCCAACTCTTTTCTCTAACCTCAAACAATCATTTCTCAGCTCTTTTCTCTAACCTCAAACAATCATTTCCCAACTCTTTTCTCTAACCTCAAACAATTATTTCCCAACTCTTTTCTCTAACCTCAAACAATAATTTCCCAACTCTTTTCTCTAACCTCAAACAATCATTTCTCAACTCTTTTCTCTAACCTCAAACAATCATTTTCCAACTCTTTTCTCTAACCTCAAACAATCATTTCCCAACACTTTTCTCTAACCTCAAACAATCATTTCCCAACTCTTTTCTCTAACCTCAAACAATCATTTGCCTAACTCTTTTCTCTAACCTCAATCATTTCCCTACTCTTTTCTCTAACCTCAAACAATCATTTCCCAACTCTTTTCTCTAACCTCAAACAAGCATTTCCCAACTCTTTTCTCTAACCTCAAACAATCATTTCCCAACTCTTTTCTCTAACCTCAAACAATCATTTCCCCATTCTTTTCTCTAACCTCAAACAATCATTTGCCTAACTCTTTTCTCTAACCTCAAACAATCATTTTCCAACTCTTTTCTCTAACCTCAAACAATCATTTCCCCACTCTTTTCTCTAACCTCAATCAATTATTTCCCAACTCTTTTCTCTAACCTCAAACAATCATTTCTCAACTCTTTTCTCTAACCTCAAACAATCATTTCCCCTCTCTTTTCTCTAACCTCAATCAATTATTTCCCAACTCTTTTCTCTAACCTCAAACAATCATTTCTCAACTCTTTCTCTCAACCTCAAACAATCATTTGCCTAACTCTTTTCTCTAACCTCAAACAATAATTTTCCAACTCTTTTCTCTAACCTCAAACAATCATTTCCCCACTCTTTTCTCTAACCTCAAACAATTATTTCCCAACTCTTTTCTCTAACCTCAAACGATAATTTCCCAACCCTCCACTTCAATCGCTTCCCAGCGCTTTTGCCTTCTACCCATTTAACTTTTACAAGAAGCAAGCGGGCACCACACGAGAAACTTCAGAAACTGAAAATTTTCTCGATTTTCCTGATGACAAATATGATACTTCTTACTACCATCTTTATGTCCTCTGTATCCGTAATTATATTTAAAAAATTTAACAACGACGCGAGGTCGTGTTAAATCTGACGAACCGTGTGTTTATAGCTGTAGAAATGGTAGATGTATCTCAGTGCACACAGTAATTATCCGTCCCAGTATTTGGTAGTTCGTCGCACTTACCCACATTTTTCTACGTCTTATTCTCTCTGTATATTATAAAATCAATTTCTGGCCGCACAGTTAATGAGGTTATTGATGCGCGTGGGTGTGCACCTGCCGTAGGTAAAATCCTTCCAACTCATGCCGGAAACCTTCAAGCTTTCCCAATCTTGCGCAGTTGAGTTGCCTCAGCCATATGCCATAAACAGGCCTGCCAAATTTGCAGTTTTATATTCCACACAGTATCTTCTGAGGGATGAAACAAGAGCAGGATATTAAAATTGTAATAATGTTTTATGAGGGCATAAAAACATTATTAGACCTTTCAAATTAAAGGGGATGAGAAATATCTAGGAATATGATTCGCAAAAGTTGAAAGAGGAGGTCATTTAGAAAACCTTGGTATAGATGGAAGAATAATTTTTAAATACATATTGATCAACTGACTAACAGCGTGTGATCTGCGCTCTTCTGGGATATTACGCAGCGTCGATTGGTAATCCTTTACCGACATTTCGGGACAACGTATCTGTCCCATCTTCAAGGGCCAGGAAGTCCAAGAAGATTGATATGTTTTCCCGAAACGTCGGTAAAGGATTACCACTCGACGCTGCTTAATATCCCAGAAGAGCGCAGATCTAATCAATATCGCGGCGGAAGCCTGAAATCATGATTGACAGCCTCTCGGTAATACCTCTATTGCTTAGTGTATGAGAACGATATCCTTCTCATTCGACGACGTCATCACAACTGGTCTAAATATTTATTTTAAATAGAAATTGCCGTTCTATGTATTTCGTATTCGAGGCTCTAAAGGCGCTGCCTGAGAGGAGAAAGTGTGCTGCCTTCCGAAATGTAATGCTGTGTCTTCTGGTATGCATGAATTGAATTTTCAGTGGGACTTCCATAATCAGGACAGATGAAGGGCGTGTAACTAATGATGGGAGGCTGTAGTTTGCTTTGAAATGTCTGTAGCTTAAATATCCACCAGGCTACACAGTGTCACATCCCATAAAACAGCAGTCTTAAAAATCAGGTGTTACTCTATGAAAGGAAGTGCGACTAGTTTAAAGAAAGTAGAAGGTTGCTTCCGTTTATTTGTCTTTCGCTTTCAAGATGGCACCAAGTCTGTTCCACTATGAGGAAGAATATAGGCTCCCTCCCGCCTTGCATTGCGCGTTGGGACGACCTTGTACTTCTCAATCGATTTTGTAACCTCCTACATGGGCATCATACCTCACGATATTCTTTTGTGTGACTTATTCTTAGGAGAGTTTCACTCCGAAACATTTCGGTACTCTAATGTCTGATGTTGGGCATCATCCTGTGCACGATATGACGATTACTGTTGTTTTCAAATAGCATTTACAGACGTGACAGTTCAGGATCGACTTCCTAAGCACAGATATCCCCTAAGTAACGCAATACTTGCTTTCAAAAGCGTGGTCACGGAACTAAAAAATTTTGTTACTCCTTTGACTTCATTACCACAAATTCAGATAACTTGTGAAGCCGAGGCAGCTCATTCGATGTAGTGACTACGCTATTGGGAATTTTGTTTTGATTTCTGATAAGGGGAAGAGGTTTTTCTTTTCTCACAAGGGTCCAGAACGGCTATGGTGCCTTATCACGGTCCAAATTAGTGGGTACAAGTGGGGTTTTTTTCCCCAGGCGTAAAACGATCATCGCATGAAGCTGATGAGTCACCTCCATGTACTATCAAGGTTAAGAATACCTTCGTGGCTTGCATAAAAACCGCTGTACCATTGTTCCTCAAATCCAGGTTAAGGTAATGCATTGAAGTTTTTGCCACTCATTAAACCATATATAGAATTCAATTTGTTTTTTTAACCGGTAACTTAATTGAAGATTAATTTTTTTCTGGAAATTGACATGGTGTATTTGGTAGACGCTTTGGTGGAACCTGCTGCTTCCGTCTTCAGGGTAGGAAATAGGTCGAATATGGATAGGAGGGGAGGAAGGATCGGTAACATATTTTCGCTCATACCTACTTACACGGCGTCGCATTCCAGAACAAAATAATCATTATAGTGGCCGCGTGAAAAACTCAAATTTTAAACTAGTATGTTATACATGTCACCGAAATCTTGGACGATGTGCGTCGTTTGAGGCTACAAGACCTACAACGTCCAGTGACACTGACTCGCTCTTCTGACGGGCCCACCACAGCAGGTTCTAACTCTCCATCATATCCTTGAAGACGGAGACAGACCCAGTCTCCGAAACGTTGTGGGTTGTTTAGCGCGAGATGTTGGACGGCGTCCAAAGTAACAGACATGTTTATTACAACAGGCAGTCGTCATAATTCTTTAAGGTTGAATTAGTTATATCTTAATCTTGTGCCGGATGTGGAAACGCAGACTTGCATCTCGTAATCAGACATGTTTCTGTGTGACATGCGAGACTGTTACGGAGGTCAGTGTGAAGACAGTCGTAGTTTGGGAGGCGAGGCGGCGAAGTCTGTTAGAAAAGTGGTGACGTGTCATAGGAACCTGCTGCGTACTATCACCAGAGTGGATGAATCATAACACTACCCCTACTAGGAGGCGGCAGGTAACACTGTAATGTGGGTACACAAGTACTAGACTACACGGCGTCATAACCCAAAATACATATCTGGGTCAGATATGTTACTTGGTCACCTGGACCCACTTCTGTTTTAGTTACACCGATATTCAATTATTTTTTGACCCTGTATCAGCCTACACAGCCTCCTGTACAATGGGTCATTCCCGTAAAGCGGCAGGAACGTGGCGTTGACCACCCACCCCATCTAGCGCCGAGGCTAAAGAAAGAGTAGAGCTATACCTCTACTCCCCCTCTGGGCCTTCATGGCCTGTTCTAGGGTGAATTTTACCTTTACCTTTACCCTGTATCAAGTGTTGTAGTTACAAAAATTTGAATTGGACTTCGTACGTTTGTTGTAAAGATGGTAGAGAAGGATGTTGGAAGAAAGATAAGTAGATAAAGAAAAAATGGAAGGAGGCGTCTTTATAATGGTTTTCTCTGTATCTATATCATTGTCACCATTGTCAGTCATTTATCTGGACCTGAGAAGCAGAAGGATTAAGTCCAATTTTTGTCATACTTGAATAACACATTATTTTTCTTAGAAATGTAAGGTCTTTCAGATGCAGATGGTTGTAAGTACAAAGGCTGGCCCAGTGCAGCTGGACTAAGAATTAAATAGCAGTAAGCCTTATACTGGTCTAAGAAAAACTATGTATTATTTCAAACATAACATTGGACTTACACCCTTCTGCTTCTCATGTCCAGTTATTCTGAGTTACTTATTTGTGTTGTATTTAAGGGCTGCGTGTCTCGGGCGGCATAGCGTCGAATGATACTGTGATTACTGAGTGGTGAATTGGACAGAATGTTGAGGGGTACGGTAGTGGCATAATTTTGGGCGATGTCCCGGAATTTACATAAAGGGGCTGAGGAAAGTAACAAATTCCTCGATTCAGTTTGCTCTTTCCCCGGGTTTGGGTTTAAACTCGCAACATCCTGCATGTGAAGCAGGCGTGCTGCCCGCCAGTCAACGGATATACATTTTGAGTGAGATAAAACGAGGCAGACAGACAGACAGACAGGCAGACAGACAGACAAGCAGGCAGGCAGGGAAATGAAGCGTGTTTAGAGAAGATCATTTTGTGATGCCAGTTTCCGTGTCTGTATGTGTAAAGCCTCAGCTGTCCATTCGTCTGCTATTGAGCAAACCCTGTCAGACTACAACATTTTTCCGTTTGTTTTAGTCATAACAGCGTAAAAAGCCTGAAAAGTTCAAACGTCAGAGATGTTTGGTGTGCAGGGTTGTCTGTGACACGATGCTGAGACATTAATAAATCATACATTATGAAACAAATCCTTTTTGTCCTTTGTTTATGGTCCATGCTTATTTGTTTCATTCCATCCGGTTGATTCCTTCAGTTGTTGGGTTATCTTCGAATATTTTACTCCATTTCGTTATAATTTGTTCATTTTTATTTGATTTTTATTTAAATAATTATTTGTGTTATTTATGTGTTAGTCTGTCGGTTTTCCGTTATTTATTTTTCATTTCCTCACTTTTTATTCGCTTCTACTGTTATTTTCTCTGGCACCTTTTTTATAGGTTTTATCATTCATTTGTTTCTCACAAATTTTCTTTCCTTCTCTCGTACATTGTTATTTACTTGATGACTCATCCTATTGTGTTTTCGATATTAACAAATATCAATCGGATTTTCAGTACAACACTACTCTATATTTAATATGGTTTAGCTACATGTTTTGGTCCTTTTATGGACCATCATTATGCTGTTGTATAAAACTTATAAAATAAAGGCAAACGCGTACACAAGAATATAGCCTCCCAAGCATTTTGTATATATTGCGTTTTACCTGAAGATGGCCATGTCGCCCGAAACATGCGATGAATGCTAAATTATGTAAAGAATAAAAATTTATCTGTAATTGACGGTTATTTCAGTATAGTTTAATACACTTCTCCTTATAATTTTTTGTCCTTTTTGTTATTATCATAGAAGCTATAGTATGTAAAATCCTGAATTACTAAAATTAAAATTTATTGAACCAAAATGTTTCAATATATTGATGTCCGCTTCGCTTATCTGTCTTCTAGTCTTGTTAAGTGACGTGTGATGAAAGCTGAGCGCGTATGAGGTTATGCGTTCATTTTTTATTTTGTTTTGTTGTTCTTATGTCCGAATTTGAAGTTTCTGTTTTTTTTAGATAAGACTTTGGATGTTTCTGTTTTGTATGTTTTTCTTATCTGCGAAGTTTTTGAATTATTTTCTTGCTACAGTAATCAGGTATATTTTGATACAGTATTCTTGTCTTTGTACGTCACGTGTTTTTGCCACACACTTAGACTTCAACGTGTTTAGCGTATATATATATATAATCCTCTTTTCTCAGTTTTAATTTTTGGCCTTTTTATCCAAGTATTTTATATATCTTTTAAATTTCCTTTTAAATTGTATTACTACGTGGGCCGCGATAGCTCAGTCGGTACAGCTACCCTGTACGGGCTGGACCGTCCGGGAATTCCGGTGGGGGCGAGATTTTCCGCACTCGTCCAGACTGGCCCTGGGGCCCACCAAGCTTCGTATTCAGTGGCAAAGCGGCTGGGGAGTGGCGTTGACCACCACCCTCATCTAGCGCCGAGGTGAAAGAAAGAGTAGAGTTATATTTATATTCCCCTGCTGGGGCTTCATTACCTGTTCTAGAGTGACCGTTACCATTACCTATTGTATTTCTACACTACCGTTTTTTATTTCCCTCTGCTGGCTTCTTAATTTCTTTCTGTCTTTACTGACGGATGCTTTTTGAACTGTATTGAATTTTCATTATATTGGTGACGAACTGGGAATAATTTGCAAGGAATCTCTCGTACGCCTGTTTCATATCACTGCCTCAGTATATGGAAAAAGTAACTGATAAAATTCACAACGTATTTCATTTGATATGATTGACATCTTTTCTTGCTTTAGAACACAGGTCCTCTCAAAGCGAAGCAATAATTTTAACCTCTGCACCGCCAGATTTGTTCCACACTGCTTTGCCTTTCTTCAGTTTCGTTATTTCTTCTTTTGTGTCTGAAGAGCATTCTTTTCCTTCTGCTTAGTATTTTTTTTCCTTTCAGTATTCTTCCTTTTGTCCTTCTTGCCTTCTTACTTTAGCGCCACAGTCTGTGTAGCGTCTGAACCCTGACAATCAGTAATTGAGCTGTGAAACCCCCGTCAGTAAACAGCCTTCAGCGTCTGTTGATGACCAGTTCATGGCGTGTTTAATGGAACCGGCCGACCATTTGTGAAGAGATAATCAAATATTACTGGAGAACATTTCACTGACTTTACGTCTTATTATCCACGTCATCAATGGGCCGCAATATAAGACTCTCCAAGGAGCTGTTTACGACCCTCACATTAGCAGTAATTATTATAGTGTTATGAATACCCTTCTGATTTAGCATCACGCCAGTCATGGTCTGAGTGTCAAATGAACGTAATGTTCTTACGCGTTCCCCCATTGCTTCCGGTTGTCTAGTCCCAGCAGTCTTTCGTTACTCTATTCACCCGATGTATAAAATTTGAGTTTTACGCTATCGTGTGCGTCCATACATACATTTCTTGGTTGTGATGTGGTGTAGTCTTACTGGTGAATAACGACGTTTCGGAGGTACGCCACTTCAGCCCCTGAAGATGGAGGCAGAGTGTCTACTGGTAAGACTACTGTACGAGGCAGCACAAATTGTGATACTATGATCTCAACGCGATATGCAGTAAAAGTTAGGCATTCAACACCGTGACAGGGTAAGATGTTTATTCGCTCAGACTCTAGTGTACTCGTTTTATGAAGGTAAAAGGAAAGAAGAATAATGAGTAGAAAGAAAGAAAGAAAGAGGGTGTAGTGAGTATTTAATATTATCCATGTTCCATGCACTAAGATAATTGTACAATATTTATTCCAACAATGCACAACAGTTAGATGCAAAATTATACAATCATATAGCAAGCCTCCTACATGTTTCGGCCTTTTTCGACCGTCTTCAGAGAGGTATTCGACAAAGAAGAATACAACATTAGTTAAGTGTGTCATAGATATGTAATTGTAGAGTTAAAATCAGATGTTAAAATTATATAAATATGATCAAAAAGTAAGCCTATCGTGCAACATCTGTCGCAGAAGGTCAACTTCGTTTTCGGGGATTTGTCCCTGTGTCTTTTGTTGCTGTTTATGTCGCCATGGATGGGTGGGAGTTAGTGCATCTATTACAAGGAAAGGAAAATTTAGGCCTATGGGTCTGAAGGTTTTCAGGTAGTACCGGCTTGTGCGTTTGGTAAAAAGTTGGTTGGGAAGGTAAAGCGTTGGGGATTGAAGAAGGTAACGTGATAGACACTAGAGTGTTTTGAATAAGCAGCAGAAGAAAGAAGTTGTGCATTTAGTGTATATTTGGCTGAATTTTGATATGAGCTGTGGAGGGCTGACTAATGGTGAGGTTTTGATGTTAATACTCGAAAATGTTGCCTTCGGTTTACTGTTTTTTACTGCAGGCCTAATACAGAATACCCATAGATATCATAGGGTTTACTTCATACTTTCAACAATAAATGCGGTAACCATGGCTGTTAAAGTGATATGCAGGTATTTTAGGAGACTTTTACGGCGCGATTGGAATCCTCAAGCCAGTTTATCTTTTAAATTGAATTGGCGTAAATTAATTTCTTAATCTGAACGTTATTCCTTGTTTTAAGCTTTAGCTACTCCATAGTAACTGGAACTACAAAGAAGTCGTGGCCTTTGGACTGATTGACCCTGAAACTTAAAACAATTTTTGGCATCTACTGACCAGCGTAACAAGCCAGAAGTTTTGACTCTTAAATTAGTACTGAGATTAGGAAATAAAAGTTTTGCTCATGTAATTAAAAAGAATTTAGAAAAAGACTCAAATCGCAACCGAAGAATAACTCCACTCCCAATACTTGCATATTGCTTTAACAGCCGTGCGTTTTGTATGTACTGGTAGAGTATTGTTTGGTCCTCGGTAGGCAGGTTACATTTTTATACAGTGTACTAGCTGGAAGGCAGAGACATTTTAGTACAGTAATATATTTCTTCACAAGTTGCAGCTAGCAGACACGACTGCTGGCATCACAGGAAACGTATCGTGAGACAGATATTGAGGAAACTCCTGTGAGTTTCAGAAAAACAAATATCCTAAATAAAGTCTCACTGCCTTGCATTACACAGTCTCCACTCTTACGGCACCAGCATCTTTGTTCTTTTTTGATTGCTTGCGTCTTTGTATGTCTGTGGCGAGATGTCGACTTCTAACAGCGGAGGTCTGAAATCAGTGCCAGAGCAGAACGTGTCAAAATTACGGTGGCCAGAATTTTAGAATAACAAGTTTTTCTCCAAGCGCCTTGAGTTCTTCTGTCAGTTATCATTCCATCAATGTTCCATACTTATCCATCATCAGTGGCTGGTAAGATAGACCACAGTGTCAATGGACTAAAGCTCACCCTGCACCAAGGATTAGATCATAATATCTGTTGTGTTCCTTCTTTCGGTTCTTTCCTTTTCTTTCATACATAACCAATTCTTCCTCCATCTCTTTATTTTCCGTTACACCAAAATTAACGTGGAAGATTTAGATGTAGATGGCACAACACTACAATTAATGTGTTTTACACTAGTAGACACTATACCAACACATGCACTTACTGTTAAAACATTAATAGTTTTTAAAAAAACCAAGCCCTACATATGTTTCGGCCAGCTAACTGGCCATCATCACGGGCAACTAGCATATGTATGTAGGACGTGGTTTTTTTTAAAAACTATTAATGTTTTAATAGTAAGTGCATGTGTTGGTATAGTGTCTACTAATGTTAATAAACATGCACGGTGAAAATAATATTAAGTAATGTGTTTTACGTTTTGGGGACGTGGAGAAGTTTGGACTGGCTCAGGTGATGTCACTGTTGATGTTGATACTTTTACCCTTGTTAATTAACGATGCAATAAATAACGCCAGACTGTGAACATAATTACATGTACAGTTGATATGCTGACATAATGAAGGAAGTGACGTAATGACATGTCATACAGTGGAAACATCTGCACTGTGCTCCGCGGTGGATCGCAGTGGTTTGTGACGTCACGCGAGTTACGTTTAGTAGATGAAGAATCCTGTCAGGCATTATCTGCGAAGAACAGCTGCCTCTGTTTCTGGGTTACGTATTTTACGATGCTGTATTAACTGCAGAGATTAAGAAGGTTTTATAAAGAAATATTGGGTAGCAGGGTGAAGTACGCCTAAATATCACAAGAGATTCATTCACATATATGCCTACTCTATTCTTATTTCTTCAGTCTGAGAGGTCGTAAACAACACAACAACTAAAAAGACAAAATTAAATAACTGATTGAGAGTATAACAGACGGTCATCTGGTCTAGAAATGTCATAGCATTTATGGAACTTGTAAGTAAAGTTGTGCTAGTGCATGATATGAAAACATATGTGAGAGTTAAATTGCTCATTTACATGCTTACACAGCAGCCTAATAGCCAACTAAAAACCAGCAATAAGACACAACAGGACATGGAATGTACATATAACGTAATATCTAGGCGCGTTCGAGTAACCATTGTTGCCATAGAGGAGCAATAAATATTACATATTCTGAGTGTGTTTTTAGTCTTTGTTGTCCAGCATGCAAAGTGCATGCGCCGTGCTATATTGTCATCTGTGGCCTCTCCGGCTGTGCAGTATGTTTCCACAATATCTGATAAATGGTACCATTTTCGGAAAAAAAAAGTTATTGAACTTACAATGTGTGTTTTGATTTTCTCTAGAACTTTGGTCTGAAATATTTCTCACTCCAAGAAGAATTCAGCGAAATATTATCATAAATGTACATAGGTTTTTATATAAAGTACGCGTTATTCCTGTCAGATTTTGTGAAACTTGAACTTTTTCAACAGATTTTCGAAAAATACTCAAATACAAAATTTCGTGAAAATCCGTCCATTGGGAGTCGAGTTGTTCCATACGGACGGACGGACAGACAGACAGACGAAGCTAGTAATCTCTTTTCGGAATTTTGCGAACGCTCTTAACAAGTGAAATACGCCTGTACATACATAAGAATATACACAATAATAATATAATTAAGAATAATAACAATAATAATGATTCAACTTACGAGAGGGTCGAAATACGCGTAGGCTTTGCATATATACTAGGCAGGGATGTACGAGGTCTGTCCAAAAGTATCCGACCTTGGGCCGGGAAAAAAAAGTTCTGTATCTGGGTGGTTACAATACCTAATCCCCTTCAAAGTAGGCCCCTTGTGACTCCACACACTTAGCCCAGCGGTCCTTCCATCGCTGGAAGCAATTCTGGAAGGCTGTTTTGGAATAGTGTGCAGCTGCACCGTCGCGTTCTGTAAGATGTCCTCGCGGCTGTCAAAACGGGAGCCTTTTAGCGGTGTCTTCAATCTCGGGAACAGCCAGAAATCACAAGGAGCCATGTCAGGAGAGTAGGGAGCCTGGCGAACCTGCGGAATGCCGTGCTTAGCCAGGAAACCCTGGATCAGGTGTGATGAATGAGCTGGGGCATTGTCATGATGCAGCTGCCAGTTGCGTGCGTCCCACAGCTCCGGTCTCTTGCGCCGAACTGCATCACGAAGATGACGGAGGACTTCTTGGTAGTACTCCTTATTAACAGTTTGGCCTAGTGGTGCGTACTCATGATGCACAACACCCCGGTAATCGAAGAAAACAGTCAGTATCACCTTCACATTGCTCCGAACGTGTCGTGCTTTTTTGGGCCTCGGGGATGTTGAATGCTTCCATTGTGACGACTGGACCCTGGTTTCCGGGTCATATCCGTACACCCACGACTCGTCACCAGTGATCACAGTCTTCAGGAACTCAGGATCCCTGTTGGCGCACTCCAGCATGTCCTGCGCGACCTCAAGGCGGAGTTGTTGCTGCTCCGGCGAAAGCAGCTTGGGCACAAATTTTTCCGCCACTCTTCGCATGCCCACATCCTCAGTTAAAATCGTGTTTGCGGAACCTCTGCTGATCCCAACCTCATCAACAATTTCCCGGACGGTCAAACGACGGTCCTCCATAATCATTGTCCGCACTTTGTCAATGACATCAGCATTTGACGGTCTCCCGGAACGCTGGTCACTGTCCGCCGACATGCGTCCATCTTTAAAGCGGTTGAACCACTCTTTAATTTGAGTGACCCCCATTGCATCATCACCGAAAGCCTGCTGAATTTTGCGGATTGTTTCCGCTTGGGTATCTACAAGTTTCTGACAAAACTTGATGCAGTATCGCTGCTCCAAACATTCTGTCATCTTGAGCGAAACGAGAATGCGACGAACACGTGTTACACCACTTCGCTATCTGGCAGCGACAGACGCATCCGGCGGTGTTGCGAGGCAGCAAAAAATCACGCATGCGCATGAAAGTCCCTTCTACCACTACGCTCAGTTTCCCCACCCTTTCGACATTAGTTACCGCGGGAAAAATCATAGTCGGATACTTTTTGGACAGCCCTCGTATGTGTGTTGTGTGTCCTGTTGTTTTAATGTACGAGTAAGTCTCATTATTCATATTAGTTCTCTGGCTGGAAGTGATACGAAAGGATGGAAGCGCGTGAAGCTTTTGTATCCGCTGTGAATTATATCGTACACAAACTGCAGGGAATTAAGCTATTGTATCCGCTATGAATCGTGTTGTACACCACACTACAATGTATGAAACTTTTTGTCCGCTGTGAGTCATATCGTAAGCCAGACTACAGTGTATGGACCTACTCTGTGCACTGTGAATGATATTAAGGCTATACACCAAACTACAGCGCATGCAGCTATAGTATCCGCTGTGAATCATACATTCTACACCAATCGACAATGCTTCATATCCCAATATACTCTGTAGTTAAAATTTGCCGTAACGAATTCCTTCTTATCTTGTCGCTGTTTTTGGATCTTTGACTAATTTTTTACAATTCATGTGTATATTTACTTGCCAGATTTGGCTACCTGTTTGTATGTGTATTTACCTTTCATTATTGTGTTATTGTTTTAAAGATTACCGTATTGTGGGACGTGACGCCGTGTGACCTGGTAGAAACTTGACGAACGTTTCGGAGGGGCCTGCTGCTTCTATCTTCAGGATAGATACTCTGGGGCTTTAATCAATTTCTGCAAGACTATAAAGGCATCTCACTCGGCAATTCGGTAGTCTTCACCGTAACTTATGCGACAAACTGAAGCCTCGTACGTGTCATTATTCTCGTTTTCTTTCATCTAGACTATATTCTGTTTCGTCCTGTAAGCTTTGATGTGTCAGTCCTTTTAAGCTACATTTCTCAGTGTCGATGTTTTCTTCCTCCAACTCTTCAACTTGTCTCCTTAAATGTTCTTGCAGTAATTCATCATTTTTTTGTCTGTTGTATGAACTTGGATGTGATGGTGGTTTCTGGATGTGTCTAGACAATCTGTGCGGAGTTATTCGTTTTACTTTGCGCTATGTACTGGGTTTCGTCTTTAATGGTGGGCTGAAGAAAGGACTGAAGATATTTCAGACAAAATACTGTGGCGAATGTTTAAATCTGAGAGATGGAAACACAAAGGAAATGAAGAAGGTTTTATAAAATAAAGGGTTCCATTTTGCTGAACCTAAACAATTTTGTGACGTGACTTATTTCGCCGCACAGAACTTTAAACTTCGCCACGAAATTAAAATGTTTGTGTGTTTCAATTGCAGTTTTAACAGTTCTGCCTAGTTAGTTCCATCTGTTGATGGGTCGGGGGGGGGGGGGGGAGCTAGTGGATATGTGAGTGGATGATATAAATATTAGAGATAAATTCCTCACGGTGCTTAATACTAAGTTCACTTCGTTGTGGTATATGGCGACGTGTAGTTTGGTAGAGTGGAGCTGAACTGTCAGAGGAATATGCTACTGCTAGCTTCTGAAAGTCGGTATTACCAAAGCATGGCTTGAAACTTGAACACTGATTACCGCATATTCTCGAATGTAATACGCACCCTTTTTACAGTTTTAGAGGGCTAAAAATCAGATGCGTATTAGATTCGCGTGCGGATTAGATTCGCGGTCTAGAGCTGGATTTTGGAAAAATTATTGAGCTGCTGTACGTGCCGTAAGAACAATACAATACAATAATCTATTATTTTATTATTTATTATTATAATAATATAATAATTGGGTCCAGTGAATTTCCTTCGTGACGCCTCACACCCGCTGATCGCTGCCTTGTGTTTCCGCCATAGTCGAACGTTGCTTTCATCAACTCCAAAAATTGCAGCGGCTTTGCGGTTTCCATTCTCCTCTGCGCACCGAATAACTTCACGTTTGAACTTCGCCGTATATGAGAGTCGTTTAGATTTCAGGTGTCCCTCTTCCATAACTACGGTACACGACAAATTGGAACAAGCACCTCCCACGTTTCAACAACTAAAGCTCAGCTGGCTTCAGACGAGATTGCGCACGTCTGTTGAGAAAGGCCCCGCCTCTATCGGTATGACTCATCGGCCACAGGCGTAGAGTCGGATTTTAACGCATTGGTAACATCCAATATTATTCAATCAGTCGCCCCGTGGGCAAGGGGTGGTTGAAGGAAAGGTGCGCATTAGAATCGCGAACTAACTTTTTTTCGTTTAAAAGTCGCCAAAAACTGGGTGCGTATTAGATTCGGATGCGTATTAGATTCGAGAATATACGGTAATAAAGACGGATAGCTAGGTGCACACGTTTAGTACTTTAATACTTTAGTGTTTGCTTTATGTACCATTAATTTTAACAAAAATTCTCTATCTAATGTCGACAGAATGAATTTATGCGTTTTGTATGTATCTCAGGAAAACAGCTATTAGTTTTCTACATAGCATTAATTGATTGGCTTTTACAACAGAGGTGGTATGTGTTTACTGAGCGGTACGTCCTGAATTTTTAATATAATTCCCGCTAATGTTCTTCTTTAATATTTGACACATACGTAAAAGTCCTAAATCTATTGATTAATGATGCGATTAGCATTGCATGGATAAAGAAGTTCAATACAATATTACATATAAAAAGACCCTGTATTTAGAATGAATAAAGACAGTTGCAAGAAGATACCAAGGAATTATGAACATATAAAGTGAAGGGAAAAATAAGGAGAAACTGCAAAAGGAATTTTTTTGGGGGGGGGGGGGCCCACATATATAATACATGCCGGAAAGAAGTAGAGTGTAAACACGAAACATAAATGGACTGACAGAGAATTGGTAGATGCGGAGGAACGAAATTTCAGGTTCAGTAGCAAAATAAAAAAAAAAGCATTAAGCTTACTTTTAAAAGTGACATATACCTTGAAGGTGGATGAAACACTTTGCTCCGAAACGCTGATTCCTACATTCCACACTCCGCTCTGTCATCTCCCAGACTACCGAGATATTGTAACAGAACAGACTTGCCGTATCTACTTGCCAGATGATGGCCGCAGTATGATTCGTCCTGGAGGTAGTACGTGTAACCACACACATGTGTCTGCGAGACCGCATAGCAATAGGACCTACAGCCCAGAAAGTCAGTCTATCGCTATAAGAATATAACAAGTTTAATTTCCACTATCCTGCAGAATCACATGAGTATACGGAGTTCTGTTTTGGAATAAAATATTATTGTGATCCGAATAACATCACTGCTCCAAACTGAAAAATAGGTGACAAGTACCGTTCATATTTCTTGTATACAAATAAGGATAACAATAAGACTTTTTTTATAGCTTTATAACAGTCAGTCAACTTTTCCGATTTACCCAAACCCACTGTTATTTTCTGCCTTAACGGAAAAATGTAAACTTTTTTTCGTTGTGTTATTTCAGTGCTTATGTTTAAATGAAAAATGTTTTGAACCCTGTAAATAGAGACGGAAAGTGCAAAATATTACATTGTGTTGGGTGGAGGTAGATTATATTACACATAATTATTTGTCCTCTTTCCACTGTTACAGTAATTTGTAACAAAACTGAAACAAATCAATTAATATACTCACACACACAAACAACTTTTTAAAATTGAAATTCGGAATAATCGACAAATTAATTTTAACACTCACATCACTGTGGGATGAATATTCGTTGATTACTGAGCCTCCACTCAAAATCATTACACAAAACGGAATGAAAATATTATAGGGCCGGGATAGCGTAGTCGGTATAACGACTTACTACGCGCTGGACAGTTCTGGTTTCGAATCGCGGTGGGGGCAACATCATTTCTCTTCTCCATATCTGTCCAGACTGGCCCTGGGGCCCAGCTTGCCTCCTTTAAAATAGCTACCGGGCCTGCCACCCGGGGTAAAGCTGCCGGGGCATGGCGTTGATCAGTCACACCTATCCAGCGCCGAGGTTAAGAATAAGTAGAATTCTGTGCCGTCTTGGCATTTGGCGGGGAGGCTTTAACTTTATGATATATCGTCACCTTCAATATTGTCGTCATAACATATTTGAATAAGCTGGATTTAGAATTAGCTACTTTGTGATTCCATTGAAAAAGTTTCATTATTTTAAAATAAAATGTTTAATTTTAAAGTTGACAAGACTTTTTATTTCCAATGTTCAGATTAATGGTCACATGTTTGTGACAGATACATTATTTTATTTTTTTTTCTTGAGTACCTTTTTACGGTGTTATCTCTAATTTTGCTCACATTTGTGTTTATTTTAGATTACCTTAGCAGAAATAGTTCTGTTTGTGTTAAGAGGCAATGCTTTTAAAAGTCTTCAATAGCTTTGTGAGTCCTGTAATGTTGCTGGGACAAGTAATTAAACGAAACAGTTGAAGGCGCGTTGTTCTGTCTCTCATATGGCATTGTAGCCTCCTCATTACCTTTATGTTCTGCAACTGATGAATAAGTTATAAGACACACAACACACCCTACACAAGCTAGTTTCCATTCTAATGACATTTAGGCGTACCTCCGTTGTGTTGACAGCATTGTTCTCAAAGCTTTAGAACTCTCTATATTGCTTGTGGTTCACTGGAAAATAACCTGGCAAATTTTACTTGAACTTTGATTTATAATGGATAAGATGTTTAAAGTATGGTTTTCTCTTTGTAACTTGGTCCGGATGTGTTTAGTAACACAATTTGCTTCTTATTTTGTATTCATATTACGTTTCTTTTACCTCTGTATATAAAACATTTATGGGCGGATTCATGTAATGCGATATATATTGTAAAATATGATTATATACGACTAATGCCACAAAATGTTAATGATCTGCAAGTTTCTGTTAAGGAAATAACAATGTTGGCATAAGTACACAGAGAGAGAAAGGGCGAAAGGTACAGACGGGCTTTCAGAAAAGCTGTCCAAAACAGCACGTAGATTAGACTGAAGCCTGGCTCCGTTCGTAGGATATAATCGTAGATTCTGAGAATACGAAATAAAATGAAATCGAGAGACAAAAATTTTATTGAAAAAAGCAGTTTTATTGAAAATGATATAATTGAAGTCATTTTATTTTCATGTCATTCTCTTCCGTAATACTTGCTTGCTGGAATTTGCATAATGAAAAATATTCCTGTCAAAAAAGGTAAAGTTATTAGAACCTGTCGTCGGCAAAATATTTACAGAATACTGCAATAGAATACTGGCAGAAGAAGAAATATATCACAAAGAGGAGAAAAAGGAGGAAAACTGGAAATATGTGCGTATCAGTACCGTGTAGGTTACGGATGTGGCAAAGTTTTCGTGTCATGCCTCTGATTTACAATGTTTTATCTGGAAATAAATAATTCATAGAGAATCAAGTCTTCAGGGATGTTACGACCTGTCGAATGATATACAATTTAAGATGTTTCGGATGATCGTAGTGCCTTTATTTTCAGAGTCAAACCAGTCCAAGTAAGCTCACTGCTTTTTTGGATTTCTTAACCCTGAAGGATCGTAGTGCTCTTATCTTCAGGATAAAACAGTCAAGTAACATTCTTCTCGGACTACTTGACCCTGGAGATGACGGCACTACACTCCTTCGAACGCCGACAACTATTTACCAGTTGACAAGACATAATATCACTGAAGACATGAATCTTTAGCAGCACTATCGTGAGACACCAAAGCTCCTGTACATAATGCCCGTGTTAGATGGAACCCTGCCTGAAACAAAAAACAAACATGGATCGCGGGATTCCTTTACAACCTAAGCGTTTCAGTATGTTTCCCAGGTACTCTTTACGGTTTAAATAAACGGAGTGTTTTCTTTAGAGTAAGGTCCTCTCTAGCCGATCCCAATGGCCGTGCGGTCTAAGGCGTGGGTCTTCGGCCGCTCGCTTACTTGGATCGTGGGTTCGAATCCCACCGGGGGCATGGATGTTTGTCTCTTGTGAGTGTTGTGTGTTGTCAGGTAGAGATCTCTGCGACGAGCTGGTCCCTCGTCCAGAGGAGTCCTACCGACTGTGGTGTGTCTAATGTGTCTGATCGTGAAACCTCGACGAAACGAGGAGGCCCAGGCCCATATAGGGCTGTCGAGCCATAAAAAAAAAGGTCCTCCCTTTATGCTTAATTAAGCAATACGGCATTAAAAATGTAGGACACTACATGTATAGCGCAACGAGTTCTTAACCTCTGCACTCGATAGAGGAGAGTGAACATTTTAACGCCCCTGTCTCATACCTCCGGGAAAGGAGCCCAGGTATTCTTTCGTGAGGAGGCTGTGCCGGCCCCACAGCCGATCCGAACGCCGTGACGAAAGAAAAATGTCCGCCTGTGCCGCAAATCCAACTGTCGTTCGCTCCGTAGTGTGGTTACATACCGACTGACTGTCGCCTATGTTTTGGGTATCCAGAATTAAATACACATCCCTAAGATTGTCCCTGTACAGGCAACATAATCATAAGCGGATGAGAAGGTATGGCTCCACTACTTCTTAATCTCGGCTGATGATGGGGATAAGTGGTTCTGTTCAAGCTCTGTTCGTCTTACCCACGGGGATATATCTCCCGGTATGCACTGAATAGGAGGCTGGGTGGCTTCGGAGGCTTCGGAGAAGTGAAAATTTTCCTGTTCCCGCTGACATTCGAACCCCGATTTCTCAGTTTTCGAACACTTGTGCTAGTCACTATACCGGCTACGTTACCCATAGTCATCATCATTATCAATCACCAGTTAGACCTTAATAGACCTGTTTCGGCCTCGTCTAATAGTCTCTTCAAAGGTCTTCCAAGTCATCTTCGTCCATTTGTTATAAAATTCAGCATTACTTTGGGCTGCAATAAATACCTGCATTCAATTAGATCTACATGAAATTACAAATAAGCAGCCTTTTTCGGATTTTTTTTACAAGCAAACGATTTTCGCCATATTTTATTTTTTTTTAATGGGTTGTTTGTTGTAACATCGTGGTTTATTTGTCGTTTCGTAATCCTGTTACATACACGAATGTAATAATAATAATAATAATAATAATGATTTTTAAGTAATTTGTTTTACAACTTCAGGCTCTATGGTCTCGGATGTTACGATGATTTGTTAATGATGAATTTTAAAGGATTTGGAAGGAAGGGGTTGTGGGATAATTGCTTCATTATCCTGGAAATTTCCTGGAGAGAGTGAGAACCCAGGCGTGTACAAACACTGGATGGACTGCCTGGATACTAACACCTGGCATATCCCGAACGCTATCCAGATATTCTAAACTCCGCACCGTGCAGTCATTTGTTCGTTCATTTGGTCGCCCATATCATAACATGTATTAGGTTTATACGCTTTTTACAGCAGCGTAATTAATGTCATAATTGCATGGTTTTAATGATATATCAATTAGCAGGTCCAACTACGAGGTGCGATGTAGTGGGTTCTTTTTCAAAGCCTTATTAAGCATTGAATAATAAGACCAACGAATGCACTGTATTGACCAATTTTATTCTGGCCTATTTCCCTACACGTGTTTCGAAACTTTAAAGTTTCATCTTCAGAGGTCTTTGTCTTATGCTACCAGATATTCACATGCTAAAAGTAAGCTCACAATATATACACAATAGTCTGTTGAACAATATTAAAAACTCGTGTGAATAAATATTCAGTGCACTTTAGAAATTGTACGATGTGTACCGTTAACTGTTAGAAATGTAAAATCTCACGTAAAATTATATATAAAAAACTGTTTATTAAAACATTGTAATCTGTTCGTAGTATTAGCTGTGTGTTATTATTTTACGCGACTACTGGCTTGGTTTCTATAACTCCATAGTCATTTCTTATGTGTTGTGATACGTCGGTCCTGTCCTTTCAAGGTCTATTGTGTAAGGATACTGATGTCGTGTTTGTAGTGCGGTATGAGTGGTGGGTGGTGGGGGTGTCTAGCAGTTGGAATAACCTCTTAACCTTATTAAGCATTGTTTTAAAGCACCGTACTACCTGCTTTTACATTAGAATATTTTGTATTTTACCATATATTCTCATAATAAATAATCATTTTTTTGTAACCTATCAGTTTGTTCAATGCAGTGGAGACTGCGTCTTTTGTGACGAAGAAACTGAATTTTTGAAAGTTGTTTATGTGAAAATCGTGTTTCAAAGTATTAAGTGACTAAATGTGAAGTGGCAATACGGTTGTTGCGCTATGACGACAAATGCAGGGAACTACATAAAGCTGTACTGTTTCTTTCGACTTCTAGAAAGTAATATCACTGCTTTCAATCACGCTTCACGCTGCGAGATCGTGATGGCGACATAAAGTAGCACCACAAAGAAATTTCTTCTCTGTAAGACTGTGTAACTAGGACTCCCGCTAGGCCCTCCTGCTTTCTCTTGGCGCATTTTATATGAGTTCCTTTCCAGAGGAAAACTATTTTTTGTTCTCTCTCTTTGCGATTCTACCATACTTTGATATTCCTAGCAAGTTTGTCTTAAAAATCATACTAGATTCCCCTTTAAAAGTTACTATATCTTAGACTGAGGAAATTTTGGGGTCGCGAATTCGAATGCAGCCATATATCATTAACATATGTTGTGTAGTAGACAAATTTTTATCATTAGAACTAGGAGATATTTGCTTTTCTGGGATGTTACGGAGCGTAAATTGGTAGTTGCCGACGTTTTGGGACAACCATCTTCAAGGGTCTGAACCTTGAAGATGCGACTGATAGGTTGTCCCGAAACGTCGGTTAATAAGTACCAATCTACGCTGCGTAACATCGCAGATGAACGAAGATTCATTTACACCTCGGCGGAAGCCTTAAGTCAAGAACAGAACTAGGCATTTGCTTAAAGACGCGACGGACAACTTCAAAAAGCAGACTGTAACAGAGACGGCTGTGAATTCTCATTGCTGCACGTATGGGTTGTTGGACCTGTCATACGAATCGAAACGTGGCACAATTTCGCCTATATATATATATATATATATATATATATATATATATATATAGGTGTTCCGTTAGCTCTAAAAAGAAACAGTGTTTTTCCCCACAGACTTACTTTCGTAACACCGATTCATCAAATGATGAACATGCCCATAAATGCAAAATCCTCTTCACTGTTTGACTAGCCAGCAACTGCTTATTATGACCCCATATTATGGAGTCACTCAATTTACACCGGGCATTCCTCATCCATCATCCGTTATGGATTTCTCTTCTTCGGAATCCAATATAAGAAACAATTTCAGGGTATGGTTGTCCATTGGACATCGATTTCCAGCTTGAAATTCTGAGCGAGTAATGTCTACGAAACAAAATACCGATCGGAAATCTGTATAAAATATATCGGAATTCGATCTTACTCCAGAACACAAGTAAGAGATATTCGCATAACTTCCGAAAAATGAAGTTACTTTCGATTCATTGGCTGCACTGTTCTGATGTCCCGTTTTCTATTACAGTCGGGGACACAATGGATGGAAATATGTCGGTAATACTTGTCAAAAGTGTACACCAGTTTTATCAAATAATACAACCAACAAGGTACACACTCATGAAATTTATTTAATATCTTTTACATATTTCGGCCATCTCGGCCATTTTCAGGGATGCTATTTAATGCTACAAAAAGTACCTCAAAATTATTACATATTATTCAATCCCTATACAGGTCTGCACAGGCCCTGAAGGCTGTAGGAGGCTGAGGCTCCCAGAATATTTAGACAATCGGCACATGAAGGTGGCAAGGTTATCAGCCCTTTGCCCCCAGGAGATACTCCTGGTACTCATTTCTGTTAGAGGCTGAGTCGATCCCAGGGCCATAGTGCGGCCGGAGGGATTAAGTCAATAAAAAATCCTAATGACCCCATTGGAAATCGAACTCGCCACCTCTCGGCTTATAGCGCAGTGCCTCAACCAACTGCGCTACTGCTTGCCCACAATAAAATCGCTGAGTTAAAGGATAAATATAATATGTTATGATGAAACTAAAACCAATATAAAATATTTTTATTACTATTTTATCGGTTTTTGCTACATCATGTTATATTTTATTTGTTGTTACTTATTGCTTTATTCTGTAATCATAATATGTAATAGTACTGCGGACCTTCTTGTGGTATTGAGTGGTATGTCTGAATGATCGAGAAGTCCAAAACATGTAGGAGATGTTAAATAAATTGGCGATCCATGAACGTGTACCTTGTTAGTTTTATTATTTGGAAGGAAGTAGATATGAATTGAAATGAATTTGTTTTTCTCAGGACTGCCTTTGCTAGGCAAATCAGTTAGTGTTCAAGACTCTTAACCGGTGTTACGGGACACAATTATGAGGTTGAGAGAGGTTTTATTTCTGTATTTCTTTGTTTTCATGTGATCATTCCACTTTGTCATACCACAGAATATTATTAGTTTTACATATTATTAACATTTTAATGAACTTCCAATTTTAAAAAAGACAGTTATTGACACAAAATGTTATTTCCATAAATCGTTGCTGCCTACAGCAGTAAAAATTTCAGGTCATAGAAAGCAGCTTTGGAGCTGTACAATGAGTGGGTCGATGCTTGATCTCCGAATTAGATGCACTGCTGTCACAGCAGATAATTTGTCGAAGCATGCGCAAAAATATTATATTCTATGTTTTCAGAAAGGAAAAATAAATAACAATGGATAGCCATGGATAAAGCAAAAAATTAAAATATTCCTGTTCTTAATGAAGCACCAAGACTTAAAAGTCGTATGGGAAAGTGGAGGTAAAGCAGTACGAATTTTTAACTATGACACCAGAAGAAAATAAGTTGTCAGTGTCACGCCCTGCGAGCTTTCTGTCTGTGCCAGTGGGATAGGAGAGTGGTTTGGCGCCAGTACCGATATGGAAACTGCAGAGAAGGGACAAGTTTTGTCTCCAGCGGGAATCTAATCCGAAATCATTAGTCATCCGTCCTGCAGCCTAGTCCGTGTACTGACCGAAATGTACCTGATCCTAGTTGCCGTAGAAGAAACTTTGATTGGAATTGTGCAATTTAAACGAGCAGTCAAGTAGATACGGACACGTATGCATTTCTTTAGCTGATCTGCTCTGTAGTTCGCTGGTTTGGAAGCATCAGCAGCACCGGAAGTGAGACGCGAATCTGGGTGATGACATTCTTCCGGCATCCATCACTGTCCAGCCAAGGCACTCTATCGTACTGGGTAAAATGGTGCAGCAGGCAGTTGCACCAAATATCGTTAACTGTAAAAGACTGATGAAGCACAATGTGGAGCAGAGAACTTAGTTAATTGACGTTAAGGAAAAGAGAGTTAAATAAAACGGAGGATAGATGAAAGTTAATAGAATGGTTGCAGGTAAAGAGTGGAGAAAGCTGTGTGTGTGGGAAAACATTTAGTTATCTTACTTCTTTTAGAAGTAAGAAACAATGAAGAAGAATAAAAGTAAGTAGGGTATATAAACGAGAAGACGAAGAAGGTGGAATTTATACGTAGCCTATGTATAATAGGAGATAGTTTATAATTGGCTATGTGTGTATATTACGTCACTCTTACGCCGTTTACTTAAAGGCATGTGATTTTCTGGTTCTCACGCAGATGGCAGGTCCATTTTGAAATTGTGCCATCTGAAAGAAGAACTTCTAATTTAATTCACCATTTTAACGGCCAAAAGGAAAAGATAAATGTAGGACAGGGATAAAGGAAAGGAAAAAAAAAGGGAGTTGGAGGACGAAGCACGAAGTTATGAAAGCATTCATTTACCGTTGAATTCCAATTGTATTTCCCAACAGAAAAATGTAAGGCGGAAAAATTTTAAAGCCAAGTGAAAATTTTAAATAAACTGAATAAAAAGTAAAATTAAATTAAATGAAATTAATTAAATATACAGAAGGAATAAATGTGGAAGAGAAGCTAAGGGATAGAAGGCAACGAGGACAGTATGTCGTCTTACTATAGCAACAGGACGCGTTCTGTGCTGACGTCACAACTTTGAATACTAACTACTGTACAAGCCCGTCAAGTAAGGACATTAACCCGCAAGATTAGATCCCAGCATCATGATTACTAGAGAACACTCACGGCTCTGATTAAACACAAGTGTAGCGTATTGCGTTATGCCTTCATCGAAATACTTGGTTAACACCCTAGTGTCAGCTAATGCGGAACACTTCGCTCGTACGAACACAATGACACATTTACTTTATCCTTCATTCCTCGCTTGTTTCTCTATGGTTCTCACTTATAATTTCTTTCTTCTTGTATTGTTATAGAGCGTGACTTGTGTTTGGGAGGTGCCATGTTCGATCTCAGTCATGTTTTATGTTATCCCGGGTGAGATTATTGGTATTTTCCTCAGTTCCTCCACAAAAATATCAGATAGACTTTCATTAGGCTACGACGGCTTCCTTTCTATTTGTCTTTCACCAAAACCCTGCCATCGACGCTACATAATCTGAAATATTGACAGCATAATTTAATAAGAAATGGGATTTATAAACACGAGTTTTGAGGTTCTCACAGCGGTGCTTCTAATGACTCAGTGTTTGTGGTATAGGAGGATGTGTCGTTGGGTTTATGATTCCAGACTTTTCTAGAAATGTGTCACCTTTATTTTCTAGGGTTAAGCAATCAAAGGCTTTCTTCTTTTTGGACTGCTTGACACTTGGAAATGAAGGCTCCACTGATCCTGCGAAAAGTGGGAAACTAGTGACCCAAAGACACAGCGTAATATCTCAGAAGATTAGAATCCTGAAATGAGTATATATATATGTAGACTAATAAGTCAAATAAGAGATTTCAGGTCTTCGCAGCAGTAAATCGCTCATGTAACAGCAATTTGTCGTAACTCACACAATTCGTCAAACGGAGATTCCCATATTACTAGAGAGTTGGGTTACAAACACACCTTCTGTCAAAACGCGTTGTCCACAAAAAATTACTTCTTGTTGTCTTACTGATTACGACACGTGTAACCTGGTATGTAGTTACCAACGTTTCGAAGGAAGATGCTGCCACCATCTTCAGATTACAAGATAGAAGCAGTCTTTGGTTGCTACCTGCGAGACTACACAGTGTAAACCAGAAGACTGTAATCTAAAAATATATAACAATAACAGGAAAACTTGATATTGGTTATGAGGCAGTTAAGAGCCGGGACTCTTCAGTCGGTATAGTGACTAAGGTAACAAACTGGATGACCGAGGATTCGGGATTTGGTTCCCGTAGGAGCGAGATACTTTCTGCTATCCTTAGCCTACAGACACTAGGACCGACCTACTCTCCGAGCCAATTTGTACCTGGGTCTCTTTCGCTAGGGTTAAAGCAGCTGGGGTGTGAAACTGACCTCTCACCTCGATCCGGTCTTGAAGTTAATAATGTATGGAACTGTCCTCTACTTCTCCTTACATCTTCATGGCAGTTAATTAAGCAGAGAGACAGTTTTACCTTGTAACTTTGTAATGAAGACTGAGATGATTCCTACTTCCATTTACTGTCACGGGGTGACGAACACTGCAGCTTATGGCCTTTATGCAACCCGCAGTATTTCAAAGTAATGGGCCAATTTGCGTCCGGTTTGTGATAAAAGAAAATGGGCGCTTCTCTTTACTGTTTATGGAGCCTACAATTAAGTTCTATTTCTGTCCTGTTGGACACCGTCGGTGATATAATGGCGCTAGTGTTTGGGTATTAATGGAGTCGTGGATTCTGATGCGACAAGTGGCATGTACATCTTGTGAAAAGCTGCTTGTGTTTATTTGTAACTGAAAAACAATAATGATACTAAGAAACATAATATGTGGCTGGTTAAAATATTTTTGCTCAGTGCTGCTGTTTGAACAGTAAAGGAATGAAATTTAAAAAAATTACGTTGTGTTTTATGATTATGCTTCTCTAAATCTGTGCACCTTTCGGTGTAGCAAGTAGCAACGGGCTAGATGATCCGAGTTCGATTCCCGGTAGGACCAGGAATTTTTATTTTCTCTACAGGTCCCGACCGGATCGGGGCCCCACCCATCGTGCTGTTAAGTATGCACCGCCTTCTCCCTTCCTTGGCATAAAGCGGCCGGAACGTGAATTTGGGTATTCCGTCTCATTCATTACGTAGCCTGTCTTGCAACTGGTCCATAGACTCTTCCAAAGCGAGTTCTCCAGCGCATGCGATATAGTGCTTCATCTCTCTTCTCTTTTGCCTAAGGTAATCCAGTAGACGCTAATGTCTTCTTCCTCGTCTTCTCGTCCCTTCTATCTTGCCTTAAATAAGGCGTTTTAGAAGCAGTTTCTACGCAAGATGTGACCAATCCAGTCAGTCTTCCTTCTTTTATTTGTATGTAGGATGTTCCTTTCCTCCTTGACTCTTTGTAGTACTTCTTCTTTCTCACACGATCGGTCCAATTGATCTTCTCCGTCTTTCTCCAGCACCACATTTCAGAAACTTCCAGGTATTTCTGATCTACTTTCCTAAGTGTCCAAGTTTCAGCACCATACAAAGCTATGCTCCAAGTGTAGCTTTTCATGGACTTCTCCCTTGGATTGAAATCAAATTTGCTGTTGGAAAGAATTTTCTTCTTGTCTTTCTTGAGTGCTGTTTTTTTCTTGGCAATTCTGGCTTTGATTTAACCTGTACATATTGCATCATTTGTTATCAGGCTAACCAGCTAGTTGAAATATTCCAATTCTCCATTTATTTTTGATGTATCAAAATCTGTAATGGGGATAGTTGTCTTGAGGTTGTCCCCATGTACACGTCTCTTCTTATCAGCCTCTTCAAAATGTGAGTTCGTATCCATGATCCATTTTGAGTGGAAGTGTGTGTTTTGTGTTTTCTAGCGCCCTGTGATTATTTTTGGAAATAGAAACATCGATAACATTGCATTGCTGCTTTGTACATTTTTAACCAATGAAATTAATTTTAAATTTTCTGTTTATGCCTCTGCCATTTAGATATATATTCATGTGTGTAAATCTGTGGTACGTTCGCCCGTTTAATATTGAAATCGTTGATAAAGTTTCAGATTGCCACAAAAAAAGTGGAGACAAAAAAGTTTCATTTTCCCATACACATTAAACACAGATGATTTTAACGTGTCAATTGGGAAATTTGGTAATTTTCCTGGGGATGTCCCTCCAAGTGGGACGTTTTGTCTATGCTCCCCATTAGGCCTACTGTTACCGTACTTTAGCAACTGGACGCTTGCGGTTTTACCTCTATCGGTGAGTTCCTACAGCACAGAAAACAAGTTTCCACGGGTCTTGGAACGGCGCTAATTCGTGTTGTCTCCGAGCGACTCTCGAAATCGAGGTTTGTTTCTTGGGCAACCAGTGTCCAATTTTCTAAATATAAAAATCAATACTTTTTCTGTTATTTTCTGTCTAAAAGAAACAGTTAATATTCGATAATTTTTCTATGACGACCCTTTCGGACGAAGAGTGTGTGACGGCCTTACAGACAGACGGACAGACGGACGGACAGACCATTGGCTATGATACGTGTAACACAGTAATAGTAGTAGTGGCGGTAGTGGTGGTAATAATGGTGGTGATGGTGGTGGTGATGGTGGTGATGATGATGGTGTGATGATAGTGGTGATGGTGGTGGTGATGATACCGGTGGTGATGATGGGAGTGGTGGTGATGGTGGTGGTGGTGGTGATGATGGTGGTGGTGGTGATGATGGTGGTGGTGATGATGGTGGTGGTGATGATAGTGGTGATGGTGGTGATGATACCGGTGGTGATGATGGTGGTTATGATGGGAGTGGTGGTGATGGTGGTGGTGATGATGTGAGTGGTGGTGGTGATGGGAATGGTGGTGATGGTAGGGGTGGTGGTGGAGGTGGTGATGGTGGTGTTGGTGATGATAGGGGTGGTGGTGATGATGGTGGTGATGATGGGAGTGGTGGTGGTGATGGTGTTGGTGGTGATGGTGTTGGTGGTGATGGTGGTGACATTGGTAATGGGAGTGGTGGTGATGGTAGGGGTGTTGGTTGTGATGGTGGTGACGTTGGTAATGGGAGTGGTGGTGATGGTAGGGGTGGTGGTGGTGGTGTTGGTGATGGTGATGGTGGTGGTAGTTCAGTTCAGTTCTTTATTATTTACGTGTGACTCATCGATCAATTGACCAGTTACACGCAGAAGACACATTACAAAGAGACAGCAATAACAAATCAAAACAAGGGAAAAGGCAGGACAAAAACAACAGCAAAAACAAAGAACTACAGTTAATTGAATTAAATGTTGCAGTTAAATACAAGGAAAGGAAAAAGGTTATACATGATTGTAACGACTACATCGTAACCCACGATATGAATATTCAACAGACGCTACAGTACCATAGTAACATGAGCTGTTACAAATGGAAAAATTGTTGTATGAATATAACGGTGATGATGACAGTGATGATGAAGATGACAAAAATAATTGAAGGCCGAGTTCAAACTGTACGCATTAAACCTGTATTAAGACTAGGCCTTCTGTGACGTGACGCCGTGTAGTTGGTAAAGAGGTAACGGTTTTTTACGGAACCTGTTGGTTACATCTACAGATTTTTCTGCACTGAATATGGAGGCATCAGGTTCTTCCGAACCATCGTTACCATGTCCTAAAGTACACTGTGACATATTCCAGGAGAAAGCAAACTTAACACTCACTGATAGGGTAATCCCAAATCTCACGTTAGAATTGCATAAATCCCGATACTTTTTCGATATAAATGTCGATAAATGGCTGATCTCAAACACGAAGCAAATTCAGCTTGTAAGTGCCTCTGCGAGCTCTCTCTTGCGTCGTAGGGACAGAGTGAAAACGTGGGAATAAAATGTGAATTTCTTAAAGAGCGTGAGCCTAGAGTGATGCTAGCACTGGCCGTTAGCCTAACGACCGTGTGCCTGAAACAGGTGCAGCTAGTCTGTTCCTGAGATTGATGGGTTACAAGTGCAGAGCTGGCGGTTATGTTCACAGTGTAATGATTATTATTTGTTTATAGGAGTTTATGGTTTATTTTAGGACACTGTCAGTATTTAAGATCAGATAGGCTGTATGATATGGTGACTGGTGAGTGAAGAATTGGAAAGGATTTGGAAGGAAGTGGTCATGGTTTGTTTTTGGTACTATCTTAGCCTATACGACGAGGGTCTGAGGGAAACTGCGGAAAACCTTAACCAGGATGGCTGGTGTTGCGGAAAAGTTTAGAGACAGACACTTCACTCATAATACAAGTCTATTGCATTTATTATTGTTATTATTATTGTCATATTATAGGACATCCGAAGTAGTGACTAGGCTATGGGCTTGATGATACGGGGCTCGAATCCCGGCAGGAGCAAGAGCCGACCCATCTTCCTGTTCAGTTGGTAACGGGGTGAAGCTGATCACCTACCCCTATTTGGTTCCGAGATTAAGAATGAGAGTAACTGTAAGTAAAGCAGCAGGTAAAGCGATCCCTGTACACGCCTGGGCAGGCCCTGAGGGTTCCAGGAGGTTGAGGCTCCCAGATTTCAAGATAATCGGCAAATGAAGTTTGTCAGCCCTACACCTAAACTGACGCATGTACAGCACCAAATTCAAGACATCAGACGATTTTAATAAAACTTTAATTTATTTTATCTATTTATAATCTACGTTTTATACAAATGTTGATGTACACTCTCTGAGAATGACCCACAAAAAGGGTCGAAAGATGTCGGAGTTCTAGTGCCTTAATTGTAAAATGTTAATATTATAATGTGCATTTTTGTGTTTACTTGAATTTTAACAATTAGTGCACGGCTATGAATACCAAAAATGTATCAAGGTTAGTGTCCCTGTTGGCAGTGATGGCTTACTGCAGGGTGTCGTCCCTGTTTCCTTAATGATGACACACCCCTGAAGGGCCTGTGACACTTATCGGCCGTAGCTGTGGGGCGCACTGCAAATCATCCTCCTTCGAGCCTCCGCGTACGAAATGAAGCGACAAAATCAATATGGAAGGCAGCGCAGTCGCGTACACGAGTCATGACGTGGCGTGACGTACGTGGTTCAAGGGGTGACCATTCTACAAACCTTTCGATGGGAATAATCTCGTCTACTTGTGTCTTCCTGTCTGAGACGATGGACTACCTGTGACTGTACGATATACACTTTTTGTACGTCTTACGCTTATTAAGTATACTTGAGACTGTGGTTTCTAGCTTATTCACTACAGGCCTAAAGTGCGAGCTGTCCAAATCATCATATTTTACAGAATCAAGATAAAATTCTTCTGAACACTACTACGTTCCGTTTACTTACAGAGCTACATGTTTCGGCCGTTTAGGTCATCTTCAGATAACAGTTCTTATTTCTAAGAATATATTGAGGAATGGATAAAAAACTATAAAATGTGATAAAAATGTTAAATATCTTATGATAAAAATAAAAAAAATTATGTGTGGGGAAAATTATACCACACTGTTACAATATCCTATACCAATACCAATCTCTTTCGTTGCTACAAGTTGTCACAGGATGTTCACCAATTTGGTAAGTCACTGTAGGTTTGTTCAAAGTTTCAAGTGACTTACCAAGTTGCTGTGACAACTTGTAGCAACAAAAGAGATTGATATTGGTAGAGGATATTGTAACAGTGTGGTGGAATTTTCTCCACACATATTATTTTCTGATTTTACCATAACATGCTTAACATTTTTATCGCACTTTATAGATTTTTATCCATCCTCAATTTGTTTTTAAAAATAATAACTGTAAATCTGAAGACGACCTAAACGGCCGAAACATGTAGCTCTGTAAGTAAATGGAACGTAGTTGTGTTCGGACGCATTTTATCTTGATTCTGTGTAAACAACACAACGGAATTACATCCTTACAAATCATAATATTTTTATATGTTCTGTTTACAGAATTTATGATTGCAAATTTTGGTCATCTAATCCTTAAGTAAGCGACCTGAACATTTTCTTAACGACAATAAAGTGTATTATTCTGGACAAACTTCAACGATCTCAGCCTGGCCATGTTTGTAATTAGTCTGGAAAGCACGCAGACTGCCTGGACACACGCAAACAGTCGGTAGGCAATACTGGTGACCATACTGACCGGTGCCGTTCAGCAACCATTTGTCATTACATACAGATAAGCCACCTGTTCAGTGGTTACGGTATAACACGTCCTCAGGTGGCGGATGGATTATGCAACCTCTTGCTACGTAGGGTAACTGCGGATATATTGCATGGACAGCCAAAGAGGGATGTTTCTGTAGACATGAGTTTGGGCGAGGGTATAACAACCCCACATCGCACAAGACGTGGTGGTCTTATTCATAGTCACCGCTGTGAGAGCAGCAAACCACAGATTCGGGCTCCTTTTCATATATCAAGCGCCTGTATTTCAGCCTTGTATATGTATTTAACTTTTTGTTCACCGTGCATTTTGGTAATAGATAACATTCATCAACCAACAACTGCACTAATTAAAATTTATTTAACACTTTAGGATTTACCCAGTGACCGAAACATATGTAGGGCAATCTTAAAGTGTTAAATAAATTTTAATTAGTGCAGTTGTTGGTTGATGAAGGTTATCTATATATGTATATTTCAACAGTGGCAGGGTCCTTAAATTGTCCCATATAATAGGAATTTTTCGAGTTTGTGGCATGTATGTTGAGTGGTTTTGTAATTTCGTAGCATCTCTCAAGGGCTATAGTGTATGAATAAGTGGAAGAGTTATCTATGGAAATTATTGGTAGAGAGGGAATTCTCAAAATTTTCTCTTGAAATTTCAACAGGCTTTAATGAACTACTTCAGTAATTTCATAAACAAACATAAATGTGGGTGTAAGTGGACTTCATAACCAGGCATGCTCATGCCTTATATTCGGTTCTTCATTATTCACTGTTCACCATATCACTCGACGCTATATTGTGTCAGCTTCAGACAGCATCAATAAACGAACAATAAATATATTTTCAACTAACTCCATCCTGTAGGGCTCTACATGAAGTTTTGTAATGATTCAGCTTAACATAAAATTTGTCTGGAATACCGAAGTTCATTACCGTGTTTTCAAAAGCCAGTTATTGGATTGATCATGAACCTTTTAATGTAATCCTTAACAGCGCATAGTTTATCCCTAAGGTACATTTCAGTCTAATATTATCCTCACATATGCGAGCCTAATTTTCTGGATCGTTTATTCGGTTATAATTTTGAAATTATTATTTTGTGTAACCATCCACTCTAACTATTCTACCTGTCATTCCATCTCGTCTTCTTCGAAAATTTAATTTACTGTTAACAATTGAACGTGATCAGAATAAATCACATTCCCCCAACCCTCTGTTTTCAAGCGCCTTCAAACTAAGGAATTCATTTCTAATAAAACCACATAAAACTGCGTAGAATTATAAATTATTATATTTGCTATTATAAAGCCCGGGTAAAAGTGCTTTGCCGATTCCAGTGGCCGCGCGGTCCAAGGCGTGGGTTTGCGGCCGCTCGCTTACTGGGATTGTGGGTTCGAATCCCGCCTAGGGCATGGATGTCTGTCTCTTATGAGTGTTGTGTGTTGTCAGGTAGAGGTCTCTGCGACGAACTGGTCCCTCGTCCAGAGGAGTCCTACCGAGTGTGGTGTGTCTGATGTGTGTGATCGTGAAGCCTCGAACAAAGAGGCGGCCTAGGCCCCCAAGGGGTTGTCGAGCCATTGATGGGGGGGGGGGGGAATGTGCTTTAAGAAAACATTTGTACCTAAGAGGGCGGAAGTAACATAAGGCCGGAAATATTTCTTAGTGAGGAGCGTCATGATTTGTACTCATAGCCAAACATAGTTAGGTTGATGGAACCAGAGAGGATGAGGCAACGAGTTATGTGACACATGTCAGGGAGAAGAGAAATGCATGCAGGATTTTGATAGGAAAAATTGAAGGACACGTATTGAGGCGGTAATATTAAAACGGATTTCAAAGGACTGGAAGAGAAGACCGCGGATTGAGTTTCTTGACTAATTGCAGGCTCTCGTAAACACGGCACTGAAGTTTTGGTTTTCACAAAACGCAGGAAAATTCGTGACCTAACTGGACAATTATTCACTTCACAAGACGGACCCTGGTCAGTGGGTTAGTTAATTAGTTAAAGCGGAGAAAATGTGGTAGAATTAGACACAGTCTTTTCCCATGAATCTGTGGTTCCCACCTATCAGATTGCACTGTGTTATAATCTGTACTGTCCCCAGTATGAAAATATGAAATTAATTAGGTGGTCAGCCAGTGTGTTACTTACTAAGTATTAGGCAGTCAGTGAATCACACAGTGACATTTCCAAAATACCTTATCAACAAAGCGTTTTGTTTTCGCACAATCATTAGTCAAAATGAATCGTCTCACCGAAACCAGTGGCTAGTTTATTGTGTTGTGTGGAATTTTACACGTCTGCCCACTCAAACAAGCCGCAAGATCTTTTAGTCTTTCATAATTAATCACCATTATATTCACGTCGGTCAGTCACTGCTGTCGCCATTTAGCAACAAGCGACCGGAGTGTAAAACGTGCACCGTTCTAGGCAACTGTCTTTATGAACTGCTGTGTTTGTCACCAAATATTATGTCGTGTCAGACTCTTTAAAACTTGGCAGTTACTTACGTACCACCAGGTTTAACACTCAAAAACTCTACCTTCTGCCCACACAGTGTATTTATGTGTTCTGTGTGGATCTCAGAACAGACGACGACTTTTGCCCTATATTACATTAACAGATTGGTTTTTCTAACCAAGACGGAGAGTGTTTACTGCGCGGTACGCTCCCCGGTCTTTATATAAAGCAGATTACGTTTCTTCCTTAAAGTCAATGACGAGTTGTAGTGTCTTACACATTATTTACTGGATGAAGCTGAGGAAATAATGGAAGAACTTAGGCAACCGACGCTTCGTTCAAGATTCGAATTAGTTGCCTCAGGAGTATCAAGAAACTGTTTATGGAACACAAGGTTTATTGTTGCTCTTACAATAGCCTGCAACCTGTCCCTATCCTAAATCAAATTAATCCTATTTCCACTCAGCAAGTCTAGCTCTTTAAAATCCATTTTAATATTATACATACTACCACCTACACCTTGCTGTATTAAAGGAATCTTTACTTCACGTCTTTTGAATAATTACACGAATATTCTATTTCCCTCAGTAAGCTTTCCGTGTCCCAACCGTTCTTTCGTCCTCGGTTCCATTACATAATATATTGCGAGCTTCGAAATTCTGACAGCGGTGTTCATTTAGATTCAAATCTTCTGCGATCTTACGCTGTGTCGACTGACAAACACTTACGTAGGTTTCTGAGAAATGTTGTCCTTCTGAAACTGTTGTTAATGTTTGCCCGTCGACAAGGCATCGCATGTAGAACAACCTGAATTTGTACCGTAGTAGTAGGATATTTGGTGAACAGGATCTATTATTCAGGAACCAGAGCTTCTGTTTTGAAAGTGGATGCAAAGTGTTCCTCTGGACTGAGCGAGGTGACTTAAAATTTATTTGGGACGTGCCTGTTTCGAATCTTGACTGGGTCATCCGCTACCCTAACTGAGGTTTATTTTGTGTTTCTTCAGGCGAATACCGTCATAAAATCTCAACCTAGGCCACCGCGACCGCGTCCTTCCACATTCCTTACAATTATCATATTACCTGACACTGTTGCTCGTCATATAGGTCATCAAGGCCCAGAGGGGGAGTAGAGGTATAGTTCTACACTCTTTGTTAACCTCGGTGCCAGATGGTGGTGAGTTGTCAACGCCACGCCCCGGCCGCTGTACCCCTGGGAAAGAGCCGGTACCCATTGTGCACGAGGATGGGTGGGCCCCCGGACTGGTCTGGACGAGTGCAGAAATCTCGCCCCCAGCGGGATTCAATCTCTGGACCGTCCAGCTCGTAGCGAGTCGCTATACCAACTATGCTACTGTATTCCGGCCCACATGGAAATACACTTAAATAAATAAATAGTATAAAATACAGGAGGCGCGCGGTGGCGCAGTTGGTTGAGGCACTACGCTACAAACCGGAACGTCGCGGGTTCGATTCCCGATGGTGTCATTGGAATTTTTCCTTGACATAATCGTTTCGGTCGCACTGGGGTCGACTCAGCCCTTAACAGAAATGAGTACCAGGAATATTTCCTGGGGGGGGGGGGGGGGTAAAGGCTGACAACCTTACCACCTTCAAGTGCCGATTGTCTAGAAATCTGGGAGCCTCAACCTCCTGGAACCGTAAGGGTCTGTCCAGGCCTGTAATGGGATTGCTTTTATAAAATACAGTTTATAATACACCAGAGTACTATGATCTAAATCCTCACTGCCGTGCACATTTCAAACGTTACCCTTTGCAGAACCTATAAAGCTTTTTCTGTATCAGATATCAGTCCATAGAATAGTATATAGAAGCCGAATCTCGTTTAAGCAGAAAGAACTGCCGCTTGGGTCTGCTTCACAGGGTATGTTTAGTTAAAACAAGTCTGTAGTTAACAGGCGAGCGCTGTTAATGATCCAATATTTTGGTTCACTGCGTTTTCTATTACTCGCATACTGATAGAGGAGATATTATGGAATATGAGTCGCCATTGGAAACAGATGTTTAGATGGAAAACTTGCCGAGGGGTGAAGTACTACCGGAAACGTAGATTACAGATTACCGCCAAACGCATCTTCCTAGAGGCGTCATTTTTATCTGTCTTTTCTTGATTCTAATAACTTTACATTTGCACAAAGTTATGTGAACCAGTTTACTAAAATTGTGTTGTAATTACAGTTTTAATTAATTTTACAGTTTCTGTCTTCCGAAATTACAAATATTATGTAGATAACTGAGGGTTAAGAATGATTAAAAGTTTTTTTAACGACTTATATTTTTGTATGGTTGTTTATTTGTTTGTTTATTTTTGTTTGTTTGTCCTTTAATTTACCTTTCCCTGATTATTATTTTTGGCGGTGTGTTTAATGGCACTTTAACAAATCGTGACAGTACTTTAATGGCGATGTCAATAGCATTACGTCAAATTATTTCTGGATCATCTCACTAAGTTCTGTCTTGAGGTTTTAGACAGGCTGTCACCGCTGCCGACAGCCCACCACAGTCGCTGTACCCATACGTCTCTATACGGGCTGTCACCGCTGCCGACAGCCCACCACAGTCGCTGTCACCGCTGCCGACAGCCCACCACAGTCGCTGTACCCTTACGTCTCTATACGGGCTGTCACCGCTGCCGACAGCCCACCACAGTCGCTGTACCCATAGGTCTCTATACGGGCTGTCACCGCTGCCGACAGCCCACCACAGTCGCTGTACCCATAGGTCTCTATACGGGCTGTCACCGCTGCCGACAGCCCACGACATTCGCTGTACCCATACGTCTCTATGCATACACGAACTCGAAGACCGCTGAACGGATGCTACCGAAATTCGGTATTGTAGCTTTCTATGAGATCCTGTCGCTGCATTTCAAATTTTCTTTGAGATAGAAGGAACAGAACGGATAATTTACATAAAGACGTGTATGTATTCTTGCGCTCATCCCCAGGGCACATAGGCCTACACATCATTTCACTCGAAAAACAAAATCAAATCTTGATTGTGTTTAGAATATACTAAAAAGAGTCTTATGTTATTACTTTAACATAGTGCTTCATTAAAATAAGACTTTTAAATTTTGCTCTTCACTCTAAGTTCACACACCTTAGGTTATTTCAGTATTGTGGGTTCGAATCCCGCTGGGGTCATGGATGTCTGTGAGTGTGATTGTTGTGTGTTGTCAGGCAGAGGTCTCTACGACGGGCCGATCACTCGTCCAGAGGAGTCTTGTCGAGTGTGGTGTGTCTGAGTGTTATCGCGAAGTCTCGATAATGAGAAGGCGTTGGCCCACTAGGGGCTGTAGCGATTTTGGAAGAAAAGCAAAACAATCGAGCGTGATTGATTTTATATCTGTTGCTAGGACACGAAAAAAAAAGAAGTAGGGCATAGTGTGTGTGTGTATGTGCTGTCTGAAAACTGAGGACACTTTTTAAAATACTTGCACTTTTCAGTATTTTTGAGATAATTAAAAGTTAGCATTTACAATTTGACATTTATTGCTACAGAAGGGTGTATGCTGTATGCCTGAGTATAGGAATTACTCGATTCTGAGATAATGATATCTCACTAAATGCCGTTCTAAAAATATTGTTCCTTTCGGAGCAATCTGCATCATACTTAAAACTTCTGACCCATTGTTATATACGACCCGGCGGCGATTTTATACAAGTTAATTTCTTTGCGAAGTTAGGATATCGTAGTAAAAATTCACGTCACGAAATTAGGTTGTTGTACGTCATATGTACAGCGCTGTTAGTTCTTATGCCACTCTGCAGTTCACTTGAGTCAACACTATACGTCATGGCGAACTATAAACTTTTCAGTACCGGTTCTTTCAGTACACAAACAGAGTTCAGCATCTTGTCCCTTCCAGTAATCTGTTTTGTTGACATGTCAGAGACAGGCAGTCGGCAGTACTATAAATAGCCTATGTCAACCATCATATGTTGCCTCCAGCTCCCATGTCCGGCTTCTTTATATTTGCGATTGTGTTGATATTACATCTGTGCCTATTTGCAGTAGTGGGGATGAGTTTTATGTTTCAGCCATATTTGTTTTAGTCCATAAAAATTAATAGAAGTACTGAGCGATTTATGAATTTTTTTTCTAATCACTGCGTTTCTATTCCTGACTCATTTCATTACTGCATCAAGATCGGTGTTAGGGACAACGTCGGACTGTGACTTGTGTTCAGTCAGTACAGGATTCAAATCTTGGCTGAAACACCAGGCATCCTCACTGAGATGTTCGTGCTCTTTGTCAGTCCTCAAAGAAAATGCTGCGATCGTCCCTTACGCTTTGATGCCGGAATTAAATTCCTGATGCAAACTGCAGAACTCCTGATGTATTTACAGTATTTAATTTTTTCACGTAAACGCTTGCAAAAAACAAAAAAAGAAAGGAAAAAACCGAAAGAGGCTCTACAAGAATGGCCATAATTGCCGACCTAAACTGCTTTGTCAGGGAATAGAACCTAGCACGCTGCAATGCAGCTTTTGCTTTATTCGTCGCCAATGGCTATATTAGACCACGACCACCTTTCAAATCAATTCAATAACATTTAGTCATTCGACATTGTAGTCTATAATCTAACTTGCTCATGGTCTCGTGAAATGAATTACAAATAAATACCCAATAGATGGTGTTTTGAAGTTTTTACCACGTAGTCTAATGTGTTTGTTCCGACGTTTCGAAGGAACGTGCTGCCTGCGTCTTTAAGATGTCAATGGGAATGCTGGAGTGTTTGGAAGGAGTAAATGTATCGACTACATTGGAAAGTTTCTGGGATATTGGCCAGTCAAAGCTAAGAGGTAGATCTAAGTTTGGTTCGCTCAGCTCCTAGTAATTGTCCAAAATTCCGTAAACGTTTCCATATATTCGACAAACTGTCTAGTGTCACGCACTTCAGCATCCACCCGTAACAAATTCAGTCACTCTGAATACGGATGCAGGATCTTCCTCCGAAACGTCGGAACAAACCCCTATACTATGTTGTATAAAAACCCACAAGATCTTCGTTTCATTAATGATCGCCTCGAAACCCTGAAAACTTGTAGGCTTACAATTATGAAACTTAAAATATAGAACTGGGATGGCTTCCTTTATCGGTCTATGTCATTACACATTTTAACTATCTGGGTAGCCTTACAAAAATGGTGCAAGATATGCAGGTGAAATTAAATCCAGGATTACTATGGCAAAAGAGGCATTAAGAAAGACGAAGAATCTTTTCACCAGCAGAGTGGACTTAAATATAAGGAAGAATCTAATAAAATGCCACGTTTGAAGCATAGCTTTGTATGGTGCTGAAACTTGGAGACTTCGAAAAATATATCGGAAATACCTGGAAGGTTTTGAAGCTTGGTGCTGGAGAAGAATGAAAGATGATGGACTGATTGTGTGAAAAATGAAGAAGTATTAGGTGTAGTCAAGAATGGAAGGAATATCCTGCATTCAATAAAAAGAAGAAATGCTAACTGGATGGTCACATCTTGCGTTGAAACTCCCTTCTAAAACGCATTACTGAAGGAAAGATAAAAGGGACGAGAAGATGAGAAAGAAGACGTAAGCGGCTCCAGGATGACCTTAACGAAATGAGAAGATGCTGGAATTTGAAAGAGGAGCACTAGATCGCACTCTGTGGGGAACTTGCTTTGGAAGTGGCTATGGACCTATCGCAAGAGACTACGACTTGAACGAATCGTTAGATCACTGAAATTAAATCCACCCAGTTATTATTTCTATTGAGCGAATTAAAGATTCAGTGGCTTTTTAATGACATTTTCCTTCTTGACATATATAACCGCATTAAGGCAGCAGTCGGCCGTGCCATGGCTCAGGCGGTTAGTCGCCGGCCTCTCACCACGGAGGCCCGGGTTCGATCCCAGGTCAAGTCCATGTGAGATTTGTGGTGGACAAAGTGGCACTGAGACAGGTTTTTCTCCGAGTTGTCGGTTTTCCCCTGTCGATTTCATTCCACTGGTGCTCCATTACTTGTAAAACTTGGTAAAAAAACTGCTCATCCATCTATCATCATCATTGGGGTTGCACAAAAAGCCTTAAGGCTGTGGTGCGGGGGCCCTTCATCACAAACGAAAAAAAAAGACAACAGTCTATTTTTCATAACTTATAAATACAGAGTGTCCTTAAAATGCCTTTTCCTTTTGTAATTCACATAAATGTGGAACAGATTTGTCGGCAGGTCCACGGCTGTTGAGTTTTTCCTAAACATTTGTTTGTCTCTTGTGCTTCGGATTCGAAGTAATACTACTGACACACAATTCCTTTACCATTTATTATCAATTTCTTTTCGATAAGAGAATGAAAACATTACTATTTTTGAATTTATTAGATTGGGACTTTCTGGACATGCTGTATAATCCAACATGTACTTAATTATAGTCTTTCTGTGCGTGTTTGTTCCTTGCTTCCTTTAAGTCGCACAGTAATCTCGCCTTCCACGACGCATAGTAGTCAAATTGTGACAGAAGTTATAAGCAGATTCGATATCTGTGCAATCAGTGGGTAAAGAACGAAACAACGAAGTGGATAGAAAGTAAAAGTAGTGATGAAAGAAAATAAACAAATGACAGAAATACAGCAGTAGAAATACCCACACACAATGATATGTGCATCTGCATTCGTCAGCTTCAAAGATTTCCCCCCATGGCCTGGTCATTTCCATTTAAAACTTCCTGCAGCCAGCGCAAGTCTTTACAGGTATTTCCTCCTTGTTTTTCCTTGTGGACTATAATTAAATTACATTTTCAAATCTTTCAAGCATTCTCCCATGGAACGGGTTTGTGTATCGGTAATGCTCTGAACTTTCTGTTCGAGATATATCTGGTTGGAATCCCGGCCGAGTTACCTGATATACTATTTTTCCTGGCTTTCCTCAGTCCTTTCAGGAATATGTCGACAGTACCGTGACCTCTTCCTCATTCATCCCTTTAACTTTATTATTTATCAAACAGCCAGTATCCGAAGCTGTACGTTTCCGAATTGCTAACAGCTTCCTAAAATTAACCACATGAAGGGGATTTTCTGTTTATATTCGTAGAATATAGTAATATCGTTACGCTCTAGTACAACAGAATCTTTGAAACTTCGTGTGTGTAATCAACACCTATGCGGTTAATTTGTTAAGGGAGACTTACTTTAATGACTGAACTGAGGCTTTATTCGCTGGCTTGTTACATTTTAGAGAAATGTCGTAGCAGATGCTGTACGTGATACTAGGGAAAAGGCTTTCAGCCTTTAAGTAAAGAATAGACCACGTGGCAGACAGATATACGAGAGAATTGCCCGTCCTCTTAGGGACAGGAATTTCTTTTGTGAGATTTTGAAGAGAAGGAATAGAAGATCGGGCACAGAAATAGATTCTTAAAAAGGATAATACTGAAAGAAGTAAGAGATTGTACACGAACTGGAAGAATTGTTAAAATGTGAGGACAGAAATGAAAAGAGAGTCTTGAAAATAAAAATATTTTAAAAAGAACAGTTGACAGTCACATAAAGAGGAAAAGAGGATCAGTCTCTTTTATTTCTGTCTTCCAACCTTTAATTTACTCAGTGATTTCTTCTCTTACTATTTTCTTATTAACCTTTCCTTTATTTATTATCTTTTCCAGGCGTGATGAATATATATTTTCCCATAACTTACAAAGCTCCTAATTAGATAATTTTATTCATCTTATTATTTAGCTCTTTTAGATATAAATACAGTAAGCCGACTCTTGTAAATCCTCTATGATAATTATGCCACTGGCTTTCATTAGCCATTTCCAAGGCTACTCTTTCAGAGTGCCGAGACGTCATCCTTGCCATATTTGTAGGCCTCAAAGAAAGTAACACAATCCATCGCAGCGCGTTGGTAATTTGTATGGCGACAGAACTTACAAGCCAAGACCTATAGTTTGTATTTAAAGTTCAGAGGTTATTGTATGTATCATCATTCCTAACATTAAAAACCTATGTATTTTGATTATAAATACTAAAATATAATTGTTTCCCTTCACAGCAATTAACGCCTGATTTTTTGTAATTGGAACTCAGTCTGTTTTCTGTGAGGTAGGAACTGAACTTGTAAATAATTTCATAACCAGAAGAACGTAACATTCTGATAACCTGATTGACATCTTTGCTTACTGGTCATAAACTTTCTTTGCTAATGCTATATGTGGAGTCAAGTACAGAAGACGTCGTACAAACTGTAAGGCAATTAACAAACATGTTATTTTCTGATTATATTCTTAGCAAAATCGTCGTTTATTTTACCAGTCCTATAATCTTTCCTCTAAATAATTCCATTCTGAATTGTATTTGTAATTATAGTTGGTAAAGGAATTACTTTCTCCGGAATTGGTTGGCCTGTAACGAATGCGATTTTTTACCAATGTTTTGACTTTTCCGTTGAGTCCAGTGAGCCGTTTTCAGTGTGAATATATTAAATTAAGGCAAACATAGCCGTAACTTACTACAGCAACGTGTGATATGTAATCCTTGGAAAACCTAAGGTACACCACGTCAATGTGATATAGCCTGCTATAAGATTTAATGCAAAATGTTGACTATGCTGGTTGTACGTTTTGTGAAAACCTGATCATTTGCATAGAGATTGCTCTGGTGGACAAATATTGCGAATGTGTTTTTTTACTGATGATCCAGGATAAATGAGCTTAAAACCTGTGCTCTTTCTGGTGCCTACAGTGTCTCGCTTACCCCAGCTTTGGTCGTGACAAACAAACCCTGCTTCCCATTGTGTTTTATGCATTCATTTCCTGCATTCTGTATTTTCATCGCCATAAGATGTCCGTTCTTCCTCACAGTTTATTTTCGTCTTACTGGCTATATTGTTTTCTTTATTCTACTTGCCCTAACCTACAGGAGTAAATTATCCTTATGCCTCAAGCTCGAACCACGCCAGAGGCATCATTATGTAGCTATACAGTGTGCCCAAGAAATATGAAGACCAGTGAGGTAAGAAGCCGAGATATTAATGGAGTCTTAATAGGATATGTTATGCATACATATATTAGAATAAATTGTACGTGGGAACGTCAACATGTTGAATGTAAGGAACAAGAAAGAAAGTAGTAGTAAGATTTGAGAAGGAAAGACGAACGTAGTAAAGCAGAAATGTATAAGAAAGAGACAAATAAAGAAAGGAAAAGGGAAACAGAAAAGAAGCTAGGAAGAAAGAAATTACACAAAATAAAGAAAGAAGAGAAGATGAATGGAAAGAAGGATCTTAAAGGAACTATGAAGAAGGGAAAAATGGCAGTGATTAACAAAATAAATAAAAGTCCTCGTTCTCAATGTATATAGCGCCATCTGTTGGGCAGCAATAATTTCCTCTATCAGGTGATTATTTTTTTGACCTAGATCCAAATCGTCATCATACAAACATATCGCGACCTTTACCACAGAACTAACTTCTCTTTCCTGGATGAAGCTGGTTAGATGTGCCACCCTACTGAATTCCTTTGCAGTAATCTCATGTGATTCTGCTTATTGTTGCTGGGTTTTACTCTTGTAATTCTGTGAACATGGTTTTGCTCTCCGTTTCCGGAGAACCCATTAGCACGGGTCCAGCGGAAGGCGTCTCCTGCAGAACCAACACTATATAATTAGTCACCGATTCTTTTTTTTTTTTTTGGAGAGGGACACACTTAATTAGATGCCTGCACTCAGACAGACAAGCAGATGCCTGTAATCTGACCGAGTATTATCAACATCAATCTAAAGAACGTCGCGATAACAGGATTCTCTGCAGGAGCAACTAATGCTGTGAAAATTTAATTAATCTCTCGTTACCAGGGACAAGTAGACATACTTACATCAAGGTAATGAAATCATCGAAATAAATCAGTGCATAATCATTCAGTATAACTGTAATGGAGTTCACTTTCCATGTTTCGGCAACATGTGTGTGGCATCTTTAGCGGTACCCATCATTAGCAAGGAAGCTAGTAAAATTGGAACAGGTAATATTTTAATTCAAATTTTAGGATTTTTTATGGCAGTGAGAGTTAATATTGTGATTTGCTCAGCTGTGACACCGTACAGTCTTGTAAATGCATATCAACGTTTGGGAGAACGGTGTTATTCCGTCTTCAGAGTATGAATGAGTAGTGTGATTGGAATAGGTTGCCTCACGCCCGCGTTTTCGGCCGAAGTTTATGGACCTTTATATCTAGCCCTGTTTCGGGTCTTGACGAGATTGTGACGTACAGAAAGGCAGTTGCACTTCACCAATGCTGCGCATACTGCCCGGGAAGTGTCAGACATACGGAGAGGTGTAAATTATGCTAGGCGTACAGCGAAGAACGCTCTGTATTTCCGCGCGACCTTGCTACAGACATGCCGCTTAATCACATCGAAGCCGATATTTTGTTGTCCGAAGCCACGTCATGATAAGCTAAGCTGTGGTAATTAGTTTAACCTTTTACCATCGGTGCTGCACTTGCCGCTCGCTGACTCCGTTCTTGTCTTAATCTTTTCTGTTGATGAGATCTGCGCTCTTCTGGGATATTACGCAGCGTTGTGTGGTAGTGCTCTACCGACGTTTCGCGACAACCTATCGGCCACGTCTTCAACGGTCAAGAAGTCCAAGAAGACTTGGACGTCTTGACGGTCACAGGAAATAAGAGGTGCACTTATAGGGTCCACATGTGAATTATATACAGTCTCTAAATTAGTGAATAAATATAGAATAAGTCAAATTAATAACCGTTTTTGTTAATCCATTAAATCTTCTTGTTTAATATTTAGTATTACGTGGTTTTGCCGATCACAGAGGTCACTTCTACCGTCTGGACACTGGGATCTTGAGTTCGAAACCCTCTCTATTCATCGATATGTGCTTTTTCTTCTGTGTTTGTATTGTCGTGTTTAAGTACTGTGAGCAGACCACGAGATGTCGGCAGAGCTGGATACACGGACGGGAGGAATTGTAAGCTACTCTCTATTCCGAAAACATGAGTGCACTTACCTGTACTCTAGGTGACATAAATCAGGTAAAAGTGATGTCTGTGAGACATGAATAGTGTTCAGTAACAGCGTGGTGCGCATGCGCGTATTTGTTCTCCTACACCCCGTGCCTTCTCGTTTGCCCACAATAGAGGCCTTGCGATGGGCCGGTTCGCCCAGCAGAGTCCAACAAACTGTCTATAGCAGTGTTTCGCCAACGTTTTTGCTCGCGAACCTTGTTTGACTTCGAAAAATAACCACGGATCTTCACTTCCTTGCTCACGTAAATATAAAATGTCCGATGGTAGGTACAAATACATACCAGTAGCATACATAGCAATGCATTGCATGATTTGACCTTATCTTAAAATGATTGTTGCCCGCTTCGTGGGTGCAAAAAGTTTCTTAATTAGATATTCTAACGGTCATACAAAATAACCATATCGCCAATTAAAGAAGTTCTTCAATTATTTTTAACAAAACATAATTCTTCTAATGAAAGAAAGAATAAACTTAAAAGTAGCCATTACAGAAATGTATCCACAGGTCCCCTGAGGGGAACTGGTCGCGAATCTCTTGGGATCCGCGGATCACACTTTTGAGAACCACAGGCCTAGAGTAATGTTCATAAACCCGGGAAATTGTTTTGTTGGGTTACGCCTTAAAACTCTGAATAAAACAGTCGTGTGTAAATAATCAGTAACTAACCATGAACCATTTCGTGGTATCAGATTAATTCTGTGCATCCTCCATGGCCAGTTGGATCGTTTGTGTCACCGAAGTTGGCCGGAAACATTAAGCGGATCATGTGTCCAAACCGAAAAGCTTTCTGATCTCTGGCTTTTCAATATTTATTCCAGGAAGAATGAATGTGTTTTAATGTAACAGATAACGTATGACTGCGCAATCAAACCACACTGCCATTACATGTTTAATTACAACTGTGTTGAATTCCAGCAAGCTATTTGATATAATAACGTTATTTGAATGTAAAAGGTTAACATTATCTCTGTGCTTAATAATCGAGACAAGAAAACGCATTGGGAAGTGGAGGTATAGTCAGTACCACACAGGGACTGGCCAGTCGGGAAGCTGCCCGGGGCTGCAACCTGTAAGGGCCGCTAAAACGTCACTAGAATAATCGGAAACACGGTGTTAGTAAACTCAGGTTTCCACACGCGAAAGAATTTATCCGAAAATTATCCGCGATTTGGGCACGCGCCTTCAAAAACTTTCGCCAGTCCTGTCTTAGACCGAAAAAGTTTAAATAATGTCGGTTTTTAAGGGGCGCCAAATTATTAGCCTGCTGGGGGCGCCCACATGTCTCAGACCGGCCCTAAGTAGAGTTCCACGCATTTGTAACATCTGCAGTAGATGGAAGTGAGTTGTAAGCGTCACGCCCCAGCCACTTTATCCCCAGTGAAACATTCCTTCGTCTCCCATGGAATAAGAGCCTGGATGGATCCCAGATTTGGTCTGGATGCTTTGTCTCTTGTCCCTGTATGGAACCGAACTAAACTCAGTCAAATATCCATCCCGTAACATAGGCCTAGTGTTCTCTGTTTTCCGTTTTAAGTATAAGGAAGTATGGAAATATTTCTGATGAAAGTAACCAGCTGTTTTGATGTTATTTGTAGAGTTGATTATGTCTTTTGTATGAAGTTGGGAAATAATACCGTAACTTCGACTGGAGTGGTAAACGTATTGTGTTTACAGCTTCTGTTATTTCCGAACTGCTTTCATATGAACTGTTGGAACAAGACCTGGATCAAATCAGCTGTCATGGAACAGTCAGCCCCCAGTTACTTTCTATTGATTAATTTCCACATAGAGCTTACAATAATTTGTGTTGTTGTACCATTGGTTTCGGTCATGCACAGGGAAGGAAGTCTGCATGTCATAGGAGCATTAAGCTTTCCCTTTTCGTAAAGAATGGATTTAGTTCACCAGGGGTTGCAAAACGTTTCTGTTGTGCTTCTGACATGTTTAAATTCAATATGAAATCTCATGACATGTTTCGTATCACTTCTTTCTTTCAATGGCCCAATAGGCCCAATAGGCTTCACGATCACAGTCAGACACAGCACACTCGGTAGGACTCCTCTGAACGAATGATCAGCCCGACGCAGAGACCTCTACCTTACAGCACACAACACTCACAAGAGACAGATATCCATCCCCCCGGCGGGATTCGAACCTACAAGCGAACGGCCGCAGACCCACGCCTTAGACCGCGCGGCAACTGGGATCGGCTTCATATCACTAGAATGATTTAAACATGTTTAGATAAAATGTCTCGCAAGATGGTATCCATAGCTCAACGGCGTGTTTGTGGGCTCAAAAGATAAGTGCATGCATGGCCGGCCCGAGACACGTTGGCGTCCCGGTCATGCTAATAATTTGGCGCCCCTTAAAGCCGATATGCTTTAAACTTTTTCAGCCCAGGACAGGGCTGGTGAAAATTTCTGAGGGCGCCTGCCCAAATTGCGGATAATGTTTGGAGACATTCTTTCACTTGTGGAAACCTGAGTTTACCAACCCCATATTTCTGATTATTCCAGTGACGTCTTAGTAGCCCTTATAGGTTAGCGCTCCGGGTAACTGCCCGGCTGGCTCACCACTTAGTTCGGCCCTGAGTACAAGCTTGCTTGCATAAACCAGGGTCTTCATACGTCCCCAAAAATAGCAGCCGAAAGGAATATTATCAGGTGACATCGACGGCCAAGAAAACGGCCCATGCTGCTTATTCCAACGGGTTTGAAATTGCTGACTGAGATAAGCAGTTACTTGCCTATCAAAATTACGACGTGTAGTCTTTCTTCAGGCACAGCTGCCGCCTGAAGTGGAGGATGGCATCAAGCAACAGTGACACCTCATTGTCTAGGACACGGAGAGAACACTTTCTTTTAAATTTCGTAATTAAAATTGCGTAACTTGATTTTTTAAATTTGTATGTACTGAAAACCTGTTATGTTTGTGAATCTGATTTTTTTCCAATGGCTTGACAGCCCCTTGGGGGCCTAGGCGGCCTCATTTTTCGAGGCTTCACGATGACACACTTTTTAGACACACCACATTCGGTAGGACTTCTCTGGACGAGGGACCAGCCCGTCGCAGAGACCTCTACCTTACAACACACAACACTCACAAGAGACAGACATCCATGCCCCCGGTGGGATTCGAACCCACGATCCTAGTAAGCTAGCGGCCGAAGACCCACGCCTTAGACCGCACGGCCACTGGGATCGGCCTGTGAAGCTGATTCTTCTGCAAAAAACATTCCAGACAGTCAATATGACAAACCTGAAACATGCTGCTGAGGTCGGAGTGTACATGTGCCGTTATTTTATGCAGGCGATGCCGCGTTTGCTATTTGTTATCGCCTGGTCGCGCACCGTCATGCGAATTGTGCAATACAATACAATAACTTCAGCACTAGCCGGCGCAATAATTACGTCGCACGATTGAACACAATTAATGGTGCATGAGCCGGAAATCCTACACGGTCAAGAAGAACCGTGTCAAGTACTTTGGATCAAAATGTCTTTTAGTTCCCCCACCCCCCTCCCAAAACACGACACGAGTGTCCACAAGCTTTAAAGCATTTTGTAGGCTACTGTAATCACAGCTTTAAACAGCGGGCCTTTAACTGCTGAAAGTCGTTGTTTTTGACCGGGACGAGATTAGTCATATTAATCCATAAAGATAATCGAATGTGGTTAAAGTCCGGTGACATAGGAGGCCAGGCAATTGGCGCTCCTGTCCCGAGCCATCCGCCAGGCATCTTGCGATTGAGGTGATTCCTCACTTTGTAGCTGTGTTGAGGCAGTGCGAAGTTTTGTTGGCAGACAGTCGCAGGTGGTAACGGGGAGACCTCTTACAGCTCCAGAATCTCGAGGTCCGAGGCCCCGGTCACGGTCGGTTCCGAAAAAAAGGGTTCCAATCAGCCTAACCTTGCAATAAGTATCAGTTGGCGCATGCGCATGAGTGAGGCATGGATACAAACTTGGAGCATTTTCTTTTATAATTATGAAAATCGAACGTGCGTAGGAGGAATACATATACATATGAATTTTTTTTGTATAATCATCATTCGGACACGCTTGTTTTAAGGCAGTTAATGCGTGTACGCACACGATTTTCAGCGTTAACGAACTTAAAAAATGAGCTTTTTTTCTGCGATCAGCCGTTTGACAGTTGAATGAGCCTTCAGTGTTACGGAGAGTGTCTCTGCCTCTATCAACAAAGATTGATCACTGTCGGAAACATTGGATAGTGTCTGCATCTTCGCACTAATGATCGTCGCAGAAGATGTCACCGCATACGCACATAACCTTAGAGCGCAGTAAATTATTTGGCTTACCGTGAAATATATTTTAATGTGTCCAAAAGTGCAAATAGTCGGGAAACGTTAGCTTCAGTTACCCAATATTTTTCTTCGTGACATTGATGCGTGTGTGAGGCAGATCGTGCACTTTGTTTGACACGCAGTTGATTGATAGGCGGGAGTACTGAGACATCCTGGCATAATGAAAGGTTTGGTGGTATACCTTTGTACCCCTCCATACTGCACTGTGGAAGCTACGATTGAAAATTAATTCATGTTAAACGAATTTTAAAAGGCGTTTTATTACAAAGCGATCGTCCTATTAGCTTCCCCATGTCTCTCTATCCATAATCACGCATCAAGAGCTCTCTATAGCAAAACTGTATCAAAAATGTTTAGTCTCATTTGAAATTCATATTAAAATGGAAAACGAAAAACGATACTGAAGTAAAGTGGAAATCAGAGTTGACATTTTAATTAAAATTCGTTTTAAAATTAGTATTTTTTTTTTTCACACCCAGGCATATCCTGACATAAAAATTGTTTGAAGAAATTCGTGTTTTTCTCTTTATCACGTTGCGATTCTGTATTAAAATTGTTTCTAAAATCAAAATGTGACGAATAAAAGTTTTTCAAATTTCTGATAAAATTATAACGTCAAATTTAAACCCATCGTTAATGAGTATTTTCTTAGAAAGTAGAATTGATTGACATCTGCGTCTAACACTCTGTATGAAGGTGTATATGTGGCGCAAAGTCATATATCCACGTATGCTTAACTTCAGTTCAGGATGAAGAAGTTTGATTTCAGTCAGACTTGAGCCCTTTTTTGTGCGTATGCTTCAGATATGTTACATTGTGAACACATTTGTTTTTTTAATTTTATAGAATTCTGGCGATGGGCTGTGACATTTAGAATTAGTGACTATTTTGACTTTGTATATTTTCCGGCGTTTAAAATGAAAATACAGAATGAAAAATGTGGTTTCCATTTTTACGTTAAACAAGAGGAAATGGACAACGTCCAAATAGCGAGTGACTTCATACGTATTTTGCATAGCAAAAACACATTTATCTTGATGCCTGTACCACTGTATTGCTTCAAGTTTGGATTAGACGTCACAGCTGCTAATTTATGCCATGTTGATGGCAAACCAGAAAATTGTAACATCAGTTTATGTGTGACGTCAACCGTTTACTTTCTTTGAATGTCTTCCATTTTGCATCCTGCTTTCTCCTCAGTTTTATGTGGCCCTTCATGGAAATTGCACTGATGTCGAATGAAGGTTTCATAGGAATAAAGAAAATAAGTTGTACTTTGATTTGTGTCCCCGAATTTCCTGAGATTAAGAAATTAAGGAACCCTTCATGAGGCAGAACCCAAGTTATTGAGCCTAGCTTTTATTTCTGTAGAAAATTACGCTCTCTACTTTGCCGTCGTCAATTCACGCGAGGAGGTCTGCATAACAGTATGCAGATGTCACTTCGTAACGTGTGCGAGGTATAAGTTTGGGTGTCTTGCGGATCATCAAGGGAAAAATTGCAAGAAAAATTATGGAAGGAAAGGAAAAATAAAAAGACGACGAGAGAAGGAAACCCTGAAGGGCAGGAGGAGAACAGTATGAAGGTGGGAGAAAAAGTAAATAATAAAAGCGTGAGAGAGTGAAGAAAGAATGTAGGGAATAAAAGCAGAGAGCAAGGAAGGCATGAACAAGATGCAAGGAACGAAATAGGAAAGGAAGAGGAGAGGAAATAAAGAGAAAGAAATGAAGGCAAATAAAAGAAAGAAAGAAGCAATGAATCTTAGAAGAAATGAACATTTAAAACGAGGGGCAAGGGATGGGAGTACGACAAAAAACAAAGACATATGATAGAGATGTAAGATACAAGAAAGACGGAGACGAAAGAGGACAGAGAAACAGAAAAGACATAAAACGAAAGATGCGAAAGAGATAAAGAAAGAAAGAATGACAAGTAAGCCAGAAAACAGGCAGGCAGAAGTGAAGAAAAGTAATGTATAAATTGTGGTAGTTTATAAAGCGGGAGAATGAATTTGTAACGATCATCTGCACATGAGATGATCGTGGCAGGTGCTGCCACAGTGTACTGTGACGTTACGCCTCGTAATTTACTGCTAGAACGTACGGCAGCAGCAACAGTAGGTTTTCGATCTGCGAACTGTAAGATCGTTAGCCGGACTCTGCTAAGTCGTCTCATATAAAATTCATTATCATTATAAAGTAAAATGATCCTTGCCGGTACATTGCGGTGCAGCTGCTAGAGCCCTCCAGCAGCAAGCAGTTTGCTTTTCTTCCAGTCTGTTACCGCTCGCGCGTTGCCTTCAGTCCCCTTAATTATTAAACATTCTGCCGATGATGGATTGCAGGGACAGATGAACACATGCATTTTATAATGTACACAGTGCTGATACAACCACCAACGTGTATTTTTGTGCATTATGTGTATTATGTTAGCGAGAAGTGGCCTGCTTTTCAACATGCTTTCCATTTTTTTTGTTACTGTTACTGTTACTGTTAATGGAAACTGTCCTGAAGAAGGTGAAACCAATGTACGCATTCGTGCTGTATTTTTCTCAGATCTGTTTCAACCTTCGAAATCTGAGATTAATATAAATAATATTTAAAAATACAATTCCTAATTCGCAGAAAAGACATGAATTCTGCATTAAAGTACCAACCGATTAATGTTGTATAGAGAAATAATAGCTGTTTACTTTCAGAGTCATATAAGCAGCATTAATACTTCGTGTGATCAGAATGATGAGCTTCGAAACCTGGTACATATACGGAATGTCTTCTTTATCGTGTCCCCGAACATGCAAAGTTTTTCGCATAGGAAGTCTGCATCCGCCGGGACGTCCCGTAACACCTCCAGTGCTTAGCGGCACGACAAAAGACACCACTGGCCCTTAAAGTGTTAATAATAAGATATGATTTTTTACGACAGTAAGATATATGTTTTTAGCTTCTGTCTTTAAACACAATGTGAGTGGGTACCACAGAGCTTTCTTCTGCCGGCACGTCTGTACCAACATACCAGATTAAACATGATGACATAATAAAGAACATCATATGCATTTTAACAACCTTTTATCGTCGAACAGTTTAATTGAATTTCGAATTACACTCTTCCATTGGGGCTGTCAAAACATAGTTTTACAGGATTTCACGTTGTACTCACCTTGCTTATAAGAATATAGTGCACATGTTGGTCTATTAAAACTTTAAATAGTTATACAGGGTTATTCAGGAGAAAGTTCAATATTTTCGAGGTGATATTATTAGTCATTGTGAGAAACAAGTTCATAGAAACTTCTGTCTAATTTTGAATGTTTACCGAGACAGAGCTGTTTGAATTTGCAAATAAAAACGTATTGTGAATAGCAACAAAGAAAGAGAATTTATTTGGTGTTATTTTCATTTTAGTTTTGATTTAATGTTGAAATGACACATCTGTTACACAGAAGTGACAAATTTGTTACAGTTCACAATAAATGTTCGAAAATCCCACCGTCAACGTCAATGAATTTTGCAGCTCTTGTGCTAAGATTGCGTGTTGTTCGTATGATTTGATTTTCACGTTTCTTTATGCGGGCAGCAGCATCCGAAATGCGAGCGAAAAATTCCTTTCGTTTTTCCACATTTCTTTTGTAAACTTCGCCCCTTCATCCAACCCCACAAGCAAAAATCTAACGGAGTTAGTTCTGGAGATGTTGGTGACCAACGAATGGGACCACCGCGACCGACTCATCGACCAGGGAAAGTTTCATTTCTATGTAACAAATTTGTCATTTAAACATTAAATTAAAATTAAATTCAAAATAAGTAATTTCTCTTTCTTTATTATAATTCACAATGCTTTTTATTTGTAGATTTCAAGAGTTTTACCTCGGTAACCATTCAGTATTAGACACATGTTCATATGAACTTTTTTTCACACTGGCCTATATTGTCACCTCCTAAAATATTGATCTTCCCTTCTGAATCACCCTGTATATTACCTTCTCAAGAAAGGCCCTTTCCCAAACTTTTGTTACACTGTATTGTGCAGTTCAGTCAGGTGGGATAAGATGTATGACTTCCCAGATGTTACTTTATCTGTTTCCAGTGTTGTGGCAATACCTGGTGACTTAAAACCGACGACGACGTGGAAACAACAGCTATGCTATGGTTAAAACTGCACTGCAATGACGTCTGTGGTTGAAGGATACAGAAACGTGTCCCACGGTATGGTAACGCCTCAGTTTGCATAGGTCCGTGTAAAAATAATTTACGAGTCTTACAATAGCGTTGTATTACCCATATCCAAGACTGAATGTGTCAGTTCAAGTTACATGCCTTGTAGCATCTGTTTCTGACTGTTTCTCGTACTCTCGTAATGGACCTAAGAGAGACGAAGTAAAAGAGCTTTAATTGAAACAGTTTTGTTGTGCCTGCTATAATCGTTTGGAACCGAAAGTACGCAATGACAAAATGAAACGAATTTTTACGTTGGACTGAAATTTTTCCAGAGAAAAATTCCATCTCGCCCGTTGTGACTTTCCTGTTTGTCTTAATGTTTCATATTGTTCTGACATTTTCTTCATAGGACTTCATTTCTTGTGTTCTGGAGTCGTTTAGGGTTTTTGGCTCCAATCTTGAGGAAATTTGATATTTTTCACTGTGTCCATTGCAGTGTTGTATGATATTGCTAGAGGTGAAACAATAAATGTTGGGCAGAAGAGAATTATTAGTAGAGTCCCAGGAAGAAAAGAAGAAAGAACTACTTTATTTCGTAGCACTTTTCCTCTTAATTAGTCTTCTGCTACAAGACTTAATCGTTCACGTAATCTGTTTTCAATTGAATTCGTCGGTCCTTCTTATATTCGGCCTTCCTGTGTCTCTGTGTACTTTTGTTTCGCATTTTAATAATATCTGTGGGAGCCCATTTTGATATATATTTTTAAAAGTGTTAATATCATTGCTTCGCTTTTTATGTTTTTGTGCAGAATGTAGGTATTTAATTGATTACGTATTTATGTAATTATCTTAATATCCAGGAGCTTAATCTCAGCCACTGATTCTGAGGAAACATTACTGTGATTAAATCAATAAGCATGAAAAAAAAAATATGTGTCAAGTACGGAGAACTAGGAAATTTATTAACACTTAGAAACACTTAGCAGGATGCGACTACTTGTGGGACGTAGGCATAAATGGGATTATAATATTAACATTGATATTTAGTTAAAAATTATGTGAAGGCATGGAATTGATTAAACTGCCTCAGTATTGTGTAGCCTTTTGGTTCCATAAAATTATGAGTACTGTACCTTGTTTTAATACAGCTTTTATTTTGTAAAGAAATTTAAATTTACACAACTTTAATTGGATATTAAACACTGTTGTGTTTATTTCTTTGGTTATTTTTTTGGCAAAGTAAGTCCTATCTATTATTTTTTATTTCTATGGGAAAGATAATTGTCACAATAAATTCTCGTTTGAATTCTTAAGAAACGGCATGAGATTTTATGGTTTATATTATCCAATTCTGAAGTTGCTCAAATCAGAAACGGATGGTATTCCTTTACAATACGTACAATTCACGTAGTAGTACATGTCCAAATTCAATGTCTATTTAAACTGAATCTTGCCCAATGATACTCCAAAGCACTACAGAGAGCGCTAGATGTATTTATCTGACCGTATTGAATTACTTGAAGGGCTCTCCAGCTCCAATGGAGATAGTCTGTGGGTTGTACCGATGACCTTGTACCATAGGCTTTGTCCGCCTTTGGCGTTTCGAAATTAATAATAAAGGAGGCAAACCACAAAGTTTACTCAAGACAGGAATGCTCTTCGATGAGTGTGTCCTTAACTGCATCCCATATTGACGATTATAGGTTCTGGTGCACTTCAAAACAATGAGTGGTAATGAAAACGATTATTCACGAGGATATTATGGAGGGCTGTACAACCCACACAACGGTTAATCCTTATTTCGTGTTTAACCGATGAAGAAATGGATTTTACAGCATAAAAACGTCCTGTGACTACTGTATCTACACTGATATTTAGAAAGGGTTTTGTATCAAAACAGTGACTAATATTTCCATCAAAAACACACAAGTTGTCTTTGTTTTGTTTATTGCTCGACATGCTGTGGTTTACTATGGAATCATCATCAAATGTTTATAACCCTAAAAGTATAAAAATTCACCTTGTGATAATGATTTTGTAGTGAATCGAAATGTGTCGGATAACAGATACAATTATCAAAGTGACCTTGTGTTTCGACGGGAAAAATTAGCCATTAATTTAACAACAACTTTGAGTTCACAGATGGAGCAGTCTATTATCTCCATCTTCCCGACGCCAAATGGGCTTTGTGAGTTGTTGTTTTGAATTATAATTTACGCCACGCGAAAATTATTAGTCGTAGCAGTTGTGTGTTGTGTTGGAAATTAACGTACTTTTACCCTTATTCGGGCAGCTCTGAGTTTTATCTGATCTTTTGTCTGCCCGAATTAATTGCCCAGCTCACTCTGCCTCAAGAACGGGATTTAAATGGCCCGCCCATTACTTTGCATGTTATTGGCGCCTTGCTGTAATCGTCCTGCGGCGCCAAAGGGTTAGTTATCATTTACGTATTCTGCAGAGGACATGAAATACTATGACTGATATAGAAACTTTCACAAACTGTTTTTAAAAGGATAAATTGAAGACTAATTTTGCAAAAAAAGTTTAGCGTTAAATTCTGGACTGCCAGTTCCAGATTATCTGGAGTAAGTTATTGAAGACGTCACGATTATAAGAAGATAAATATATATGTGATCCTTATCCTTCTTTCCTTTGCAAAAAAGGAAAATTTTGGATTTTATAATTAGTGTGCCCTTTGTGTGGTGTGTGTGTGTATGGCTGTCCTGAATTTCAAATTTGAGCGCTTGGGCTGATTTTTATGAAACTTATTACGAGTACTAGCATTTGGAGTAAACACCAAATCCATATCTTTTATATAAATTCCTACAATCGGTAATAACAACATGGCGGACGCGCGAACTTGTGAGTTATGAGAGACAGTAGCGCCACTTGTTCCCCTATTATTATACAGAAATTATATTATTCGTAAAGACATAGTTCTCGAAAGAATACAAAAAATTTGGTAGAGGAATGTATTGGTAAAATGTAAAGTAAGGCCATGACGGCCATGCAATAATGTTCCTTAGCTCTCAGTCTGATGGTGATAACTGAAGGACCACTGGAACTACCCCTGTAAAATTTGGTAAGACGTTGGATCGTAAACTCGCCTGTATATCGTATATAAATTTTGTTTAACAGTCATAAATATAGCGAGGATTATATAAATATATATATATATTTATATAATTATATAATTATATATATAATATATAAATATATAATATAAATAATAAATATATAAAATATAATATATGTAATTATATATAATTATATAAATATAGCCTTTGATTTTATATCCGTCAAAATGATAGTTTAAGCAGGGTCTGTATGTATGTATGTATGTATGTATGTATGTAACAATTTCTTCACAGCAATCAAATATAGCAAGAATTACAATGTTGATATACATGTAGGACTAAGAATCTATGAAATAAGAACGTAACTTCCAATTATACTTAGAACTGCATTGTAATACGCCAAATAGTCGGAATAAGTTTTCTTTAATTTATATATAATATACTTAATTTGAGGCTTACGTTCTTCTGGGATATGCCGCCGAAAATGAAGGCATTGTGTTTCTTCTAAATGTAGGGAACCAATTACTCAGTGAACCAGTGCCATATCCCAGAAGAACGGAATAATCAACCACAATTGTGTAAAAACTTCAAGACTCGTTCACTGAAATTACTAAAAAAATTCCTCATCCACAGAATACCACACAGATGTGCAATAATGATAATAGGCGTAATGCATTTATAATATATATATTTATATTATGAAGCGAAACCTGCCTACAACGGAACTGAAAGGGACCGAAATTTCTTTACGTTGAAGGCAGGTTCCTTTTTCCGTTTCACACAGGCACTTGAAATTTGGATGCCCGGGAATCTAGTTCCACGGGGCTTATAAATGTTTCTTAGCTAAGGACAGGTTTTCGTTATATCAAGGCTTTGTTTAAGACAGGTTTCAAACAGTCCAGTCTAACATTACTGCATAGTCCTCGAGTTTCTCACTGCGAAAGTCCCGAATACGAATTATACTTTCGAAAACAGGCTATCATGGTATTTCTCACGTCCTCCATTCGAATGAAGTGGCTGTACATTTAAATATAGTATTTCATGATACTTTCCTTCCAGATCGCTTCTATTCATCACTTAGAATCATCCTACGCTCTACAACTTAAAGATTTAAAACAGGCCGTTTACTATCAAGAATCAGTTAACTGAAATGGTAATGAAGGTTTGGCGTGAATAATATAAGCAGCCTCTGAAAATGACACTCTTTTGGACAGCTATTGAGAAATGTGGCGCTAAGTGTGGCGGTGACTGTAGTATTTATGTGCCGCCTTTGTGAAACCGAGCTTTGTGCCACAATATCGAACACTCGCCCGCAAGACAAGGAAGTCGATTATACGCTATAGCCATTTTACTTGGTCAAGGCGAGCCCAATGCATCAGGTCTACCAACTTTCAACCTTCCTATAAAGAGAAACATGGATATGGAATACAGAATATCTACAAAATCAAATTCAACGTATTTTTTGGCAGTCTTTTTGAAAGCAGAACTGACCTAATACCTTACCACTTTCGTAGCAGTTCTTTCTTATCTTCGTGGTTAAACTTAGTTGGCGCTGTTATGCAACATCTTCGCTGTGATGTGCATTATTATAGCACGTGGACTGGACGTGGTGGCCCATTCTTTGACCGCCAAAATTATCTGACTTGACGCAGGTGCCATTCTCTTTACGGAGCTTGTAAACGTTACTGTCGGTCTCCTATTCGAATTTAGCAAGTTGTTGAGAGAATTCTTAGCAGAGTTTTAATGGAACTGGACTAGACTGGTCTTACGAAAGGTGCACATATCCAGTACTTTAAGAGGTACTGAGGGTCTACTCTGAAAATTGATAACTCAGGCGTCACTATTGTTAATAAACATATAACTGTGCAATTTTAAACATCCTGAATGAATTTGAAAATAGTCTGTGCTTGAAATATTAGCCTCTTCGTTGGCAATGTAAAAAAATAAACACCTCGCTGTTACGTGGTCTTTCTTCAGCACCTATAATCCTTACGGTGGATACGAAATATCTTGTTATTGTGGATACCGAAGTTAAAGACCTTAATCACGAACTTTCTACACTACAAACTCTCGTGGATGGGAGTCGTATAAATTTCGAAATTATCGCGTTTTGCTTAAATGTGCCAAATTATCTTGAAGTATAAAAAGCCTCAACAATATCCGCTAAAATATTTTGTTTTCAACAGGCAGTGCAGCTTTTTATTGCTAGTTAACATACATTCTTTCACTTTCCAACCCAGGGTAACAACGTCTTTGCAAACTGTTAATATCTGGCCATCATTATTGAAATTCAAATGTCATTACTTTAAACATGCAACGTTTAATTACAAATTGCGAAATGCTGAAAAATAATTTATTTGCTCAACGTATATGCCATATATTAAATAGATACATTTACACACAATTATTTTTGAGTCACATTACATAATTCCAGGTATGTGTCTCTTACACATTTATTACTTATGCGGTTCCTACACAGTTATCGCCTTCTGCCTCAGGTATTCCCAAATATCGTGTTCTGTTACACATATAAAATAAGTACTGGCAGAGAAATACATAGAACTTAAAGGTGAATAACCTCTTTCATATCTTCATCTTGACATTAACAAATCAAAATTTTCGGACGGAATTAAAAACAAAATTTTCTTAGTCATAGATGGTAAAGTCTGATTTAGAATTCTCCATTGAAACAGTGAATGAAGTGATATCGTTATCCTTAAGTTGGCAGAGTTTCGAATATAGTTCTGCCACCTGTGTAAGTACATGAGAATTACTAAAACTTAAGAACAACACATCATTACTATATAGTCAATAACACACATGTACTGGTACATAGTCGTATGTCGTGTCCTAGCATTTATAGAATATATGCCAACAGTAAAGTTATGTGCATACGTTTACATTCTAATAATATACAAGTAGTACTTTTATCATGTTTCCGAGCACTGCAGCTGTCACGAATATCGTATTGCTTACGAAAACACGAAATCTAAATTCCCTGCCGATTCAGGCTTCCAATAAGATTCCTGTAACAGCAGCAGTATTCAGGGGAATGATAAAAAATACTGCTTTTATGTATCTGCACATAGTATAGTATAGCTGAAATAGATATACAGAGTTTCATCCGACACAATTCCTTCTAAATTTCAATGTAAATTTTAAAAGCCAGAAAACTGATGACAAAGAGAGGGAAGAAGGAGGAGAAGAGAAAATAAGATAAAATATAGGTAAATAATTAGGAACTTTAACATGAATAAAGTTATTGAAGTGACTCCTATGTTTGATTTTTTCATCTTCTCTTTTTTTAAAGCACAGTCTTTTGACAGCTACCTGCAATTCCTTCTGCATATGAGACCTGCTTTGTTGGGTCCAGTGGACTTAGACAACTTCTAACCCAGTCTATCCTAACACAAGACAATGCAAGATGTTTCGTTTGTGTCATCTCAGTGACCCGCCATCTTCACTTATATTTAGACTTAAGAAATAATGATATTTTTCTAAAAACATTATTTCTGTACTGTTCATAAAGCTATCACGCTATAAAAAGTTGATTATTTCCTGATTTCTTCCTTCCCTCGATTTTCAATCTAATCTGCCTAAAATTTTATTAAGGGCAAATTATTACTCTGTATTCGCGGATTTAAATTAAGCGTACTAAATTGTGGGCGTTTGACGAGACTTCAAACTATCTGGAAGAAACTCATACTCTATGGAGGAGACCAGACTCTCTGAAAGAGATATCGCAATGTCTGGAAGAGACATCACACTGTCTGGAAGAGACAAAACGCTCTCTGGAAGAGACATCACAATGTCTGAAAGACACATCATACCGCCAGTTGAGACAGCACAATGTCTAAAACAAATATCACAATCTTCGGAAGAGACATCACACTGTTGAAGAGATATCGCACTCTCCGGAAGAGACATCTCACTGTCTGGAAAAGACATCACGCTCTCGGTAAGAGACACGACTCTCTAGAAGAGACATTACACTATCTGGAAGAGATATCAGACTGTCTTTAAGATATGTTATGTTATGAAATGAAGGATGTGTTATAGGTATTTGACCTGGGCAGACAGGGAACATATAGATAAATATGGTTTTGAGAAGCTCTCGGAAAATCCAGGAGATGCGAAGGTAATATTACACTTCATGTAGCAGAAAGAGTTTATCTTGACGTACATTGGGTTTAAATGTTTTATGGTAGATTTCAGCAGGTGGCCTCAGTTTTAATATTACTGAAGCTTCCGGTTTCAGAACAAATTTATAGCAGTGCTACAGCAACATTAATCTCTCAATACATGTGTAGCGTACAATATAAATTTTTAGTGTAACGTTATACCTTGTCATTCTGACCGTATTAAAATATTAATCATTGTCGGACGTTTTTATTTCTGACTCATGAAATTTATATCGTTGTGCTGCTAAGAGTAATTTTATTGTCGCAGGATGTACCTTAACTTAGAATCAACTACAGTTTGTGAAGTCATTTGCAGATTCGAACACTTCTACTGAAGAAGGGGGAATTCAATATTTTATTAATTACTTTAACACGAACTTAAAACAAAATATTAGTATAAGTTTAACATGGAAAAGTGTACAACAATAACTATTTTGTTATTATGGTAAGGAAATCAAGGATATTTACTTCGCATTCTATACAAACTAAATTAACTCGAACATAGTTTTGGTTCGGAAGACAGAGACAAGCAGAATCAAGGCTGATCCAGATATGAAATGGTAGACTGAATTGAATTGAGTCAGAACAGGGTAGAGCCGTGTGCAGTTCTGAACAATGTAATAAATCTCGCTTGTAGTTAATATATTTCGGACTTAAAATGGAAATTAATTTCTAGTTTCGTTTAGATAAGTATTGTTGCTATTTTGACTATTATGTGCGTAAGAGGGGATGATGCCGTGTCAGTTCATTACAATTCATGTCTAAGGAATTGCATTTATGAACTCAATTAATATATTATTCTTTCAGTTCTCAGTCTTATATTATGAAAAGTATAACATTTAAAATTTCCAAGTTTCGAATATATCTCCTTTCCCAAGAAAATGTATATCCTATGTTTGAATATAAATATGTCCCTGCTTTGTTTGTTCTGGTGCTATAAGTCACGCTGTACAGACCACCACACTGAATGTTAAACAATTCTGTAATTTGCACGTACACTATTTATGGCTAACGTAACACTGTTAGAACGAACGTGATTATTTTCCTAAATGTTATTAATCATTCATATTTTTAATGGAGATTGGTGCGGTTTCTTTGAGATGAGAACGAATTACTAAATATTCATATTTTAAAAGGTTAAATAAGCAACCTATATCGTTTCGGATCACAGTCGTTTTTCGTGATCGTAATAAATACAGACATAGTGATAATTTTTCTCCACAATACTCGGTTTATAGTACGTAAATGAATCTTTTCATCTGTTCGTGATTTGATTTTCATTTACTGTCATATTAATTTTATAATAATACTAATGGAAACGCCCTTCCTTTACTCGAGATTTTCTTAAAATGAATTGTGCTTACTCTGTATGATGAAGTTGTATGTTAAGTACGAATTCGGGAATACGTGCTATCATTACATTCAGATTTTCTCCTTTTCCCTTTTGTTTTTTAAAATGGTAAAGGCTTTTGGTCTCTGGCATGAAAGAAATTACGTAGACTGAGTTGAGAACAGGTTGCTGAGGAGGGTGTTTGGATCTTAGGTGGGAGGAGGGACATGTGGCACACGTGATAGAGGAGAAATGGCAACGAATTTCTAGCAGAAAAGGCTGAACAAGGCAGATCACTCGGAATACCTGAAACTGAGGTTGGGGAAATAAAATGGAAAAATTTTGACTGGATTTATGTGACTCAGGATGGGAACCGGCAGTGGGCTGTTGTAGAAACGGCAATGAAAATTCATATTTTATAAGTACGGGGAATTTCTTGACAAGCAGCTGGTGGGTTCTCAAGGGAAATTGTGTTCCATGGAGTTAGTTATTTTCACTTCCTTATTAATAGGACTGAATAAAACAGGTACTAAATTTTCTCATTTTCTCCTGAATTTCTCTTAAAAGGAAGTGTACTGAAGTAATTAGATTCCTTCAGTCTTCTACAACACCTCTTGTTCCTTTTTAAACTGTATAATGAGAGTCGGTGTGCTGCAAGAAACAAACACTAAACTCTTCTTATCTATCTTTTAATTCTGGTCCTAAGAACATGAGGGATGTGACACGAAGTTTCCATTACTTCCTGCCAACTTAACTCACAGTCATGCTCGCTTTATTCATCGAATCTTTGCCAAAGACAAAACATCCATAGACAAAGGACAAATGTTACGCTACGTGCTCTAACAATCTACGTGCGGTCGCCTAGCAACAACGTTAGAGAAGAAGAAAGGAAAGAAATGAAGCTGAAAATAAGAAGGATTTTTTGTACGAAGGCGACAAACATGTAAGGTAGCTGGTTTTTTAGGAGACATAATCGCTGAGATACAGTATTTTACAATCAGTACAATCAAGACACATTCTTACTGTTTTTCAACGTACTTGCCTTACTTTTAAAGCATTTGTCCCAGCGTGTAAACTGATTATCCATACCATTGCTCGTAAAAGTGAGAAATCAACAGATATAGGCAGCGACAAACTTCACGTTAAAAATTCGCTTTTGTTTCGGTTTCTCCTGTAAAGTTAGTGCTTCGAAGCCCAAGCAAATGGAAGTGCTATATATGATCACGCTCAGTGGCGTTGAATAGAACACCTGGTAACAAATAATTGTGTTCTCTTTACGGACCTCCTTCATATTATAGGTATGTGAGGTGTTGTGCTTTTTGAGTAGATATTTTTTGATCATACTGTATTTTGGCAATATCTACGCACGAGTTGTAGCGCCACCAGTGCAGTTGCCTGGAACCACTGTAACATCCAGCCTTTTGGGACAGACCCAAACCGTTGTGAACAATTCCTCACTCAACCGTATTGTCAATATTACATATGGAATCTAATAATCTTATTCCCTTTTTTTCCAACTGGTCACGTTTTTTGAAAGACGCACTGACGTCAGGATGTTACTACATTTAAGGTCACTTCACTTAGCTATACAATTGAGCAATGAACGACGGAAAGGTGGGACGTCTGTGAAGAACTGTTGAAACTAAATGCAGAACACATAATTTCGTGAGTAGCTCGCAGTGTCGTACCGCGAAATTAGGTTCATAACTAAATTGGGTAGGTACGTACCCAGTCAGTCGATCATTAAGTCATTTAGTTTTAATGAGATTGATCGAAGGAACTTGAGTATGTATTGCCACATACGGACAAAGTGACGAGATACCAGTTCTCATGTCCATGAACAAATTCGAGAGATGATAAAAAAGCGTCTGCTTTTAGAATTCTCATTAATGTCATCCTCCTGGACTTCGCCAAGTTTAAAAATGAAGGTTGACACTTGTAAATAGAAGATCATAAATATTAATGGGAGACGAAGTGACTGTTCAGAGAAAAGTGTAGAGACATCTACCGTACAAAAGTTTCAGTGTTGGGGTTTTACCTTGCTACAAACCGGAACGCAAGAACATGCTGAATTTTATGTAAGTCTGACGAAAGGAACAGTGAGGATTACGTGTGAGTTAATTTAAGAACTGAAAGCATTCAGAGAATCATGTAGTTTGAGAGGAGAATTGTATTTACTGGTTTATACGTTTCCGAACCATACATTATTACTTTAAAAAAGATTATAAACTCTTAACCATGAGGTGTGAAGATCTCACAACCAGCAGTATTAAGCATAAAATGTTTAGGGATGTGAGGCAGTGTGGATTGGTAGACAGGTACCAAAATATTCAGGGACTCGTAAGATGGGGCTAAGAATTTAGTATTGTACCTATCCACCAAACTACATAGCATCAGAAACCATAAGACTGTAGTCTTTATAATTTGTTAGGTTTAATTGTATTCACCTTACAACGCATAAACTTACATACGATTCAATCTTAGTACAGAACTGTAAATATGTATCATTTGATATATTAACACTCGTGCATATTTCGGTCATACTTGACAATCAACAGGCAGGTTCTCTGGAAATATATTGGAAGTTAGAATTGGTTTAACATAAGTCTGTCTGTATATTAGTTCAGTATGTTGTGGAGCTGTGTTTAATATAAAAGTATGTCGCTAACATTATTTTTCGTATGTGATAATAGCACTTAATTGAATAATTATTCTTATTATCAACTTGAATGCTGGTGCAGTGCAAGTAATTAAAAATTAAAAATTAATTAATTTTTTTTCATTTGAAGTAAAACACATTTGTTTAAAAATATTTTTGTGTCTGTATTCTGTCTTCTTTTGTGATTGCCAGCCATGTAGATAGAATTATGGTTTTATCATCACACAAGAACGAAGAGAAAGAAAAAAGAGGGGTGTTAAACAGTACTCAGAATTTAAGACTTAAATTTGTTTATTTAAAATGAGAAAATTTTCATTTATTTATTTTTAATTTCTAATTCTTTAAATTGTACTAGCAGACACGATGACAACTACAGTGCTGATTTACTAAAGTACTATTATCATATTTAATGCTTAGTGCCTGATTCATATCTGTTAATTGTACATAGTTCCACAACACACGCAAATAATATAGACTGAGCCTATTGTAAAATTTGCTGTAATTTGCAGTGCAATTTTAGGGTATCTCGCTGATAGTGGTCAAATACGTCAGAAATATATAGGAGTGCTAATAAATCGGGGGATATATATTAATAATTTCGTACTCAGATTGTGATATGTTTATTTAAATAAATATTTATTTAAAAATGGCTATCGAAGTATTAGAAAATGAATGAAAAAAGTGAAATATGGTTAGCTATATTATTTGCATTCTTCGTATAATAATAGTATGAAGTTATATTTCGGCAACATTTAATTCGAAGAATGTATATCATCCAATTTAGTCGTTCCTAAACTTCATATCTTTCAATTTTGAATAGTTTTGGTGATGACGTGACATAGTGTTTTTGTATTTATAAATCTTACCCATCTTCAAGAAGGTAACTCACGTGATTTGTCTAGTGATTAAGAACAGCCCTTTCTGTCACCCCCAACTCAGCTGGTTCCTCCCCATCGTTTCACCTGAAGATGGGAACAGATCCATTTGCCGAAATGTTACTTTCGTTTTTGAATATGAGACGTTTGTTAACTGGCAGGCTGATAGTAACGAAACACAAGCGGAGGCCCGGGTTCGATCCCGGGTCAGCCCATGTGGGATTTGTGGTGGACAAAGTGGCACTGGGGCGGGGTTTTCCCCGAGTACTTTCGCTTTCCTCTGTCAATTTCTTTCCAGCGGTGCTCCATTACTTGGAAAAACGAAAAAAACTAATTATTTTTCTCTTCATCTTAATCACAAGGGTTGCACAATAAGTCTCAAGGCTGCGATGCGTCCCTGCATTTGCTTCGGGGCCCTTCACCACAAAGAAAAAAGAAACAAAATCGTGTGTAATGTAACTTCGTAACATACATAGGGGTAAGTTGGATGGTAACACAGCGTATTGCTTTTATCGCTGTACCGATTACAGAAGCCTTATCACATAGAAACCATCCATCGGGACATCCCGTGACAAGCTGCAGTGCTCAGAATAGCGATACAAGACATGGGCTGCTTAAAATAAAATGCATAAATATATGGATTTATTCTGTTACAATGACGCTACACTTAATCTATGCCTAGTTCTGTCTAGGCCCTTTAAGATCTTCCCGACTAATAGTCTCTATGCCACATTTCATTACACCCTTGCGTGCTACACAACCCTGTCATCTAATTATCCTTCACTTGATCGACATAAGAGTGTCTGGTATTTTAGGTCAGCATGAAGAGTGTTCTTTTCTCTGACGTAGCGCGGTGTCGTAAAAATATCCTAATATTTCAGAGGTACCTCTTGGAGTATCCTGAAGATGGAGGCAGTACGTTCTTTCGAAACGTCTGTAAATTTCTACCGAACTATACAACGTTACATACCACATAGGACTGTTCTATCAATATTTCACAGAAAATTAAATAAAAATATGCAATTTCACCTCATGAAATATTCCGAACCTTCCTTTTACTCTGTGTCCCTTAATTTTATGTTCCTTCCAAATCCCTTACCATTCATTATTCACAATCATTATTTTGTCCTTTTCGAACTTACGTGCCCTTCGATGTTGATATAGTAATGTAAAATACGTAAAAGAAATTAATCATTCTGCCATTTATATGTAATCTTGCAGTACTGGTTGACATGTTTTCGCAGTTAATCACAACTTAGTTATTTACTCTGACTATTGTTTGGGTGATAGTCTATACTATAAACCTTCCGTAGGGGTAAAATGTTGTGTAGCTTTCGGTTCCAGTAAATATTGTATTTCTTTTCTCTAACAATGTTCCGTAATGAATGGCACGTCTGGGAGTAGAACTCAAACTCTCACCAGCTTGGCTTATGTCTCGGTGCCAAGCAGTCGACGTTTCAAAGCCAAAATAAATTACTGCCTGTTTTATAGTCTCCAATATATCAAAAGATGTAACTCGCTTCCTAAAGATGTTCAACGTTGAAATTTCGTTGAGGCGCACCCTAGACACTCTCCGAATTTGCAACCACTTTTGCTTAAAAAAAGGTAAAATATAATATAAATAAATACAATATAAATAAATATATATGACGTATATACGTAGTATATTAACAAAGTTAAAATCTAGTAGTACTACGAAAGTTAATTTTATTTTGTATGGTGTAAATAGAAAATAGGCCGATCCCAGTGGCCGTGCGGTCTAAGGTGTGGGTCTTCGGCCGCTCGCTTACTAGGATCGTGGGTTCGAATCCCACCGGGGGCATGGATGTCTGTCTCTTGTGATTGTTGTGTGATGTCAGGTAGAGGTCTCTGCGACGAGCTGGTCCCTCGTCCAGAGGAGTCCTACCGACTGTGGTGTGTCTCAAATGTGTGTGACCATGAAACCTCGACGAAACGAGGAGGCCCAGGCCCATATAGGGCTGTCGAGCCATAGGAAAAAAAAAATTAGAAAATAGTGGATATAACTGATTTCATCCTTCTAATAACTCGGGGTACTTTCTTTATTATAACTACGTGGAGCAACACGTTACATTAGCCAATCAAGAAACTGCCCTCCTTTTATGAAACCCTAATGCTCATTACCGTCTTCACAAGATCCTGTCCTGGTACATATTCCAAGTCAATGTATTCAGTCCCCACCGTCCCGCACTAAGAAAAATTTTAATATTTTCCTCACATTTACGCTTAGTTATTTCAAGCAGTCTTTCAATCACGCTTTGCCAGTATAATTTTATATGCATTAATCATACCTTACATGCATGCTACATACACAGATAATTTCATATTTCTTTATATAAGCTTTCTAGTTATATGTAGTGAGGAAAACAAATCGTGAAACTACTAATTATGTAATTTACTTCCCCTCGTCAGGTCCAAATATTCCTGTCGTCGTCACAATGTCGAAAGCACTCACTTCTGTGTTTCTCCCTCAATTTGAGATAAAATAGGTTATGATCACTATTGCTAGAGAAGTTTATTTGCATGTATTATGGACACGTTAAATACAGACTGCAAATTTTAGACATTTCATTCATTTACTTTAAACACTACGTAATCTGACATTTTGGGATTTGTTCGTACATGTCATTTCATGAAGTTTATGTGAGTTCATATTTATTTATTTAAATAATTACCGTCTTTGACTCGGAAGGTTGTGATTAGTAATCGTTAGAATTTATAGCCCTACAAATTAGATCAAAAACACTTTCATATATTGCCTTAGATCAAGCACATCTCGTAAACTGAACGAAGATATTAATGCATATGAGATCCTTACCATCTTAAAAATTAAATAGTTTCTTATGGGCTGCCACACTACGTAGGCTAATAAGTGGTTGAAAATGTTAGTGAGTAGGCTGTTGTCTCCAATTTTGTCCCTAGGACACACTGGAAGCCATCTGCTCTACCACAGAACATCGTAAAGCAGAAGACCGAAATCTGAAGACTCCTGTTTTCATGTTTCTTGTTTTAGTACGATTAATTTGTGCGTAAATAAATAATTGTTAAGAAAGCAGTAACTTCGTCCACGACATAATTCGAACGGTATTAAATTCAGCGAATGTTTCTAGATTATACTAAATGTGTCTGGGTTTAATTCAGATTTACTGTGCAATGTTCAGCGGCTATTTGGCGAAAACAGCACTTCTGAATCTGAGATTGACTTATTGTATTTTGCTTTATCCGGTAAAAGAAGGATGGGGGTTTCTGTGGGGCTTTTCCTACGTTTCTAGAACTTACCCGTCGCCTTCTCATCTCTGTTGTTTCTCTTAGCGATGCTGGCCACTACGCAGTGCTACGGGTGGTATCAGCAGGAGACGACTTCATAATCACGTTTCACTGTGCACCACCCAACACACGCTTTGCACAACACACATACCATCAGCTGCCTCTCATAATCCGACACCCGGAAAACTCTGATTTAGAAATCGACCTTTCTTCTTGCACGTTATAGAAACGACGGCCGTATTAAACGACGCCGGGCGTCACCACAACTATCGCCACCAAGCGAGCGTCTCGCGAAACTGCGATATGGCTGATCCGAACAGTCACACCCGCTACCATTAGTTTGTTGATTGGCCTCCAGAGTGCGTGCGCAATTTAGGTTTCACGCATGCGTGGAAGTGTCGTAATTATCCACCCCGTTGCCATGGTGACCTCAACTGTTTTAGTTGGCCACCCTTTTCACTTTTACTTCCTTTTTTTATTACATGTGAGTCGATATATGTTTGCTGTTTAACGGTGCACTGAGATTTGCAACCAGGTTTAACACCCCTTTGTGCTGTTTGGATAATGACCCTTTTCCTATGACTGCTGAGCTGTTAAGAATATGAATTTGCAGAGAAATGAATTAGCGTTTAGACATTATTCTATGGCTGCACGTTTTATAGAGAGAATTAGCAAAATAAATCCTTTCATGGAAGGTGGCTTTCAGAAATTGTCTGTAAAATGTTCACTTTCCGCAAAGCGCGAACAGCATTAGCGAATGGTTGAGCAGTAAAAGGAAAACATAAAAAATATAGCGACGATAAAAGTACACACAAACTGAGAGAAAAGGAGAAAATTTCGTAAGGACAGACACATAAATAGTTATTTTTGTGTACTGTTTTTTTGGGATATTAAGTTAGAGCTGTTCAGACGGGCAGAATAAATATAACTAAACGATGCACTGTGGCCATTTTAGAGGGGTTAATAATAGTCGGTCTGGTGAAATATTTCTCGTTTTTTGTGAAATCCGAAGTTTGTGGGAATTTTCACAGACCTCACATATGAAATTTGCCCTCACTCAGACGAATGCACCCACAATCCTATTGCATTCAGATTCATCTCACTGATATTTTCACCTATGTCTACATTATCCAAGAAATCTATTCCTCGATCTTTCTTTAATCAAAAATTTTAATGTGTGCAGCATTTATGGGTAAATAAAAATTAATGTAAAATTTGGATTAGAGTAGAGAAGGACGAGAAGGATATGAATTGAACAAAAAACTAGGACACGTACATTGTGTGACGATATGAATTTGGCTTATATGTAAAAAATAATTTTATAAAATTACACGTGAAAATGTTCACATACAGCAGGGCGAAGTGAGTGTGTTGACGAGGTTAAAATATTTCGAAGCCAGTGGGCGCAACAAGTATCTGTGCCTCCGTACACATTTCCGTTACACTTTTCTTCGATAGACGAGACTTGGGACGCCCACTAACAATTGTAAGGGGTCACGTTTTGTCTCTAAGTGGAACATACTGTCCCAAATCTCACTTAGACGAGAGTAAGATTCTTTAAATATTTTGTGATATGAAATTTGGGGAGGTGCTCACAGACGATATTAGTTTCCGTGCTTTTAGTATTCATACTTTTAGTTCCATATATATGTATATCTGGAAGTCGGGATAGCTCAGTCATTTTACTAACGGCTACGTTAAGGAAGACTGGGGATATGTTTACGGAATTGCTATACTATTTTCAGTCCAGCTTTGAAGCCCGATCAACCTTCTATCCACTTGACCAGCAGGTAATATTTTTTCGGCATATAATGGCCGGGGCGTTAAGCTTACTGCTCTTCTTCATTTTTTGTTTAGTTCAGAATATGTGGAGCTGTGCCTCCACTCCCATCTTTCTTTAATGCCTTTTGCTGAATGAAGAAGTGGGCAATGTTGTGCAAACCTTATACAGAAAGTATATTTCGTTACTGACACGTGCGCCATAACTTTCGTGACATTCGCATTGTTCAGGCAAACGATAAAGGAGCCTCTCGATGTATATTTAAATGCAATAGGAACTTGGACACGTAGACGGAGGATAATATTAAAATGGATTTTTTAGAAGTGGGATGGGATGCCATGGACTGGATTTATCTGGCTCAGGATAGGGACAGGTAGCGGGTCTTGTGAATGAGGTAATGAACCTTCGGGTTCCGTAAAATATGCGGAATTTCTAAACTAGCTGAGAACATGCTGGCTTTTCAGGAAGGACTCTGCTCCGTAAAAGTTAACAGGAAATTGGAGACATCGACTGGGCTCATCAGTAGCCTACGGATATCAGAATGTTGAGGACATCAGTAAACATTCAGACGAGAGAAGTGTGTGTGTTCTATTTTAAATTTTCTTCTCTGCTGCAAAAGAGAACTGATGCGTTCTCTCTGAGTTCACCTTTTAACATAAAGGCTGTGTCATTTAGGGTGAAGAAGTTATAAATAAGCCATAATATCCAATAATAGAACGACATCATTTTTCAGGCCACGCTGCTGTGGATATGAGGAAGAGCTGGCGCTTATTCAGGTCAGGAAATGCTACCCCAATTGAAAGGGGTTAAGGCGCCTACATTTGTGGGGCTTCTGTGATGTGATGGGACAAAATAGATTCTCCCACCTTCACAATAATAGCCGTGCAGAATGGGGCGGGTCCTTCCACGTAGCTGACATAATGATAGGGAAATAGACACGAATCGTCGAATTCTCGGTTAACTCTTTAAAGCTCTGTGATTACTGTGTATACCACATGCCTTAACAATGAAAGCTACTCATTTTGCTCATAGAGTGTATTTACGTCTCGTCTGACTCTCAAAACAGAGAGTAATTATGTACGCAAATAAAACTAATAACTTCGTGTTGGTAAAGGAGGTGGACTGTGTTCTCTGTCAGGTACGAACTGAATGTTTGCATATAATTAAGAAGACGTTCGTGTTTTGTATGGTGCAGAGCTATTTTGAGCAGACTGTAAGATCCCTCTTTGTGTATTTTTTCTGTGTTTGGCCCTGTGTTATAGTCTGACACTTGGCTACCTACATTTCAGAGAAGCACACCACCTCAGTCTTCAGTTTTAAGGTTGATATACATAATTAGATTTAAGACTGTCATACCATCATTACGGTTAAGACTGACACAACGTCATTAGGATTAACACCGACTTACCATTATTAGTGTTAAGACTGGCATACCGTCATTACAGTTAAGACTGACATACTGCCATTAGGATTAAGACCGACATACTGTGTATTGTCATTAGGGTTAAGACTTGTATAACATAATTAGGATAGATACTGACATACCATAATTAGGGTTAAGACTGACATAAAATAATTAGGATAGATACTGACTTACCATAATTAGGGTTAAGACTGACATAACATAATTAGGGTTAAGAGTGACATAACATAATTTGGGTTAAATTGACATAGCATAATTAGGGTTAAGAGTGACATAACATAATTTGGGTTAAAACTGACATATCATAATTAGGGTTAAATTGACATACCATAATTGGGGTTAAGACTGACGTAACATAATTAGGATAGATACTGACATACCATAATTAGGGTTAAGACTGACATAAAATAATTAGGATAGATACATACCATAATTAGGGTTAAGACTGAAATAACATAATTAGGGTTAAGAGTGACATAACATAATTTGGGTTAAAACTGACATAGCATAATTAGGGTTAAGAGTGACATAACATAATTTGGGTTAAAACTGACATATCATAATTAGGGTTAAATTGACATACCATAATTGGGGTTAAGACTGACATAACATAATTAGGATAGATACTGACATACCATAATTAGGGTTAAGACTGACATAAAATAATTAGGATAGATACATACCATAATTAGGGTTAAGACTGAAATAACATAATTAGGGTTAAGAGTGACATAACATAATTTGGGTTAAAACTGACATAGCATAATTAGGGTTAAGAGTTACATAACATAATTTGGGTTAAAACTGACATAGCATAATTAGGGTTAACACTGACATAGCAATCAGGGTTAAGACTGACATACCATCAACACCGCGTTTGTTCAAAGCTCGTTTTATGGTTTACCTCTTAACTACACCCATCACATAAATGTCTGTCCTACTGAGATTTTACGTCTGATATTTTATGCATTTTTCGTTGCTAAAGGCGGGTTGTGTGTATCGCTCGCCTAATCTTCCTCAATTTGATTATCCAAACAGTAAAACTTATGGAGCTCATCATAATCCAGTTTTCGTCAGCCCTCTGTTACTTCGTCTTTCTTAGGTCTATTATTTTAATGAGCTACTTAATTTCAAACGCCATTTTTAAGAAAATGCTGGAGCCGCCACTGATTTAAGACGCTGGAGACATATCACTGTTTACCTGCAGCGAGAAGACATTTAGTTGGTGTAGACTACACTGACCGCGTTAACTTCCAGGAACTTACTCCTGAATAGGCATGTTTAGACTGCACGCACTACCGAGCTGTCGGAGAAGTTGCCGCACTACGCAGACAATCGATGCGGATTTATTGATCTTAAGGGGGTTATAATTCAGGGCGTCTACGAGGGAGCAAAGTGCTTCCTTTCTAGAAGACGAAAGTGAATTAAAAAATGAGAAAGTTTCATGAGCACTAGTGTGTGTGAATTCTACCTGTGTTGTGGTGAGTTATTGAAGAGCGGTGTTCGTGTGTGTTTTTTCTTGATTTCCTGATCCGTTATTGATTTCTTTCATGTTGCTTTACTTTTTCGTAGTTTTATTCTTGTGAGTCTTTCCCAATGGGCACGCGGTCTGAAATACGGACTGTCTTCGATCGCTTGAATTTTGGAGTCGTGGGTTCGAATTTGTACTAAGGCACGTGTTTGCTTTCTGTATTTGCATTGTACTGTGTACGAGGGAACCTTAGTACGCCCCGGTCTCTGGCCGAAAATTCCTGTCAAATATCTATATGGTTCATGTTTTCTGCAGATAATCCCGAAATGCTCCAGGACAGATGGCCTATACGTAAAATATAAGGGAGAAAAATAACATCTTCGTGCCTAAGTATTCATCCTTTACATTGTATTTTATCATTTTCTCGTTTTTCTTCTCTCCCGTTTCTTCTATTTCTTTTAGGATATAAAAGATACGTAAACATACAAATGCCTTAGGGATACTTGATAAACAAATGGTCTCTTTCGAAAGCATGACGATTCTATGAGCATGCGCACTGCAGACAGCTTGAATTGTTACTCTCTCCGTGTGAAATGGCAGGAAGATTAAGAACTGTCAGCGGCCTGTAGATTTCACTTCACCGTTATATAGGAAAACATTAAGCGTGTGGAAACAAACTGTAACTCGGAAAGTATCAGAAATAATAAATTTACGAGTGAAAGTCAGATGCACGAGCAATAAGCTGAAGCAGGGTTCCACATATCCCCGGCACCTCGACGCCCGGACAATTAAATCTTGTACAGTGGCGCCTGAAGTTTTCACCATAATTGCAGTTTTATTCCTTACATATGAAAATGTGTGTTGGTGCACAGAGCAGAAAGCATCAGATAACGGTCAGGTTCACAGGGCAGTCCAGAAGTTTGGACTTCGGTATGGAACTGGCTTTATGTCACCATTCTAACGCCTAGAATTTGGAGATGCCTTCCAGATTTTTGGAACATTTGTGGACCTTTGATCTAACACGATTCTTTCCTTTTTAGACTTTATTTGTAAGGTATTTTCGCAGAAAATTTCCCTCGGTAGAAGATCTAATGGTGAATGTGCGACTTCAGTTACAGAGTAAGTTGGTTTAAGCATTATGCGGTAGATACCGAATTCAAACTTCGGTTGGGGCACTAGTTACCTGGTTATCTGACAGTCAACCTAGGCAAAGTCTGAGATAATAACTCAAACCTGACCTCTGTCTCTTCCTTCTACTTTCTTTGAATTTCATTATTCACTAATTATCCCACCATGGGTCGTCTTATAATCTGAGTTTTCTAGAAAGTCGTTAAATAATACATAAATAGGCAATAAATACTTAAGTAAATAGATAAAGTAATTAAGGCTACTGCAGCCAGTAAAGCAGTAGGTTTCAGATTCAAAAACACGAATTCAGTCACCGACTGGGACACGGGAGTTTATACCTTTACCTCCACGAACATTACAGGGTTGCAGTCTCAGGCGCTCCTATAAATTTAGTAAAAGAAACCTTATCAAAAACCTACTCACTGATATTTATCTCTTTCCGTAATTGATAGGTGGATATTTACATCCAGTGTAAGGAATAAAAAGTTTTGAATTTTAGAAACAGAGGTAAAGGTAAAGCAATCCCGTTACAGGCCTGGACAGGCCCTTAGGGTTCCAGGAGGCTGAGGTTCCCAGATTTTTAGACAATTGGCACATGAAGGTGGTAAGGTTGTCAGCCCTACGCACCGGCCGTCTTTACTCACCAGGAAATATTCCTGGTACTCATTTCTGTTAGAGGCTGAGTCGACCTCAGGGCCATAGTGCGACTGAAAGGATTATGTCAATGAAAAATTCCAATGACACCATCGGGAATCGAACCCGCGACATTTCGACTTGCAGCGCAGTGCTTCAACCCACTGCGCCACCTCGTGCCCCTAGAAACAGAGGTAGCTGATTGAAATTTCCTTTCAGACAGGTAAGCAAAAATAATGTTTATGCCTTCTAATGCAATTTCAGTACAGTTCTTTGGCTATTTAGTGCTAAAATAAGTGTAACTTTAGACTATTTATTTAAGCTTTCAATAATTATGGACATGGAAATGTCCGCCATCATACATACTTATCTACTCCTACAGACTCGATGTATAATTAAATCTCATTTCGTTTACACAAATGTGTGTCTCATCGTCTCAAATGACATGAAATGTAGAGTGTCATGTGTATATCATATTACTGTATTTATGAAACAAAGCTGAACCTAAGACAAATGACCTTGAAACATGAAGTGCTACTATTACAGCAGATTTCTAACGGATATTAGAAGTTTGACGCTGCTGAAAGCTGTTGTGATAGGATAGAATTTGACAGATTTAGGGCTTCGCTCAAACTTCCGGGCTGCTTTGACTTTGGTGTATCGGTCAAAGGTTGGCGTAAAATATTCAAAAGGTGTCTTCATCGATCAAGGTGCTTGTAACACGTCATTGTTACACACGCATTGAGAATTCTAAAAGTGCTGACATCTATTTTGTTCTTGTCAAAGTTCAGGAAGGCTGTTATAGAATAAATAAATAAATAGGGCGTGGTGGTTTGGACTGACTCATTTGTCTGAGCATAGAGACAAATGGCCGATCCCGGTGGCCGCGAGGTCTAATGCGTGGGTCTGAGGCCTCTCGCTTGCTGGGATTGCGGGTTCGAATTCCGCCGGGGGCATGTAAGTCTGTCTCTTGTAAGTATTGTGTGTTGTGAGATACAGGTCTCTGCGTCTGGCTGATCACTCATCCAGAGGAGTCCTACCGAGTGCCGTGTGTCTAAGTGAGTATGATCGTGAAACCTCGGTACTGAAGAGGCCCTGGCCCACTTGGGGCTGTTGCGCCATAAAGAAAATAGAGATCAGTGAAGAAATATTGTTTACGCACTAACGAACGTTCGTGTTCTGTGGAATGAAAGAAATGTTTTGGCTAGCTGAGTAACTGTCAGCTTCTCAAGACGATATCGAATCGTTGTTAGTTTCTTACTTTGTTACTTACTCAAAATTTTAAAAACTGATACTTCTAGTTGTTAATGATAGGGAGTACTTCCTTTATAGATTGTCCATTTTAAGTGATTTAAAGTACGACGTTTCGGAGGCTGGCTCTGATCTCCGCCTTCGTAAATTGTACTTTTAGTGTGGGGCCTGTTAGGTAATCAAAACGTACGGTAAAAATTAAAATTTTGTGAACAATATATGCACAGAACTACCATTGGCATGTTGTTCTCTTATTGTTGATAACTTCTCGTCTTTTATATCTGAGGTTTTGACAGCCATGAATATCAAGATTTCGGTTTTTGGCATGTAATGTCGTGAAATTTGCTAGACAGATAAGGCGATATCGAAGGAGATGCCGCATTATTCTTTCAGGCCAGAGGAGTTTTTATATCCTGAAAAGGTTTATCTCTATCCCTGAATACGTTGTTAATGTGCATCAAATTACACGACATTATATCATGTAAGAATCTAATCTTAAACCTGAAATATGTTGTTTATAATAATAATACTAAAATGAGTGTAATTTTCTATTTGTAGTACAAATTTGGAAGGCCTTGGAAATGATGTTTTAAAACGCTGGAAGATCATCCCCGTAACATTAATTTGATGAAAATTTAGTCGAATTTTGCTTGCAATAGAAACCCCTTAAAATGCTACAAACGATTCGAAAGTATACGTGTGACACATTTTATGAGTACAGAGTTTTGATTGCTTAGAAATGGAATTTGAAATCGATAAAATTTTATCTGAGAAAACAAAGTATATAAGCTGCCTGTAAATTGAATATGTAAACACTGGGGACGAGTTAAGACACTGTGTCTTGTGGAAGGTGGAAACATCAGCAATATCTTTCCTAAAATAAACACATTCGCCATCATAGAAACATCAGATACTTCAGTTATGGAATTTAGCTAAAGAAGAAGTAGTGACAGTGACGCACGTGCTCAAAGTTAGTACTTGAAGAGTGTTGTGTTATTACTATGACGTCAGTTGTAGAACAACTATAAAGCAAGGTTTTGTAAGGAAAATAGTTCACCAACTATTCGATAGCTGGTGTTAATTACTGAGAGAATTTGGCGCCTGTAGTAAGTCGTTTCAAGAACAAGCAGTACAGAGATGATAGGGAGAAGTTTCCGCATGAACAAGGGGAATTCCTGTCGTCGTTGATACCAGGGCGTGAATAATGTAGAAATATTTGACAGTAGGGTATGTGTATTAGAAGCATGGGAAGCGTTATTAAAAGTTGTGTGGAAGTGTATATATGTCGATATAATTATGTTCATATAAATATATAATATATAAAACATATTTTTATGCCTATATGCTACTTTAAAAATGTGTGCTTTAGAGGGAAAGGAATATTTAAGAATTTAACAATCTCATCTCTGCTGCATTATACTAGAGTTATTTTGCATTACTATTAGTACAGTGCCGATCCCAGTGGCCGCGCGGTCTAAGGCGTGGGTCTGCGGCCGCTCGCTTACTGGGATTGTGGGTTCGCATCCCGCCTAGGGCATGGATGTCTGTCTCTTGTGAGTGTTGTGTGTTGTCAGGTAGAGGTCTCTGCGACGAGCTGGTCCCTCGTCCAGAGGAGTCCTACCGAGTGTGGTGCGTCTAAAAAGTGTGTGATCGTGAAGCCTCGAAAAATAAGGCGGTCTAGGCCCCCAAGGGGCTGTCGACCATTGGAAAAAAATTAGTACAGTAAACAGCTCTGGACTGGACTTCCGTTATATGTTGGTTCGATTCCAGAAAGGGACAACGGGTTTTCTCTTCTCCATAATTTCCATACCGGATCTGAGGCCCACTCAGCTTCCTATCCAGTGTATACCAGGGGCCCTTTTCCTGGGGATAAAGATGACAGGGAGCCACCCTTACCACTTACTTCCATCTTGCGCTGAGATTAATGCGTGGAGCTGTACTGCCACTCCATCATTTTTCATTTTCTTGATTCTTAAATCAGTACTGGGGCAACTGAACTTTTCCTCAACAGAAGATGTGGTGAAATAGCGGTGCATGTAGCACGCGTAATTCAAAATGTTTGTTTAAAAACCGCAAGGAAAGGGGTCATAGGGAAGCTGGAGTAGTGAGAGGATAATATTAAAGTGGACTTCAGATGAGTAAGGTGTTTGAGAATGAACTGGATTGTAGTGAGTCAGGATAAGGATTGTAAGTTATCATATACTGAGCACAATAATGAAATGTTGTCTGCCTTAGAATATATATTTTCATGTCCAGTTGAGTACAAAATTGTTTAGCAAATATTGTGCATCGGGGAATTAAATAACTCAAAACGTAAGACAGATCAAACTCCGACTCTCAAATATCATGCTTCGTCTACTTTCGTTTATCAGTGATTTCAATGATGCCACAGAACAGAATTTTTCTGGGAAACCCAATAGCCGCTGACTTAACTAAGTAATTCTACGCCTTTGATTGAATAAAAAAATTTATTACCTTGTTCTTGCGGGCCCATTATCGACTCTTATCCTAAGCCAGTTGAATACAGCTGTCGTTAAGCCTTTTAAGCGTAACATTAATCTGAAAATATATTAAAATTTCAGTTACTTACTCACAGACAGCAAAGTCCATCTCCAATAGAAAAAACAACACTTTAATGCTGTTTACGGAAATAATCGCAGGTTATTGTAAGATTCGTACTAATCAAATACACTGTGTGGGGGAAATCTTAATGTGAGCAGGTCATAGAGTAACCACTAAAATTTAAATCTTATGATTATTTTTAATATTATCCTCCTGTCTATACTGAGTTCTCAAGAGTGTCCTCTTCTCTTCACTGAGAAAATCTTCCTCCCTGCAGTGCAACAGGTGAAAATTGCAGAAACTTTGTTGAAAGTCTACAGAGAATGTGAATAGATTCTACACACATCGTGAAGCCTGGAGTTGCTTCTACTGCCATTCTTCTCCTTAATATAAGGTGTTAGTAAATCCGGCACAAACTTTCTTTGAAAAATGGCAGATATCATAAAACCGTACGGCCCCTTCACTCACCAGACAAGCGAAAATATATGGGGGGGGGGGGGGGGGAGTCGGGGAATGTCTTCGCTTGATTGATTTTTGACTCGCTGGATGATGCTTTTTCAACAACCTATTTTATTGCAGCGCCAAATGATAGAAATATATCAGGTGAGAGGGAGAATATATTTGTTTGTTTAATTCTTGACTGGCTGGTTGACGACTTTTCGACAACTTAGTATATTTCAGAGCCACATTTTATAAATATTCATAAATAAATAATTGTAACTGCTACACTTCGCTGTGTACCGTTCTGCCGTTTACCGATGTACTAAAAATTGTAAAAAATCAAAATTCGAAGCTGTTATTATAAAATCAAATATTATGCTATTACTACTGCTCCTGCTACTGATACTACTACTGCTACTATTACTAATACTGAGGCATGCTCAACATATTTTTAACTCACTCTTTCATCTTTCGTGGTCATAGTTCCAATGTAATCAGGTATACACTCATGCAAATAGGGTTATTAATGTGACACTTGTTTGTCTGTATGTGTAACCACATGTAGAGGAACGTGTCAGTTCAAAAGTTGGAGTGGCTGTTATAAAAATTACTATTAGGATTCGTTGGAAACTGGAAGACTATTACGAGGAAGCAGTTGCGCCTATGCTTCTAGAGACAGAATAAACGACGGAAGAATTCAGGATAATCTGCCTTCAGGCCGAGATTTTTATTTGGGACTTTTGAAAATGAAGCAAGTTCCTAACTTCTAGAAGGTGACGCTTGAATCTTTAGTGTGGTAATAAAATATAGAAGGAGTTAATGAAGAAAGGACGTCATCAACGATCAGAGAGAAGATCCGGATTTTTGGATTTTAATTGGTCTGACGACGTCACAGGTGTCACACGCATGTTAGTGACATAATTAAATTCGGTATTATTGATACATGGATGTTAAGGTATTATGCTGTGATGTGGCGCCATGTTTGTGGTAGAGAGATACCAAGTTTTGCGGGGAAACTGCTGCCTCCGAATTATATCATGAACATGGCGGTTTAATTTTCTCCGAAGCATTAGTAGCTAAGAGACTACACGCCCCACATACAGGAAGACAACAGCCAATGTCACCGTCTCATAACCTCAAATCTCGCATGTATGAAAGATTATCCGTCCAATTTCGGCTGAATTATTTTATTTATCTACTTAAATGTTTCTAATTATATTCTCTATCGGCACAGACAAAACACGTTTGTAGAAATATCTATTGAAAGCAAAATATCTAAATATATTATTTTACGTTATATGTTTAAAGATGTGTAAGAAGCAGTAAATACAGCACTGTGTCCGTTATTGTGAGGTCTGTCGTCGATGAAAGGACATTATAGCCTGTGGAATATAGTTATTATAATGAACGAACCTTTGTCTAATTGGATTACACGATTCCTTCCTTTTTATGCGCTACTTTCTACTATTTTAGGGAAAGGAAAGAAAAGACTTAAGGCAGAGTGAAAACATTTCGTGACATACGGTAACTTCCTTGGTATTTTCACACTCTAGATTCGCTAACAATTTAGTATATCTTCTACTTGTAATAATGAAAGTTTGAAGTTGTCTATGTACTTTAATATTCACCACTCTATGGAGATCTAAGCAGGAGTGAAGGTTTAGCTCCACGCATTCTTAACTTGGGAATTATACGCAGGTGAGTGACTACGTTCACGCCCCGACCGCGTAATAAGTAGGGAGTATCCTATGGTATCTACTGGCTAGAAGGTTGGGTGGGACACAGAGCAGGTCTGGAGTTTCGAGACGAGAGAAATTTCTGCCTCATTTGGGAATCGAATCCCTATTCCCTGGTGTTTCGGCCAGTCAGCTGTTCAAATTATGGTTCAATGATACATTCATTTGCATTTACGTGTTGTAAGCCTGACGAATTTAGGATCCAGATTAGCTAAGTCTGTAAATGAAAAGCTTGGCATGCTAAGAGCAGAGCTCGAAACGGCCACAGCACACAGCGAATTCTGTTATAAGAACCAACAGTCGTGCTGCCATCCAGGTTTAATGACTGACGCCGCGGTGTTGGGCGTCGCGTGACATCTGCGTGCAAGTGTGGGCGTCCCTTTACGAGCTCCGGTTTCAAAACAACAGGAAAAAGAGCGTAATTATGAGTAATGGGGACACAGCGGTGAGAGGGGACAGAAAGATATTCTGGCTTCGTGTGTAAAGATACAGGGACCTGCTATAGTAGGTCCCTGTATCTTTACGCAACTACTGATGGATATCACTAGTTGTTGGGGCCGGGACATGGAGAATGCAGGAGGAGGGTAATGAGAAGGAAGCTATAAGGGGAAAAGAGAAGGTAAAATAAAATAATAGAAGAGGGTGAACGGGGATGTAGAAATGAAAGGAGTAGTATAGAAGTAACAATTATTTTAGAGCAGAAATCATAAAGTCTAGCTGAGCGGATCCTCCATAATGTAGGAAAGTATTTGACAATCGAACCGGCGTCTTTTCCCACAAGACCTGAACTTTCTAAAACATTATTTATATTGTTCAGCAAATTCACTTAATTGTCACAGGTTCATAATAATATATTTAAAAACGTTCCGCCCCAGTAGAATGTTGTAAATAGATTATTATGAACCTGTGGCAAGTGCATTTGTTTGATAATATTATAAAAAGGAATTATAAAGCACGGTATGGAAAATATGCAATTTTTAAAACATCGTTCTACACTTCAAGGTCAACATTTTGAACTAATATATAACGAAGCTAACAGATTGAGTACCCTAACTGAGTAAATATTATAAGCACAAATTTACGTCATGAAGAATAAACATTCACAAATTTCAATAAAACTTCTACCAATATCGATTTGGAAATTTTGCTTTGTTTATGTACGTCGGCGCTGCTAATGTTTTAAGATGATTTGTTGTTACGCACTATGTATTTTATATTATAATTTGTTTCATGACTTCTGACTACTATTGAGTGTTTTAATACCACGTAATCTTGTTTCCAGAAGGAACAAAACCGCAGCTGTTAAGTGGTTACAGTTGGGCAGCAAAATGTAGAAGTCTGTTATGGGCCAGACTTATAGTTCCGGTATAAGGCTTTCTTCAAAATATTTGCGTTAATCGTGGCAAAGTTGCAGATGAAGGAAATAAGTAAGTAAATCGATGTAAGTATTCCCCTAGAAAAGCTAGTACTTACTCAGTCGAGAATTTATGCGACTATTGTGGAACCCTAAGTTTAATATTTGACAAACAAAAGCCCGCCTAGTAATCCTTATGAGTCATATGAATTTTGTCCACAATACCCTGATTTATTTCTTTAAACTCCTCCATGGAGCTGAGTCCATCCTGAGAAGCTAACAGTTCCTCGGCTAGTCAATAATTTCTCCGCATCTTATGGAACCCGAAGGTTCATTATCGCATTCACAAGAGACAGCTACCTGTCTGTATCCTGAGGCAGATCAATCCAGTCATACCTCCCCATTACACTTCATAATGATCCATTTTAATATTATCCTCCCGTCTACGCCTAGGTCTTCCAATTGGTCTCTTTCCCTCAGGTCTTCCCACCAAAACTCTGTACGCACCTTTCCTGTCTCCCATACTTGCCACATGCCCCGCCCATGTCATTCTTCTTGATTTGATCATCCGAATAATATTTAGTGAGGAGTACAGATCCCAAAGCTCCTCGTTACGCCTATGTAGTCTTCTCCACTCCCCTGTTACCTCCGCCCTCTTAGGCCCAAATATCTTCCTCAGCACACTATTCTCGAACACCCTCAGCCTATGTTTCTCTCTGAATGTGAGAGACCAAGTTTCACATCCGAGAAAGAAAATTAAATACACAAATTAAAGCAATTTCTATGCCTTATTTAAAGACGCTATTGGTAGCTCAGAATGTAAATACTCGTATATAATCGTAGAATAATAGTATATCACGAATTGAGGTAAAGGTAAAGCAAACCCTATACAGGCCTGGACAGGCCCTGAGGTTTCCAGCAGGTTGAGGCTCTCAGATTTCAAGACAGTCGGCACATGAAGGTGGTAAGGTTGTCAGCCCTACGCACCGACCGCCTTTACCTCCCAGGAAATATTTCTGATAATCATTTCTGTTACAGGTTGAGTCGACTCCAGGGCCATAGTGTGGCCGGGAGAATTATGTCAAAGAAAAATCGAACCAGCGACCTTTCGGCTTGTAGCACAGTGCCTCAACCAACTGCGCCACCACGTGCCCTCATCATGAATTCAGAGGGATGTGTATAGCAGTCATTTGTACTTACAATACTCTGCCGGTATGTGTCCACAGGGATTGAGGAATACCACGAAAACCCCGAGTTTAAGCGCTCTCCATTATGAAATTTGAACCTTGGTTCTCCCAAATGCGAATCGGAGTTCTACCAAGATATTCGTTGATGTTATATTGTCTTCATATAAACAGAGAAAAGATAAGAAGTTAATGTTTTCGCTGTCAGCGCCATAAAGGCATGTAGGTGGAGTAAATATATAGCTCCACCCATTCTTAATCTCGTCACTAGATGGCCATGAGCGGTCAACATCACGCATCGGCCGCTTTACTCGCGGGAAATAACCCCGTCAATAGGAGGCTGGATGGGCCCCAGAGCCGGTCTGCACGATTTTGTGAGGAGAAAAACCTCTTGCCCCTGAGTGGATTCGAACCCAATATCGTCCAGCCCGTATCCTAGTTGCTGTACCCACTACGCATGTAGAAGAAGATAAAAGTTTTAGTGTTTCCCTGTGGTGAATTTATGTGGGTTTATAGCCGTACTTCGAGGTTTATTTAGACATTTTTTTATTCGTAGTATCTTGTTTGGTTCAGAAAATAAATGATTATTTGTGCGACTGAAGTTTGTTTTATTTCCGGGAGGTAGGAGCCAGGTGTTAAATAAGCGTCTCTATTTAAAAGATTAATGAATATTTAGAAACGGGCACGGCAGGTGGCCCGCTGAAATCCAGAGCGCTGACAGGTAGCTTCTCCCTTTGATGCGTCTCTGCCTTTCTAATTTTTTGGCTGATTATATCCTTGTCGCAATATTGCCGCCTTGCACAAGTGTGACAGCGAAAATGAGGTGAGAGACGCGTCCAGACAGATACTGATCTAAGAAATTCAGGTTAGAGTGTAGACACACGTAAGTAGATCTGCAAATGTTCAACATTGAATTCCGAGGAAAATGCATAAAGTCTGGTTTCCTGTAGCACTGTTTTCAAGTCCTACAGGTCGTACACTTTTATTGGTATTGTAATTTTATTTTATAATTGTGAATAATTGATTAAAGACAGAAAATGTGATATTTTATATAGCCTAATCTCAAAGCTTCGCACTACAGTCGTGTGTGTAAATGTTGACTTGCAAGCAACAGTTTACACATAATCTAAATGTAGAACATCCCCGTTGGTTTGTTTAGTTTTGTTTGGTTTTAGTTTGTTTGTGTATATTTTATTAGTTTGTCAGTCACACTCTGTGACTGACAAACTAATAACACATGCACTTGAGTTTACACATAGTTTGTAGTAATTCTTGTGTTTCACTTCCATATCAATCTCTACATGACTAGCTTCAAATTTGTTTTATCTATCGTCACCAAACTTGAAGATAAAAATATTTCGCACGGCCACATTGCTGTTGTACATTTATGTAATATTACCTGTAAAATTAAATATTTTTCGAAAACATAAATTTATTAATATAAATCGTTCTTGGATCACAATTGAAGTGCTTCCCCCATCTCAGAAATTTGCGCATCCGCGTTGTTTTTATTACTAATTGTAGGAAATTAATGAAGCAAATTTGAGGTTGCCTGCAGTGACACAAACCTCTTACCACGTTCCGAGAAAATTGTCAAATTATTCAAAGTTTCGGACGCTGTGCAAAAGATTAAATTAAACTCAGTTCTCTGCAATCAAACTCTAATATCGCCGTAGTCTATCGGCTATTGTTAACATTATACTGATTCAGCTAAACAGTTAAGTAACGTCCCATTTTAGTCCGTGCCATGACTCAGGAGGTTAGTCACCGGCCTCTCACCGCGGAGGCTCGGGTTCGATCCCGGGTTAGTCCATGTTGGATTTGTGGTGGGAAAAATGACACTGGGACAGGTTTTTTCCCGAGTACTTCGATTTTCCCCTGTCAATTTCATTCCACCGTTCATCTTCAATACAGGGTTGCACAATAAGCCTTAAGGCTGCGGTGAGTCCGTAGCATATGCTGCGGGGCCCTTTACCATTTGCCGAAGAATTTTTAGGCGATGGTTTGTTTCGTTGCAAAGTCTGTACAGAACAACCCAACCACATAAAGGAAAAGCAGACATAGGCCGACATCCATCCCAATTCGAATCCACGAATCTGGCATGCGAGTAGTGGAACACAAAACACGTTCTGGCCTGCGTGCAAACTGTAGTTACTTCCTAAGACCTTGCCTTCAGTTAAACGTGACTGTAATATATTAATTCAATACTGTACTTCTTTTAGATGCATCACCTATTAGTTCTGGACAGATGGTACGAGCCGTGACACTGCCGACAGGTACAGGGCTATGAATGTGCGAGAAAAAACACAGAAAATTATATTACTGGTCTCTGGGATAGAGGAGACTTCTACTGATACATTTTCATTAATATAGATTGAAGCCAGTGTCTAATGAATGCATTATTATTATTATTATTATTATTATTATTATTATGGCTCAACAGCCCTATATGTGCCTGGGCCTCCTCGTTTCGTCGAGGTTTCATGGTCACACACATTTGAGACACACCACAGTCGGTAGGACTCCTTTGGACGAGGAACCAGCCCGTCGCAGAGACCTCTACCTGACAACACACAACACTCACAAGAGACAAGACATCCATGCCACCAGTGGGATTCGAACCCACGATCCCAGTAAGCGAGCGGCCGAAGACCCACGCCTTAGACTAAACGGCCACTGGGATCGGCTTTCTTGTCATATTACGTCACTTATATGAAAATATGCTACGTATTTCTTCATTTGTTTGCTTAATAGACTGAATAAAACATGAGACTTCTGAGAACTCGTAACGCCTAGTTTTGTGTTTAGTAACCAGAAAAAAGCATAAATTAATAATTACAAACACGCTTTCCGGTAACACAAATTATCTAGACGGCATACCTGTCAGACATAAAGTCAAAGTTGCGCATCATCGCCTTTTCACAAGCCTCAACATATACAATAATGTTCATAAAATTTACGTATTTGTACCTATTTTTGTATTACAGAAAAATACTAACTGAATGCATTCAAATACTAAGTTTAACCTGAATTACATTTAAAGATTTATTTCGTACACTTCCCGTCTCGGTTATAAAAAACAGCCATTTAATATTCTGCTGGAAACTAATCGTTCTTTATTTTAAGAATCATATGCAACACAGAAATACACTCTGTTGGGGGAAAGTAGAATTTTTTCAATTATAAAATTAATGGTGATGCAACCGCTAGGTTTAGGAGGTTGAATGATAATAAAGGTCTTTAATCTTAATTCACCGTGCATTTCATTATTTAAAAATAAACACAACAAATGCACAACTTTCAAGGCGCAGATATAAGGAGATATAAGATATAAGGAGCTGGTCTGCGCCTTGAAAGTTGTGCATTTTGTTGGTGTTTATTTTTAAATTTAAGATAATAAAGGTGTTTAACACAGGGTCGCTAGGAGAACGTATGGTCTTAAGAAGGCAGAAGTAATAGGAGGCTGGAGAAAATTACAGAATAAGGAGCTTCATAATTTTTATTCTTTATAAAATATTAATACGAAAATAATGATATAAATTAGATCGATGGTATATGTAGCGTGCATGGCAGAGGTTAAAAGTGTGCCTATACAGAGTTTTTAGCCGGTTACCTGAAAGAAAGAGACCGCTTAAAAGACGGAAAATGATAGTATTTGAATTGATCTTAAATTAGGAGAGCATGTGGATGTGAGCTGCTTGCTATGGCCAATTTGAGGACCTGTGATTACTGTAATAAACATTAGGTTCAATATGAGACGGCGGGGGTAAAGCGGCCGGGGCGTGGAGTTGACCACCCACCCCCATATAGTGCCAGGGTTAAAGAAAGAGTAGAGCTATACCTCTACTCCCCCTCTGGGCCTTCGTGGCCTGTTGTAGGGAGAACTTTACCTTTTATCAATATGAGACGGAGAATGAAGTGACTGAGCGACTGTCAGCTTCTTAACAGGGACTGTGCTCCATATACGTGTACATTGGTACTGTTTGAAGTTGAAATTGCGCAAGTTAGCTGGGTGTGTCCACTTTGTGTGTAAATTAAAGAACACCATCAATATAAATGTCCTCTCCATATCAGACTGTGCTGCTGTAATTATCGCGGTTGGTCGTCAGCACACAGGGTGTTGCACTGCTAATCGCGTTTTTTTATTTTTTGTTTCATTTTTGTATTTGCTCGAAATAATAATTTGCTTTTTAGTTTTATACCTCCTTTTTTACTTTGTGGAAGTATAAGGCATTGCTCAGCGAATCTGCAGTTTATTCCATCAGTAATATCTTTGTACAGAGATATTACCCATGGTATAAACATCAGATACCATAGCCTGGGGTCTCCACCCTACCAAAATAGAAGTTATTTGCAAGACAGATGTTTGGAAAGAGACTTCTATATTGTATATTTATATTTTATATATCAAAATACTATATTTTAATATAATACATATAATTGAAACCTATAAATTTATTGGTACTATATAGCAATTACTGCTGCAAATGGTTAATGTACATATTACCATTCATTGACATACTGTACGCTGCGCACGTCTGTGAAAAGTGACTCCCTGATGATGGCTACGATGGGTAGCCGAAACATGTAAGAGTAAAAGGAATTGTTGTGCAGTGTTTGGTAATAAAAATTTATATACTCGACATGTCTGTCTGTCTGCCTGTCCGTCTGCATGGAACTCGACTTCCACTGGACGGATTTTAATAAAATTTGATATTTGAGTATTTCTCGAAAATATCTTGAGAAACCCAAGTTTCGTTAAAATCTGACAGGAATAACGAGTACTTTACATGATAACGTATGTAAATTTATGATAATATCTCGCTGAATACTTCTTAGAATGAGAAATGTTTCAGACAAAACTCTAGAGAAAATCAAAACACATATTTTATGTTCAATAACGTTCTTCCGACAGTCGTGCTGTTTATGAGATAATGTGCAAAGATATGACAGGGCCAGCCAGGCCACAGATGACAATATAATACGGCGCATGCACTTTGCATGCTGGGTAACTAAGGCTGAAGACTCACACAAAATATGTACTACTTATTTCCTTTGTAAGGCAACAAAGGTTACGCGAACGCGCTTCAATGTTACGTTTATACTTATATTGCCTCTCTTGTTTTGTTCATTATTGCAATAAGTTTAAAAGTTCACCTGACATTCGGGACATTACACGCATGCGTGTAGAGATACGACTCATTATGCAGGGAGCGTGTGATACATTTTGTGCATATCAATATACTTTGCAGCACTTTGTGTAATGACAACTTTCATTCCGTTCGATTTGACTTTCTTGCAACATGCGATTGCCAAGGTCATGTGTCCTTGCATTTACGAACTTATAGTCACTTGTTGGAAGCAAATATTTGTGTTTCGATTTAAAAACAAGTCCACTTTGACTTGCATATCAGTCACGTTTAATTGATGAGCCTGGAAATTAATCAAAGGCAAAAAAAAAAAAGGGACGAGATGTGTCAGTCAAAATGAAGCTTGTTGCTTTAAGCAGATCAGTTGGGAGGAAAAATATTAATTTAACCCTTTAAGGTCCAGTCGATACTACATGAATCACGTAATTCGACATTCAAAAGCATTGCATGCTGCCCGTACAGTGTATGAGTGTTGACATGTTCGGTACGATGCTAAAATAAACTGCGATTATTTCCCTAACAATTTTATTAATAAAGACAAAGTGTGTTTGAGATCTTCGCTGTTGTGGGATGTTACAAAACGTTGATTGGTAGTTAGTAATCGACGTTTCGGGCCAACCTATCAGGTCCCATTTTCAAAGAACCGACGTTTCGGGACAACCTATCAGAACCATTTTCAAAGATTCGACGTTTCGGGACAACCTATCAGACCCATCTTCAAGCGTCAAGCAGACCCTTGAAAATGGGACCAATAAGTTGTCCCAAAACGTCGGTAACTATCAGTAATGTCTGCGTAACATGCCAGAAGGGCGAATATTTCATTTACGCCGCGGCGGAAACCTGAAATCACACAAAATATGTTTATTGCCAGGTAGGAACTGAAGTTTAAAACTCTAAGCTTTTTTTTTTTTTCAAAATTCCGTCATTGAGAAGCCTTCCTAATTCTAACATAAAAGGTTTAATCCAAAGCAGTAACCGCTCAACTTCTGTCTGCTACATAGTCAGAGCAGTCCAGTCTCCATCGCTTTTCTGTCTTCTCTCCCCAACCCTTTACCTTGCCGCAACCTGCCGTTACCTGAAAGAGGAGGGGCAGTGCCTTCCAACCTGCAGGTCCGTAACATTTTTCTCATTGTCTCTCCATTTCGTCTTTACTTCTTGCTTTCTTTATTTCTTTCTTATACTTGTTTCTCCTCTTTCCTCTCCTCTTCCTTCTCCTTCTTTTTCACCTCCTCCTCCTCTTCTTATTCTTGTTATTGTTGTTAATTCTCTTCGGCCCCTTCATACTTCTGATTTCTAAATATTAATATTGTTTTGTCGTCAGAAGGAAGTTCCTCGCATTGAATTCCGGGCTGGATCAACAGCAGTTTCATTTAGCAGTCTGCGAAATTAGACCCTTCAGTTTTTGGATTCTATCTCTCGTGCACTTAAACAAAATTCAACACAAAGTTTCAAAAATTGCCTCATTTTCCGACATGCATGATCGTGTTACGCTGTTGTCAAAAACTCCCACCCAGAATGCAAATTAATTATTACCGTTTCGTCGACACTTAATTACGCCCTTCTAACTGGAAGAGGTGTGTACGCGGTGGCGCAGTTGGGGGCACTGCGCTACAAACCGGAAGGACGCGGGTTCGACCCCCAATGGGGCATTGGGATTTTTCATTGACATAATCCTTTCGGCCGCACTATGGCCCTGGGGGTCGACTCAACCGTTAACAGAAATGATTACCAGGAATAACTCCTAGGGGGTAAAGGCGGCCGGTGCGTAGGGTTGACAACCTTACCACGTTCATGTGCCGATTGTCTAGAAATTATGGGAGCCTCAATCTCCTGGAGCCCTAAGGGCCTGTCCAGGCTTGTAATGGGATTGCTTTAACTGGAAAAGTTATTTACCATTGGTTTTTGTTTTGTTTAACGGCTACTTTAAATGCATAAGTTATGGCGTCAGATGAATGATGAATGAAGTGAAAATAAATTGCCGTAGCTTAATTTAATTCCGTCTTTTTATCTAAAAACGTAAAGATGTTAATAATTCAAATATACAGAATTACCAGTTTGCGTGTTGTTTTATATGGGTGTGAAACATGGTCTCTCACATAGTCTAAGCATGTTGGAGAATTGGGTGCGAAGAAAAATATTTGGTTCTAAGAGGGACGCAGTAATAGGATAATAGATAAAATTGTATATGTGGAGCTTAGTAAGTTTTGCTCCTTCTCAAACATTATTAGGCCACGCAATTCAAGAGGGTGATATAGGCGGGGCACGTAGTACGCACGGGGGAGAAGAGAAATATGTACAGGGCTTTGGTAAGAAAACCTGAAGTAAAGAAATCACGTGAAAGATTTGGTCGTAGATGGGAGGATAATATTAAAATGTATCTTAAAGAAATAGGTGGAATGGATTCGTCTGACTCAGGATAAGGACAGGTGGCGTGCTGTCGTAAACACGGCAATGAACCGTCGGCTTCCATGGAATGTGGGAAATTTCTTGACCATATGAGAAAAGTTTAGCTTCTCAAGAAAGACTCTGCTCCATGGACTTAGCTAGTTGGATTGCCTTAATGAAGGTAAGATCTCGACCTTTGATGGAAGAACTGAGACTATGAAGTTTACCGTGCAGTCTGTTGCTTTTCGCGATGATATTTGAAATCGGGATCGCTCTAATAAGAGGAATGGCGCATAACCACTTCACAGCGCCTGTGGTTTGCAGTGTGGTTATATGAAGACCAGCGACTACTATGAAACATGGGTTTTCGTGGAGGATATCAAGGCTTGTTCAAACAACTCCGCCATTTCCCTGGTGTGTCTAAGGGAAACCACGATGTATTTGACGTAAGCATGGCAGTACAGAATGTAAAGTTCTCCATATAACAGGCCGTGAAGGCACAGTGTGGTAAAAGAGTTATAGCCTTATTCGTTCTTTAACCTCGGCGCTTGATGAGCTAGGTGGTTAACATCACGCCCCGACCGCTTAACCCCGGGAAAGACCCAGTGCCTATTGTACAGGAGGCTGGACGGAACTCGGGGACAGTCTAGACGGGTGCGGAAAATCTCGCCTCCACCGGGGTTCGAACCCGGATCATCCAAGCCCTAGCGAGTCGCTATACCAGCTACATGCCATGGGGGGGGGGGTGTTCCCATGGGGTAAATTGGCCGGGGAATGGGAGTGACCACTCTCCTATACCTAGTGCTGAGATTAATTTGTTTCTATAATCCGGAACTAATTATTCTCTTAGTTTTAAATGTTTTCAGGCGCGTTCGCATAGTCGCAAAAAGCACCTATTACCTGCGTAATGTTCTTCTGTCTGTCGGTCTCTCCGTCTGTCCGCATGTATCAGCGCGTCTCCAACTGGACGAAGTTCCGTAAAATTTGCTATAGGGGACTCTTCTAAAAATCTGTCGACAAAATCCAGATTTGGTTGAAATCGGTTAAAAAGATCGGGCAATATGTATGAGGTCGTAAGTACGCTTTATTGATGGCAGTGACATTGGATGGCCACAAAAGCGCCCTCTTCGAGTGAAGAGGTATCAGGATATTTGGATAGCTGCGGAGGTATAGACGTTACGCGAACGCGCCACAATGTTGCATGATACGTACATTGCCTGTCTTGTTAATTTTGTTTGGTGTCCTATTTGGTTTATGGTTTTAGACTTATGTCAGTTGTTCTGGCTGCGACAGTTATTAGATTCAAATAGTTTGAAGTTAGTATTTGTTACGATATCGTGCGAATGATGAATGGATTGCGTGATTTGATATCACGCACCATTAGCGAAGGGGCGGAGTTACGGCATGAGCGAGGATCGTAATTAATCACAGACCCGCTAGAATGCGCTGCAGGTATACGCATTCTCATGCACTGGAATTTTTTATAAACTTTCTTTATTTACGTGGTTGCAATTTGACACGGTAATTACTGGTTGATATATCTTAATTTGTTCGGCGCTCTATTTTTCTAATCATTTGCCTATTCAGTTTGTATTATGTTGGATTAGATGCAGTACTCGCTTTGGGATAATAACTGACAAACTAAATTTTTTTCCCCAATGGCTCGACAGCCCCTTGGGGGCCTAGGCCGCCTCATTTTTCCAGGCTACACGATCACACTTTTAGACACATCACACACGGTAGGATTCCTCTGGACGAGGGACAAGCTCGTCGAAGAGACCTCACCTGCAACACACAACAATCACAAGAGACAGACATCCATGCCCTAGGCGGGATTCGAACCCACAATTCCAGTAAGCGAGAGGCTTAGACCGCGCAGCCACTGGGATCGGCTGACAAACTAAATACGTAGATGAATGAATAAATAAATAAATAATAAATAAATAAATAAACTATGTAGTGTATCTTTTTGATCATCAGTTACTTAAGTCGGCTGTTTGGGATCCTCAAATTTATAGTCACAATTCCAGATACAAAACTTCCATTTTCCTTAACAAACTGAGGCCCAGACTTTGTCACACAAAGGTCTGCCATTTCAAATAAGTGCAGTATCGACCTATAAAACAGTTATAAACAAGATATCTGCGTTATTTTTATGAAGCAAAGCCTGCTTTATCGAGAATTGACATGTGAAACAGAGATTTTATTTTGTGTAATTTTTGGCCATTCTAAACGACATATTTATTCCCCACCATGACTTCAGTACGACATTGCTGTTGACTGTGTGTGCTGCGTTTAAATATGCTTTCATTATTCAAATTTTATTTTATTTATTTTTTCGTTTGTGATGAAGGGCCCTCGCACCACAGCCTTAAGGCTTTTTGTGCAACCCCAATGATGATGATAGATGGATGAGCAGTTTTTTTACCAAGTTTTACAATTAATGGAGCACCAGTGGAATGAAATCGACAGGGGAAAACCGACAACTCGGAGAAAAACCTGTCTCCGTGGTGAGAGGCCGGCGACTAACCGCCTGAGCCATGGCACGGCCTTCAGATTTTATGAATATTGACTGCATGTATTGTGTGTTACGTATGATTAATTTTTAAGAAAAATTACGTGCTGATATAATCATAAGTACGAAATATTTTTTTGTATTCTTTCTATGAAGAATTACAACACTTTGGAAAGGATAATGATGAATTATAGGTTATCACAAATTTGATACTTTACTTACAGTTTCCTTAACGAGGCTGTCGATAGCTCAGCTTATGTATAATGTGGAATAGTAGGATAATCGTTAAATGTTGAATTGGTTAAGGATGTGGAAGGAAATGGTCATGGTGTAATTTTAAGTTTTTATAATCCTAAGATTTTAATTGAAATCTTAACCTCCATCAGAAACTCCAATATAAAGTCTTTGTCTTGTTTAGCATGCATTTAGTTAGAGTAGTCTAGAGTTAACATCCAAGAAAATTTTTTTTTTATTTATGGGTTCGTAAATGTAATTACTCCCATGTATGGTGGACTCTTGCTCGTCAGGCAGAATCCACTCCCGTATTCAGAGCCCCTTCTAGCCACCAAGTGCCGCATCCAGTTGCCTCTGGGTTATCAAATTAATGTTTTACACGCATTTCTTTTCCCTGAAATAAATATTACTCATTGTGCCTATTCCACCTGTTCTAATTTATTCATTCGAATGATACTAGGTCTTGAGTACAAACGGTGAAATTTCTGCTTACGTATTTTCTCCTTTCACTGTATTATACAAATTTTGCCTTCGCCCCATATATCTCCTCATCATATTGGTTTCAAACATCCACACTACTGAAATCAGAGGAGTAAAGAAAGTTAGGTTTCAAATAATTTGGAATAACTATGCTTATTTTTTAATTTAAAATGCGTTAAAATAGAATGCAGCCAAAATTGCTCAGTCAGTATAGGGGTTGTCCATAAATGACGTCACAAGATTTTGGCGTAAAATTGACCCCACCCCCTGCTTGTCACATTTCGTCACAAAAGTCTGAGCCCTTCTTTCAAAATAAGGTCACAAACTTGCGACCCCCCCCCCCCCCTCAAGCCACTAGAAAATGAATTGCCTACAGAAAGTATTTGCCACTGTTTAAAGCCAAACACTTACCAGTCCGTACTATTTCACTAATGCAAACACATACAATGTGCACAATGTAGGCCTAATGGAAACGCACGATGGCCGCCTTCTGCCATTCATCAATAGTCGGCGAATTGCTACGGAGTAGAGAAGTTAGCCAGCTCTGCACAGAATCATATTGGTTATATTAAGTTTGTCTCGATAAGTCGAACTCCCCTGCTACCCTTCGTCACACACCTTCACAAAGTCTAAACCGCTCCCCCCGTCAGAGCGTGACGTCATTTATGGACGACCTCATAGTGACAAAAGCTACGAGCTGCACGACGGAAGATTCCTGCTATAGGCATAGAGTTTCCTTCTCCACAGTGTCCTGACGAGCTGTGTGACCCGACCAGAGGTCTATGCGCATGCTGGCGGCTTTCCCTGCGGGCTGCAGTAGCCGAACAGTGAAGCTGACTGCCCACATCCATCTACGTGCATTTCCGAAGGTAAGAGTGCATGGAGTTTTGCAATGTAGCGTTACTTCAGTAGCTAATTTAGCACCAAGTTGGCTGCTATCGGCGGATGAATACATCCTTGATTTCAGGCTTCCGCCTCGATGTTGATGAGATCTGCGCTCTTCTGGGATATTATGCGCCGTCGTGTGTTAATTGTTTACCGACTTTTCGGGACAACGTATCGGTCCCATCTTCAAGGGTAAAGATTCCGAGAAGAAAAAAAAATGGGACCGATACGTTGAACCGAAACGTGGTAAACAATTACCACACGACGCCGCACAATATCCCAGAAGAGCGCAGATGAATACATGTTACCAGTGCCTGTGTAAGGCGTAATCAGACCTAGCATTCTTTGAGAGTTGGTTAGGGTAAAAGTAAAGGTCACCCCTGACGTCCCTATGCAGGCACAGAGATGAGGCGGAGGTATAGCTCCTACCCATTTTCAACCCTGCACTAGAAGCACGTGGGTGGCCAGCACCATTCTTCGGCCGCTTTACCCCCGGGAAAGACCCGGTACGCATTGTACAGGAGGCTGGGTGGGACTCGGAGCCGATATGGACGGCATGGAAAACCTCACCCCATCGGGATTCAATCCCTGGACCTTCCAGTCCAACGCGAATCACGACTACACTATACAGACTGCCTGATTAGAAGTAGTTGATGAAATAAAAGACGATGTTAGCAAAGCTTCTGTACGTAGGGAAGCACATGCTGCATCCTGGGCCAAAGGCATTTGACAGACACTTCGAATTGCACTGTTGCTCCATGAGGTCAGGCGTTGGAAACACGCGGACGAATCACTTATCTCATTATGATTTCAGGACGTCAGAGGACAGAGACACGAATTTTCGCCGGAGAAACTTTTAAGCTGAAATATTTACCTTCCAAATGAAAGTTCCGTTCTTCAAAGTCTTAAGTGAGTTTAGCACTGGACGTCAGTAGTGAGGAGTCGCGATGCAATCGTCCCGTCAGGTTGGGATATTGTGCTCCAGGCAGTTAAACGTGATCTTGGGGAAGAGTGTCATTGTCATTATCATTATACGTACGTACAGAATAAACTGCCTTCATCTATCAGAGTTGTGGGCTACTGGAGGGATGTTATATAGCACAACTGCCTAATTAGCATATGCTTTAAAATTTGGGTTTTTGAGTTTTTAAAGTAAATGAAATTAATGTCAGTCTCAACACACCTGTATCATTATTAGACGACAGAGTCTATCTAATTGAGCACATGTTTCCACCTAAATTAGGTCATCTTCAGGCTCTTAACCAACTTTAAAATAATGTTATATTAAGGTTGGTTAAGAGCTGAGATGTCTTCATTTAGGTAGAAACATATTGCTCAATTTGACAGACTGTTTCGTCTAATAAAGATACAGGTGTGTTGAGACTGATATTCGCTTTACTTGTTTACATAATTGACACACAGCGGGATGTCACACGTATAGATGTTTAAAGTAAATTGAGTCATAATCACACTATATCCGTATTTGGGCCAGTAATTTCAACTATTATCTAAAAATTGTAAGTCTTTAGATGTGCATTTATAACCTAATGGCTCAGCTATAGGCTAAAATGTAAGAAAACATCTAGCTCAGTGTTTATATAATTTGCCACGAATTACTTTAGGGGAATACTTTATAGGGAAAAATTTAGTTATAGTTACGGATATAATTTTTACTGCTAAGGGGAACACAGCGGGTTTTAGAGAGACTGCCACAGCTTTACCTACGCGGCGACCGAATACGTGCGAATTGCACCAACGATAGGTTTAGTTCGCGGCTACAGATGTAGGATTTGTGCTTGCTTATAGATATATATCCTCAGTATGTCACGATCTTGGCACTGGTTAAACTGTGAATATAAACAGTTTAGGAAGAGCAGGTCGGAACATATTTACACCTTTGTATTTTTGATGAGGTATTGTTTAATTTTAAACACTGTTACCATATTCGGAACCAGCACACCAACTCTATAATTGTGTATCAAGTTACTTCTCCACCATTGCTGAAGTGCTTGCGATTGCTTACTCACGGACATCTGGAAGAAGACTTCTACATGTGACGGGATCAATATTGAGTGAAAAACATTATAATGCAATCGTGACATTTACTTAATATTTTGCCCTCCCATTCGGTTCTTATTTGCCGGAACCATCTTGGTATTACGGAACAAACATGTCGGTTACCAATATTCACGGCTGCCAGCACCCCCACCTACACACTCCAACCCAAAACACAAACACACTACTACACAGAGACACACACACCAGTGGATCGATATTGTATTTTGTGTATGTATGTTGGCAACAGTTGCTTGGGGCTGTGTAGCAGTCATCTAATATGACGCCAATTGCGTGAGATGTGGGTTGAAAACAATGCAGATAAATAGGTATGCATTATAATTATATTGTTGTATTCATTTATGAATATTAACTGCGTTACTCTTGTACTCGATAATCTGTCGTGGATTGTTTATAGAAGCTGACGCGTGGGATTTACCGCCGTCACGATGTTGCTGGACTTTGCCGCGTGGAGCACCAGGTTTGATGTTAGCTCACTCGCCAACGCTGAGACGTTTTTGGTTCATCATGTAATTTTGCTCCAAGGCACGAGCCAAGAACACGGCTGTTCAGACGAGTTACTTGTACATGTGAACAATCAAAATCGCACAAGGAAAGTAAAATCTTGTGGCTTCGTGCACGTTTGCATAATTACTTACACCTTGAAGACATACGACGTTTAGTCTGCGATATATACAGGGTTCTTTATAATTCCCTGACACCTTTCATAAAATTGGCACACTTTAATGGCGGAAAGAATTGTAACAGGCGACCTACAGATGGAAAGAGAAACTCTCCAAGTCATTTTTCTGCACAACTCATAAGTGCTCTATGTGTCCGCCCTTTGTGACAAGGCAGACGTCAAGCCGATAATCCATTTACGGCCATACCCGCTGCAGCATGTCACGATCGATTTCTGAGACGGCAGCGATGATTCGTCTTCGCAGCTCAGGTAGATCCTGTGGTAGAGGCGGTAGAAAGACAGAACCCTTAAGGCATCCCCATAAGAAAAATTTGCATGGCGTTAGGTCAGGCGATCTTGGTGGCCAGCGAAGCAGCGCCTGGTCTGCTGCAGCGGAAATGGATTATCGGCTTCACGTCTGCCGTGTCACAGAGGGCGGACACACAGAGCAATTATGAGGTGTGCAGAAAAATGACTTGGAGAGTTTCTCTTTCCATTGTAGTTTGCATGTTACAATCCTTTCCGCCATTCAAGTGTACCGATTTTGTGAAATGTGTCAGGGAATTATGAATAATCCTGTAAAATTTTAATGCATTCTGTATTAAATTATATTACACTTATGTTGGATATGTTACTTAATGGCCTTCTCTCCTTCCTCAGGATTAGAAAATTGTCCCTTGTGGCTTGCAGAATTAATTGATCGTCTTTGCTTACGATATAATCAATGGGCATGCGCGTTAGTCACAGCCTTAACTTTACTGTCCCATATATCTTCAGAATGATTAAGAATGGATAGAAATTAAAAGTACACTATTTATTAGGCTTCGAGTTGTACATAATTTGTACGTGATGAACTAGAAAATTGTAGAAGGTATCGATTGTGATCCTTCTTAAAATACTCTTCCATAATTTTCTTGGATGGAAGCAGAGCCCAGGCCAATTCCAGTGGCCACGCGGGCAAAGGCGTGGGTCTACTGCCGCTCTCTTACTGGGATTCTGGGTTCGAATTCCGCCTAGGGCATGGATGTCTGTCTCTTGTGAGTGTCGTGTGTTGTCAGTTAGAGGTCTCTGCGACGAGCTGGTCCCTCGTCCAGATGAGTCCTACCGAGTGTGATGTGTCTAAAAAGCGTGTGATCGTGAAGCCTCGAAAAATGAGGCGGCCTAGGCCCCCAAGGGGCTGTCGAGCCATTTAAATAAAAGGCAGAGCCCAGACTCACGTGACTTTCAATAATTAATATTAAACTCCTTAGAAGCAACTCACTTCTGTTGTGGAGAGATGTGGACTGGGTCTCGGACTGTACTTTAGACTAAATTGGGATTGGATTCTGTCATATTCTTTAGAGTTTATTAGTTAACTTTTCACAGTCACCGTTTTTACCAAATCTCGTTGCGTGGATTAACAGTTAGAGGGCTTTAAATTTCCCCACAGAATGCACTTATACGTTTCATATGATTCGCAGAATAAACAGGATTGTTTCCCTAACAACCGAAACCAGGTGGTCTTTGTAATGTAAAATCAGTGTTTACTGTGAGGTGGGAATTGAACGTTAAAAATATTTCTGATTAATTTCATGCTCCAAAGGGCTAAGCCAATTATTCTTTCATTAAAGCACGCATTTGAAAGGAGGTTTTTACAAAAAATAAAGGACAGTTTCAAATAGCTTTTGTGAATTCACTATTAGAAGAAATAAGAAAGAGAACAATTCATTAGCTAGACATCGGAAAGAAACGCTCAAGATTGACGAGGTATCAGAATGGTAGATTGGGTATGGAGTAGGTGGTAACCCAGGTCTCAGATTGATTTTATGAACTGATCAGAAAAACTTTAAATTTTACTTTGCCTTATATAATCCCAGACATTTATTCTCTGCTAAAGTCTCTTCACATAAAAGTTTCTTACGTAAGTTATGATATGGGCTATAAAGTTTCCGTCTCAGAACATTCAAAGCAGGTAAATTTTATTCTTACTGGAAAAATGTTATGTAAGGCAGTGCCGCAGATATTAGAGTAAGTTAATGGAATATTGATTGAATATTTATTCTGATATTTTAAAACGATGTAGAAGTTAAGACGTTGAATAAGGTTTAGTAGGGTGTTTATAAAGTATAAATCAGCAGGTTCTTGTAAAGTCACATTTATGGATGTTTTAACCTTTGGCATCATAAGGTGTACGCGGTCAAGTATCGAACCGAGTACTTCCCTCTTATATATTTGAAGATTTAGTCGAATGAACCTGCAGCAGCTTCTTATGCTGAAACCAAGGAAGAAAGTGCAAGACGGTGCACTTTTTCCTTACCCCTTCAGATACTTCCGTATATTCCCCGCCATTCTTATTTCTTTTCTCTTAACACAAATGTTGGTAGCGATAACCACGTAACAGTTTTCTCAAGCACAAGCGTGTTTGGTTGAGGAAGATGTTCCTCGATATGTTTCTAAAGTTCTTAAGAACCTGAAGATGTCCTAGTTTCGGTCGAAACATGTTGCTCAATTAGACACATAGACTCTATTGTCTAGTAAATATACTCGTAGTTGTGTTGAAACTGATATTGGTTTGTTTATTCATAAAGAAATATTGTTTTTAGAACTCGACATGAAGGCTGAGAACTGCGAAAACCCTGTGTTAAGCAGATGCAGTCTGAGTACAATTTGACTGAACTAATACATATTTGCTATTTGATAGGCCAGCAAATTGTTGATCATGCTCTGAGCTATGTGTCACTGAGAAGGCCGGCAAAGTATTGACTGTGTTCTTAGCTGTGAGCAACTGACAGAGTGGCCAGGTATTGACTCTGCTCTTGGCTGCGTCACTGAAAGACCGGCCAAATAAATGAGGTGTTTACGAGTAAAAATCAACACTCCTATTCACATACTGCGAGCTGCAGATCAAACACGGTGGTCCAAACTGACTTCATCGTTCAGAGCCCTGCCTGAGATGTTTATGTTTAGTCAGCTCGTAAAGAAACCTGAAGGTTCATATTCTTGTTCATAAGATTCCGCCACTGGTCTGCAGGAGTAACAAAATAAAACCTGTCTGCACTTATATACTTCTTTTCTTTAGTGTCTATTTTCAAACTACCTTCTCTTCATGCCTGGTTCATTGAAGTGTTGTTTTCTGGCATTTTGTTAGCATTACTCACGTAATAATAATAACTATAATAATAATAATAATAATAATAATAGAACGGTCAAACTCAGGAGATCGGTGTAGGCGGAACACGTAAAATATTTATCAAATTTCTGAGAAAGTTTTTAATGGCATCAAGTAGGAGACGTAGGAGTGGATGTGAAAGTTACTTTAAAATATTAACTAACAAATAACATTTAAAACTTATCAAATAGTACGATTAAAACTAAAGGAATATGGTGTGAGGGTGCGAACTAAATGGAAATTGTTTAAATTCAGATCCAGTAGCATGTTTTTGCCATTATAGTAATGAAGCGTCACTTTCAATTAAAGGTGATGTGTTTATTGACTCTTTTAAGTTTCTTCCCAATTTCTGAAGTAAAGCTGTAATTTGTTTATTTATTCTGGCAATATTTGTTTGTTTTTACTTGCTTCTTGTTATCAAGAACAATACTGACACTGAATGAAGACATAAAATTACTGCCGACACTACTGGTCGTCGTATGGATGTTGCAGCAATCTAAATCGACAGTCTATACCAGTGCTTTCCAGACTTTTTCGTGTTTGCAATCCTTTTCAGATTAAAATGGATGAGGCTTTTTGATGAACACATCAATTTAAAATCTGGTGTAACGGACGACAGATGCATTCTCAGATCTGCCTCAGAGTCCAGCGTATTTCTGTGTTTAGTTTTTTGTACTACATATATCGCAACAGTCCAGATTCACAAAGGCAAGTGGTTGGAAACAATAGTAGGTTTCTATTAGCACGCTTCTAGATCTCTGGATACTCTTCATTTAAGCTGGCCCAAACACTTGAAAGAAAAATAGTGGAAAACCTTTGCTTTAAAACTGAATCACTCCGAGTACCTATCAGCTGTTTATATTAATTTCTTAAAGAATATTATATCTGGAATGAGCCAATAAAAGGTTTTATTAGCCAATTATTATAATTATTGTTTGGTGGAAGGTATTCTTTAAACGAGTTTTTTGATGGTGTGAGATGTTCAGTTCTAACTTTCTGGTACCGCTTTACTCGATTCTACAAGATACTCATTCAGTTTACAAAAAATCACATTTATTTCGTTGAACACATTGGTGCCAAGATTTTGAGTTTTTACTTTGCAGCAGCTAATTTGTCCTCAGCTGTGAGCACGGTTATACCGCGGTCCTCTGTTGACGGGTTTGAATTCGTTTGAAGTTATTGAAAATATCAGCGAGTTACGCCAGCTGCTGCAACCGAGAAACTTCTGAGAAATTGTTGGCTAATGGTGTTTCTTTTTCAGACAAAAAGTCACTTTCTTCACTCAGTTGAAAGACTCATCAGAACTTTACCACAAGACAACCGACGAACTTCGGTATGAAAAATTAAAGTTCCATACTCACTGCCCACTGGAGAGCCGTTCAAAAAATTCTGTGCCTTAATAAAGTTAATAATTTGTGTGATACAGACTTCAATTAATTTGGCATCTTTATCACTAACAATGCAGGTCTGTGCAACATGCAGTGTCGACGTGTACACGTTTTGGATAGTCTTTAACGATCCATGACACCTACAGTTTTTTACTTTCATCGACTTCGCGCCGTCAGTAAAACAACAACGCTTTTGGTGGTTTATAGAAAACTGATTTAAAATCTCAGCATTGTCTTCGCCTGCTTGTGTTTCAGTTGATTTGCAGAGTAACAGATTTTCCTCAGATCCACCCTCATAAACATAACGGACAACAACCAGCGTGACTGCGAGGTTAACAACATCCGTGCTCTCCTCTGTGAATGATTAATTTAACTTCAGTCTACGAATAAATCCATCCACACACTCGCTGCCAAATCTTAAATTTTTCTCTGCATCGTGTTGTCGGATAGCGGCACTAACTGAACTTTCTTATCAGCTTTCTCCTCTGTCATTTGTACAGCCAAATCAATTGCACAGGGCTTTAACAATTTTTCCCTGGCTGTGTGCACTTTACATTCACGTGCAGTGCATGCATTTTCATTTTCATTTTCATATTCATATTTTAATTTTTATGCATATATGTTTTTCACTGACGATTGGTTTTTAACACATGTTGGAAGAAACTTAGAGGCTTACCTTTGTGTTCGCTGTGTTTTGTTTCAAAATGAAGCTTTACGTTGGAAGACCCCCTGTAACTATTTTGCACAACTTCATTACCTAAAATACACACAGACGTGTAGATGTTTCCATCACCGTCTGGACTAAATCCCACTGATAAATAATCATCAAAATGTCTTTTGAGGGCAACAATTTTCAGAAAGGCTCAAATGTTCTGAAGTTATGCACATGTTTCTTTCGAAGTATTTATTTTCAAAATATAATATACTTGTTTTTAAATATTACCTCATACTCATATTTTAATATTATTACAGAAGTAAGTCGGTACAAATAATTACGACGTACGAAATTCCGAAGATTTCCGCAGCGTTTCGCGGAACACCTGACACGCCTTCGCGGAACCCCAGAATCCGAGGAACCAACTTTGAAAAACACTACTCTATACAGAGTTGTTAAAGGAGGATTAATTCGGTCAGTACGGATTCATTCATTCTGTAGTCTGTCTTACGATAGGTCCATAGCCTCTTCCGAAGCGAGTTCTCCAGAGAGTGCGACCTAGTGCTTCCCTTTCAATTTTCAGTGTCCTCTCTTAAGGTCATCCAGTAGCTGCTTACGTCTTCTTACTCGTCGTTACCGTCACTTCTATCCCTTCCTCTACCTTTCCTTCAATCACGTGTTATAGAAAGCAGTTTCTACGCAAGATGTGACCAATCCAGTTAGCCTTCCTTCTTTTTATTGTATGTAGGATATTCCTCTCCTCCTTGACTCTGTGTAATTATTCTTCCTGTTTAGTACGTGTATCTACACTAAATTCTAAGTAATGCAGTACGACTTCTCTAATGTGTGGCCTGCACTGTTATACTATAAACGTAGGCTGCTGCCAAGTGCAAAGCACTCCTGCTTTGTGTTTCGGATATTATCTTGGCCTAGGGACCGCCTGTCATGCCCGCTTATGTTGTGGCTTTGCTCAACCCTTCCAAGAATATACGCGAATAATGCCTTACATTATGTGCCTAACAATTCTCCGTCCACATCCTTTCGAAATCATTAAGCCTTTTTCACTCTGTCACTCAATTTTATATGGGAGTCAAAGACGACGGCATCGTTAAGCGAAAGAAAAACGAAAAAAATAACTAAACAAAATATTCTGTATCTTCGACTCTGTATTGATATGTCCAGAATAACAGCTGTGCATGTCGCACAGCTGCTGCAGATGTGTCATAATAATTGCCACCACCCATAACCACATCTTCAGGTCGATTTTTCCCTTACAGGTGTAAGGGCTTTATTTTTGCTCCGTGGCCAAGCGACCTATTTTGAAGCAATGGCGAACGCATAAATACACTGTATAGGAAACTTACAGATTATCTTAATGTTGGAAAAGCTGGTAAATATGTTTACCAGTCACTGTTCCTTAACCTTTTAAAGCCTACTGATTACTTGATGCACCAACAGGTTTAACATAAAAAATTGTACATTCTGTCCACATATTGTGTTTATGTGTTTTGTGTTTATCTCAAAATAAACAGCGACTTTGCCCTACATGACGTAAACTGACTGGTTTTTGTAACCGAGATGAAAAGTTTTTACTGCGCGGTACAAACTGGGTCTTGAAATAAAACATTTTACGCTGAATTTTTAAGGGGTTAAAAGGATAAAGATGTTAAAACACTCTACTTTTAATCTGAGTCTTAGCCACTCGACGTGTTTTCAGGTTTACTGAACTTAGGTTAGTAAACAGCTGCTTGCAATCCCAGAAATTTCACTTCCATCGAAATGCATATTTTTAATTCTCATTTTGTCGATTAAAATTAATATGTTACGAGATATTGCACAGCAAGCGTATTAACAAGGTATGAGACATGTTTAAGGAAATGATGCGCTGGACAAACAGAAAGTAAGCATGAGAACGAAGCAGAAATGCAGGAAGAGGAATGTAATAAATTCTAGTCTTCGCCAAATATTATTACGGCAAGCAAATCGAGGAAGATGTGCTCGGCGAGACGTATGTAATGCGTGCGTGAGAAGATAAATGTGTACAGACTTTTAGCTGGAAAACCTGGCGAAGAAATCCCTCTTCGAAGACATAGGCGCAGACGGGGCATGTAAAATTTTGTAAGCAGTAGCATACAGACAGTAATGCACATTCCGCATATAGACTGTATGTAGTAAACGACGAATCCTAATGCAAAGATGCTTCTTCATACAAAAGAACAGGGACAATAATGCTACAGGCTGCAGGAGGTAAGGCAGACAGCGTTTTGCCTACAGTTGAATGGAAATACGAAATCACAGGCCGAGTGTCCATGTAGCATAGAAGACAGAGTGGGCCACAGTCAGCAGCGAAATGAATTTCAGCATATAGTAATTCAGACACGCCTTCTGAATGCTGTGGAACACTCAGACATCCCCCTCGATTGTTAGAATACGTAGGGTGGAGCAGGGACAGGGTAGGCTGCTCGCGTAATAGAGAGAAAGTGTGTATGCTGCGGAACACAGGCTTTGACGGGAAGATATTTTCTACATGCAACAGAATTCAGGCAGTAATACAGAATCACTTTCTACATGTGGCATATATATAGACGTTAATGAAAGACAATTTTCACATGCAGATGACTTGAGATATTAGAGCACAAACCCATTCTACACGTAATATGTTATAGAACCAATGCGCAAAATTATGCTTCATGTGTGTGCGTTAAGTACTGCAGAATCTCGCATTGCATGATGCATAAAACAGAGTAATTCGAATGTACTGACTATATAGACTGGGTACACAGCGCATTCATGTAACATCACAGTACAGAGAGCACAGAAAAATTTGTACAGACTAGAGGGCAGTGAGTAAAGCGCATATAGTGTGTACACGTGGTAAAGTGCAGGCAGCAATTTATGCAAGCTTTATACATGAAGTAGTCTAATACACTAGTGATGTATACGTGTAGTAAAATACGGAAAATTATTTTTCCATTGGCGCAACAGCTCTTAGTGGGCCAGGCCTCCTCATTATCGAGGATTCATGATCACAATCAGATAAACCACACTCGGTAGGACTCCTCTGGACGAGTGATCAGCCCGACGCAAAGACCGCTACCTGACAAGACACAACACAAATTCGAACACAGAATCGGCCGCAGATCCAGGCCTTAGACCTCACGGCCACTGGGATCGGCTGCAAGGCGGAAATACGAAGCTAAATTTTACATGCTGTAGAATGGAGACAGTAATATATGTAGTCAGCATTTTCAGTTGCAGGTGATTGGTAGGCCGCATCACTTTAATGCGCGGTAAATGTACCAGTTATCCCTCAACCGTCTGTGAAACGCGGAAAAAATTTTTTCAGTTCCAGATTCAGAAGATGCGGGAATTGCTTTCAGTACATGCGGCATGGTTACTATTCGCCGCCATCATCACATGCGTGTCGGTCATTTCGGCACGATTTTTTTTCAGCAATTTTGAAAATTTTACACTTCGAGTGGGGGAAAAAAAACAAACCCATATTAGTTGCAATATTGGAGTATTTATTGCCGTCGAACACAATAATCCTTTATTGACTTTATTAATAATGCTACATGTTTCGGTTCTTATGGACCGAAACATGTAGCATTATTGACGGCAATTAAATATACTACGTAGCAACTTTATATTGTTCATACCGTGCATTTTCATTCGATCACACATTTCTTAAACCACAAATGCACACCTTTTATTTATTTTACAAATATATTTTTTACAAATAATGGTGCATATTAAAACTTTTAATACGTACCATTATTTGTTGATTTGTGATTGTGTGTGATTCACGATTCACGATTCCTGATGATGGTTCCATAATAGGGAACCGAAACATGTTGAACTGATTTTACTGTAAAAAATTATATAGTTAATAAATAAAAGGTGTGAATTTGTTGGTTTAAGAAATATAGCAACATTGAAATGCAATACATAACTTGACGAATTCGATAACAATTGCGATGTTAGTGGGCTACCTGCAGTCTAATTGGGCTTACTTGCAATCTAATTGGGCTACCTGCAGTCTAATTGGGCTACCTGCAGTCTCAATGTTTCCTTGTTACGTTGTCACTGTGAAAATCACAGACTGACTGAAAAGAACCGCAGATGGTCTGCAATGAAGCTCAAACCAGACAATTAGAGAATTTTCTTGAATCATCATGACGCCGTAACTCTGAAACCATGCTTCAGAAGGCCTATATTCATATAACAAGTCTTTCTTGTATTACGGTGTAGCTGCATCCCCCTGTCAGGGGGCGGAATAATGGGCGCACCAGCCGGGCAACTGCCCGGAGTGCCACCCTGTAAGGGGCGGTAATACGTCACTAGAATAACCGGAAATATGATGCTAGTAAACTCAGGTTTCCACGCGCGAAAAATTCCTCCGAAAACTACCGATAATTTTGGCACGCGCTCTCAAAAAAGTTTCGCCATCCCTGTCATAGGCCGGAAAAGTTAGAAGAATATTAGTTTTAAGGGGTCGCCAAAATATTAGCCTGCCGGGGCGCCAAATTAACAACATGCCCAGGGTGTTCACGTGTTTCGGGCCGGCACTGTCCCCTGTAGATTTGGCTGCACCTTATTCCTGCACGCTCTATACATGCTAATGGAGACTTGTTTCCTTGCAGTAGTGTGCAGACAGCAGTGTGTTATAAACACGCTCTATTTATGTAGTACAGGCATCAATGCACAGACAAAATACATGCACTACAGCACAGAAATTATATGCGACACGGAGTGCAAAGTGTGATTAACAAACACTTCCGACCTGCATGAGAATATAGAGTCATCCCCCGAAGTTACGTCGTAGGTGGTTCCGAGATCGGCATGTTAATAGAGATCACGTTAATCTAGACGACGTAAGTCGAGACAGATTTTCCCATAAACGCAATGTTAAAATGGGGAGGGTTGTTCCAGACAATCTGTTTTGACCAAGAAAAGAAAAGATATATTCATACTTATGAAAAAATTTAACCGATCCCAGTGGTCGCGTGGTCTAAAGCGTAGGTCTGAGGCCGCTTGCTTGCTGCAATTGCGGGTTCGAATTTCGTCGGGGGCATGGATATCTGTGTCTTGAGTGTTGAGTGTTGTCAGGTAGAAGTCTCTGCGACGGGCTGGTTCCTCGTCTAGAGGTGTTCCACCGAGTGTGTGTATGTGTGTGTCATTGAGTGTGATCAAGTGCAACAATAAACTTTCTACGCCTACATTCAGTAGGTAGGAGAGGTCAGACTATGAAAAAAAGAAAGATACCAAAATTTAAAAAAAAATCAAACAAATGACAATTACAGGAGGGGGCACTTCCTTTTGCACTGTAGGCGAGTCAACTGGTTTATCGAGACGACGTTAGTTGGGGAATAGCTATAAAAAGGAATCCAGAAACATGTTTCATGCAGTAGAATAGACAGAGTAATTCACGTAATTTAGATAATTATCGACAGACACTTTCTTCATGCACGGCGACACAGAAAGCAATGCTCAGTCTATATCGGCATGCAGCCTGTTTCAGAGAAGCACGCGCCAGTTCAGTCTGCGTGCTTGGAATACAAAGGACAATACGCAGGCACGTTTGATATGCAGTACAGTACACACGAGTTTTCACAAATATATCTATACATAGCGTAATATAGAGAGAAAAGTATAGGCACTGTGTACACCATGAAGAAATTAATATTCAGACAATTTCTGCATGCAGTAAAGTTCAGAGATTAATACTAAGTCACGTTCTACATTATATAGACTGTATAGGATAGACCTTTTGCACACTCACTACTTGCCTGCGTGTAGAAGAATTGTACCCTTGCTCAGCGCCGGTGTGGCTTACCTAAACGTCTGATTTTCAGGGCTAGCTGATGAAACCGTCTCCGCATTACAGGGCGCCTTGATGGCCGAAGCTGTTCTCCAGGTGTCGGGATGTCGAATAATCGTAGGACAGAGTCCGGAATTCCTGTTCCGTTAAGCCTGACGCAGGAATTTGCCTTCCCGTCCGGACGTGACTAAATATTGTCATTACGTCCAGCGCGGAAATGATTTTTACAAGTCTGAGTTGGTTGCTGATTGTGTGCTTAGCCGGATTCTGTTCGGAATGCTTGGATTACGTCTTAGGAGTGCTCGGAAAGTTGCGAAAGGCGACTACTACTTTAACATTGACACACGTGCTTCCGTCAGCCATGATACACAAATATTCAGTAGGATTTAATGACTACAAAATTATTAACACCAAGGAAAGGAAATCTCCGAATGTAGCAACGGTCGTTTTGAGAGAGAAAAGAGCTCGTGTAAGGAAACATTGACTCGCAAATGGGGGGAAATTTATTAAGGTTTTCTTCTTGTATAATCGAAAACTCGTAAATGGATAGCTTGTATATCGAGGAATTACTGAATATTGGCCTAGAATGATGTTGACGCTATTTTTAGACCTCCTTGTATCAGCAGGAAAATCATTTCATCACTAATTAAACCTCTCTTAATCCTACATATGAATTCCACGAATGGTGTTTCACCGTATATTCAGAATTGAATGTGTAACTGTATACGAGTTTACATCTAACGACCTGTTACCGTTATTCAGACTCGATTCATTTGCATAGTTTATTTTGTGCCATACTGATAAGATTATTAAACAGTAATAGATTTTGTTTCACGTGCATTGGAGAAAGGATTGGAGTTGGTAAGCAGCTTTTGAGTATACAATCACAAGGCATCAAACATTGAGACAACCAATAACAGCAGGTTTAATGGGCCACAACCACTGTGACATAGAAAAATATATATTGCCACTTCAGCTGTAGAGCAATACTTTGCTGCTCGGCTTGGAGTTAACACTGAACTTGATAAAAACAAGCCTGAAGATTGAGAGAGAAAGTGGTGTATCTCACACACATTTAAGCTGCTAAGACAGCTATGTTACAGAAGTGTAACATAAATAGGCGCATGGCACGTAGCAAACCTATCAACGGCTTATGCCAAATAGGCTACCTGGAAAGAGAGCAGGTGAAAAAAAGGAACCAAAAAAATTGAGTCTTCGGTAAATTTTATTGTATTCATTTCCTTCCGTGCATTAATTGACAAACTATAATACAATACCCAACAAATGCGCACTATTGCAATATGTAATTTGCAATTAAACACTAAAACTCCAACATGTTTCAATCCTTATAATTAATACATAAACCAAATTATGCATTTAATCAAATACATTCAAAAGTAAGTGTAAATCTACATGTTTCGGCACCGAGGTGCCCTCATCAGCGAGTTATCATAACAGAGGAATTCAAGTCCAGCACTCTTAGCTACATAAGCGTGCTGGCCTTGTATTCCTTTGTTCAGATAACTCCCTGATGATGACACCTTGGTGCCGAAACATGTAGGAGTTTTATACTTTTGAATGTATATTATTAAGTACAAGAGTTGGCTAATGTATTGTTTGTAAGAATATGCACGGTATGAATAACATAAGAAATATTTCGATCCGTTAAGGATCATCTTCAAGTAGAAAACACATCAATCGAATACGTGTAAGACATGGAATTGTAACTAAGACTGAAATTATATATGATGTATCTGGATGTTCTGAAGTCCACAGTAGAGGCATAAATGTGACGATATATTCCATATGAAGAGGATTAATGCATGGCAGTATGAGACAGCACTTGTTCAATACTGTAGAAAATACTTTCTTTGTAGGATGGCCGTAGGCACGGTACCGTCCTTACCCTCACCCTACTCACACTTCAGAACATCCAAATACGTCATGTATTATTTTAATCTAATTTAATTATAATTCATGTTTTATACATATTTTATTTATTTTTCCCTGAAGATGATTCTTAACGGATCGAAACATTTGGTGTTTTAATGTTTAATTTGTAAATTATATACTGCCATAGTGTGCATTTGTTGGATATTGTATTATAGATTGAGTCTTAAGTATCTGGAACCACACATTTCTTCTAATTACGTAAAGGTAAAGCAATCCCATTACAGGCCTTGACAGGCCCTTAGGGTCCAGGAGGTTGAGGCTCCCAGATTTCTAGACAATCGGCACATGAAGGTGGTAATCTTCTAATTACGTACTAACTGAAATTCATAGCAAATAAAGGAAAACTGATAATTTTCTTTTGCCAAATGCCTTAAATATAAATAATATTTAATTAATTATACCACCGTATTCATAGATCAGTGTAAAATTCGGCTTATAAACAATGCATATATATGCATATGTCTAGAGAATGTCCGGAAACCTGCGCCTATACATTCCACCATTCGATTCCTTGAACAATAAGGAGACGAAAATATCGCATGTTAAAATTTCAGCCGACGCATAATTCTCTTTACACAAAACACAATTAACATTTGAATGCAACGTGCCAACACGGTATAAGTTCCCCGTAACTATTTCCAAGAAAAGTTTGCTCTTGTATACATTTCGTAAGCAAAATTTTCTTCTCCATATTCATCAAGGAATCGTGTTGTGGATTTCGAAGGACCCAAAATCCGGAAAAATCTGTATAGAAACAGTTTTGGTTAAAAAGAAACCCAAATTTCGCTAGACACTGCACAGATTTACATATCGACGCTTCCCACCGAAATTGTAGTAGGTGTAAAGTGCACACTCTCTAGTAATGTGCACTCGTCTCTAGCGTACTGTCACATTTCTAGCGTAATGTGACACTTCTCTAGCGTAACGTGCACTCTTCCCTAGCGTAATGTGCACACTTCTCTAGCGTAATGTACACACTTCTCTAGCGTAATGTGCACACTTTTCTAGCGTAATGTGCACACGTCTCTAGCGTAATGTGCACACGTCTCTAGCGTAATGTGCACACTTCTCTAGCGTAATGTGCACACTTTTCTAGCGTAATGTGCACTCCTCTCTAGCTATGTCACACTTGCCTAGCGTAATGTGCACACGTCTTAAGCGTAATGTGCACACTGCTCTAGCGTAATGTGCACCGTCTCAAGCGTAATGTGCACTCGTCTCTAGCGTAATGTGCACACTTCTCTAGCGTAATGTGCACTCGTCTCTAGCGTAATATGCACACTTGCTAGCGTAATGTGCACACGTCTCTAGCGTAATGTGCACACTTCTCTAGCGTAATGTGCACTCGTCTCAAGCGTAATGTGCACTCATCTCTAGCGTATGGCACACTTCTCTAGCGTAATGTGCACTCGTCTCTAGCGTAATTGCACACTTGTCTAGCGTAATGTGCACTCGTCTCTAGCGTAATGTGCACACTTCTCTAGCGTAATGTGCACTCGTCTCTAGCGTAATATGCACACTTGTCTAGCGTAATGTGCACACGTCTCTAGCGTAATGTGCACACTTCTCTAGAAATTCCAAGAAAAGTTGAGATGCTAACTCGCTCTTCTATTCGAGCAATCCACTCCCCCCTCTATAGAACCTGAGATTTCTTTACCGCCTTTAACTGTTTTTAATAGAGCCCATTAAACATCAATATATTGGTGAAAGTTTGTACATGACAATATATTACACGGTGTGACAGTGGATACCAGTTTGTAAATACTGGGCTACAATGGACGGGAAACTAAAATTCTCGTGTCGAAAATCTAGTACTAGTTCTTTAAAAGGCACAGGACAAAGCAAAAGAAACACTGAGAAGAATACATAAACCTTCCATTCCATTATAAATGTTCGAATATAACAGTGGCATAAAGAGACACATTACAGCGTAGAAGAAGACGGAGGAGAAGAATAAATTGTCCCTGTCAATCAATTGCCCTGTGTTTAAATAAGCGTCACATTATGACGGTGTACGAGGGAGTTGAGGTATTTATCTGCACATTCCTAACCTCAGCAGTGGATAGAGTTGAGTGGGTAGTTTCAGGCCCCTGCCACTTTTTGTTTCAGAAAGGTCCCCCGGTACCAATTTGACAGGCGGGAGCCCGTTTTACGAGAATCTAACCCGTCCAACCGTAGTCTGTTCACTATGCTGCTGGAGTCATACAGTATGGTACATAAAACAGACAATAATCTACACAATTTAAAGGAAATAGGACGTGTTCAATAGGAGGCACCTTTCTCGGTGCTTACAGAACTTGTGAGTACAAAAGTCTTAAGTATCGAAAATTTAATCTGTAACCTTAACAAACAATGACATTTTAAGCCAGATTCTGCATCTTGGGCGGTTTGTTGCTGGCTTCTCACCTCAGAGACCTGGGTTCGATTCTGGATATTCCGTGTGGGATATGTGGTGGAGTGTGTTATTTAAAGACGCTGTCTATTGCTGAGATTATACAGCATCGGTAATGCCCGTAGATGAAGGAAATGAGCATGGAGCATCCGTGTGATGATAATGGCTAGGAGAAAAATATGACCCACCGCTACTATGTCCAAACGGCACGAAATCGTTCCTCCGTATTTGTGGTGGAAAAAGTGTCACTGACAGGTTTTTATTCAAGTACTTCATTCTTTAGGGGGGGGGGGGACACGCGGTGACGAATTTGGTTGAGAGACTGCGCTACAAGCCGGAAGTTCGCGGTTTCGATTTCCGACGGAGTCACTGGAATCTTTCTTTTACTTAAACCTTCCAGCCTTCCAGCCGCACTATGGCCCTGGGGTCGACTCAGTCTCTAACAGAAGTGAGTACCAGGACTAGTTCCTGGGAGGTAAAGTCGGCCGATGCATAGGACTGACCTTACCACCTTCATGTGCCGATTGTCTAGAACTTCTGGAAGCCTCAACCTCCTGGAACCCTAGGGGCCTGTCCAAGCCTGTATAGGGATAACTGTACCTTTACCTTTACTTCATTCTTTACCAGCCAGTTATCGTCCAACTAAAACTCTATATTGATATTATTTCATGTACCATTGACGCTATGTAGGCCTGTTACCGACAGCTTCCCTAAATAAACCACACGCATAAATTCCTCACTGTAAATCATCGTTAAGGAACATTGTTAAATTCCACTTCACATAACTTCAGAACATGGCGAGTTCACAGCTGGAATTTCCAATTTACGTAATTGCAAACCGAACTCCTCCTTACAGCCCCTTAGACTGCCGACACAATAAATACAATGTCGCCACAACATAGCTGAACGGAAGATCAAATGGTCGTGCAGGGACAGGGCCCGCTCCTCGCTGCTACTGTGTTCTGTCCGGCTCTTGGTTCCACCCAGCCTCCCACTTGATGAGTATCGCAGTTTCCTTCCTACGGATAAAGCGATAAGCATTCGTCTTAGGGAACGGACGGGTGGAAATTTGCCTCCGATTATCCCCTGCAGCTTGGGCCCTTAATGATTTATGTTCTTTCTATATCTACACAATTTCCCGTCATTTCTCCATTACTGTTGCCTGCTATAATCCTGTATTCATTTCATAATTTATTTTTTATTTGTGTATTTTATTTTTGGTGTATCATATTTATCAAATTTTTATTTTTAATTTTTATATTTTGTGTTTTTATACCTTTCATTAGTATTGACCCTTTAAGTCTTCCACGAACAACTGCTTTCTATCCTTATACTTTCTCCCTTAACTACGTACTTTTCGTGTATGGCTTAGTCGTCTACTCTGCTGACGGAAGCAGGAATTTTTCTGAAACGTCGATAAAACTGTACCAGATGATATGAAGTCACATCCAAGAAGAGAGGAATCTTCAACTTTACTTGTACTTTAAGCGTATTCATGCCGGTTTCATTTTGCATGTGACCTGGGGCTCCTTGTCTCAAATGGAGAAAACATTTGAATCACGCTGAGATTTTGATATTCGTACGTGCCACATTATTCAGTACTATACTATTTGGTACGTTTAGACTTAGGCCAGTTCTCATGAAAGTAAATCACGGTTTCTATGTGCAGGATGATCACAAATTAATTATATCTTACACTGTGAAGCAGTCACATAAAACACAACATTCGAATACTCAGACACTGATTAGCAACTGTCAAAAGCTGCGAATTTATGCACTGTAATTTCTGATGTTTGGGTTTTGTACCTGACTGTTGACAGTAAAGTTTGCATTAGTTACGAATATTCTTGCACACTCTGTATTTCAAATACGGTTTATGATTTTGCTGTGAGCTTATGTGTGTCTAATATGTGTTAAGAAAAAGGCCAAAGATAGTTGCAAACATTTCTTCGGGAAAATTTTAGCTTATGGGCTGGAAATGGTAGTAGCGTGGAGGAGATATGGAAAAGCTACAAGGAAATAGTCTTTGAGGGTATAGAACGTTTTGTACCACATAAAATTCTAAGTAAAAATCCGGATCCGGAATATTATACGAAGGAAGTAAAACGACTTAAGGTAAAGGTGAGGAAAGTTTACAATAAGCGAAAATTTGGTGGGCATTACCAAGCAGAGCTGAAACGTTTATCCAAAGAGTTACTGATAGCAAAAAAGAAGGCTCAGGAGACATTCTTAAGTTCGGTCTTACAAAACGAAGGTAAATGCTGGGCAGAGTTTTATAAGTATGTTAAAAGACGTAAAGGTAATAGAGAAAATATTCCTGCGATCAAGGGCATTAATGGAAATATAATCACCGAACCAATAGAAAAGGCCAACTCCCTAAACTCTTATTATGCGTCTGTATTCAGTTGCGAACGAAACACCCCGCAAATCCAATCGACAGATTCAGGAAAACCGTTCACCATTAGTATCAACATTTTAAGGAAACGACTATCAGCAATCGGGAGAAATAAATCCGTCGGACCAGATGGCATTCCTGGGGAAATTTTAAAGTTAGGTGGGGAAGCCATGATTCCATACCTCGCGAGATTACTAGATATAACGATGAACAACAATTCTATCCCAGGGGACTGGAAAAAAGCTATAGTGGTTCCTATTTATAAAGGGGGAGATCGATCGGTTTGTGGGAAACTATAGACCGGTCAGTTTAACCTCAGTAGTTTGCAAACAAATGGAGCACGTTATAGCAGGGTATCTAAGGCAAGTCTGGGAAATGAGTGAGTGGTTATATGAGGGTCAGCATGGATTTAGACCAGGGTACTCATGCGAAAGCCAAGTAGTCACAGTTTGTCAAGATATTGCTGATTCATTGGACGAGGGAGTCAGGACTGACGCGATTATAATAGATTTTTCAAAGGCTTTTGATTTAGTCCCACATGATAGGCTGCTTTCAAAAATTGCGGAAACCGGTGTGGACTTGAGGGTAGTGGTGTGGATAAAGGAATTTCTGTTAGGACGTTCGCAAAGAGTTAGAGTAGACGGACAACTATCTGATGAAGTCAGAGTAACGTCGGGAGTGCCGCAAGGGAGCGTATTAGGTCCGTTGCTCTTCCTCGCTTATGTTAATGATATTTGGAGAAACATTGAGTCAAATATACGGCTTTTCGCTGATGATTGTATAATATACAGGAGAATAATCGATAGTAATGACATTGAAAATTTGCAGACAGACTTAAATAGATTAGGGGAATGGGCGGTTGAAAATGAAATGAGGATAAATCCAGGTAAGAGTAAAGCAGTAAGCTTCAATAGAGCTAGGGTGAAAGGTAAACTGAGGTATTGTATTGGGGATCAACTAATTCCAGAGGCAAATAGCTTTAAGTATTTAGGAATAATTATACGCAGCGACCTAAGCTGGGCAGATCATGTAAATTATACACTAAGAAAATCATGGAGGGCTCTTCATTTCGTAATGCGTATACTCAAAAGGGCAAATAATAATACGAAAAGTTTAGCTTATACGGCACTTGTGAGACCGATACTTGAGTATGGAGCGGTGTGTTGGGACCCATACAGAGAAGGTCAGGTAAGCGCTTTGAATCGCGTGCAAAAGAGAGCGGCAAAATTTGCAAATAATACAAATGAATCGGGTTGGGAAACATTGACACAGCGTAGAGCGATAGCCCGAATATGCGCCCTTTTCAAAGCATACACCGGGGGACGGGCTTGGAAAACAATAGGGGATAGACTGCTAAAACCATGCTACCTGGGTAGGGACGATCATAGTCGGAAAATTAGGATTAGGAAACAAAGAACAGATGTAGGTAAATATTCCTTTGTAAATAGGACCATAAAAAGCTGGAACCAATTACCTCCAAGCGTACTAGCGACTTTCCCCTGTAAATTAAGCTCTTTTAAAAAAAGGGTCAAGAACGTCATTACAAGCTAAGGATTTTTAAGTGGAGATTAAATAAAAATAAGGGATGTGAAGTGAAGCGGTGTGAAGTGATGTGAAGTGAAGTGCTCTGGTTTCGAAGTGAAGTGAAGTGAATTAAGTTCTTGGGGGATATAATTAGCATGTACTTTGGTCTGACTTTATACTGAGGATATTCTAACGCACTGAAATTAATTAATGTGTGGGTGTTTTTTGTATTGTGCTTGTTTAAAAAATTTTTTTTTTTTTTTATTCTGTGTATGGGTGTTTTTGTAAGGTGTGGATGCTTTTGTAAGGTGTGGATGATTTGTAAGTTGTGGATGTTTTTGTAATGTGTGTACGGTGTTCTAATATGTGTACTTGTATTTACTGTATGTATTTTGTTTACTGTATGTATTTTGTTTTGTATGTGTAAGGGTGTTTTAGTAAGGTGCGTACGGTTTTCTAATATGTGTATTTGTATTTACTGTATGTATTTTGTTTTGTATGTGTATGGGTGTTTTTGTAAGGTATGGATGTATTTGTAAGGTGTGGATGTTTTTGTAAGGTGTGGATGCTTTTGTAAGGAGTGGATGCTTTTGTAAGGTGCAGATGTTTTTGTAATGTGTGTACGGTGTTCTAATGTGTGTACTTGTATTTACTGTATGTATTTAATTTTGTATGTGTATGGGTGTTTTTGTAAGGTGTGTACGGTGTTCTAATATGAGTACTTGTATTTACTGTATGTATTTTGTTTTGTATGTGCATGGGTGTTTTTGTAAGGTGTGAACGGGGTTTTTCTAATATGTGTACTTGTATTTACTGTATGTATTTTGTTTTGTATGTGTATGGGTGTTTTTGTAAGGTGTGGATGTATTTGTAAGGTATGGATGTTTTTGTAAGGTGTGGATGCTTTTGTAAGGAGTGGATGCTTTTGCAAGGTGTGGATGTTTTTATAATGTGTGTACGGTGTTATAATGTGTGTACTTGTATTTACTGTATGTATTTTGTTTTGTAATTGTGTATAGTTTGTTTTGTATTGTTAATTTTATGTATATTTATATGTCCATTTGTATTGTGTGTACTAGTGTAAGGACTACTGCCACCGGGTGAAAACCCAATTGCAGTAAATAATAATAATAATAATAATATAGGGCAGTGAAAGGTACGTTTTATTCAGCCAATCTTAACCTTTATCCACTTAAGTTGCATGGATTACATATCCAGTGACATCGCGATAATGAAGTGTCCCTTAAAGGCTACGATATGTATGAGTGGGTCTATGGAAGATTTATCTATAAAACCATAGGTAGACGAAAGAACTGTCAAAATTTCCCATTGCACTTTCAATGACAGTTTACTCATAACATTTGGCATAAGAGTAGTGACCGTTGTGGGAAAAGGTCTCCCCGTAACATTCCATGCAGGCAAAGGGGGAGGGGTAGAGGTGTAGCTCTACTCGTTCTTAACCTCGGCACTAGATGAAGGTGGGTGGCCACTGCCACTCCCGGCTGCTTAACTCTCGGGAAAGAGATCCGTACCCATTGTACAGGAGGCTTGGTGGGCCTCCGGCCTGTGCGGGCGGGTGTGGAGAACATAAAATCTGTTTCCTTTACGGGGTTAGAACCTCAAACCGTCTAGCACGTAACGAGTCGATATACCGACTCAGCTATCGCGGCACCAGACCTTTGTAGCTGTGTGCACAATTTACTTTGGCATTAAACAAAACATTTCGTTCGCCTGGTTTATCTGTTTGCGTGTTGCCTTTGGTTGTCAATACAAACATCGATTTTTTTCTAGACATTAACCTACTGACCTTTGTAAAGGAAATGCCGTGGTTTTCTAGGGAACACGAACCGATATTTAAAATGTGATTTACATGAGCTTCATGCAGCCACCCCATTGTTAATAAAAAAATCGAAGCCTACAAGATTAAATACGTTGTTCAAATTCCTGTCACGGCTGCTCACCACAAAACACTTCTCTTCCCACGGCTTTACCTTCTCTTCAACCTACTTTTTTTTAAAAAGGATAAGCGGGCAGTGCCTGGGAAGTTTTATGGTCGAAAACTTTATATTGGTTTGTTCGTCCCCCTATTTAATTATTTTAAAAATTTTAAAATACTGGCAAGTAATTTCCAGGATTCCATTAAAACAGAAGATCCTGAGCTAAAATTGTGTACGACATCTTACTACAGGAATATCTTCATGTTACATTCTAAACATCGCGGCTTTTAAAGTGAGGCAAGTAGCAACGACTAGAGGAAATGGTGGTGCTTCTGTTAAGGTGAAAGATGTGAATTCCGTATCAAAATATTTACTTGTAAGGCTAAAATCGGCATTTCACGTGTAACTTCATACAGATATCTGCACCTTATGAGCTACATGATCTACACCAATGTAACCATTAATTAAGTGGTTAGTCTCTGGCATCTCAGAGCGGAGGCACGGAATCGGTCCTATAGCAGTCCAAATGTTATTTATGGTGAACAGAATGTCAGTGGCACAGGATTCTGCCCGAGTTCTTGCTGCATCTGCTGTCAGTATCATTCCACTAGTGTTACATATTTGTTCATATGTCAACCGGTGATGTTCACAAACACTTGGTCTCAACTAATCACAAAGGTGAATGTAATCCATACATTACCATACTTTTAACTAACAATCGGCCATTAAAACTCGATAGTTTAAAGATTCTAACACCGCAGGCACCAAGAGATACAAACTTTCGCTACCTCAATCTAGTCAAAATCACCAAAATATCCTTTTTTTACACCATAAACTGATTAACAGTGGTTAATTCTAGAAATGCCTCTTGTTTTATATGGCGAATTCCTTGGCTAGCTGTGTAAGGGTAATCAGGGGTGTGTTAAGTCCCGGGCGCCAGATCGCCGTTGTGACTAAATTATTTTAAGGTGGCGCCTAATATTTGTGAGGCCCGTGCGTGGAACTTGCTTCATAATATCACCCTTCTGGCGCCTAGAATTTTGAGGTGGCTCCAAGGTTTTTGGAAAATTTGTACACCCGTCTCTGAGATTATAAAGAATAACTCTGCTCAATGGAGTTACGTAATTCTATTACTTTCATATTCGAGTTTTAAAGCCTAATAAAATGTAAAGATATATAAATCAGATGTTTAAATTGACAAATAAACTAGCTTCGTTATGAACTTAGGAAGACCTATACGTTGCAGGCTTGATACAATGTAGCTTAATGTAATGAATCAAAATGCGCTCATTTATAAAAACAGAAACTTATGGTGAATATTTTCTATGTTTTCATGTATAAGAAATTTGTTAAGCCATTAAAGCATCGCGGTAATCATATGTACCACCTGCCTCAACATTTAAATCTCTGCATTTTACTCACTCATTGTGTGATTCTCGCAATAAAGAATTATTATTTACCTGAACAGTATTAACTGTTGGAATTTGTAATGGAGACATACTGTGTTCTTTTTGAGGTAGAAACTGGTCTTTAAAGTACCATTTAGGTCACTTTGTTGATTCAAACATTTACAGAAAAGTTACTTTCTCTCAATCTTCAGGTATGTTCTACTCTGTGAACATAGAAAGTACAGGGCGTTTATGTTCCAGACCTGATAGCTCAAACACAGACTGATTCAAAACATTCAAGAAACATGAGGAGCTTCAATTCATTTCCTCCTTATACGAGTCAAATTCAGATTTAAAACTTCTTTCATCACGAGGTGTTTGAGTTTGTACGTATTTTCACAAAAGGTAATTTCAAAATTGCCCCTATGGCACTACCTATATGCAGACATACAGACTGATTAGAGGTAGAAATCCAGATATTCTTCATTTTAGCATTAGATGGCTTCATCGTTTCTCGCTCCTTCAGCTAGAACTGAAATGAAGGAGACTACAGCGCCACCTGGATAGAATTCTAAATGACCACTTGACACGTGGGCGCATGTTCCCTTCTATTCTGGAAGCAAAATCATTCTGTCTAGAATGTAAGCATTCACTCTACTAATCCAGGCATTCAAATTGTTATTGTATAAATTTTGTGACAGGTGTCACTGGATCACTGATGGTGCTGTAGTACATTGGATCAAAATAACTGAATTTAAATTCTTTCTGGTTCAACTCAAAACAAATTCCCATGTCCCGCAACAAACAAATTTGACGCAAACACAAACAGCTTCTGCAAAACCCTTTCAAATATGCATAAACATAAAGATGTTAAAAGCGAGAATATGCTGCAAATATAATTTTGACCCTTCGTGTCTTTACGTTAAAGTGTCACCAGATAAACGTCAATATATGCTCGCTGTTTGTGTGAGCATTACTTTCAGCAAAGCTGATGTAAACCAGAAATAATAGTACATAGACGTGAAAGGGTAAATATGCAGTTAGTTCTTAATATCAGGAACAATACATTTTAGGACTACTGACTTTAGCAATTTCCTGTCCTTTAATTGAGCAATATGAATCTGATATTTTTTTGTTTGCGTAGAATTGTAACATAAATTTCTTGTAGTGAGTGAATCAGCCCTTACAAAGTGAAAATAGGCCTGCGAGGATTACTTTTACATAATACAAAATGGTTTTTACACTGGCGGCATACCTAACCTCTCCAGAAACAGTAAACCTCATTTACTCTTACATGACAACCTCAAGAACACACACACACACGAATTGTAGTGTTTTCACAAAACCATTGTATAATATCAAATTTTAATTCTTAATAGACAAAGAGAATGGTTTTGGCACTTGTATATGACGACTCTTGAGTCAAGATATACTGAAAATCGGCATGAAGTGCGTCTTAAATACGAAGATTGTAAATTATGTTCAATGAACCACAGTAATTGAGCATATAATGCAGCCGAAGTGGCCCATATGTCATACAATAATTGTTTGATTCCATTTTTAATATGTGCGGAAAAATTAACTCTGTTATATATATTCTCTTATGATGTATACACATATTTGTCTGTTTGTATATATATTATATTGTCTAGATATAATATATAATATTTATATATGTGTCACAGACAATAACTTCTTTTTCAAATATTATTAACTGTAGTTAATTATTGTAATATTGTGATAAAATAAGGAACATTATATTTGGACACTTTCTGTAAAATAAACAATGTTGTATTAACTCACTTTTTCCCACATAATATGCTATCCGCTCACTCAGATTCTGTACCTTAAAATGTACGCAATCTAGGGCAATTTTGAACCATTGCAGCTTTGTGTTGCAATGTTTGTAGACGTGTAATTCTCTTCATTACTGATACGTATTTAGTAACATTTACAGCTGTACTCAAACAATTAAATATCTGATGGATTTTATGTAAAGCACAACGTATAATTCCACAAGGTTGACACAGCTTTCATGCTTCAGATAGTGGTATATCGTATTTTTCATAATGCTGTTCATAATTCTGAACGTCATTGTATAAAGAACCATAATAGAAATTTTGCACATATAGTCTCGTAAAAGCGAAATATTATTTATAAATGACATGGAACAGAGTATTCATTTACGCCACAAAACTCTTCATGACAATTTTTGAAACTTGTCTTAAATAGTAAAATATACAGCATTATCCACATTAGAAAACTTATTCCATAATGAATTAACCTTATTATCCATCTGAAGTAAAACAAATATGTAATATGTGCAAAGTACATGTGGCTTTAAGTCAAAACCAACAAATGCACAAGATTATTAACAATTATAAGATGTATTTACAACCTCTACATATGTTTCGGCAAATAAATTGCCATCCTCACGGGGTATTTATCAAAGAACTACAAGTACTTATTGCATCCAAATACACAATACACAATAGCTACCAACTGTTGTGTATTGTGTATTTGGATGCAATAAGTACTTGTAGTTCTATGATAAATACCCCCTGAGGATGGCAATTTATTTGCCGAAACATATGTAGGGGTTGTAAATACATCTTATAATTGTTAATAATCTTGTGAATTTGTTGGTTTTGACTTAAAGCTCAAGATAAAAAGCACGATACTTACAACATAAATTTGCATGTGGCTGTTTCATTCACATCACGAGAGACAATTCTGTGCAATTAAAAAAATATCAATATTAACACATTTTCCTAAGATATCTCTTACACTTTAAGACATAAGGAGACATGACGTAGTGGTAAATAGCTTCAGGTATAAGAAATTAGTGAATTGGTATATATCCAATCTTATTTTTTTCTTCCTCGTCTGTCTAGCTTTTAATTCTTGATCAGGAAGTAAGCAGTCTGAAGTTTACACCACACAAAGCATAATCTAATACCGTAAGAAAGATGCGTCACTAAAAGAAAGGAATCTGTTAAAGAGACTAAATGTTATGTCATCAATGTTATAGAATTATCTCTTACATTTCGTTCCATAATCACCACGTTAAGATATTATGTCCGTACCGCCGTTGCGATTCATAAAAATATTTAAGAAATGTTTATGTATTTTCACCGGCTTGGAAAGACGCGAATATCACGTAATATAATCTTCAAACCCATGCAACTACTTTCTTCATTTTACCTGCGTAAAATCCCAGTCTTTATTGACATGAAGTTAATTATAATTTAATTAAAACTATTTAAAACCTATACTTAATAAAACTGTCACAGCAGACGGCATGGATATGTTTATATAACATAATTTTTGCTCACTCTAAATCATAGTGTTCGATACCTGCGTAATATACGCATTTATGTGCCGCAAATAAACAATTTATCTAACCGACTTTACATGGAATTAAAATTAATTTGCTTAATTTTAACAGTTAATTGAAAATGTGGTCTGTTATGTAAAAGCCTTAAAATCTTGTATGGGTTTACATAATAATTTAACACAAAGGAGTTTCTATGTATATATTTCAACGTTTTGGAACATTTAATTATTGAAATTGAATATTAGACCACATGCATATAAATGAATATAAAATTTATTCAAAATAATTGTTAGTAACATATACGTTTCCTTCATTTTCTCATAAAGAAGGCTCGGATAGTGTGAAAAAGTTTTAGATTTATACTTACAAAAAACAAAGATTATACTATGGTACCTCCAAATGTAAATCTACTGAAATTTAGTAGCTCAAGAGTTCCGTGAAGAAAGAATTTTCCCTAATTTCTTATCACAATGTCTATATTAATTTATGGCGTCCTGAAATGCCAAGTGCCAAAGAAACAGACAAGCATATGTACTGGGAAAGGCACACTCTGTTACAAATGTGAAGCTGAGACTTCAAAAGCCTTTGCCACAAAGCTAATCATAACTACATAATTTCATTTATAATTGGCAATTAATGACGTGGATAAATGTGTGTGTTTCAAACAGAAAGTAAAATTGTTAATAAATTATTAAAGCCAAAATTTGAAAGTCGTAACACTTTGAATTTTACGCATGTGACAGACTAAGAAAATGTCTCTTCTTTTTTGTTAACTACGCTGTGTTTTACTTCCATTTATTAATATTTCCTGTAGAACTGTTAATATTTGGACAAATATTTCTCTTATACAAATTCTGTTATTTTATAGCAACATTAGTTTGAATGTATCTGCTTCACTATTGTGTGTAATGACATTTATTTGAGCAATGTGCCGTCCGAATAATACTGTCGCTTGACTCTATATATACAAATATTAGTTTAGTTCTAAGTGGTTGTGGTTTATTCGCATAGTAATGCAATTTTACCCTTACCCAGTCTATTATATTTAACAACATATTGGTCCTGAAACCAGTTCTTCTGTCGTCTTTGTTGTGCCGACATGTAATCTTGTAGAAGTGTGCCGGTCTACATGATGTCACATCGCACAAGACAACAATCCTCCTTGACACCGCCATCCGACCACAAACCCCAGCATTCCACTAAGAAACGTAATGTGGCCTATCAGTTCTGTGTGAGTTTCCAAGCCGTCAAGTGATACATCTTTCTTTTAATCAATATTACAAGTTGATTACAATAAATTATTTTATGCACCTTACGTTAAATGTATTTATCACAAAATAAATTTACTTAATAATGGGTAATGGTCCAAGCCGAGCAGCTGTGCAACTTGCAACGTCATTTTGCTCTGCTTATTTACCATATTTAAGCACTCAGACTAACCTGATTATCAAACTAGACACTACAGAATGGGTCAAAATCCATACTCTGACCGTAAAATATAAGCAAATTCTGAAATATTAGATGAATCCTTCTGTCTGTCCACTATCACTTCGTATCACTGTTACATGGGTATCAGACTGACTTAAAACACAAGTCCTTTGGCACAAATAACTCTTTCGATAAGAAACACATTCTTGCGTTTATGAACGTATTCTTCTCATTTTATTTGTTTGTGGACGGATCCACCACAGGATACTGAGAATATCACCTTGATAATGACGACAATCATGCTTGTTAGTGACCAATGCTGTGTTCTGGGTTGTGGCGCCGTGTAGTCTGGTAAATACATATTTAAAGTTGCGTTGAAATCTGCTGGAAGGTGGCTTTCTTCCGAAACATTACTAAACTGATGCCAGATTACACTGCGGCATAATAGCTGCGTGCATTTGCATTTGCATTTGCATTTGCCGCAACGGAACAGTGTAACGTAACCGCGCAGGGTTCTGCTAGCCATGAGGTTTAGATTCGAACAAGATGGCGCGCATTCCGGCGAACGGGATGCGCGCTGTGATCCACCGATCGTTCGCTGCTTCTGGTGGGAAGATGTCGGCGTGTATCATCAGTTCGTCGCGAAGATCGGAAACACGCCCAAACTTGCTCTAGCGGCGTAACGTAAAATCCTTTGATGCGCGCTGGAAAACCGAGATCAGGGTTGTCAGCCCGCGCAGCGAACCGAACAGAGCGAATGTTACAGCAACACTGTCCTGACCTGCGAATGCCTGTTACGTTACGCTGTTACGTTGCGGCAGAATGCTCAAGTGTGGACGTGGCCTTACAGAATACAGTATACTCTGTAAGAACCTCAAAGTTTCACAATTTAAGATAATGCCCATATACGTAAATATGCGTAAATATGAGCGAAAAACTTCTATTGAAACGTAGAACACCTCAAAAAGGAGCCTGAAGACAGATTTATGGAACTGACTGTAAGTGTTTACGCACTGCGTAAAAGTCGATTCAATTTTAACAATCCTTGTACTGAAATACAAATTTCCGTGTAGAATAAGAATATAAGTTGGGAAAGAAGTTTTGGGATGCTCATGATCGATATTAAGAAATCAAGGCTTTTGTGTCTTTCCACTGCTAGAATTAAAATTAATCGTAACAGCGATTTGATGTACATAAAATTCAGAAACATATTCCTATAAAATAATATACTCTAATTCTGCATGGTTACAAAATTAATCCAAGTGAATTATTCGAAACTTGTGAGATAATATTGCATTATCTAACGACAGTGCGTGTACTAATACAAAATATTTAACGCTTAAGTATATTATGGTACCAGATATTTAAGATAAAACATTAATTTTAACAAATATTTCTCTGCCATGTCGTAAATTTAAACAGTACAAGATCCTTCTAGTTGATTGAATTTAAATTTCGTCACGAATTAAAAATATCACTATAATTCCTTTAATTACCAAGAGATATAAGCAGAGATGCAGCAGTCCCCGCTGCCTAACTGCAATCAACATAAATTGTCTCAATAGTGTATTTATTCTTATTAATTCCCAACATTTCATTTTTAACGAAGTGTTGGATGTGATTGTGGAATTAGTAAGAATATGTATATATATATATTCTTGTAATCTGTATTCCAACGGGGATGTCTTACATTAAAAAAATAAACCGTCTTTGAAATTCAGGCATTTCTTCTTCCTCACAAGACATGGAAACGGGTTTGCTTCTGTAACAGCATACCAAATGACAAGAAATTGACCCACAAACTCTTCACAATTTAATGCCTTGTCAAAGCAGGAGCCGAAAATTTTATACAGTATATGTCCAGAGATGTTGAATTTTCGAGAAACACATCTCCATCAAATGAGCAACCCACTTCTCAGCACTGTTATATATTACGACGATAAGGCAGGCGCGTTTTTAGGTGCCCTCAAAGCACACGGTGCAAAACAGGGTTCATTTATAATCGAATGATTACGGAATACACACACGTCTGCAAAATGCTCTTAACACGTAGTGCTCTAATAGTCGAACTGGTAAGGATGCACAGAAATTCAAAGATTAAATCAGCGTCTCCGTGAGACTTGAAATGTAACACCAGCGGCACTTTTGAATACGGGTCGCCCACAGACTATGGATACTGGTCAAAGAAGATGCCATAATTGCTGCTGTGGAAAGACAAACGTGCAGAAAATCACGCGATGTCGCATGAGAATTGCGACTATCCCAAACGAGGGTCCTCGAAGTACTTCCTGACGATCGATTGGATCCATACGACCACTCGCCGAACACGTATCTGTTTCCAGACGACCAGGCTCTACACACGTCGAACGTGGGAACTACGAGGCGCCCGTCGATCTAAAACTTGATACATTGCACAATTTGACGGTGTTGTGTATTTCGAAATCTGAGCGCCTCAGGAAATTGGTTACCATTTTCGACTTATTTTTTTAAAACAAAGGATCACATTATTAGGAGCTTCTGCGAGGATTTATTTTAATTGTGTATAAGACGGAGGTGCTCTCCGGTGTGTCGTATTTTGGGCGGGGCAAACTTCTGAAGAGTCATTGATGTCCACAGATGTGTAACAGCTTCCTTCTAAATATGTAGCAAATCTCCGATTTGAAAACGGTTCTGCACACTTCTTGATCTGTTTTCGTGAAGCAATCGAAAGAAGGTTGTATGATAAAATTGTTTCTGTAGTTTCGGAGAGGACACCCACAGGAGAAATCCAAATGGACATATAAATGTAAAGCCTGCATGTAATTACGTGAACTACGACAAATGGTGGCAAACGCTATGATTATGAATTTAATTACAAGTTTATATCCAGTTTCAATAAAGATATAAAATCCACTTTGGTCCAATTATGATTCCACAGAAACTGTCAGAATATTGCCCACACGTCTGTGGACTGCAGACATGTCCTGACGACACCCGTGACGAAGGCCATTTATCTGCACCAGTTTCATTTTACCCTCAGAATTTTTTTCCCCCAGTGGGTTTTAGAACCTCTCCTGGGCCACAAAGGTGGCCACAACCTCCTCACTTTTAACACGTTTCTTCTCCTGTATGCTAGATGGCTCTAGAATAGCGTCCTGTTTTTCTGTAAAGGTTGCCGGTAAAAGAGCTGGAAACAGTCTCGGCTGTGAACAAAACAGCGTGTTTCAGACCTTTGTTCAAGTTTCAAGTAGAAAATTATAACTATAGTTAGACCATATGAAGGTCACAGACCACGTGGGAGATGGAAGTGTAGAATTGCAGAAATGATCTTAATATTATATATATATATATATATATATATATATTCAGTGTATTAGACGTGCTAAATTTATGTATTTCCAACTAACTACATATGATATACCAACCATAAATTTATATCGTTCCACAGTATATGTTTCGACTGTCCTTAGCCATCTTCAGGGGTGAATTTTTAACACAAAGGAATTATTACTTTGTAGAAACGTATCAACATTATCCGTACGTATATAAACAAGCCATGTGTAAATTTTAAATTAATTTTAGCCCCCATATAGGTCTAGTCGAAACATATAGATGATATTACTGTGCATGCATTGCTGTAAATGTATGGCTGCTAACTCATGTACAAGCAGGTGGAAATAAGTACACACCAATTGTAAACATTTTCAGGAAATTAACTGCGATAGCTAAGTTAGTATAGTGAACAGGCTATGGCCCTGATAGTCTGAACTCTTTTTGAAGCAGGGAATCTCCTTTCAGCAAACATATCATATTCATATATGGAAGTGCAGGTGTCAGAATCATCCAAGGTACAATATAAAATCTAGAGTTCACAAACACACTGTACCTGTAGAGGGAAAAGGATGTCGCTGCCCCCTGTAGTGGCTGATCTGGGTTGCAGAGGAGGCAGAGACGTCACCGTTGCTGCCGCCGCTGCTGCCGCAGCTTGGGGTGCTGTGTGGGGACCCATGAGAGCCCTTGCCCCCGCCAGAAGGGGTAGACTGGGCTCAACGTCGTGTACTGCAAGAACAAGGGTCTGGATCTCAGCCAAGTAATAGTAAAAATTTATTTCTACGTCTAAGCACAATCACTCCATGACACAGACCAGTCAATGTGTTTTAGTGAGGTAATCTATATTTATTCTACGAACCGTACGAAACACATAAATATACGGTGCAGGCAGAAAGAGGAGCTCCGGAATCATAAAGCAGATGGTACATACAAGTTTTCACTGTGTTTTAAGTGGTTAAAAGCCTCTCAACTCGGTAATATATTCTTGTGTCTCTTCGTACTACCGTCGGTGGCAGCTACAGCATTACGCTGTTAATAAAGATTTATGCTTGTTCTATACTCAAATTTAATTTGGCTGAGTCATCAATAATACATGATCACTATATGCAAATTTACATGTCAATCCATCGTTTAATTATAAATCAATTTTTAAAGTTTTCTTTCTTAAAAAGCCTGTCTCCGAGGAAGTACAATATTATAATACTGCAGCTTAAATTATCTCATTTAAATATGTTACTGGTCTGCTGGTGCCCGGGAACCCGGACAGACGAGGCTCGCTCATTTACATAGTTACCGTGGAAACCTCGCGAACCGTGCAGGCAAGGCACACTCATGTACGTAGTTACCGTGGAAACCCCGCGACCCGGGCTGGCAAGGCACAGCCATTCACGTAGTTACCGTGGAAACCTCGCGAGTTTGACAGGCAATCACACTCACGTAGTTACCTTGGAAAACTGAAGAACATGTGTATATGTATATTATACTTTTGTAGTGGTGCCGGTAATTAGCGTGGATACGCGAATGTATATATATATATATATATATATATATATGTTATACTTTAGTGTTAGTGCCCGGCGACCCTCTACGTAGTTACCGCGGAAACCTGAATTAATAGTTTCCGTTATATATCACGAGCGCATCCGTGAGACTGAATTCTGTGTATTGGCGTCTCCTGAAATCTGGTGGTGGTCCGTGGAACTCCAACGTGGGAGTGTGACATTTGGATCTGACAGACTGGCATTATTACTAAAGTATATATATATATATAATTTTATTCTGCATAATCACGCTTAAGAAAACAATATTAAAAATAATCATAATTACACATCAATTTGAAGCCAAACCAGATCAGAATTCTAAACACAGAAGTACGAAAAACGAAACCTAGAAAGCCAATCATAAAAATTTTGTTTCCTGTCACAATCGCTGCAACCTCCAAAAACTGGCGTAGTTAAGCACACAAAAGCTGAGCATTATCGTGTGAAACCTGTAATGATGTCCTGGTGGGCACACATACAGAATTCTCTTTTCATATACCATACTTTTGGGGTGAAACCATGTAAAATTTGGTAAACAATTACCAAACGACGCCGCGTAATGTCCCAGAAGTATTTCCAAGGTACCTACATTGAATATTTCCGGTTATACTTTAGCACGATTTTATAAGATAATAGCTGAGAAAGAAATTAACACTTTTGACACTTGATGATAGAATTTAAGTCTGTGTACTTGATGTATTGAGACAGCATCATTGGAACGTCTAAGGTAAGAGGTAAAGGTAAAGCAACCCCATTACAGGCCTAGACAGGCCCTGAGGGGTCCAGGAGGTTGAGGCTCCCAGATTTGTAGACAATCGGCACATGAAGGTGAGGTTGTCAGCCCTACGCACCTGGAACGTCTAAGCCTATCTATAAATATACGCTATTAAGGTTAAAACTTTTACTAAACGCCCCGTTGCTTTAATATTGTGTTTCCTTGAAGACCTTCTATGAAGACCGAAATATGTAGGATATGGAATTACAATTAAAGAGTGGATTGACATGGAGTTTTGTGTACAGTGATAATATATTAATGAATATGACATACATTTTGTCCATAAAATATACTGAATAAATATAAATTAAATTAACTCACCTGAAAATAAACACAAACAAATCTGATTAGCATTAGGGAACATCACAGTACATTGGCTATCATGTTCTGTGTCCTGGAGGCCCGAATTCAAATCTCGGTCAGGTATCTTGCCTGCTGTTTTTCTCAGTCACTACAGGTAAATTTTCTGGGCAGAACAGTATACCTCAAATTAGGCCATGAACGTGTCCTTCCCCGATTTCGAATTTAGTAACCAGTAATGGCCCTGGGTTTTGACATCGTATGTAATCTGAATTAATGACAGCACAGTTAGACATACAAATACGAAACTAACTTCACTACATCAAAAGATACTTCGGACATGTACATCTAGCGCCGAGATTAAAGAAAGGGTGGAGCTATGCCTTTCCTCCCCCTCTGCGCCTTCATGGCCTGTTCTAGGGCGAAATATACCTTTACCTTCATATCACATCCAGTATATTAATACGGAAGATTTTGGCAAGCGGACCAAGACGCTGTCTTAAAAGTCTTGTGTTCCATCTTTTAAACGTGTAATTTCTAGTCCTCAAAAGACACGAATTGTTAAATCTAGCTGTCCAGAAACGGCGAGACACCTTTTGTTGCTGATTTTCTCTCACACTAAATACATATATATTCAGTTTTGTGTTCCTGTGAATTGAAAACATCTAAACACATTGAATTCGAAGATATCGACATCAGTCGCTCAAAATCATCATTCTGAGTTTCTCTACATTTTTTTCCAGAAACAATTATCATTCTAAGAAGAATTCAGCGAATATTGTTGTAAATGTACATAGGTCTTCATTTAAATTATCCCTTATATTTGTCAGATTTTAACGAAACTTGGATTTTCTCGACAGATTTTCGAAAAATACTCGAATATCGAATTTCATGAAGATCTGTCCATTGCGAGCCGAGTTGTTCCATGCAGACGGACGGACAGACAGTCACGACGAAGCTCGTGGTCGCTTTTCGCAAATTTACGAAAGCGCCTAAAAAAGGCATAAAATGATATAAAATCAATTAAAAATCCTACAGTTTGTTTCCACCACTAACATTTTCAGACAACAGTGGTTACTTGTATTGAATCCGGTTTACCTTTGTTAGTTGCATACTCACGCGTTGGGCCTCTTGCCTGCAGGGGGTGCTGGTACGTGTACCCCATGTCCAGTGTCGATGGCGGGCGACAGCTCCCGCTGTTTACCAGCTGCAGACCAGGCACAGAAGGACCTTGCAGAGCCAGACCTATTACATTCACACCATTCACGTTTCCTGGAACACAGACACGCCGCGCAATTGATACAGAATAAATTCCAGAGAACTTTGAATCGTTTCTTAGTTTGTTTAGTGGGAAACCTCGTTAAATATATAGGTTAAGTGAGGCGACTTTGAAAGAAGGATTTGGAAGGGAGCTGTCGTGGCCTTGCGAACGCGATACGGCAGGCACAGTGGTATATATTCGCCAAGCCCTTATTTTACGCCCGTTTGTTTTACGCCTTTTGTTTTAATGCTCCTTGCGAATTTACACCGCTTCTTAATTTTCGCTCTGTCATTTTCAGTTTAACGCCCTATTACGCCAAAATCAAATTTCTGATGCGAATATCATTTTTGCTTTACGCCCACTTTTTCAGGAAGGCAGCTAGGGCGTAAAACAAGGCTGGATATGAATGTGATAATCTTTGTATCTGTACATTTATACATATATATGTTAATGTATATATATATATATATATACCACCGCTTTTAACATTCAAAATCTCTGCAGTGTGCCAAATAACATGTTTATACGATTTGCATTACCAGAGCATCTATATACCTGATTAACTCCGTGGAGCGGACTGCTCAACTGGTAAAGAATTCCCCACATTTCATGAAACCCGAAAGTTAATTACCGTGACTACAAGAGTTCGGAATTTTTCTCTATTGTGAAACGAATCCAGTCGACGCCTTTCTGCGATATTTATAATAAGCGTCGGTTTCTCCCCTAATATACAAAAATCATTTGTTTTTTTTTTAATAAACAAGCATTTTCTATGTGATGTAGGAAATTAATTTTTGATATTATTTCAATACCTTATTGTTTTGCAGACTTGAAGTCCAACCAACATTTAAGGCTCATACCACGAACCCACAACTGTGAGGGTCAGGACATTACTCCTTGTCATATCGTAACTATTACCGGACTGAAGTGCATGTCTGTGCGTTTGCGTTACGCGGTTTCCAATGTTCATTTCCATTACACATACACACATTAAAAATGAATATATATAATTAAGTGCCTTAGAAGGCCAGGGTCTTCAATTATTCAACAGATTCTCCTTTTTTTATATTTACTGGTAAGTATATTTAAAATACACATACATTAATGTACGTATGTACATTAATATATATTTAATTTATATTTTAATATATATTTAAATAAATATTAATATTCTCGATTACAAAATTAAAAGCCTTGCACTTCCTGCACACAGTGCATTTATGCGTTGCATATGACCACAACTGTCAACAGAAACTATTTTCACAAATAGGACAAACTGGTTGTTCTGTATAATGGATAACGTGAGGTTTACTGTGAAATAAGAACTAAATTATATATAATAAATATTATGTGTTAACGAAACAGGAGGGTCATTATAATGGTCACTGGATGTACGGTTCACACTTATCTTTCCCATCGTGTTTATAGAAACTGCTTTAACTGAACAGATGTAAAGATTATCATAAGTTGTGCTTAGCGAAGATTGTGGAATGATGTGATTATGACGTGGTCGTGATAGCTAATGAAATGACTAAGATTCGAAAGGGGTCCTTTCCATAACATATCTACAGTATTTCCGCGATCTGTAATGTTAATGTTGAAGATAATAACAAATTACGTAATAGGTGTCACTAATTATTTGTAATGTATCGTGCAGACTTCACATAGTTTAATAACATATTAATAGATTAGGTCTTAGTCACGATTAACCTGCCACCTGCCCGAGTTATATTATTTTGGCCCTGAAGATGGAGGTGCTACATTCCCGAACTTTTGGTACCTGTACACCAGACTACACGGTGTCATATCCTAGAAGTTCGTACTCTTAACTACTTTTAATATTTCAGTAAACATTTTTAAGACGACATTTCTTGTAATTTCTGAAACACACCAGCCGCCACTGACAGCGTCTCCCAGTCGTACAGAAGGGGCGCCATTGCCACTGTTACCCTGTTTACTCTCTTGCAATGCAGTGCAATTAAGGTCCTTTTCAAAGGGCCCACTTTTGTATTTGCGTAAGCTGCGATTTTTTGTTTTCTCCATACTAAATAAAGGTGAAAGCGTTGCTGCCCTCTGTTGTACGAGAGACTCAACTAAGATGCCCTCTATTATCGATTGAGTCAGCGTGCGTACAGCAGGAACAATTCACACGCATGTGCCAGATGTGAATATTGACCGGGGACCCAGCTTTATGAAATATTAACCAGAACGGAGGTAATTATTAAGGAAGTAAATTTGAGGTAAAGGGGTGACGTAACACCAATTTTGACATCATTTCTTTATTAAGGTGAAGAGCAAGCAACCTTGACACCCCGACTCATTACCATCATGAATCCTACTGGGAATGTATGTCAGGATATTTGTGTCATGAATAAACAACACTTCACCATGCATTTTTGCGGCTTGAGTGACTATATAAACTTATGACCTAAAAGGATGCAGTCACATTTCTGCGACTGCTAGCTAGTAAAACATTCGGTAATATTTTCCGCATATAAAATAACATCCCAGACAGATGTTACCCCACTTGAATACTGAACGTTGGTAAGAGCACTGGTACAGAATGTTCAAAAAATTTTATAAAATTCTCTTCTGAATTATGACGTTTGATGTCTGATAGGTAGTTACAAACGTTTCGAAGGAATCGTCTACCTCCATCTTCAGGATTAAGGTGTTCTATACCGGAATATGGAAGCAGTAAGAAGAGTGCAAGTGGCTTGTATCCTCTTACTTTTATTCAATTGAGTTATATTTGTATTGGAATAAAAATTACACTCTTATGAAAGAGGAAACATTAGTAATAATAATAATACCTCAGAAACATGGTTTGTTTCAGGTATATAATTGTAATTACCCTGCATAAAGATGATAAAGTATAATAATAATAATAATAATAATAATAATACCAACATCAACGATAATGTTGGCACTCTGTAGCCCATAAAATGTTATGACTTCATTAAATAGGCGTATGTGAAGGAAATGTTAAAACAGATCCGAAAGAGGTGGTGGGAAGAAGAACGTATTTATATGAATCAAGACAGGGATGTGTTGCGGAATCTTGTGAGAACAGCAATGAAACTTCTGGTTCCCTAAAGGCCATGAAATGTCTTGATTAGCTGAGGATTCCTTAAAGACTGACTGTGCTCCATGGAATTAATTAGATTGTATCTAATTATTTCGTTATTACAAATACCATCTTGATTGAGGTAAATATTGAGCATAACCAAAAGACAAAGTACAATAACCGCTTACGATATTCATTAAGTTTAGCAACTACAAAATTGGTAACAATTACCAGATACAAGTATAATGGAGTGATATCCCTTTGAATACGCCTTAACACACGACATGCGTGTACCGTATTATCACTACCAGTTTGAATTTATAATTACCGGCCTTTGGAAGTATCTGTATATATACATGAAGCATTGAATTCTGTTAACAGATTTTCAGACTCTGTAATGTCGATAATGGAAAATATAATTGATCATTAAAGAGAAGCTGTTATCCAGCTATGACTATCGTTTGCTAATGCAGCACGCTGACAACAACCATAACGTATTAATAATTCACGCCATAACTCGTGACACAGAGGGGCTGCGACATAGCTTTATTTAATAATTAAAAGCAGTGTTGGACGTAGTTGAGCCTCTGTGTACTAGATGGCAGGAGTAACGACAACACTCCATGAAATCAATAAAAGATTTTGTTGCTTTGGCAACCGATAGAAACATATCGTACAACTATATATTTACCCCTTTTCTCATAGGCCTATTATGCATTTTTGAAATTGGGTTTGGTTTTTTAAATATGTAACCCATCTTTTTAGGGTTCCAAATATAACCACCTCAGTTTACTTAAAGTCAACTACAGCATTTTTTAAAAATGTTTCCTTAGAAGGGCCTATTTTATGCATTTAACATGACACTGGTTGGGCCCTCAATTGTGGTTGCAAAACGGAATTATGAAAGATTACTTGATGATTGGAATCGAACTCAGATCATGTGATTTATAGTGTATTTATTGTTTTAATTATGCCAGCACATGTGTGTAATACGAAATGTAAATAATTAAGTATAAAAAATATAATGCCAGTAGTTTTGAAGTTTGTATAAGAAAAGCCAGCAATTCTAGTGCAGGCCTTATCTAAATGTAAGCCGGAGGATATTTTAAACTAGAGGAGTTTTGTCCTTTTACTACCCCTTTGGGATTTCCACGGATTTAGAGGAGCCTGTTGAAAACAGTTCTGAACTTTTATGTCCTAAGCTATAGTTCATATTCCCAGGGTTTCCTATTAATTATTTCTTTCCTCACACACCGAGAGCATCATTCACCATCTCAGCATCTCCATCTCTCTTAAAGTGCTCCAGCTGAAATCTCTGGTACTTCTTATAGATTATATCAAATACTTGAACCGAATGTTAACGGATTGCTCTGTAATGTATGCAGATGTTCTAAATACATTGACATTTTACACCATGAAGTTTATGTGAAATGTGTATGTACACGTATACAGTATATTCAGTTTCCACCTCACAGAAAACACAGTCTGCCTTCATTACAAACACCAAGTAATTAATACTGTTTAAGGAAAAGTCGCTGCTTATTGTGTGAGTTATAACACGTAAATACTATGCAGGCAAAATGCAGAGTTTCGTAATGTTACAGCACATGGTAGTACAGATGCCATTCGGCTTTAGAGGATTAAATGCATATTCTAAAACTATTTATGTTTATCACTTTCGTATCTAATGTAAATAAATGTTAGGTCTTCTCTTCTCTTTACGTTATCTTGTTTGTGTCGCGACTCCACATAACATTTTGCATCCTGCATCGAAAATATTCTCGCCAGACCTGTAGGTCACTAGGACACTCAGTATAGTGTATCAGATCACTGAGAGCCACGTTACATTCTATCATGTAACTAAGACTCTCGATTTTTACTATCAGGTCACTAAGACACGCAGTGTAGTGTATCAGGTCACTGGCACACAGAGTCTGTCAGGTCACTGAGACTCTCAGTATTGTCCATCAGGTCACTAAGACACATAGGATAGTCTATCATGTTACTAAGTCACTCAGTATAATCTATCAGGTAACTGAGACACTCGATGTAGTTTATCAGGTCTCTAGGACACTCAGTACAGTCTATCAAGTCACTAAAACATTCAGTATAGTCTGTCAGGTCACTAAGACACACAGTATAGTCTATCAGGTCACTAAGACACTCAGTATTGTCTGTCAAGTCACTAAAACACTCAGTATAGTCTGTCAGGTCACTAAGACACACAGTATAGTCTGTCAGGTCACTAAGATATTCAGTATAGTCTATCAAGTCACTAAAATACTCCGTATAGTCTGTCAGGTCTCTGAGACACACAGTATACTCGTAGTCTATCAGGTCACTAAGATATTCAGTATAGTCTATCAAGTCACTAAGACACACAGTATAGTCTATCAGGTCACTAAGACACAGTATAGTCTATCAGGTCACTAAGACACTCAATATAGTCTATAAAGTCACTAAAACACTCAGTATAGTCTGTCAGGTCACTAAGACACACAGTATAGTCTATCAGGTCACTAAGACACTCAGTATTGTCTGTCAAGTCACTAAAACACTCAGTATAGTCTGTCAGGTCACTAAGACACACAGTATAGTCTGTCAGGTCACTAAGATATTCAGTATAGTCTATCAAGTCACTAAAATACTCCGTATAGTCTGTCAGGTCTCTGAGACACACAGTATACTCGTAGTCTATCAGGTCACTAAGATATTCAGTATAGTCTATCAAGTCACTAAGACACACAGTATAGTCTATCAGGTCACTAAGACACAGTATAGTCTATCAGGTCACTAAGACACTCAATATAGTCTATAAAGTCACTAAAACACTCAGTATAGTCTGTCAGGTCACTAAGACACACAGTAGAGTCTATCAGGTCACTAAAACAGTAGAGTCTATCAAGTCACTAAGACACACAGTATAGTCTATCAGGTTACTAAGACACACAGTATAGTCTATCAGGTCACTAAGACACTCAGTATAGTCTATGAAGTCACTAAAACACTCAGTATATTCTGTCAGGTCACTAAGACACTCAGTATAGTCTATGAAGTCACTAAAACACTCAGTATAGTCTGTCAGGTCACTAAGACACACAGTATAGTCTATCAGGTGACCAAGACTCAGTATTGTCTATCAGATCACAAGCCGCTACGTATTGTCTATCAAGTCACTAAGATACTCAGTATATTCCATGAAGTCACTAAGACTGTCAGTATTGTCTGCCACGTCACTAAGACACACAGTATAGTTTATAAGGCCACTAAGACACTCATTATAGTGTATCAGGTCGCTGACACACGCAGTATAGTCTGCCAGGTCACTAACACATTCCGTATTGTCTATCAGGTCACTAAGACACTCGGTATTGTCTATAAGGTCAATAACATACTCAGCATAGTGTATCAGGTCACTGATACACAATGAGGTTACTAAGGCACTGAGTATTGTCTATCAGGTCACTCAGATACTCAGTGTTGTCTATCATGTCACTAAGACACATTATAGCCTATGAGGTAAATAAGACACTCAGTATTGTCTATCATGTCACTAAGACACTCAGTATAGTCTGTCATGCAACTAAGACACTCAGTATAGTCTGTCATGTCAATAAGACACGCAGCATAGTCTGTTAGGTAAAAAGACAATCAGCAGGCAGCATGTCTGAGACATCTTTATATGAAAAGAACTTTTGTAATGTAGTGTACAAACCTACTAATACGAAATAAAATGGAATTCTGTTAAGTGTGCAATCCAGTTTACAGTTTTAGGCTATTGTTCCTGTTACACCTATGTCTACGAGTAAATTATATTTTCAGTGTCAGATTTCTTCACCAAAATTAATATGTGTATGAAAACAAGTTTTACAAGCGTGAGGTTCCCACGGTAGCGAAAATGAAGATTAACCTTCAGATTTGCGGCAACATACAGTGTGGCAGGTAAATTCGAGAGTTTCGGAGGAATAAAGTGCCTCCATCTTCAGGTTATGTCCTAAGAATCCAAGTAGAATTTTGGACATTGTCTGCCAGACTGCCCAGTGTTACACTCCGTAAGACAGTATCTAAAAATAAATAATATCCATACAAAATATGAGATTTCTTACTGATAATGACAGGTGATGGAAGGATGTATGTGTTTAACTGACTATAGTTATTTACGTGTGGTTTATTTAACAAGGCTGTCAGTAGTTCAGAAGATATACTGTCGAATGGTGGAATTATGCCTGAAAAATTAATTGGAGAGAATGTGGAACATGCCGGTTATGACATAATTTTTTGTACTAATTCAGAATTTTCCTGCGGGCACTGAGGAAGGATACAATACTCCTCGTACATTATAGACAATTTCCGCGGAAGGATTTGAACTGGGGACGTCGTAACTACCACGAAACTACATGTTTGACCACGGTATTCGACCCATATAATTATTTATAGAAATCATAATATTCTCTGAAAGGAGAATCATAGAATTTTTTGTCTCTTTCAAAGTTTAACGCAGAAAATTGTGGGTCCCGCAGTCCCATGGGAGGGATAAGTTCCTGCGAACAAACTGCACTTTGCCGCTATTGCCAAATTACTTCCTAAAACTCATTTTTAAGGCTTATAACGAAAGCTGGTTTGCTTTATATGCTCATGTAATTTGTATTCCTGCTACGTTTGTCCCATCATGACGCTGGCAGTGCCCACAGAGGGTCCTTTGAAACAAATGACTAAGGCCAATTCGCATTTGTGTAATGAAAACCTGTTCTCTGCGGAAATGTGGTGGTACGACGTAGGAGTTTGCTTATACAAGTATGAAAAGTGTCAAAGGGACGAAGAGGTGGATAGAGGCAATGTTTGTCAACATGGGGGCTTTGTTTGAGTAGTGGTCCGTAAAAGGATGGAATATGAAACACTAAAATTTCATAGAGCCGATCCCAGTGGCCGCGCGGTCTAAGGTGTGTTTCTACGGCTGCTTGCTTGCTGGGATTGTGGGTTCGAATCCCGCCGGGGGCATGGATGTCTGTCTGTTGTGAGTGTTGTGTGTTGTCAGGTAGAGGTCTCTGCGACGAGCTGATCACTCGTCTAGAGGAATCCTACCGAGTGTGCTGTGTCTAAAGTGTGATCATGAAGCCTCGAAAAATGAGGAGGCCTAGGCCCCCTAGGGGCTGTTTAGTTATAGGAAAAAAAAATTCATAGAATATGTGTGTGTGAAACTTGGTCCCCTCTCCCATAGATTAGTAGTGTTTGGGAGTAGAATTGTGAGGATAATCTTTGTACGCAAGAGACAGAGAGAGAGGGAGTAGTGTTTGATTGAATGACGCTATCTATTGCTAAGACTATGTAAGGTCTGCAGTAGATGAATGGAGTATAAGTATTGAATATTGGTGGAAGGATACAGTGTATAGAGAAAATGAAATGTTGAGAAATTTTATAATTTATATTATTCGCGTGTTATTCTTCAGGTAATTAAATCAGTGGGACATGTATCACACACATATAGGGAAAATGAGAAATTAACAAAAAATGTTGGTAAGGAAATATCAGGAAAAAAATCACGTGGTAGACATAGGTATTGGTGAGAGGATAAGACTTGTCTGAGATCAGGAACAAGCTGGAGGCTTGTGAATACGGAAACGAAAATTAAGCTCAATAAAAGAGAGGAAATTCTCGGCTTCCTTAGTGACTGCTAGATATTGAGAAATAAGTAATATAAAATTAGATAAGTACTATTAATATACAGTATGTGCCCAAAACACTTAAAGCTTATGTGTGTATTACGATTTTTACATGCCATATTTGAGGTGACTACAAACATAGCTTTCTTCTAAGATGTGACGCCGTGTTTTCTGGTAAACTTCTACCGACCTTTGAGGACGTTTACAAAAATATACAAGGCTACGTCTCATAAGTCAGCCATCTTTAGATTTTAAGAACTTCCGGCTGTAATCATCAAACAAAATATTACTTTATTAGGAAACGAAAACTTACTCATTGACGTATCAACGGCTTGTATTTAAACTTTCGTTACAGACTCATGCTGTCAAGTCTTTGAACTTGAGCACGCGGACCGAGTTACTGTAAAAGCGAATGAATATATTAATCCATTACGTTACTGTCTAGAATAGAGAAAATAGTTCACCCTAGAACAGTCCATGAAGACCCAGAGGGGGAGTAGAGGTATAGCTCTACTCTTTCTTTAACCTCGATGGTAGATGGGGGTGGTGGTCAGTGCCACACACCGGCCTCTTTGACTCTGGGAAAGAGCCCGGTACCCATTTTACAGCAAGCTGGGTGGGTTTCAGGGCCGGTCTGGACGGGTGCTGAAAATCTCGCCCCCACCGGGATTCGATTCCCAAACTGTCCAGCTCGCAGCGAGTCGCTATACCGACTGAGCTATCCCGGCCCATAGAATAGAGAGAATAACTGTACAGAATAAATCCAAAATGTTAGTATTACAACGAAATGTCCGTGGAGCTACGCAACATCAAGTAATTAAACTAACGCGATTTTCAGCCGGTCATGCTTCGCGGTTGTCAAGGCAACTAACGCACGGACGTCTGACAGCCATCAAAATATGCTGCTGGGTTAAGTAACTGCAAACGGTGATTACCTATCTTGGCACCGCCGAAGGCGTCTTTAAATATGGCAGGGTGGTGATGCTTAATTGCGTTCATGCGTCGATTGATGACTCCTTCTCCTCGCTTCCGGCGTGGCTGTTCTACCGGAAGTACCCTGCGGCGTTTCTTAGGCAGCTTAGACCGAGCCTGTAAGAAAACCAAATATGTGATAACTGATGGAAGGGGTTCCGAATTAAAATTATATCGTTAGTTCTATTATTACTAATACTGCTAGCACTATTACTGCTAAGAATGGAGAAAGCATGTTTAAATTCAATGGGGATAGTTTCCATTGTGTTTTTATCCGTCATCCTCCTTCGTTCTTTAATCATTTCGTACCTGCATCTCCGTATTATCGGTAGTTTTTATTATATATTACGGTATGTATTATTTTATTTTATTGTATCTTGTTTTATTTCGGTGTTTACCTTTAATTCTCTCATATAACAGTCGATAACTTAAATAAATCAATCGAATGTCAATTATGACTATTATTGTATTTACTATGGATGTTACTAATACTCCTGTTACGTATGCTACTACCTCTACTACTAGTAGTACTATTACTACTACGCAAATACTGTCATTCCAAACTTACGTCGTTTGCCTTCCGAGACACAATATATTAAGCCAAGCGCTAAAATTCGTAATTCGATGCGCAAGATGTCTTCCGAGTTGTTGAACTGCCATGATAAGGAGCTCACGCTCTACAATGTTGTTGAAATTCGGAAGCATAGCGCCCTTGAAGAGGTTCAGGAAGCTGAGACTGATCCTAAAGAGAGGACCGTGACGGTTTTGAAGTTGACTGAGGGGCTAGAACTGGGTGAAGGTGACATCAAGGTGTTTGAAGGCATTTACTGAACGAGCATCGAGCAGCGACTACACAAGGAATTGTGAGGACGCTTGCTTGATATGAGGAGATTCTAAGGAAAATAAGTCTATATCTCGCCGTACTTCAATGCATGATTCCTTCAAGTCATCTTCAGGGACTCGTGTATCGCCACCTAAATTTTTGGACATTGGAGATGAAAATGATGATCCATATGATCTACCTACAGTTCAAGAGAACAGTATCTGCTACTTAAAGTGTCATTTTTTGTCAGATTTCATACTTTTATAAATTTTTCCTAAGTGTAGATATATCTTCTTTTTTTTTTTAATGAAAACAGACCGTCTGGAACTACACTCTTAATTTTAACATTGTGTTTATACGAAGATATGTCTCGACCTACGTCGTTTCGACTAACGTCGCCGGTCCCGTAACTTCGGTGGATGACTCTATTTGCCGAGGAACAGACAAATGCTCTGTTGTGAAACAGGCTGTGTACATTGCCACACGTCAGGGAGGTGGACCGCATGGAGGGTATAAAATGTGTATACAAGGGACAGGGAGTCCAATAAAGTGGAGCATATCCGGCGGGAAATTGATGCTGAGAGCCAGCGTGTGAATTGTACTCGGCCTGTATGAAAAGGCCGGCCTCGTAGATGGAAACACTTTTACGCTTAATGAAGGAAATGCACGCGAGATGAATAGAATGAGGCAAAAGAGAGCTTCTGCAAAAGGATGGTTCCTCGTTACCTAGACAACAGTAAAAATCTCTGCAGCAACATGAATATCTGCCAAAACAGACAAAGACGGGGACGCGAATAACTGAGACAGACAGCAATTCGCATGTACTGTACAGGTAGAGGTGGCAGGTTCCTCCGAAACGTTGGTATCTGCCCATTAAACTACATTGCGTCACATTCCAGAAGACAAAAAACTTCACTGTCACCACCATCAGAGCCTCAGTTCTCACATTTAAGACACTTTACAAATTATATAAAGATAAACTCCTAAAAATTAACGATAATTTGATGTTTTCTAAAATAAAATAAAGATTATCTGCTACGTATACAAATTACGAAGAGCTTGACTGGGAAGGTTCTGAAATCTGAACCCACAAAATCCTTCTTGTAAAAGTATAAACTAATTGAAATGTACGCAGAGAAGTGTACCGTTAGGTCTTGTAATTATTAGTGTATACTGTATGCTATCCTTTTAATAGTCTGTCAGGAATTACAGCAAGTTCTAGCCATGCATACGGATGAATCTCATATAATCTGTACCACTCACACCCACAAAATACACACACAAATCCTGAAGACCCCGTGGTTAGATGTCTTAGTAAGTCCTGTGTGAAATATGCAAACTGTATTAAAACACAGAACATTATCAAGCGTCTGCAAATACGAATAAGATTCTCAGTGCTGTTAAATTTTAATGGCTGTCATCCAAGTTGTATCGTGCTCGGCTAAGATAATTAGTCTTCTAGCTCAAATACTTATAACTTATATTCCCACGAGAAGCGCTATTTCTGCTGATATTATAATACAGAGCCATCTGTGAATGATTCACTGAACCAGTAGCATGACTCTGAATTGTGAGGACATGCAATAAAACGGACATACAGGAAATTGAAATATGCTATGAAATTATAATTACAATGCTTTGTGGTTACCGTAGGCGTTATGGTGTTCGAAACCAAATTGCTGAGGGCCTGTGACAGCGGAAATAAGACGTACGAGGAACCAGAGGGATGGAATTGGAGATTCTGACTTTGTGCTCTTCTTTTTTAATATTTAACTACGTCTTTCTTCAAGCTTCCAGTGTTGCTAGGAGATTTTGTGCACGTGTTATCATCTATGTTATTCCACCGTGTAGGATCAAGTTTGTCCCGACGATTCAGAGAAAAGTACTGCCTCCATCTTCAGGGTAACTGAATTTTGTTCAGGTGGAAGCAAAATTATCAGTAATCCTGAAGATGGATGCGGCAGATTCCTCCGAAACGTCAGGAAATACATGGTATAACAAGCCAGATGACTATATTTTAACCAGAATTTTCTTTAAGAAGACTGTGTTAGCAAATCTTAGTCTTATATGTGTTATTTTGAAACTACGTGTATTTTGTAATGTAGAACTGCGTCATTGCAAGCCACGAAGGTAAATAGGGGAGTGAGCATATAGCTTCACTCATTCTTAAGCTACGCAATTACTGGAGATAACTGGTCACCTTCATGTTCCCGCCGCTTTACGACCGGAGGAAGGGCCTGCAATGCTCTGTGAATTCCAAAGCTGATGTGGACAAATCTGGTGTAAATATCCGCATATTCTCTCTCCACATATTTCTCCGGTTTCCTTATACATACGCGTGTCTTACACTGTTCTGAACCTAAGGTTCTTCTTATTTGTAATATTCTAGTGGTCCAGTACTTCCAAGTAGTGGTGTAGTAAACCTCAACTGTGTTTCTACTTTTAATATACACTTATTTATCAAGAATTATATGGGCGCGGTCGAGGCATGAAGCTTTGACCGGTTACAGTCAGTTAACATTTCAACTAGAGGCGAGTCAACGGAAATTTATGGGTAAGACGTTTTGTATAAATTATATGAAGTGTGCCGTCCAGACAAATTTCCTTGAATAATTGAAACTGTAGAAATTATTAAGCGCTATATTAAGTGCATGATGTAACAGGCCTTAAGATATCGAAGGGCCTTATTGCCTAAACCTAAAAAGAGGATGTGAGGGTATAAGATGGATTTAGCTGGCTCAGGATTGGGTCCAGCGCCGAGTTCTTCTGGACAAGGAAATGAGCTTTTGGTTTCCACAAAATTCGGAGGATTTATTGATCTGTGATTAGTTGTTACATCATTGGGCAATGGCTGTGGACTGAACGACTTCGATTCCCGACAGGGACATAAATTTTCTCTTCTCTATCTTATCTACACCGGCTGTAGGCCACACATATCCTTTATTCAACAAGTATCGGTGGGTTTTCACCCTGGGGTAAAGTAACCACGGCGTGAAGCTGACCGCTTTCCTCAATTTACTTCTTCTTCTTCTTAGTCGTCCTCTTCTACCTTCCGGTGTCGAGGTATCAATTTACTACCAAGTATAAGAATGGGAGGAGATAGAAATCGACTCCCCAGTACGTCTTCATGGCGTGGTGCTTCATTGAACACAATATACACTTTAGCTTATGCCAACATTTCATCAAATGATTGTCAAAGTTATTTTCAAGAATTTACAGGGAAGACGTTTCAGAGTTTTCGGCACAGACTTCTGTGGCCTTAATGACATCATATCATGTCATTACTGAATGTTTCCTAAAGGAATAAATAGTAATTTAGAAGCGCTAGATTTCTGTGGCTCCGTGCCTGAAACCCATAACCCACACTTGACCCGTTCCGTGAAAGTCGAGGTTTCAAGCACGGAAAGAGCTGCTCTCAAAGAATTACTGCAGGATGCTGCCACTTGTACTTTACTGTGGGCACTACCTAATATACTTGATCAGCCAACACACAGATTGCATTATCTCATTTTTCTCAAATTTGAGGGTTATGGGTTTCATGCACGGAGGCACAGGTTTTATTTCCTGTTTTCTTCCTTTCGCACTGTTTATGCCAGGAAAAATCGATTACTTAAGTTAAAAAGGTATAAGAAATTTGAAAATAAATGATGTCTGTGAAATTAATATTATAGAACTTGCAGTACACAGTTCCTTTTTAAATGTGAGAAATATGTCACTTTATATTACATCTTGCTGTCACTCTGAAAATTATTTTGTTCTTAGACGCGTAACAAATTCCAGATATGTCAGACCGCAGTACACATTATTTCTATCTCATTTCCTTCGCATTTTAAGGTACAGTGTGTACTACATACACAGCACCAAATTTAACACAAAACACTCCGCTTTCGCTCACACAGTGACAATGTATGTGTTCTGTACTTATGAAGGTAAGATACGAGGGCGTGTGTTGGATTTATCAGATTCAGAACAGGGACCAGTTATGCGGTTTTGTGAACAAGGTAATGAACAGTGCGGTTCCAGGAAGGACTAAGAATTTGTTGACTAGCTGGTCGGCTATTAGCTGAAGACAGATTTTTTACTACCACAGTAAGGTTCTGGCCTTATTATTTTGGAAGAAAATTTCAGGTCATGAGCTTTACAGTTTTGCCAGCACAACAATCCGAAGGTTAAATTCAGTCCGGCATGTAATTATTAATAGTGTTATTAATTGGTTTTGCTTTATAAGCATAGCGCAGACTGATGTGATTTTAACTGCAGAAAACAAACGATCAGAAGAAAATATAAAGGTCAATTTAACCGATGTTAATAGTTTAGGGTATATAGACTGTGTATTTCTTATGTACATTTAGTGTACCTAAACCCTGTGTTAGTTTTAGTTAGTCTTCCTCCTGTCGCTCCTTGCGGAGCATAGGGCCTCCTTTCAGAGGTTTCTTAGTCTGGAGGTGTGCACTCTGTAGTGAGTGACCAGTCCACTGACTGCACAAGTTCTACTCATCCTGATATGACTGCCAGGGCCATCTAGCAGTCAATCAGGAGACTTGGGTGAGAAATGGCTGCTGAATTTTGCTTACGAAACGTCTCAATTCATGCCCGTAAGGTTCTTTTACATGCCGTAAATCTACGACATGGGACCGACGGCTTTACTTCCCCTCCGAAGTAAGTTGCCCACTGAAAATTCGGTTTCGTCTATCTTATCGTCATTAAGACACGTCAAGAAAAGTTTAGGAGAGTTTATCCGAAAAAATTATGAATGTGTACTTATGTAATACCTCCCTAGGGTAGGTTACCAATATGTAGCTCAGTTCTGTTAAAGAACGTTATATCGGTAGTGTCCGAGAAGTCACTCACTGGATCCGTTCTGCTATAATAAGCTGCCACCAACAGATTTATGTTTCTAAAGCAGAAATCGGTTACTGCTCCCTTTTGATTTTCACTCGTTCTATCCCGCGTGCTAAATCGTTTGCTAGCGGCAGGCGAGAGTCGGCCTGCACTTTGCTCCTAGTCATACGAGTCCACTTTGGTAGAGTAAGGGCTTTATAAACGCACAGGATGTGGTACAGTTACTTTAAATTTTGGAGTAAAATAATCTCTGACATTTACAAAGGAAATTTCAAATTAAGTTTACAAATTTACAAATTAAAATTGTCACCTCGAAATTAAATTAACTGCTGACCCTTTTTCTAAGAAACTAGTATTACCGCTTTGCTAAATAAATTTGAAATTTCAAATTAGGTCGCCAAAATGTTGGTATTCCGCAAATGCTCCGTTCCAGTAAGTATTAACCTAAAACAAATATAAACTCAACATTGCTCAGTTACCTTGAAGGCACAGCCATAGACAAAAGTTTTCTTTATCTTAAAATATCTTCAACAGGAGCTTTGAGTTGTCACAACTAAATTACTCAAAGGCAATTGAGGGCGTTTGCCTCGCGGCACTCTCTTAAGTAGATAATTCAGTTATGTATGGAGTTGCCGCCTCGGCATTCTTTCTAGTGCGGTGAACTATAGCCAGTGGTAACTGCACCGCAGGTAATAGATTCGTGTGGCAATGGTAACGAAGAAAACAAAGATACAAAACAAAATACTAAAGTTAAGAAATAAATCTAAAATCACGACGCTACTATTCATTCATTACACGTATATAATTGTTGATGTCATGTGTGTAAATATATATGTACGTTCAGTTATAATTAACACAGATTTGACGAAGCTTTTGGACCTCCAACTAGCCCTATTCATTCAAGAAGAAAAGTAATTATCCAGCCCTTCACACGAAAGAATCATACTTTCAATTTTCATCTATAAACTCATAAACCACACATCTTATTTTTAATGACGTGGGCCTTTATTTAACTTTTATTCAAAGCTGGCCAAAAAATGAGTTGAGACACATTTGTCTGCAAGCGTAGCTCGTCCGGAATACTTCCATTTTGGTCCAGTGAATTTGAAAAATCTTGTGGATAAAATAAAACAAACATCTTTCTTGCAAGTATTCTGGTTTCCTATAATTAAAAAAAGAGAGACAATTTGAGAGAACAGTTGCACTCTTCCTACATTGTCTAAGCTGATCGCTGTAATATGCTTGATTATAAAATAGAAGAAATATAAGACAAAGCAAGGTATATCAAGAGTCCTCCGCCGCTGACGACTTCTTTGTGTTCCTTACCTGAGTATGCGAGTAAAACATGGAGAAGTTGGACACTATGACCGGAACGGGAAGGGCGATGGTAAGTACACCAGCCAGGGCACAGAGGGCTCCCACGAACATGCCAAGGTACGTTTTGGGTACCATGTCTCCGTAGCCCACCGTGGTCATAGTCACAATGGCCCACCAGAGGCCTTCAGGGATGCTCTTGAAGTCGTTGTGCGGGTTTGGCTGCCAGTAAGTGGGAAATGTTCGCTCATCACTGTGGAACACTTTTTTACGTCACAACTACACTGGTCAATCTTATAAGCACGTCACTTTATGGAATTATTTAAGCTACATTTTTTCAGGACATACGACAGGAAATAAAATCTGTGGTACTTGTAAAAGACCTTCACAATGCAATTTGACCTCGCCGGAAATCTTGAAATAAAGCAACAAATAGCATCGCTGATATTGGTCTCGTATGATGACGTGTTTTGAAAGTGTATAACTAAACTGTTACAACGTAAAGGAGGAGGGGAAGGGGAAGAAAGTGGCGATAAGATACACAAATATTACAGGTGTAAAAGAAATACGGAGGAAACGTGGAAAAGGATAGAAGTCCGAAGCGTTATACAACAAAAGAAAACACTTTTCTTTCAATTTTTAGCGAACATTACATTAGTCATTGATAAGGTAAAAGATAAAGTTCACCCTAGATCAGGCCATGAAGACTGACGGGGAGCAGAGGTGTAGCTCTACTCTTTCTTTAACCTCAGCGCTAGATGCGGGTGGGTGGTCAACGCCACACGTCGGCCACTCGGGAAAGAAACCCGGTACCCAGTGTAGAGGAAACTGGGTGGGCCCCAGAGCCGGTCTGGACGGGTGCGGAAAATCTCGCCCCCACCGGGATTCGATCCTCGGCCCTTCCAGCCCGTAGCGAGTCACTATACACGGCTCACACAGTGGTCACTTACATGCTTACTTAGCCCGCAGACTTGTAATGTGCTAGTTCACTTTGCCACTTAGGACACTCTATTTGGTGAGGAAATTGTGAATTGTTAATGTGCGGACACAGTGACTGTAGGACGTTTAGTAAAAGCCAGTGTTGTACCTTCTTGTACAAAATTCACCACTAGAATATTTATTTATAGTCAGTGATACTTTCGAAAATAACTAATAGGGTAATTTCAGACATTTTTAAATGACGAATGTTATTTACGGCATACTATATAGACTCATAGCCGATCCCAGTGGCCGTGCGGTCTAAGGCGTGGGTCTTCGGCCGCTCGCTTACTAGGATCGTGGGTTCGAATCCCACCGGGGGCATGGATGTCTGTCTGTTGTGAGTGTTGTGTGTTGTCAGGTAGAGGTCTCTGCGACGAGCTGGTCACTTGTCCAGAGGAGTTCTACCGACTGTGGTGTGTCTAAAGTGTGTGTGATCATGAAACATCGACGAAACGAGGAGGCCCAGGTCCCATATACGGCTGTCGAGCCATAAGAAAAAAAATTATAGACTCGTAATTTGAAGCAACATCGTAAAATAAACGACGATTTATGGTATCCTTCTATGCTTGGCGTAGATCCAAAGTGCCAACGGTCTGGTATCTGTGTATACTTCTCCTTTAGCTGGTGGTTTCCTATAATTATAGCCAGGAGCTTTTTCACTAAGTGATCCTCACACAAATCGCTTGAAGATCTGGGCCAGTTGTTCATCTGATCGGATTACAGGCAACAGTGCCTTTACCCTTATTTCAACGAGACCTTCCATTTTATTTTAAATTGCTACACAGTGAACTAGGGAAAGCCTGAAAGCAAATTAATTACCAGGTAATTTACAAGTATCGTAACGCCTGCTCACTTTACAATAACCACAGAAGCATTAAATTCAATTAAGACCTACACTGAGCATAACGTCTCTGTGTGGAATGAATCTCGTGAGACACGCCCTGCTGAGTTTGTAATAAACGGAACATTATGACATGACGATGAAACCGAGACATATGTTTGCCTGCGGAGAATACGCCTAATCAATTCAGGACCAGGAAGATACGGTATCGTTACAGGGAAACTGTACTTGAGTTACAATGAACGCAATATTCTACGTGATCAATACGAGGACTCTTGACCCGTGAGGATGGGACCGATACATTGTCCCAAAACGTCGGTAAACAATCACCACACGACGCCGCGTAATACCCCAGAAGATCGCAGATTTCGTCCTAAGTTTTGTTTAAGTGCGTAAGAAGACGTATCCAAAATTTCGCGATCTCTCCACCAGTACCGAGACCTGCATGAAGAAAAGTCTTCTGCGACTAGGTGCACTAGTATCGCTATCTTCTGATCCAGTTTAGTGAGCTTTGCAGCCATAACCCTTTGCGTGCTTTCTCAACAGATGTTTGTACAATTTGTGTGCTGTTAGTGATATCCCCAATTTGTAATGGCTGATTTGAAGAAAAAGCACATTTGCGTAAAGTTTTGCTTCAGCCTCGAGAGAACTACATCTCAAGCGCATGAAATAAACAGGACAGCTTTCGGTGACAATTCCATCGACAGAACACAAACTATTGAGTGGGTTTCTCGATTAAAACTTGGGGAAAATTCGGTCGAAAATACTGAGCTTTTAAAGCGACCCTCCACAGGTCTTTTTTTGACTGCGAGGGCTTTTTTTGTTGCGAAGTTATCCCTCCAGGCCAAGTGGTTAACCCAGCATTATGCCAGGCGGTTTTCCCACTTCTGCGGAGCATGTTCGCAGAAAATGTCCGGAAAGATGGCAGAACCAGGACTGTTTGCTTGTCACGATAATGTCCCGACGCACAGCTTTGGTACGTGCAGCATTCTTGGCCTCTGAAAATATGCTTCCGGTTCTCCGCCCTGCTGACTCGCCTTTAGTCTTCTTATGATTTCTTTTGTTTCCGAGAATGAAATCTCAACTACGATGGCGTCGTTTCCAGTATGTTTCTCCGAAACTACCGTAACCATCTACCAGACTAAGCGGTATGATAAAATATAATCCACAATATACATCTATAGATGAATGAAACCTCTGCTAGACTACAGTCGACCTCGGTTATACCGGCCTCGGTTATAACGGATCGTTTTTCATTCCCCGGCCGTTTCCCTATGCTTTATCACAGTAATTACCTCGGCTACACCGGTCTCTCATATATCGGATCTTCGGCCACAGCGGATTTCTCCGGCATTCCCCAACAGTTGATTTTCCTCGGCTATACCGTTTTTGGCAAAATAATGGACAGTTCACAACGGTTACAGTGTGTTCGAGCGCAGAGGGCTCACTTGTCAGAGCGACATGATATCTGAATATGTAATTTGACAGCATTTTGTACCCGCAGACGCCGTGGAGACTTGTAAATTGTGCGCTTTGTTTAGCTTTCTTAATGACACTGTCCAAGCATTAGAGGTTAAAATGGATAGCTGGACAGTCTACCTAATGCTGTCTCTTGTTAATGCACCAGCGGGAAAGTACAGTACTGTAATTGCCATATGCGAGCATCTTTATGCCGTTTGGGGGTAGATTTCCCTGTCATAAATCAATCACGGCTTGACTTGGGTGCATTTACTTGTAACGTTTTAGGTACAGTAGCGAATTTGTAAGCCTTGTAAGACAGTATTTCTGCAGCCTGGATTGATCGACGGAAAACTCGACACAACATTGTGTCTAAGAAAATGTGCGGCGAATCGGCTGCTGTTCGTGAAAGCGACGTACTTCATGAATGGAAGGACATAAAATTAAGGCAACTTTGGATACATTTGCACCGCGTGACATTTACAATGCGGACGAAACAGGACTCTTCTGGAAAGCATTACCTGATCGCACTCTGGCATTTAAATAAACGTGTTTCAGGTGGTAAATTGTCTAAAGAAAGAGTGACGTGTTTAGTTTGTGCTAGTATGGCTGGAGAAAAGGTGCCATTGCTTGTGATAGGAAAGTATGCAAATCCGCGGGCTTTCAAGCGTACAAATAGGCTGCCTGTTGAATACAGGGCCAATCGAAAAGCGTGGATGACTTCCACGTTATTTGATGAGTTTCTGCTAAAATTTGATAAGCGGGTGAGGGCCGAACGTGCAACGTCGCTCTTATTCTGGACAACTGTGCCGCTCGTTCTGTTAACACAGCTGCTGTGAGAAACGTCTCAGTTTATTTCCTTCCGCCTAACACAACGTCTAAAACTCAACCGATGGACGCTGGGGTAATTAAAAATTTTAAGCTACATTATCGCAGTCAATTAGTGCGCAAGCGATTAGCTGCTCATGAAGAAAGAGTTTCATTTCAGTTCGACATTCTCGATTCAATGCGACTCTTGCGCCGCGCCTGGTACATGGTGCAGCTAGAAACAATCGACAACTTTTATAAGTCAGTGAGACTTGATACTGATGAGAGAAATGAAGGACAAGGTAAGACGGATGATTCGTCAGATTTTGCAAGCTCTGATTGTGACAGAAATGACTGTGATGCACTAACGCGCTGTATTTCCATTCCCGATGCAGTCGACTTTAATGACTACGTCCCTATTGATGATAATGCTGCAGTTTCTGAGGTGCCTAGTGATCGTGACATTGTTGCTGCTGTGTCTGACCATGCCGTAATTGATGGTAGCGATGATGAACACGAAATCGGTGTTTATGAATTAGAAAGCGAACGCCCAATTGTGACAGCAAAGGACACTCTGAAAGCTTTCAAGGTCATTACCCAGTATTATGATGCACAGTTCAGATGACAATTTAGATATTAATCTGTTCTGTATTGAAGATCTCCAAAGGCGACTGTCAAGCGCCAAGAAGCAAAAAACATTACTGAATTTTTTAAACTAAAACAAAGTACGTAAGGTGTAATGTGTGCTTTTGGATGTGCAAAATGTATCTGTTCATGTCCATACGCAATAAAACTGAAAACAAGCGTAACTTAAGTGGTATTAATTTGAATGTTATTTTAAAACGTAATTTAACCGAACTTCGGATATAATGGACTTCGGTTATAACGGATCTTTTTAGGACTCCCCTTGGGATCCGTTATAACCGAGGTTGACTGTAAACTAAAAGATCAAAAACTGCTAAGACAAGACTTCATCACTGGACACGATCCTGCGCCGTTTCCAACCACCTTGTGAACTCGTATCCCTTGTCCGACCCTTCGCTTGAAATCGACTTCCCGATCGAAATTCTGTGTATATTTTTTACTTCATCTCTTACCAGTTACGTTATCAAATTATTGTAACTTCCTATATTTTTGTGTCTTAAGTGGCGTTTATAAATAACATGTTCCTGGTTAGGAAGTAACCTAACTTCTGTCTTAATTCGACATATTGCTTAAGTACTATCTTTTAAAAGAGCCGCAGTTGATGATGTCACTGGATACAAAATACAGCTTTCCAAAGCCAAGCCAAACATCGTCCATTGTAACAGTTCTCCTAATAAATGACTAGACGCACGGATACAAGAAGCTCGCATTCCTCAACCAAGAACTTTATGCCTTCGGACCCCTACAATGCCTACTTGGTACGTGGCAACCATTACGAATGTCTTCTAAATATAAAGGTAAAGGCACTCTTGGTGCTACAGCACCAAGTCGTAAGGCTTGTATCTCCACTGATTTTAGATCTCGCAAAACTTTAGGTTCCAGCTTCTGAGATTTCATGGATGCAACTAGTATAACCACAGTCGCCGGCTTCTCACCGCGGAGTTACAAGTATTCTACATGTTATTTGCGGTAGAAAAATCGAAATGTCACAAGATTTTCTCTGAGTACTTCTGTTTTCTCCTATCAATTTCATTCCAACGATTCTCCTTACACATACATTTATCGTCTACACTATGGACATATGTGGTGCAGGAAAAGGATGAAGAAGATCATTTGATCTGATCGTGTTAAAAATGAAGTGTTACATATAGTCAAAAAGGTAGGAATACCCTACATAAAATAAAAAGAAGAAGGGCTTACTGGATTGGTCACCTCTGCCTTCTAAAACACGTTATTGAAAGAACGATAGAGGGAAGGATAGAAGTGACGGGAAGACGAGGAAGAAGACGTAACAGCTACTAGATGACCTTAAGGAAAAGAGAGGATACTGGAAATTGAAAGAGGAAGCACTATATCGCACTGTGTAGAGAACGTACTTTGGAAGAGGATAAGGACCTTTCGTAAGACACATTACGTGATGTTGATGTGGATAAATATTCAGCCCACTGTAGGAAGAAACATAATGAATATTGGTGCTTGTTTTTCGTTGAAACGACACGTTAATATAAGGACAGTCAACGCCTCAGTTTTCTGGCGAAAGACACATGTTTTGTAATTAATGCTGTCAAGAATTCCGTTTTTCTGATTTATAAAGCTGCCTCACTGAGTAACTGTGTGGTCGAAATGGTCGAAATGTGCATTGCTGGACATTTCAACACTTGCAGATGACGTCAACACTTTGCCTCGAAACGGCGGTATCCGATTATGCAGTGATAAGGGAATCGTCAGCTACACCGCTAAGAGGATCTCAAAAATCACATAATGCTGCCAAATTAAACTTCCACCATACCTTACGCAGGCATACCGAACATCACAGAAAATTCTCCTACGAAATAATTGAGATTGTAATTCTGTGAAGACCCTGTATATTGCCTTCAACAGACACGCAGTCTCTTCTATTTGAAGTTGCGCCTTTGAATTAGTCAACGTATGTACCTAAGGGGATTCTAGACACACGACACGATCTGGCGGTGTATCTCAGGTACGCGATTCGAATGTGCGGTCTGTAGCAGTCATTTGTTTTATCCAGACACTGTGCGGGGTGTTTTTATTGCCTCGCGGCTGACCCGAACACGTTCTACATTATTAAGCAAAGGCAGGGGTCAGATTTCAAAGTGTAAGGCAGTTTGGTCTGTTACAAATATTGTAAAGTAGGTCACAGTAATCCAGTTGGCACTTTGCTGTACTTAGTTTTCTGCTTCACCCGGCCAACTTACCTCATACCACATGTGCTGTGAAATTCCTTGAATTTCTAACACTCTTTAATATGGCCTTCCAAGTACATTCGAGTACATAGAATAATGGCAATGAAAGTGGTGCCATTTAATACTCCTGTTTAAACAGATATAGAGGGTTTATGAATTTATATACTAGGCACATCGGAAAGCTGCAACAGCGTGTGCAACTTGCGTTTCTTACGTAACAGAAAAAGTAATAATGATAAGAGAATATAAGGAAGAAAGAGAACAGAATAAACAAACGCTGTGAGGACAACAAAACAAGCAAAAGTGAAAAGACATATAAATAAAAGAATGAAAGATAAAAACCAAAGACGAATAGGAGACAAGGACGCGTGTAGAACTTTCTTCGCTATGGATTGGACGGTCCGGGGATCGAATCCCAGTGATGGCGAGATTTTCCGTACCCGTTCAGTCCGGCCCTGGGGTCCATCCAATCTCCTATACAAGGGTATCGGGTCTGTTTGCCGCGGGTAAAAGGGCCGGAGCGTGAGGTTGACCACCCACCCACATCTAGCGTCGAGGTTAAAGAAAGAATAGAGCTATATCTCTACTCCCCCTCTGGGACTTCAGGACCCGTTCAAGGGTGAAGTTTCTTTACTTTTAGTAGCTTCTACCCTGAAGAAGTAGTCATGAGGCCTCTACTCCTCTCCTCCTCCCGAAAGTTTGGTAATCAAGTAACACAATGCATGATTTCACAGCCCAGATCAGTACCAAAATCTCATACGACACTCATTTATTCCTGTCCCAAAGAATAAGAAGTATTCTGAAATGGAATACATACCTGCAGTCGCTCCGCATAGTAAACCAGGCTGGCAAACACTACGATACCGAGGACGAGGAAGAAGACGAGGAGTGTCAGTTCTTTAGCTGACGCTTTGAATGTGTGGATGAGGATTTTGAGGCCGGGCGAATGGCGTGTGAGTTTGAACAGCCTCAGAATGCGGATGATGGAGAAAAACTCGAGGATGTCTGCCTTATCTATGCGGTGTGCCACGCTGCTTTGCAACAGGATGTCGGTGTAGAAACTCAGAGTCGCCACGAAGTCAATCACGTTGACCGGAGACTTGATGAACTGCACCAGATTTGGACTGACCTGAAAGCCGTACCTTCTGTAAGTCTCCTAGTAGACTTGCAAATTGGATTAGAGCTGCTTGCTAAACTTGCTCAGTTCGCTGAGCACCTTGGACGTCATGGTGTTGTCTGCGGAAAACCGTGAAAATAATATTTTTTGTTGCCATCAGGCGCAATAGGAACAATATTAGCAGCGGTAAATATGTCACATTATATAACAAACTCGGTCGAACTGAGGGCATTTATAGGTACAGGAAACTCAGACATATATATAAATTTGAGAAAATATTATCCCAAATTGCGTTTTTGGACAAATTTGGAAAGGAATGCAATCAATAACTTTAATTGGCGGATTACTTGCATCCAGCTCTGGACACCATTGTTTTACATTAAAGTTAAATTACGTTTACCATACAACAAAAAAGGTTTTGGTTTTCTGGTTAGGGCTGTTAGTCTGTCGGAGAAAACTGCCGCCTCCATCTTTAGAGCAGAAGAACCACTGGGAAGCGACAACGGTCTTGCAAGTTTTCCAAACCCACAAGGCCACAAAACTCAACTTTTACCGCCTTAAATATCTTTATCTAAACTTGTTCAGAATATCAAAATTAACTAATGTCGTGCGAAACTTGAAGCTAACAACGCAGTCAGTACTAAGTTTTAAAGCTTCTGGAATATGACGCCTTACTTTATGGACTGGTAGGCCTACCAGCTTTTCGAAGGCGTTGACTGCCTTTACTTCAAGGTAGACCCAACTGTAAAAATTGAAGCCTCAGTTTTCTCCGAAATTTGGCACCTATGTAGCACAATACACGGCTTAAAAACCTAAAAAGCTGCATTCTTAACTATCTTGACATCAGGGTAATGCAAATTTCGTAGCAGTTTTTCCGGCACATCAGGGGTTGAAACTATTCTTCACAGCTCAGTAATTTAGCAGTTTCAATATGTAAGGTTCGTAGTATTTTATACGCCTAAATGTGAAGTTAACTTACTTCAGCATCCCCTGAATGTTGTGAATGAAGTGAGAACTCACCACAGTAAATTAAGTTACAGACCAACTGATGCACACTGTAGCTTAATTTAATATGACGAAGTTGCACGGTGTCAACAGTGTGAAACTCACCACAGATCTTACAGCCAATTCGAATGTGAACCAGGCGTTGCAAACCAGCTCGAGGTAGAAAAACGCCTCATGTGGATCAGTCCGCTCCTTGTCTAGCGTCCAAGAGTATTGAAGACCACTGGAATCCTGGCTCACGTTCACCGTCACATTCCGGATCACCGGAACTCGCATGTTTGGGTGAGTCTTGAGGCAGAAAGATAGCACAGACACGCAGATGAAGAACACGGACACCACAGCCACTACCTGCCGGAAAAAGCAACGTTTTGCAAGGAGGACAGACACTATAGCGTCTACCTGCCGGACGAAGCAACATTTTGCAAGGATGGACAGACACTACAGCTTCTACCTGCTGGACGAAGCAACATTTTGCAAGGATGGACAGACACTACAGCTTCTACCTGCCGGACGAAGCAACATTTTGCAAGTAGGACAGACACTACAGATTCTACCTGCCAGAAAAAGCAACGTTTTGCAAGGAGGACAGACACTATAGCGTCTACCTGCCGGACGAAGAAATGTTTTGCAAGGAGGACAGACACTATAGCGTCTACCTGCCGGACGAAGCAACATTTGCAAGGAGACGACACTATAGCGTCTACCTCCGACGAAGCAACGTTTTGCAAGGAGGACAGACACTATAGCGTCTACCTGCCGGACGAAGCAACATTTTGCAAGGAGAACAGACACTATAGCGTCTACCTGCCGGACAAAGCAACAGCTGGCAGGAAGAGCAGATATTACAGCTACTACCTGCCGGATAGACCAGCACTTTACAGGAAGGGCAGACTGTTCAGCTCCTACCCTCAAAATTTTGCAGGGAGGGCAAACACTAGACGTGCCATCTGCTGACAGAGCGACATCTTGTAAGGAGGGCAGACACTTAACGTGTACAGACACTGAGAAGAAATCTGTATGGATGGGTCTGTGAAGAAGAAGCGAAGAGGAATGTATAATATAAAAACCCCAAAATAAGAGGCAAAGAAGAAACGAACAAAGAGGAACCAGTAGTAATAGTAAAAAAGAAAGTTAGGAAAGAGAAGGAGAAGTAAGGGCAAACAAAAAAGAGTAAAAAATAAAGGACAAAACGATAAGTATTCTAACCTTACTTCTCCTTAATCATTCTCTCCTCTTGTCACCTTCGCATCCTTCTTCTTTTCTTGTTTCTCTGTTTTAACCAACCGCTCATCCATCTTCATTTTTCCTGCCTCGCACGATTGTACTTCGTGAGTCCGAAAGAGCTGTCTGTCTATGAAAAAGAGCCCACTGTCGAATATTTCAAAGTGTGTTTTCCTATTTTATTTCCAGCAAGAAGAATGAATTCAGAAATCAGACTCATCCCTTGACAGGCGCTGTCGCAAATCAGTCGTTGCTTGATGTTCTTCTGACGTCACTATCTGTTAGATGGCCTACGCTGGCTTCAGTGTACATTATGCAGGCATTGCAGTACGCTTCAGACTGACGACATACAGGCGTAAAGGCACGAGTGGGACCGAGTAGCACGTCACAAGATAGGAACCGCCTTTCAGCCACGTCCCATACCGCGCGGTAGGCTGCACTCTGTCACTGACGAGAAGCTGGCATAGGAATATTGACGTTGTCGTGGCTTATTTAACAACGACGTAGCAAGTGAATATGACTAAGAAGCGGGATTTTCCGAACGTAGTGGTCCAATGGGTAGCATTCGTGCTTTGTATTCGTGAGGTCCTGTAATCAAATCACGGCCCGCGTTCCGACCACATTGACTACGGTCGTTCGTGGTTTCCTTCAGTTCTTCCAGCTAAATACCTGGATAATACCTAAATTAGACAATATCGGTTGCTCTCAAATCCAATTAATTATTTACTAATCATCCCAACATTTGATGCTATTGACAAAGCCATTAAATAAATTAAATAATGAATAAATAAAAAGATAAGTTTGAGAGAACTTAACATAACGTGTTTCATGATTGAAATAGTTGCCTAACATTGCTACGAAGAACATGTTACGTGGCGTGAAGTAATCTTATGTGGGACAAATAAAATTACTGTACAATTTTGGTTGGAAAACCTGGAAGGAGTAGACTGCTTGGTAGGTCTAGTCACATACGGAAGGTTTTATTTCAGATAAATATTTCATAGATGTGCGAACTGGATTCAGATTATTTAGAACACGGTACAGTGACGAAACTGTGCACACGTTAAAGTATACATTACGGTCTTCTGGTATGTGACGCCGTGTAACTTGTTAGGTAGCTACTAACCTTTCGGACGAATCTGCTGTCTTCATCTTCAGTCTAAGCTTACTTATGTACTTCAGAAAATTATATGATTTTATCTTAAATCTGACCGACACAATTTTCAATTCAACGCCCACCGAAAACTTCACTTTTGATTCGAAGTACCAGATTACATCCATATACATTCAGTTGTTTCAGATGTATACATTTGGCACTACTGCTAGTCTAGGCCTGCTCAAGATTTGTGTGGTGCGGGCTGGTAACATTTTGTCTGCATGCGGGCAACATGAAATTCAGTACACAAAATGAAGGATGAACACATATACCTATAACTGTATGTGCAATTTCACGTGTGTATTTTTCTATACATCATGTGTTATAAAAATACACTGAAAATAACAGGATAAATTTATAAACGGAATTCAATTCACAACTTAGGCTAGGGTGTCGCTTTTTTAACACATTTTTACAAAATCAATTAGTAATGAATTGTGTGACTCTATAAACAAGAGCTTATAATTTTTCAAAATTATTTCGGCGTTCTATCTCGGTGCTGCCAGAGACTTTTACTCGTTTCAGTGTCTCCGCAGGCAGCATGTTGCCAGCGAGCTACGGGTTCATCAGGCCAGTGCTAGACAGATGTACGAGTTGTTTTAATTAATTAATTCATTCATTCATTCATTCATCAAGCAACTTATGAGCTTAATAAAATACATTCAGAAGCAAGTATAAAACTCCTACATGTTTCGGCACCGGGGTGCAATCATATCATATGGTTATCAAGTTAATAACCATAAAATTACAATGTTGTAAATTTATGATTATTAAATTTGTATATTTTAGAATTTCAATATTTTAATCATTTTAAGAAGGGAGACACAAAACTTAGATGCTGCTGGCCTTGTACTACTTTGTTCTAAATAATTCCCTGATGATGGCACCCCGGTGCCGAAATATGTTGCTTCTGAATGTATTTTATTAAGTGCCTTATTTGGTTGATATATTAATTACAAGAATGTGCACGGTATGAATAGTGTAAAATTTCTTATGAGCTTTGTGCAACAGTATCTAATAACGATAAATAGAAATGAATATCAAACAGAGGGAGAGCGTAGCTTATACAAATTTCAGTTCTCATAACAACGCTATAACGCTTGTGACGTAAACGATTATGGAGCAACTACTTCCACAAGCATGGGCCGTCACTTTGCTGTTGTTGTGTGTTTCAAGAATAACTTGGCACTGATCCATCGGCCGGTGAATATGTTCTTGGCGTGAATGCCTTCTGGCTTCTGTCAGCGTTACATATAAAAACATAACAGTGGCTTATCACTAACCTAGACAGTTTGGTGTGAGCTGGGTCGCTCAGTTAATATACTGACCAGTTTATGGACTGTTCGACTGGAAAATCGGAATTTCATTTCCAGTGGCAGCGGGGAATTTTTCTTTGCTAACACGTCAGAACCACGCAGAGCCCCACTAAGCTTTCCATTCAGTGGACACAGCTTCTTAAATAGGAGTACAGAGGCCAGAGTGTAACTTTACCCATTCCCCTCTTTCCAGTGCCCAAGATCAAGAAATCCTGGAGGTATACTTCCACAATAAATCCCAGGTTCATTTGGCTGTAGTGACAGTGTTTACCTTTTGAAATATTTGAGATTAGCTGGCAGTGTAGTATATATTTATGTAGTAACAACAAACGTGGTAAGTTTTACTTCGTTTAGGGGCAATGTTTTCCGTCCCTTTTCTTTGCGATTTTACTTATAAATTTCATGCAGATAAAAATAAATTGTCGCAAGTTTAATGACACAGCAGGTTAGAGTAACATAGTACATAGTGGAGAGTCGTATTTGCTATACAGTCCGCCTTTATATTAGTTAAATACATGACATACTGGAAAACGTAATCTAATATCTCTTAGCAAAACACGAACTCTGTACACTGAATTTCTGAACGGATACCACCAGCACATATTGTTTGTATCCATGTACCTGTGCTTTATTTAACAACGCTGTTAACTGCTAGTGGCCGCGTGGGTCTGCAGCCGCTCGCTTGCAAGGAATGTGGGTTCGAATCCCGCCGGGGGCATTTATGTTTTTCTCTTGTGACTGTTGTGTTTTGTCAGGTAGAGGTCTCTGCGTCGGGCTGATCACTCGTCCAGATGAGTTCTATCGAGTGTGTTGTGTATAAGTGTGATCGTGAAGCCTCGATAATGAGGAGGCCCTGACCCACTTGGGGCTGTTGCACCATGGGAAGATGTTAATTGCTAAGATTTTGTAGCGTCAATGACAAATGAATGAACATGAGTTTGGAGTACTGGTTTGATTATACTGACAAGGGAAAACCTAAGTACTCGGAGAAAAACCTGCCAAAATGCCGCTTTGTCTATTATAAATCTCACGTGATTTGGCATGGGATCGAGCACGAGTGTCCGCATTGAGAGGCTGGCAACGAACTGCATAGGCTATGGCAGGACTCCAGTTATGGTCGATAAAGAAATAGACGAATTAAGTTCGCTTGTGACTGTATACAAATGACTGGTATTTTTTCTCTTAGTCGTGTTCGCATTCCTGCATTAAAATATCTCCCCCCCGTCTGTATGCATGAAACAATTAGAAACCCGTTCGGCGTATATTATTATAAACTTTATATTCAATTTTCACTAAATCACCCTAATATTTCGTTATATTCTTTCCGAAACAAGATAGACAGTGTAGGAATAACGTAACATGGCTCAGGCGGTTAGTCGCCGGCTTTCCCACCGCGGAGGCCTGGGTTCGATCCCGGGTCAGTCCATGTGGGATTTGTGGTGGACAAAGTGGCATTGGGACAAGTTTTTCCCCGAGTACTTCGGTTTTCCCCTTCAATTTCATTCCACCGGTGCTCCATTACAAGAAAAAACGAAAGAAAATAATTATCTTCAACACAGGGTTGCACAATAAGCCTTCAAGCCTGTAGTGCATCCGTAGCATCTGCGGCGGGGCCCTTCACCACAAAACAAAGAAGGAACATTGTAGCACGTTCTGTAACCATTGTTGCAATGGAAACGCTACAGTGCTTTCTCTGTGTGTTGTTGAGCTACATGCTTATGGCGAATTATTTCGCCGGCAACAATAAAACTTACTTAGGTGTTCTTGTAAAGTGTCCAATATTTTTGTCAGGTTTTAACCAAATTTGGAGTAAAACACTACTTTGTACGTTCTGTTCAACACAACCTGTATTCACTAATTATTCTTACACTACATGTTTCGGTCGTTCGACCATCATCAGCTGTATGATATAAAAACACTCAGTACAACGCAAAAGCCTAAGGTTTTTGGGAGATCTCACAAAATAATATATTATAAAATCTGGAGTTCCTTGACAGATTTTCGTAGAAGTCCCCAATGTAAAATTTCACGGAAATCCTTCCAGTGGGAGATGCCGTGATACACGCGGAAGGACAGACGGACGTGACGAAGGTAATACGCGCTTTTCGCGACTATGCGAACGCGCCTAATAATGAACACTTCACCAGACAACCTGCTAAGTGTTTCTGTGCGTATTTCGAATGTAAACACAATGTTTTCGGAGAGAAAAATGTTTGGCAGAGAAAGTCTACAAAAATGAAAATGTACAATAAACCATTTTCGTAAACCATATGGTTTTACAGCTGAGTGAACTCCCTAGAATTGTTACGCTCTGCACATATTGTACAACTTATTATTTATTTCCATTTCCCTAACTATTTGTTATGCCGATACCGTTAGTCTTGCGGTCTACGGCGTAGATCTAAACCTCTCAATTGCTGGGATCGCGGGTTAGAATCCCTGTCAGTGTATGGATGTTCGTATCTTGTATTTGTCTGTGTTGTATATGTAGCGGTTTTTGCGACAGGCCGATCCCTCGTCCAGAGGAGTCCTACGGATTGTGGTGTGTCATAATTGTGTGTGATCTAGAAACGTCAAAAATGAGGCGGCCTAGGCAAGAGTTGAGCTGTTGTGCCGCATGAAAAAGCTATGTCTTATTAATGTTTGGAGTCTAATTAATTCCACATTCTACACTCACGTACATCTGCCCATGTATTTAGTGAAGAATGTCAAGCCATTGATTTCTGTTATTTCCTTTCCAGTTTCAATAATCTAGAGTATTTTAATCAAAGCATTATCCACGGTATTGCCATAGCCAACATTAGTATCGTTTAGAACTTCTTTGGTTTCTAGACTTTGCCCGTCATCTCGTTTTCAAAATAGAACGTATCTCAAGTAAAAAGATCAGAAGGCGGTGATATTCATCTGACAGAAAGAACTGTTGTCAGTAGCCGGATAACCTGTGCCACTAAACTACCTATATATACTCGCCTGGGATCAGGTTTCATCAGCAGGAGATAACAGAAAATAAGCATATACAATCAAAACTGAAGTCAAACCTATACTGACATAGATTTTCCAGCGCTGCAGTGCTGACTGTTTGAAATATTCTTTCAGGGTATATAACTTTACATGTGCAGGACTTCAAAACTGCTCGAAGTATCTGAGGCAGTGTGCTCAACGGTAGTAACCTCGCCTAGTATAGCATACTATAATAGAGGTTAATTTAGAAATACTACGTTTATTTCAAGATGTGCATGTGATTAAAATTCTGTACTGTGTTCCATGTTATGGCGAGATTTTATAAGTCTTGTTTTACAGATTCGTTTAGGTCATACAGTTATATTATGTTAATCTGTCGAACACTCGGTTTATTTTCAGCTCTTGTGAATGTATTACTGGACTATATGTTGGAAGTGACTTTGCAATTGGAGCGTACGGCATACACACAAATACTGCTGTCGTTTCAGATTTACGCCAGAGGATTGCTCAATTTAATGACTTGTTTTGTTTATACACAGTGTAGGATAAATTTCTTCCGACATTTCCTCTGCATCCACTTGAACCAAGACCCTGAAGATGGATGCAGAAAGTTTCTCCGAAACCTTGGAAAAACGTTCTACAAGGCGTAGGACCCCAAAGGACCATAATTTGAAGTATTAATCTTGGTCCTCACCTAAAGTAGCTAAATAGAACTAAGAAAACATTTTGAAGGTCCTCGATTACCTTCCGGTTTCACGCTAAATATCTCAAGAAAACGACTCGAATACGACCTGTTTGCCAACTTCTCGGTTCTTTCATCCATATTTTAATAAACAAGTCCACAAGATCACAAATATTAATTTTTCGACCGTGATGATGGAGGCACCAGGCTCCTCATAAAAGTCGGTACTATACACCAGGCTATACGGCGTCACATTCGAAGAGATGGGTTGTTTTTATCTCTGTTCAAGTGTTTGCAGAAACAGACTGTTAAAATAATATTGATACAATTTGTTTCAGAAAATTATGCTTAAAGATAACATATAATCACCTAAAATAACAGTTTACATGAAGGCATACATACACACGCACATACGCAAACACAGCTCGCCAGTCTTGGATTACACGCTTTAAAGCAATTTGTCGGCACCATACTCATCAGCCTATCAGGTGAAAGATCACCGTTACCGCATTCGGAACAGCCAGTACGCGAACCTTATTATGAGTCACTTGTTAATTAAGAGCATTTGCTAATTTTCGCAAATGAACTGCCACTTTGCTTAATTAAATGTAAATTCATATTTCGTTGAGCAAAATATTTTGATATATGTTCTGCGTGTGGTGGTTAATTAGGCACACGGACAGCCTTACCTTCATCAGAAGTAAAAGAAAGAAATATGGTAAAGTGGGAGGGACGAAATAAAAGAACGATAGACAAGAGGAGGAAACAAACAGAAAAAAATGGAAAGAAAGAAGAAAAACGAAGGATTAAGTAAAGATTAAGACAGAGGAAGAAGCAAGGAAAGAAAAGAAGGATGAAATAGTGGTGGAAAAATGAAACAATAAGAATATGGAAAGGAGATTCAAAGAAACGAAGAAGAAAGGAAGATTGAAAAAAGAGAGGAGGCAGGAAAGAAATAAAAGAGGGCGAGTTGGGAGTTTATTTAACTACACTTCCAGTATCTGAGAGGGCATAGCGTTCGTCGATGTGATGGTTAGTACAGACTGAATTGGAAAGTACATGAAAAGAGACGGTCGTCACGTATTTCAGGCAATATACCGGAATTTGCCTGCCGATATTGAGGAAAACAACGAAAGCCTTCTGCAAAAATAGAGGGCGCCTCTGCCTAGTTTCGATCATGCATCCCTCTAATACAAGTCTAGAGCGTTATCATTACAGCAACACGTTCGGCAGATAAAAGGAACTAAAGTTAAAGGTAAAGATAAATTTCTCCCTTTGCTTCATTTAGTAACACTTCAGGAAGGAACGTGTCGGGAGTAGTGGTATACCTGCACGCACAAATAACCTCAGCAATAGACGGAGTGGCACTATGCGGAGTTTAATGGTTAGTTTTTAGCTCCGACCACCTTAACTCGGGGAAATAACTTCAGATGCCCTTCGCATAGAAGGCTGGCTGTACCCAGAGTAGGTCTCGACGCTTTAGAGGAGAGAAAAATCTCTTGCCTTCGCCGGGAATTAAACCACGATTCCTCTATCGCCTAGCCCATGGCCTAACCACTATGTCGACTGAGCTATCCCGGCTCATGGAGAAATAGTTACATAAATAAGGAGCTGAAGGGATAAAGTAGCAAGAAAGGAAGGAATTCAGCCCTTGAATGAACCATTTCTATACAGGAGCGCGATGCTTTGCAGGAATTCAGCCCTTGAATGAACCATGTTTTATACAGGAGCGCGATGCTTTGCAGGAATTCAGCCCTTGAATGAACCATGTTCTATACAGGAGCGCGATGATTTGCAGGAATTCGGCCCTTGAATGAACCACGTTCTACACAGGAGCGCGATGATTTGCAGGAATTCACCTCTTGAATGAACCATGTTCTATGCAGGAGCGCGATGATTTGCAGGAATTCAGCCATTGAATGAACCATGTTCTATACAGGAGCGCGATGATTTGCAGGAATTCAGCCCTTGAATGAACCATGTTCTATACAGGAGCGCAATGATTTGCAGCCTCACCTTTCTGTCACGGTGAGCCACACTGGAGTGCGACTGACACTGTTTCACCGTCGTTTCGCACACGGCCTCGATCCGCTTCCTTCCTCTGTATATAAGTTCCCCTATACTGAGCCGTCTGCCTCAACACTAACAACATTTTAACGCTTTCTATGTTTATTTTTCTTCCACTGAAACTCTGTAGCCGCCTTCAATAACACATATCTCCTACACTCTGCATGTGCATATATCAACATAAAGGGGGGATGGCTTGGGGATATATTGTCATGTGTTACAAATTCGGACAGTTCTCGGATTCCCCGACCTGTACACCTTCCGTCTCTCGTCTGGAAGTTTCTTATCGCTTGATCATGAGGATAACATACCAATTTATGTCTACATTTATTTTCATCAGTCTATATTCGATAAACGCAATATGTACAGAGTGGGATGATTTTAATGTAATATTGCTCAAGACGTAAGAGGCATAGGAGCGAAAACTAAACGCATTCTTAGAGATTATATCATCAAGGTGTTGTGACTATATGCAACAGTTTACAGATGTTCAATGATGGCACCGTGACTAGCCCGCCACGTATGATATGTATTCAATTTCAGTCCATATATTTATCAGCTTGGCGAGGGTTAATGTAGCCGCAACAGCTCGTATCATCCCAGAAATTTCGAACAAAGTGGTTGGCAAATGTGAATCGTAAACAACATTCTTCCTGCACTTAAATAAGAATAAATCAAATAGTGTGAGGTCAGGTGAACGTGGTGGCCAAGTGAGAGGGACGCTCTTGCCAATCCTTTTCCTTCGAAACTTTCGATCCTAGAAAGCCCGCCTGAACTGCAGTGTGTAACGGTAGAGGCGGATGCACCGTCTTGCTAAAATAGCATGTCCTCAGCACTCCCTTTTTCCAGAGTCGGCGTGAGGAATTCCTCGGACATGTCTACGTACAGTACATCAATCCCCGCGCATTCGAAAAAATAGAACGGTCCGAACAAATTTTCATTGGATAGAGCACAAAACATTTTGCACTTCACATTGTTGGTCCTGTCCTTTGTAACTTCAACCACTGCTTGCAAATTGTTGCTGTCCCATATTCTAAGGTCATGTTGGTTAACATACATGGACAGAAGAATAGTGGCTTTGTTGCTAACAGAATTTTGGTTGTGAACAATTTTTCAGTCCCCTCGAAGCTGTGAAAGAACGTCACAGGAAATGGGTAGCGAACTTCCTTGGGTTGCTACATGTTTCAGCAGTTACTGTTGGCAACTTGTGTATCTCAAACGAAATCGTAGAATTCTTTGCACCGTAGACTATTTATGGTATTCTAAGTGTCGGGCAGCTTGTCTTCTTGATTTTCATCGTCTACAAACAAAAGCTGTTCGAACTTTACTTACCTTAACCTCGCTGACTGGTCGCTTAACGGAATATTTTCCTTTACAAAGGCAGTGAGCATCATTATACATCTTAACGCCACTTGTAGATAAACATTTTTCGGTAATTCCCCACCAAACTGCTTACGAAGTTTCTCACTCTAACCCCAAATTTCGATTAATGATTCCGGAGTACACACTTAACTTCCTACGTTCGAGACGCCATTTTCTACAAAGGCAGTCAGCGCCACTGATGGCAGTACTTGGAAACTCATTTAGCGCGATTTCAATACTTGATCATGTTACCTACTTGAATACTTTTATTTTCATTCCTGTGCCTCTTACTTTTTAGGCAATATTTCACGAAAATGGTCAACATTTCATATGCTCACTCTGTATATGTAACTTTCTTCTAACCACCCTGTGAGCTTCCTGTTTCCCACCACAGGACGAACAGAGAAGAACTAAAGTTATTCACCAGGAATTCTTGCCTGGAATTGCGGCAGCTTCGATTATTAAGGCAAAGATCTAGTTTTGTGGTAAACTTTCTGGATGCGCATAGTCATTCTAAATATCTCATAATTTATCTGAACACTTTTTTTTTTATTCTCTTACGACATGAATAAAATTTAATTCATTCTCCCTGCCGAAGTTGGGCAACTGTTTGTTTCAGTGCTTTACATAATGTCTTGCGGATACGCGGTGGCGCAGTTGACTGAGGCACTGCCCTGTAAGACGGAAGGTCGCTGGTTCGATTCCCCATGGGGCCAGTGGGATTTTTCTTTTACTTAATCCTGGCCCTTGGGTCGACTCAACCTGTATCAGAAATATTTCTTGGGGGGTAAAGGCGGCCGGTGTCTAGACTGTCTAGAAATTCTGGGAGCCTTAACCTCCTGGAACCCTAATGGCTGTCCGGGCTTTACATTTTTACATACTGTAATGCCGAGCGGCAAAAACCATATCCCAGATTTCTTGTTTGGTCATAAATTACTCATAAATGAATTATTTGGTTGCCATCACATTATGTTTTTAGAGATTTGATGTTCTCACTACGGTACTGATGAAGATAACGACCATGTCTGTTGGCAAAAGAGTAGTCAGTCTGTGTCGTCGTTAAGGAACATATTTCTTTCTTTACAGATCCCTATTGTTGACACACAGTGTGAATGTAATTAATTGTATTAACTCACCCTACGAAAGAACTTGTTTTCTTCTTGGCTTGAGGCGGAATAATGGAATGTGGGGAACTTTGATTCAAAGCACTACACTGCTGACATCTCTAACACAGAGTGACAATATGTCAAGTTTATATAACACAAAAGCAACTATAAGACCAGTAAATGGGTTTCACCCTGTTTTCCCTTTGCAGTTTTAATCCGATGTGTGGAAGAAAAATAAGACTATGGTAGTACTCTATGATGTTGCTGGCCCAGATACCTTTTAAGGCATCTGATAGTTATTAAGCTGCTCAAGAAATTCGTTGTTATTCTTGATATAGGAGGTCGATGAGCAACGAAACTGAAAGCTCGTGATTGGGCCCTGCCCGAAACCAGGTCAATTCAGTTCCGTTCAACACGTTCACATTTGTGAGATCTTGTCACGCACATTTTCATCCCTGAAACTGCGTCTTCACCAAATATTGTTCAGCCAAAGCACTTTATGACGCACTATGACCATGGACACACAGACTATCACTGAAAACAGTGTTGACGAACAAATTTGTTGTCATGTGGCTAAAGAAACAAGACGACAGTGAAAACTGCACGAACACAAATCTTCATGATTTTAGCTCTTCACGAAATTATATCTTGAACAAAACTGACCTTGGCGCCGGTGGAAGAGTATGGTTCGTCGAAGAGTGACCAGACACGGGGTTTGAGCCGCTGCCATCGGGACAGGGTGCCGGCAAGGTAGTCGTCTTCATAGCCGAACAGCCGAGCAATTTCCTCTTCGCTTGGTTTTTCAGCATCAATGTCCAGCTTGTCCAATATTGCTAGCGTTGCCTGCAAACCAGGAAACTAGGCTACAATTTGTGATTGTTGACCGATTTGCCGAAGTTTCGGAGAAAAGAGTGTCCCCGTTAAGAGCAAAGTGACTACTTTCAAGTATATTATTTGTATTCTGGGCCTACTGGGGCTTCAGTTTGGTGGATCTGTAGATACGTAGGTCTGTATATGGGTCTTAGGATTATTTGGTCATTCTGTGCCTTACTTGGTACTAAACATTCTATGCAAGCAGAAACGTTTAAGGTATATGACGTTTACGGGGGTAAAGCCACATTGTTGTCCTCTCGTTTTGACACCGTATAGCCTGGGAGGCGAATACCATCATTTCGCAAGGATATACTGCCTAAGTCTTCAGGATAGAAGCTGGAGGGCAAGCTTTTCTTCCAAATGTCGATAACCGCCTACCGGAATGCATGGTGTCAACAACCAGAACAAAGCATGAATCGTCCTTGTAAAAACCAGAAATCTATGCGGACATACACACACACACACACACACACACACACATATGCATACAGTATATAATATTACCGTGCCGTTTAAATATTTGGAGGTAGGAAGTCGAAGAAAGAATGGACGACATGATTGCCATTAATTAATTAGGCACCACCGCATGAGGACGTATAGGAGAAAGAGGTGTAATTTAACGCATTCTTAACCCCGGCACTAAGTGGACGTGAGGGTTCAGCTTCACTCAACGGCCGCTTTTTCCCCGGCGAAATACACTGGTACCAATTTGGCCGCAGAATCCATCTTGACGCGGTGGAAAAATGGAAAATCTCTGTTTCCGTTGGGAATATATCCCCTATTATCCGGTCGTTTGTTTCTCGGTCTAGTCACTACAATGACTAAGCTACAGTATGTTATACCGGACACACGTGCAGGTGTTGTATGTCATTCCAACATGGAAACCGAAATTATAAGTCTAAAGTTACAGGACAAAAATAAAACGGACAGCAGATAAATTATTGTACTGTTTACGAGTACGGCAGAGCAGGATAGCTCAGATATCTCAGCGCTAAGACTCTTGTTCTGTACTCCGGAGGTACTCATCTCTTATCTTGCTTAGGACGCCCAGTCTTTACCTTTGAGTCTTCTCTTTTTCTCAGACATTCTAGCAATACGCCAGAAATAAAATTTGAATTAGGGCATCACAGTTTACCTAGCCTTCTGCACAATGGGTATTTGGGCTGTTTCCCCGGAGGTGAGGCGGCCGGGGTATCGCATTGACCACCCACCCCATCTGTCACTGAAGTTAGGAATGGACAGAGCTATACCTCTCCCTCTGTGCCTTCACGGCAGGTTATAGGGCGAACTTTACGTTTACCTCATGGTTATTTCACCTCATGACTCTTTCCTTATTCCAGCGTTTCCATTTAACCGTAGATAGGTCCTCTGTGTCGTACAACGTGGGTCCTTATATCTAAACCGCAATAAATTTCAATTTCTAGAAAGAAAGCTACATTTGTACCACCCTAAGGGAATAATAAAGAGTGCTAACAGAAGCTGCTACCTGGAGGAGTTGATTTTGAAAAAAGACAGGACATACTGCATCATACGAGTGCGTTCCATGTGCTGTTATAATTTTGACTTCTTGCTAACATAAATACCGAGATAACGAGCAGTTATGGCTTTTTGTATATGAAGAAGACATGCATGTATTGGCAAAGAATACTTTCCAGAATGTACAGAATATAAGTATTTTCGGAACCAGTGTTTATCAAGCTTTTAATCGTCTACAAATTTATATTTTATATATTTAAAGGCAATAAATTTATTTCGATATACACGCTGAACGAAAAAATATTCGTGTATAAGCTATCCGCATGATTCCACGCAAAGGAAAGCCGATAATGTCGCATGACTTGTTCTGATTCATTTAGTGTTCGAGTCACATGTCACCGCTAAATGGGGTAAAACACTTCTCATCAGTGTTATTTGTCACGGCGTTAAGGGGCGTTATTGTGTCTACTCAAGACACCCAGTGAACAGTATGACTCAGTTCTGTTTGAATTATCACGGAATACACACACCACGAATACAGCGATATGCAAGAGTCGAGCTGGCACTGTTGCACACGAACAAGCCTTATGTTATCCTGGCCTGCGTCATCCATGCACTAATACGTTTCGAAAACTGGAGCATTGTCTCCGTGAGAGATAACAGTTTAGATTAGGTTAAGTTAGGTTAGGTTGGGTTAGGTTAGGTTGGTTTAGGTTAGGTTATGTTGGATTGGGTTAGGTTAGTTTAGGTTAGTTTAGGTTAGGTGAGGTTAGGTTAGTTTAGGTTAGGTTAGGTTAGTTTAGATTAGGTTGGTTTAGGTTAGGTTAGGTTGGGTTGGGTTAAGTTAGTTTAGGTTAGTTTAGGTTAGGTGAGATTAGGTTAGATTATGTTAGTTTAGTTTAGGTTAGGTTAGTTTAGTTTAGGTTAGGTTAGGTTAGGTAATGTTAGGTTAGTTTAGGTTAGTTTAGGTTAGGTTAGGTAAGGTTAGGTTAGTTTAGGTTAGTTTAGGTTAGTTTAGGTAAGGTTAGGTTAGGTTAGGTTAGGTTATGTTATGTTTAGTTTAGGTTAGGTTAGGTTAGTTTACGTTAGGTTAGGTTAGGTTACGAATGCAGGTAGCACACGGACTGTAACATGCCGCTACTCGTTTTGAGGCACCCGCCGCTGTGTAAATGAGATCTTCGCTCTTCTGAGTTGTTAGCAGCTTAGATTGGTAGTTAGTTACCGTAGTTTTGGGACAGCCTATCAGTCCCATATTGAAAGGTAAAGCAGTCACTTGGACCTTGAAGATGGGACCGATGTTGTCCCGAAACGTTGGCAACTAACTACAAATCTACGTTGCGTAACATCCCAGAAGAGCGAAGGTCCCACATCTGATTCCAGTCGATCGTTCTCTACGGATGCAATTTTGCGCATGGCTACGACAGCAGTACGCTGCGGTTGAGCTCATTTTACATAAAATTCTGTAGAGACGGAGCGTGTTTTGTGCATTAGGTTATGCTCGAGGTCTACAACAGTCACATTTGTGCACGGGATAATTCTCATTCTAACCGCGAACGTGGGTATCAAGTCCGCTTTAGGGTCAGTGTCTGTGCTGATATCATTGGGGACATTGTCATGAGTCCTACTGCTATCTGACATTCACGACGTCACATTTTCCTGAAAACTTCTGGATCTGCTTGAAGATGTGCATGTAGCTGCGAGGCAGAGTGTGGTTTCAGCATGACGTAACTTCAGCATACTGCGGGGGAAGATATCTGGCAGCGACTGAACACATCATATCGAGGAAGGTGGACTGGAGGTAGAGTGCACATTGCATGGCCTTCTCGGTCTCCGGCTATAACTCCGATGGATGTTTTTCATGAGTGGACTCCTGAAGGAGCCCGTTTACGCAGTCCCTCTCAGAACTATGGAAGATCTCGTGGCAAGAGTTCTGGCATCTGTGACAATATTCGATACTAACGTAGTTAAGGCGTGTTCGACAGAAAGCCGTGTACTCGTAAATACATGACGTTCATGGTTTGATCATGTGATACCTTGCACCGTTTGCCAGTGACGTGTATGTCGGAAACCAGACGTCTCAGGTGTATGTTGTGTAATATTTTTTGAGTGTTTTTTTTAAATATTCAACAGTGAGGGTGCTCGTGTGCGAATTAACTTCATCCTGTAGATGTTTATATAGTTTTAATCATAGATTCGTTTTATTTTATTAATTTAACGACACTGTCAATAACTGAGACTAGGCGGCGTCCAGTGATTTGATGAAAGTGAATGCTGTATTGTAAGGAATGTGGAAGCAAATGGTCGTTGCGTGGTTTAACTTTCTGCCTCGGTACTTGCCTGGAGGGTCTTCCTAAAACCACATAACTCAGGATATTTGGTTTCCCGGACGAATTTGGATGCGTTAACCTTCCAAAAATAAATCAGGGTCTTCATATAATGTGAGTCTGTATGTTTAATATCTGATTACACTGATATTTATTCAATAAATACATTTAATAAATTTCACATTCAAATTTGATCAAAACCTTTGTATTAAGAACGGTTTCAGTACATGACAACAGACGGATAAACACATGAATAAGCCACAGCTGATACCCCCTGAAGCATCCTAGCCACACGCTTCGAACAAAACCTCTTCTAGGGCTATGGATGAGGGCTGGTTTGCGGATACGAAATTTATTTATAAAGGATTCCTACAGCGAAATTAATACCATGTCGTGTGTGAGAGACAGAGATAGTGTTGGCAATACTGCTTCGGGGTCTAACTAAGCAATGAAATGAACGCATTTAAAAATGTAATTACAGCTAACGGTTTTCACCCTACGGTTTCCTCCCCTCATTCTGAATGTACAGCAGTCAAAAAGCCTCCGGTGTTAAACGAATCTTCACCGGGTGTTTTGAAATGCTTTGCATGAGATGAGTTATAAATCTACCGGTGGCAAAAGTGGCATTAGTTTGCCATATTTCGCAAAGAGATACTGCACATTCTAAGGCCTAAACTCCCTGTGTCATCATTGTGACTATCAGTTTTAGGTAAAATACGTATCAATCAATAATCTTGCGGTTTTCGAAAATTTTCCAGCATGAATTAACTGTTGTTAATATATCTGCATAGATATCATCATAATGATCAGTTTCATCATATATTAATAGGTAAAGTTCCTTTGCGACATCATAATCTACTGAACTGCCTAACGGATCTCTCCATAGTGGACGTTTTGAGAAAGGTTATAATTCGGCATTGATAGAAATATACTTGGCTTTTATTAATTCCTTCTCGAAAATTATTCTTTAACAAAATGCTGAAGTTAAAAATTGACAGTGCTGCCTCAAGTGGAGGCCAAAGGACGCTAACATATTTCATGTACTTCCCTTCGCCTCCGCTTGATGTAGGACTGTCGAGTTCAACGTACTGTTTCTAATTAAACTTTTCGTATCATCTGATGATCTCTGAAAGGAATTACCCAACATCAAGCATTAGTAACTACAGTTTTTAATGTGTATTAAATTTAATAAGTTGTAATTTTTGTTTAAATTCTTTTACTGTTTGTACGTGCGAATTATTCGCAGGGGTACTAGTATGTTATAATAATATTGTTTTGGTAACTGTTTTCACGGGAGCAACCCAACATCGTGGTCGAATACGTTGCAATCCTACTTCGCGCTTGCGAGGTCACATGTTCAAACCTCAACCTTGGAACCGGCAATAGGTCTACTCACACACTGCAGTCTTTTTTCATTCTCTCCTGTCAAATGTCGCGATAGCTCAGAATACGACCGCTACCTTTGACTTCCATCCCAGTTCATTACCACATCATTCGACCCCGTATAATGTAACGTACTGACAGCATCGTTAAATAAGCAAGTAATAAACAAGTATTCAGAACATCCTAAAGTCCTACCTTGTACGGTCGGTAATACAGTACAGAATGCAAGTTATTGTTGAACATAAAAAAATGCCACTTTTGCTCATATTTAAAATTCAAATGAGAATTTTGATCCTGTTATGAACAAAACAATAATACTCCCCTTTCAGTAGCCATGTTTAAATGTGTCATATGTTCGGCACAGCACCGTCATTTTCCCTACTCTAACCCAAACCCGGAATCTCGTACTATTACGGCGGTGGACATCTGTGTGTCTTATCAGCTGCGTCCTAGCACACCTGCCGTTTGGCTGTGTAACTTCGGTGCCGTGGACGTCGCGGCCGTGGAGCAGGTGGCCACTAAAAAGCTCGTCGTGGTTCAGGCGGTCATATAATTTGAAAAGGAAAAGGATACATAAGAATACAATAAACACCTGCAGTGCACAAAAATACGTACAGTGACCTTCAGTCGTTCCAACCCTATAATACTCCATCTCTGCAGCCGTAAACAAATTATTGGTTTGCCTGCCGTTTTATCTTCATTACTTGCTGTTTGGTTTTGAAACGGTAAATAGCTTATGCGTGCGCGAGTTAATAAGTTAATCATGGCTGGAAAAACTGCGGCAATCCGGATTATGGGGGGAGGGGTGGTCCGAATTTCCGGGTAATCCGGACCACCGAGGGGAAAATCCATGATACAGGTAACATAAAAAAAGTCATCATTAAATGCAAAAGTATAACTTCTTGGAATCTAAACACTGTGAAATAATAATATAATAATAATAATAATAATAATAATAATATAAAGGGACTTTTGTCGCTATCGTTTCACTCTAATAGCGAAATAAGGGAGAAAGACAGCTACGGCACTCGACAGATAACGTCCTTACTGCTGAGGAGTTAAAGCGCAGCTGGCTACTCCCACATCACCGACGCCACCAGTCTCGTAGTACGGATTGTCTCCGAATTTCCCCCATTGATCCGGACAATGACCGGATCACCGGGCTGAAAGACAGACTACAGTTGGCCCTAAATTGTCCGGATTATCCGGGGATCCGGATTACCGGGGTCCGGATTACCGACAGACTACTGTAGCTTCTACGAGAATGGGAAAACCATCTTTGATTTTTAGTGGATATCAATATCGAAATCATCGGAAAAATTCGAATTTGATAAGTTGGGTGTGTGTTAAAGATAAGTTCGGTAAGTGCGAAGGGAAGCTGCAAACTACTTTACAGTATGAAATCGTTAGTAAAACGTCCATAGTTGCTTTCCAGACCTAGCTGGGATGGAGGTTAATGTAAAACTGGATAACTGCAGAAACAGAGCTGGGGAAAACGTGTTTGTGCCTGTACATACACTTTATAAGGAAGAATTGTCAGACATTTTACGCGAAAGGGTATGACATGGTAACTGAAATACCAAAATAAGATAATTTTAAGACTCGACTGTGTAAATAACAGCGAAACGTTCTGGGTACTAAGCAAAATCCGGAAGTCATTTCGAAAATTGTATTTTCGGAAGAAGTTTTACGTCGGGCAAATAACTCAAGCTTTCTTCGAATCGATCACATGATGACTCAGGAAAAAGAATTGTTCTTGTCTTCCCTGGGGAAGGTAGTGAATATTTACTTAGAACCGGAACTTCTTTTTTTCTAGGAGGCACATCTAAAAGTTGTCCGAGGCAATTCGCCCAGTTATATAGCTTACACGTAGATCTCGGAAGCACATCGCATGAAAACTACATATATCCGGTTCTGTTTGCACTTTTAGCGGACTAAAAAGAAATAACATATCATTATTTGTTAACTCTCCTGAAGAATTGGTGTGTTTTGTGGTCACCAAAAATTAAAAAGGTCGATTTTGAAGCAGCGGTCATCAGTGCATTAAATAAAGTCTTTCCAGATTCAGTTATTACTGGCTGTAATTTTCATTTTAATCAGTGCCTGTTGAGACAAGTACAAAATATTGGTCTTGCGGTGGAATACAAAGAAAATGAACAGCCTAAGGTTTTTATGCTGGTACAGACATTAAAAGAAGAAGTAGAGTTGGTATATTGGCAACTGAAATCAAAGGAACCTGGAGAGCCCGGTCAAAAACGAACAAAGACATGTAAAACGAAACGAAATAATTAAAAAATATGGAGGAAGAGATAAATTAAATGATCTGTACAAATGTCTAAGAACGTTAAGCTATATAAATAAATATGAATAATTATAAATAATTTCCCAGTCGCCGCGCGATCTAAGGCGTGGGTCTGCGGCCGCTCGCTTGCTGGGATTACGGGTTCGAATCCCGCCCGGTGGTATTAAAGCCTGTCTCTTGTGAGTGTTGTGTGTTGTCAGGTAGAGGTCTTTGCGTCGGGCTGAACACTCGTCCAGAGGAGTCCTACCGAATGTGGTATGTCTGAGTGTGATCGAGAAGCTTCGATAATAAGGAGGCCCTGCCCCACTCGGGGCTGTTGCGCCATGGGGAAAAAATTATAAATAATTAACATAAAATATGTTAATGTCATATTGTAACAGGTCAAAACGAATCACTTGTGCTGGCCGCCTGAACAACGCTAATTTACACTTTGTCCGCCTCGCCCAGGACACGGTGACGTCTTGCAGTTTTTAATGTAGGTGGACTGCGCAGAGCTATGAAAGCTGCAGGAGGAAGGTAATTTCTGCACGTGTTTCCTTACGGTGCGCTTTAGCAGAGTGACGCATGCGCATTGTACTTTCGTATTTGAACTCACAGCCAGTTCTTCTGTTTATAAGACTGTGATAATGGAGTAAGTATTGAACTCTAAATTAGTGTTATGCAGGTGGGCGCCCAGAATTTTCCGTTGGGTGGCGGCTAACCCTGAGGCCATATATAATTTATGTTTGATTTTAAAAATTATGTTATAAAAATCATGTCGTAGGTATAACTGAAACATAACACTGTCTGCAACTGCATTTATATACATACAAATATAACTACACGCTCCATGACTCAATCACAGTGTCCAATCTTCTTGCTTTTTAATTTTATTAACTTATTTTTCAAAATTCTAATGTGCTAGTCATCAGTCGATTTCAGTGGCTGATTTCAGTTTAAGGGTAAATCACTTGAAACATCTGAATCATCGTTTCTACAAAATCCGTGCTATTTAAATTTCGGTTTTGTGGGGTTTGTGGGGGCTGCAGCCCGGAAGCCCCCTCCCTCCTTGGGTGCGCCATTGGTGTTATGATTAAGTTACATATTTTTGAACCAGCGCCTTTAGCCAAGGACTGTCAGCGACACGCAAGGTCCCTTCGGCAATTCTAGAGCAGCAGTACATGGCATCTGCTGTTGCTGTCACTCACACGCACTGTGTACGTATCGCGCAACAATCCGCTACAGAATTCAGTTCTGGAACTGATCTTTTTTATAGATGAGTACATTGATTTGCTTGATGTGGACCATGTAGCATCAAATATTATGGTGGTCAGCGAACATGGATTGGAAAGTACGTGGAAGGAGGCGGTCGTGGCTTGTTTTAAGTTACTATCCGGTATTTGGAGGGACTAAGGGGGACCACTAAAGCTCGCTACGGGCTGGACGGTACGGGGATCGATTCCCGTTGGGTGCGAGATTTTTCCGCACCCGTCCACACCGGCCTTGGTGCCCACCCAACCTCTTACACAATGGGTACCGGGTCGGGGCGTGGCATTAACCATCCATCCCATCTAACGCCGAGGTTAAAGAAAGAGTAGATCTATACCTTTACTCCCCCTCTGTGCCTTCATGGCAGGTTATAGGGTGAACTTTACATTATAACATCAGTGTTACCAACCCAACCGCAACTTTCAATAACACACATAAAAATTCTAAATCGATTACGAGCTTCGAACTGAACTGGAGATGTTCAGAACGACTAAGAGTACACCCAGCCTTCTACCAGTGGCTGTGGCTGGTGGTAAAGTCGGTCGGAACGTGAACATATTTCGCCTCAGTGACGAGGCTAAATATCCATGATCCTGAGTTAATGTTCCTGTAGCCTACAGGAACAGCTTACAAAGCAACTTATCTGAGCTTTAGATGTACTTTGTATGCTCACCTGGGTGTCCCTGTGAATGCTGTAAGTGCTCCAACAACATGGCTCTACCTGGTTTGAGTCGAGGCCCCAGAACTCCAGCTCTTCCTCAAACAGTGGTCCACAAACGTTTGTTGGATAGTGAAGCTTCCCAGTCCTGCAACAACACAACGGTAACTATATAAACCACCTGCCCTAACATAAAAAAACTAAGCATCTTGCTCATTCAGCTTATTTACGAGTATGTCCGATTATCAGAATAAACAGGGAATGTTTGCCTTATTGTTAACCAACTGTTCCTTGCAGTGGAGATTCTGAGAGCAAGGAATGCAATTTTAAATATGATTTAGAGAAGGTATTTTGACGGGTCGTTCCTTCTACGGATCAGGCGTCTAGTCCCTGGGCTCTTACCGCAGAGAATTCCGGGTTTGATGTCGGATCAGCCTATGTGAGATTTGTGGTGGACAAAATGGTACTGGGATGTGTTTTGTCTCCGACTTCAGTATTGTGTGTCAGTAACAATCTACTAGTGTTCCATTCCTCATCTTGAACTTAATATTACTTTTACCTGGAAAAGCGAGCGAAGTTTTGGAATCTCCAAACAAGGTAATGCTCTTTCAGATATCGCGGTCAAAAAACTATTTTAGCGTTGCTTTTCCTGCGATCGGTCATCTCGACATATATTTTCTTGGTTTTTCTACTTCTTCCAGTAATTGCTGAGATTGTTGACAATTTAGAATTTGCTGCGGCGTTCTTCTGATGCAGTTCGCAATATTTAAGTTCTTCAAAACTAAACCCGTAGCTTTGAACCCACCAAATTATACAATTCAATAAAATAAAATTCCTTGGACCCTGTTTCAAGCCAATGCTCGCCATCCTGAAGTTTTCATTTTTATGTTACTACTATCAGAAACTCGAGCGGACAAAGAATGAGAATTCTACCCGGCCAGCCTTGGTTCGATAATAAGATAGGCATCGCAATGAGAGAATAAACCTCATATTCGTCTAATTAATTTGATCATACCAAGAGAGGTGTGATCGGACGTCTTTGTTGACACTCAAATTCACTGTAATAGAAATTTTATATGTTTTATTGCTAAAGTTGGAAGACATGACATTCTTTGAGCTCTGGAGGAACCAAGGGTTATGCAATTTGCAGAGATTTAAGAAAACAACTTGTTATTCAGTAAATTTTATAAATTTTTACTATACGCTATTCTATGGTTGAGCGATAGGGCGGTCTCACTCTGTTCTTGCGCTACCGCGATTGAGCAGTTCGAACTGGCTAGCGGACAGGTGATCAATGACGTAATCCTTCGACCAGTTAAAGCCAGCCTTTTGTTAGGAAAATTCTGAGTATCCTCAAGCTTCTTTCTGATACAAAACTTCACAAGTGTGACCTTAATAAACGTTGGCCACAGGACGAGGCGAATTCAATGATCACGTAAAACCGTCATCCCAGATGGTTAAAAGTAATCAAATTAAGCTTATAAAAATTCACAAAGGAAAGGCCGAACTGTGCAGACAAAACCACATGCCAGACATAATTGGAATTTCATCAACCGGGAGAGCGAATGTGGCATCAACTGAATATGTTACGTCATACGAGACAGCGCGCGACCGTAGTTGTGTTAAATGAATGCCGCCATCTTCAATTACCCGGCAAAGTTCGACGAGTTCCAGACAAAGCACGTGACCCAGACTTACTTCCTGTTTTCCTACGAATATTCACTGAATATGAGCTGGTGCAAATACCAGAGCCATCACAAAATCTAATTAATCTCGTACAAGTAACTCCCTAACGGGCACACAACACTAGCAGGAGGAATGCCAGAAGAGAGATCGAAGAACGCCTGCAGAACTTTCTAACGAAACGATGATCTTTTTTCCTCTAAAATATATTGTCTTCGCTCTTGTCATGAATTCCCTTCTCACCTCATCGTCTACCATTCTTTTTACCTCTCGTTTCTCTTCAGGTTTCAAAAGGTTACCAAATCAACGGAACAGCCCTTCTTGTGAATATAATGAACAATCTCTATCGAACCCCACAATTCATTGTCATGTTCACAAGGGAGACTACTCTGAGATAGCCTATTTGTTTTAATCAGTTTCCATATTATTTGTCAATTTACTCGTAAGTTTTCTAAATGGTCTCTTTCTTTCAGTTTCTTCGATCAACATTCTGTATGAAGTTTCTTCTCTCTACATGTCCAGCCCATCCAATCCTCCTTAATTTGTTTATCCTAATTGGATTTTATTAAGCGTACAAACTTTGAAGCTCCACAATTTACAATTTTCTCCCTTTCTTGTTTTTTCCTCCCCCAAAACCTCAGCACCCCCTTCTCAAAACACTCAGTCTGTATTCTCTTAAGGAGAGGGACAAAGATTCACATCCGAAAAAAAATTACTCATTTTTAGGCGCGTTCGCATAGTTGTAAATACCGTCATGTCCGTCCGTCCATCCGCATGTATCTGCGGGATGTCATTGGAAGGATTTCTGTGTGAAATTTGATATTTGGGACTTTTACAAAAATGTGTCAAGAAAATCCAAATCTCATTACAACCGGGTAAAAATATCGGGCACTTTACATGAAGACCTAAGCACGTGTTATTGTTGTCGACGACATGAAGTCGCCGTAGAAACGAAATCTTCGAGTGAAATTATATCAGGCTGTTAGGGTAGCCGAGGAGGTATAAATATTACGCGAACGCGCCCCAATATTACGTCATACGTATAATGGCTATCTTATTATATTTAAATATTCACGTTTGTACGTTGAAGAGCTTCTGACCATCAGGGTAACAAGAACGCCTCAGATTTAATGCATTTTGAAGTTTTGCACGAAGCTAATTTTCTTTGTTACTAAAACTTAATTATGTGTGATATATTGACACGTAAATTTCTCTTTACAGTGTGCCATACATTTTTTGTACTACTTGACTGTTGAAGGGCTTCTGTAGAAAACACTTGTCTATCACTGCACAGCAATTAATTAACAACCTGACTGTGAGGTCCATCTATCAACCAGCTATTTAATTAAGTTCAACACTATACATCTTATTTCCACTTCCTGCCGCTGACATGGCCTTCTTATCACATCTCTTGTCTTTCTTTCAATATTTCGTGTCTAAAACAAATGTAAAGAGACAATGATAAATGATAGGGCGATTAAGAAAGGTTTTACAGACAGGTGTAAATACGGTCCTTTGTGTCCTTATTAATTGAACTCAAAAGTGCTCACATGTTGCTACAAAAATGTCAGCTTGAAATAGCTGCCTCATGGAATGAGTGGAATTTATGCAAAATCAAACTGAATTAAAAAAAAAAAAACATTTTTAAGTATTAAGTTTCTGATTTCAGTCCGCTTTGTTTACAATTCAAATAACCTCAGTCTTTTATTTTAATGCTATTTGAAATGTAAATTTCTTCCTGTGCTTAATGAGGCACAAAGCCGCGAAGATACATCGGAAGTAGAGGTATAGCTCCACGCATTCTTAACCTTGGCACTAGATGGAGGTGAGTGATGAGATTCACGACCTAGACGCTTCGCTCACGGGGAGAGTTCCTCCCCTGTTTATTGGATAGGAATATGTCATACAGCCAATCTGGATGCTGTATAGTGCAGAAATATCTGAGATCCTGACTCCGTAGCGTGATTACTATACGGACTGATATAGGCCTATCCTAACTCACAGTATGACCTCAAGGACAATACACGTAACTGACAGGACCAACCAAAACCTTAGTTACTTATTTTATTTTCTTACGGAATTTACACATTCGAATATCTGGCTGTAGGACTCAGGTTTCTCACTGATTTATGTAACCCTCCCAGGATAATTAAGGCACATTACTTTGAAATAAAGTACTACACTTCCCGGTCCAGTATCTTCCAATATGCTGTCAACAGTAGTAACAAGAAAGGCAATGTACGTATAAATATAACATTGAGGCGCGTTCGCGTAACCATTTTTTCTGTGGGAAAGCCATAAGTATTACATATTCTGTGTGTGTGTCTGTAGCCTTATTTATCCAGCGTGCAAAGCGCATGCGCCATATTACATTGTCATCTGTGGCCTGTCCGGCTCTATCATATTTTTCCACATTATCTTATAAATGGTAAGATTTTCGAAAAAAAAGTTATTGAACATGAAATATGTGTTTTGATTTTTTCTACAACTTTTTCTGAAAAGTGTCTCATTCTAAGAACAATTTAGCAAGATATTTTCATTAATGTACATAGGTCTTCATGTAAAGTACCCGTTATTCTTCTCAGATGTCAATGAAACCTGATTTTTCTCGATAAATTGTCGAAAAACATTCAAATATCAAATTTCATGACAATACGTCCAGTGGTAGCCGAGCTGTTCCATTAGGACGGACAGACATGACGAAGCTAATAGTCGCTTTTCGCAATTATGCGAACGCACCTAAAAATGGTCCTATTAACCAGATATTATTTTCCGTTATTCTATCGTTTTCTATCACAGCGTTTCTCAGTGAGCAATTTCCATATAGTCCGCGTAATATACGGTTAGTTAGCTCTATAACATTTTTTATACGGAAGAAACTTTTCGACAGATTCAGTTTCAAGTTTCCCGTGTTTACTCAGGTTGTATTGTAATTCCATTGGTTTGTATCTTTATCAAAGGTTTATGATTAACAAGAGCGTACCGGTAGTAGTTTAGGACTTGTGCGAAGACGCCGGGGTGTCGGTCAAAGAAGTACTCGTTGAGGATGGGGTCGTAGTTAGCGAGCGCCTCTGTGAGCCGCGACAGACGTGTGGCTGGGATCTTCTTGAGGGTTGCTTTGTACGTCTCGTATCGGATCCCGCCCACGTTCAGGATGATCCGGTTCTCACCGTCCATCGCGCGACGGCCGGCGTCAGGGCCGTGGGTCCCTCGGGGGTGGCTGTTTCATCTGGACCCTGAAACAGGCGATGATAATCTTAGTTTATTAGGAATGCATAGAAAACTACGAATAATTTAAGTGTTTAATCAATGCTATTCTCCTATCTACACCTCGGTCTTCCAAGTGGTTTATTTCCTTTAGGTTTCCCCTCCAAAACCCTGCATTCACCTCTCCTCTCCCCCGTACCTGCGCATGCCCCGCGTATCTCATTATTCTTGATTTGATCGCCCGAATAATAAGCGGTGAGGAGTACAGATCGTGAAGCTCCTTATTATGCAGTCTTCTCCACTCCCCTGTTACCTCGTCCCACCTAGGCCCAAATATCTTCCTCAGCACCCTATTCTCAAACGCCCTCAGCCTATGTTCCTCCGTCAATTTGGAAGACAAAATTTCACACCCACATAAAACAGGGAGAATTATACTTTTTATATAATATGTAATAAAAAGTGATTTACAATCTGGTGTGTGGTCTATAATATATTATTTTAATTAGGGTGTGTGGGTAAATACGAGTATTTGGATCCAACGGAAATTAAAAAAAAAACAAGATAGCTGGCGATTTCATCGTCACAAATCATAGGACCACGGTCAAGGGCGTAAGGATTGATATGAATTTTCAGTTTTTATCGACGGATATTTCTCAGATGACAGTCTTTTGTGTGCTTATGCCGTGCAGACATGCGCCCACAACCTGTTGCTTGTGGGCATGTTGCCCGCAGAGATATACGAAATAAGAGAAAGGTTTAAACACAATACGTGGTGAAGATTATCCCACATTAAAAAAAGTAAATAGATAACAAATAAATAAGCATCCCGGATAACATCGAAATGTATAAAAACCTCTTAAAAAAAACCAAGGCCCCTGCCGTTGTTTCGTTCAAAATCACAGATACTGGCTAAGGAGAGGAAGTCATTTGAAAAAAGGTAAGGCAATTAAAGAATGTTTATTTGTGCCAGGTGATCTGCTATTTAATGAATTTATGAACTGAACTTAAATGTGCAGTGCATTTAAGGGGCCGAATTTAAGTCACCATTACATTTGAGCGTTCGTAACTTATAGAAAAGCAAATTAAAGTGGTGAAAGCTGTCAGTCACAACTACGTTTTATGTTATATTATTAAGTAACTTTATTGCGCAACATGTTTCGGCTTAAGTACAAAAAGCTATCATCAGGCGAAATTAGAGTACCGAATTAAAATTATCATAAGAATTACATTAAACCATTGCTTATGTCGGTATATATAGTTGAGATTTCAACTTCTGTACGGTATAAAACTTATATATACCGACGTGAACAGTGGTTTCATATAATTTACATGATAACTTGAACCGTTACTCTAATTTCGCATGATGATACGTTTTTTTTACTAAAGCCGGAACATGTCGCATTAAAGTTGTAAAATAATATAACACAAAACTATTGCGTCTGACGGCCTTTACTTTTTGTACATTCATCGCAATTAGCTGCCTCTCCTAGAGGCACAGAAAAATATCCGATGGTAATATATATAGCCGATCCCAGTGGCCGCGCGTTCTAAGGCGTGGGTCTGCCGTTCATGTGCTGGGATTATGGGTTCGAATCCCGCCGGGGGCATGGATGTCTGTCTGTTGTGAGTGTTGTGTGTTTGTCAGGTAGAGGTCTCTGTGACGGGCTGATTACTCGTCCAGAGGAGTCCTACCGAGTACGGTGTGTCTAAATGAGTGTGATCATGAAGCCTCGATAATAGGGAAAGCCATGACCCGAAAACTGGTCGAAAGTCCCGCATGAAAAAAAAAATGTAAATGTATAATTATATAAAGAACCAATTAGTATCTGTCAAACACAACACCCATACACATACACACACACACACATATATATATATATATATATAGACGGACGTTTATTGGTTCTTTATATATTCAGCACAACGGCTTGAGTCACTAAGTTATATAATTACACTTATCAGTTCCTCATTGTATGTATTTAACGTCACAGTGCCCATTCAAACCAAAGGCTTGGTGCTGGATATTGTGTTCTGATGTTTCGGAGACACGTGCAGCCTAGATCTTAAGCATGACTGAATTTCGTTCAGGTGGGAACATCGGAAAAATATTTACTATCCTACATTGTGTAAGAACCAATGAAACCATCATTTGAGCGTTGATTGTTCCTTTCACCGGAATATTTAAAACTCAGTTATACAAGTGTTGTCTCTTGGTACTTATACTGGAATTTTGAAAAGAAGAAATGTTATTGTTTCTTCAGTAAGCTTGATAAAGACAATGAGAGTCGTATTACCGTCTTATGGATTGTGAGGCTTTACAGTCTGGTAGATGTCTACTGATATTTTAAGGGACATGCTGACACCATCATCAGAGTTTCTTTATGTTCAAGGTCATGTATGTTGAGATATAAGTGATATAGATTTACCTTCAGAGGACTGAAGGACACCACGTATAATTTCAGTCAGGATTTGTGGCCTTAGGACTGAGGATCAAACATGGGATCTCCCTAATATGGCGCGGAAAAATGTAAAATGTCCTTGAAATTTAGTGTTATACAGGTGAAGTGACTGACAAGTGCTTATTCAAGCCTTCTAAAATGCTAAATGGAAGAGCGATAATCGTAATACGACTGAATTCTGAGAACTTCTTGAGCCATCTACGAACGTTACGTCGTGTCGGCTGGTAAAGACGTTCTGCCTCTTCTTGGACTACTTTATGCTGACGATGGATGCATAGATCCTTAGAAACATAGCTAATTACCAGTCGACACGGAGTAAAATCCCGTAAGACTTGCATTTTCAGCAATATCGCTGTTAGAACCCCATATCTCGTAATTAACAGGTGAGCTACCCTGTGGTTCAGAGCGCATAGTGAAGAGGTGTTAGGCCGTTCAACAAAATTCATGTTCAATGTATTCAATTGTTTATACCCACCAAGTGCACATTATTAATTACAAATGAGCGTCAAACATGTAGCCCCGACATGTTTCGGTACAAGCGTACCATTTTCAGGGAGAACAATATGCTTATACTGAAAGATGTCGGAGCTACGTGTCTAACACTCATTTGTTACTAATAGTGTGCATTTAATTGGTACAGTAAATCGAATAAATTGATCTAAAAATGCACGGAATGTAAAACTTTAAAAAAAATCACCTTGTTTATTCCCACGTACAAAAAACCCAGTCCCCAGGCTGTGTTCCTTAACCAGCTAAGTCTAATGTACACACTCCCAACTCTTCTAAGACATATACTGATATTGTGCTGCCATCTACACCCATTTCTCTCAAGTAGTTTCCCTCTTTGAAGATTTTCACTAGATTTAGAGGCCATTTCAGAAGTTTCGTGTATGATTTTATTGTAATAACAAAATACTAGATAAAAATAGTATTGATATTCCTGAATGTATATACACTTGTCCTCTACTCAATGGAATCACCAGCACTGTCCACACACTTTTCCTATCTACGTGGTAAACGATCAATTGCAGCTCTGTTTTTGTCCGCGGACGGACGCTTTAAAGAGGCAGTGACATCAATGTTGATATCGTCTTCCGACTGAAATCGTTTTATGTTGGCACTTCTCATGCCATACGAACCGCTGCCTCTTCCAAATTGATCTCCTGTATAAAGCAATGAATATTGACAATTATCCAGAGCCATGTACACTTTTGAAACAACCTGTGTTACATAAACTTCCGGATTAGAGACGAGAGAGCCGGAATGCAATTTCCCCTTTCGTTTAAGACTACCTCTGTCATTGTTTTCCGCCGAGTCAGCAGCTACAAAGTAAAAAAACAATTGACGCTGATGGCTTACACAGAAATTTCGGTGGTTCTTGTTTTCTTACCATTTATTATGACGAAAACAAATACTTGGCGATGAACTCTCGTTAATTAATCAGCCCCTCCAGCTCACGCCAATTCAATTTGCGGAACATTCTGTGTAAACACAGACAAGTATCTGCTGCATTATCGACACCAAGCTTCGAGGGAGAAAAGTGCAAGAATATGAACTTAAAGTACAGTCATAATTCGGGTGTGTCGTGTCTCAGGCGGTTAGTCGCCAGCTTCTCACCGCTGTGTGCTGGATTCAATTCTACGTACACAAATTGGCACTGAGACTTGGTTTTCTCCGAATACTTAGACTTTCTCGCGTCAATATCATTCCAAAAATGTTCCATATACTTTAACCTACCATTAGGGGACAAAGAATAGGCCTGTTACAAATCGTGGTTCTACAGGGGCACATTCTCACCACAGTCAACCACCAAAACATCCTTATGTATTTCATTACGGATATTTTTTTCAGTTCGACAGCCCCTAGTGGGCCTAGGTTTACTCATTGTCGAGGCTTCGCGATTACAGACACACCACCCTTAGTAGGACTCCTCTGGATGAGTAATCAGCCCGTCGCAGAGACCTCTACCTGACAACACACAACACTCACAAGAGACAGATATCTATGCCCCCGGCGGACTTCGAAACCGCAATCCCAGCAAGCGAGCGGCCGCAGACCCACGACTTAGACCGCGCAGCCACTGAGATCGGCGCATTACGGATTGCAGCTATGTATTTAACTGCGCATTAAGTAAGTAATGGGCTACGACACTAACTAACTTACTTTTTCCTGTGGGAAGTTACATCTGACAATTAAACGACCTTACTGAGAAACTGCTCACCTTATGAAATAATTAAGCAACTCATAAACTCATAAATTGATTTTATAAGCAAATGACTGTGACTAATTAAGAGAACATTAACTAATTAACAAATATACTCATTATCTAAATTACTACAACCTTAAGTTATTCATTGACTGACTTCCGACCGTAGTGATTGTACTTATTGAGCCTCCGAAATGTCGATTTTTAACTCAGCCGTGAAGATGATTTTATCCAACTGACTTTCTGACGAACAGATATCTCAGTACCAACGCTGCTAAAGTAATAACTTACGCATGAAATATAATAATACCAACAAGATGCACACTAGTCAAATAGTTTTATACACAATAACGTACTGCATGTTTCGGCCACTCATGTGGCCATCTTCAGGGAGGTAATACAAAAGATAAAAAATTTAAATGCTGATAAAATTATTTAAACGACAAAACCAATCCAATATATAAAATAACAGTTATAAAAATCATAGTTTAAAATACACAAGATTGGCCTTGTCACTTCAATAACAATAATCTTTTAAATTTTTATCCTTTGTACTTCCTTCCTGAAGATGACTACATGAGTGACCGAAACATGTAGGAGGTTATTGTATATAAAAACTACTTCACTAGTGTGAGTTGTATTGATATTATTATTATTATTATTATATTATTTATATTCACCTAATGCACGGATTACGGATCATGTAAAGTTAGTAACTCACTCATTTAAAAAATAACTCAACAGAAGAACTAAGGTATTAAATAAGGAATTTCTTACCTAGAACTTACTATATGGCCCTGCAAGGTACTTAAAAATTTCCTAGAGTAGCGAAAAAGGAGAAGTAAAATTTCACAATACATGTATTTGTATTCTACTCAAACGTTACATGTTCTCTACCTCTAAATACGAAAAACTTAGAACCATTAGATTCAAATTCCACGCTCTAACTAGTGTTTTATATTCATGGTGTCATTTTAAACATAGAAATAATTTCATTCAAAGCTTTAATTTCAGGAGCAGGAAAATCACCAAAAACAGATAAACCTACAAGTGGGTGCACCGTAAAATGGAAGCAGTATATTTCTCCGAAATATTGCTAAATTGCCATCCGACTACACGGCGTCACATTACAAAATATTATTTTTGTACCTTTACGTTTTTCGACTAAAATACAGTAGACTATCTGTTTCCCATCTCCGCTGTGCGTGCTTTATGTCCTTCCTATCTCAACTTATTTTGTTCGATTACCCTAATTATATTTGCTGAAGAGCTTTATAAAAGAAGAGCAGAGCATTAGTTCAAAAATTATCCTCAGCAGAAAATCGAAAACTAATTGGCACATTATTAAAGAAAGGAAATGACGTCACATATGCCCGTAAATTCCCCTATACATATTATAACTGCATTAACATCATATGAGAAAGTGAAGGCAGGAAACTTTTCGGTCAGTCGTTTCTTCGTCGCTTTATTCACAAATGATGCATCGCCTAAGCTTACGTGCTTGGAAAATATAAACTAAGAAGAAGTAAATAACTGAGAATGGTAAACAGGAACAAATATGGGCACAATATACAGTCCCATTATTTGCGTATAAGTAGTGTGAAAACGCATTACTCACCTCTATCGCAATGAAACCCGGAATTTCTCACAGTTCAAGCACGATACCAAACACTACATTTTGACATTCAGTATAAATGTTCGGAGTATCGCAGCGTGTGTGCGTGCGTGCGTGTGTTTGTGTGTGTAGCCGTAAGATATATTTCATTTCAGCTTTGAAATTTGAAGTGAAATAATTTGCAATGAAATTAGTGATTGCATTTGCCTTGCCTTCAGTGATGTGGGAAACTGTAAGTGGAGTTTCTTGATTCTGCTAATGGAACAAAAGCGCGACTACAGCTGCATCTTTTGGTAGGGTTGAGACAAGCTACTTGTCGTCTGCTGACGGTCCCCTCTTCATATCTCTTCCTTTCCCCGTTTAAAGCCCAGTGTTAATTATCTACCACCTAATGTAACATCAAGAAACTTCGCGTTTCGCCACGAAGTGTATTTATATGTTTCCTATCTTCTTATTCCTCCTCTTCTTCTTTTCTTCTTCTTTCTTCTTCTTATTCTTGTCAAATGCTACAGTCCGTTGTGGGCCTTGGTTTCCAATAAAATGTTCATCCATTTCCGACGGTCTCTAGCCATTTCCTGCCTTATTTAATTCCCATTATATTTAATTTTCTCTTCAACCTCGTGTCTCCATCTTTTACATGGTCTTCCTCTTTTCCTTGTCCTTCCGTTGTAGCTGTTGCAATTTGTTTTCGTATTATTTTGCTTTTGCATTATTTCAACATTACCATACCGTCTTAGTCGGAGGCATTATATCAATTTTATAATATCTTCCCCCTGTCATACACCGTTTATCTCCGTCTTTTTTCTTATTTTCCCTCGTTCTTCTCCTTTGACGGATCCATATATTTTCCTTACAATCTTACTTTCAAATATTCTGTATGTTTCGTATAATTAGCACAAAAACAGAGATTTTCACCCTAAACATCATTAACCCGTTGGTCTTCGTAATGCGGACGCAGGTTGTCTTTTTGAGGAATGAACTGAAGTTTTATCAGTAATCTAATTTAGATGGATATCACTCTTCAGAAGTCCGATTAAACTCACAAATATCTGTATGTAACTCAAAAGTTATGAGCCCACGTCTATGGTAACACGAGTCCAATTACAGAAGTAATTACTTTGTTTCTCTAACAACATAATTCAAAATTGCATTTTGAATAATCTATATTTAGAATGATTGAGACACTTATAGGTTATTTATTAACGCCGGTCAAATACATGACACATCGTCTGGATTCTGATGGGAAGCTATGCTCTGTATTGTGTTTAACGTTCAGTACACATAGATATAGCTAGTACAGCCGCCTACTCTCTAAAAATATCTTTCAAGAAATTTGAAGGTCGCGGAGTGCACATTCAATGAACGTGTGAGAGTGAGAATGCTTAAGTGTAGATCAATGCAGAGTTTTACGTGGCAATTATAGCTGGAGATGGGAACTGTAACATTTTGCCGGTAGAATTATAAAGGGATTTGTTCTAATAAACTGAAATTTAATTATTTATTTATTTTCTAAATATAACGTATGCACATGATATTTATTTCTATAAATTATCTGATGCTAACAAACACTTATAGTACTGTTAGTTCAGTTTGGCTTATTGCAAGAAGATAAATTTTCTGATAATTTTGTTTTAATTGGAAATCTACACGTTATATACATGTGATGCGGCGTATAATATGCCCATAATATCAATCGAACTTTTATTGGCCCTCTAAATCTTGAATAGAGACTCTACATTAACAGAAAGGAACTGTCAGAACATTTTATGGCCCTAAAAGCTCCCAGATCGTGCCCACTCTTAAAGGAAGTTTGGAGAGGCGGCAAAACTTTTGAAAGTAGAGCGATGGGAAGTTGTTCTGAGAATGCAGCAGAAGAAAGAAGTTAGCAGTTAGAGCTTAAGTTGGATATTAACATTGAGAGGAGTGCATTACGGAGGAAGTTTTGTATATTTGGGAGGACTACACGAAAATAATGTCAAAGTATTCTTCTGTCCAATTTTCGGAAGAACATTGCTTTGTATAACCGCCTGAGCCACGGCATGGCTTAAGTGCTTATCGTTAAAATAATGTTGGAAATATTAGTCTTTACTTCGGACAGAACACAGCATATCTCCGGTACGAAACCCAACCGGTTAATGCTGTGTACATAAACAATAACTGTTTATTGTGTGAATCAAACCTAACACATGAATACACCGTGTGAGCGAACGCATAGTTTCTTAAATCTTAAACCTGTTATTTAAGGGCTTACAAACACCTCATATACTTAATATAACTTTAGATAGAGTGACATAGGTATGTCTGAAGGAAAACAACTGGCAGATCAGGTTACGTAACAGACCCGTGCATAAGCAAGCAGCTAGAGGGAATACGAGAACAGAATACGGAGCACTGTACTAAATCAACAGTCCAGAAAGGCTATGCGTTTTATACGGATCGCGCAATATCTGCAGTGCCCCAGGGGAGTTCAACGATGCTGTATAAACCTTTATTCAAAATAAGCAAAGTGACAGAACACTGAAACGTTAGACGACAGAGTAATAGGCAAAGAAAATGTGAGGTGAAGTTCTTACGGAGGGAGAGTATCAAAAGTACGATATTCTGAATTTGACGCCATATAATTTGGTAGATAGGTGACAATTTTAGGGATATATGTTACCTCCATCGTCAGGCCGGAATTTTAAGTCACTAGTGGAAAATAGGCCATTAAGTGTCATTTTCCTATAGTTTCTATTACATCCTCAGTCCTCCTTACCACATATCCGAAGTTTACGAGCATGAATTACACTTCTTCAATGAAGATGGAAGTAACGTATTCCCCCGAAACTCTAGTCTATCTGTACCAGGAACGACTTTTTCCATAAGAGCTGCAGGGCTGCAGCCCTCCCAGAAATTTTGAAAAAATTTAAACTAAATGTCTGAGTCAGAAGTTTTCGTTAGGACTGCTAACGAAAACTTTCATTCTGATAGTTGTTTAATTTTTCTCAAAATTCCTGGAAGGGCTGCGGCCTTGTAGCCCTCATGGAAGAACAGCCCCTGCTATGTATCAGATACATGGTGTCATCATATCTAGAAGATCGTGACAATAACGTAATGGATATCTTCACAGTTTGTACTCTTTATTTAATAAAGCAGGTCTAAAGAGTGATTACATGAAGAAGGGTCAACGGTTGTGGTTGAATATACTATTTCTGATTCACAATCAGGACGTCATTTTAATTCTTAACCATCAGTTCACTCACTCTTATGGTCTTTTGCGTTTCCCAATGCGGCCTGTGAAAAATGGAACAGGGCCTCAATAAGAAAATGGCCCCTCTTCCTTACACGAAATGCGTAGAGCAGTGCACTTCTTCAGAATGTGGTAATGAAAGTAAGTGCTATCTCTAACACCCTATCACTGCCACTGTACCTGCTAGCCTGTCCTGTACAACAAGGCTGCCTTTACTTATAGATTGTGTCATGCAAGATGTTTTGACGTATAATCACGTCTGAAATTGATATGTCAATTATAACGACGCTTGGCTCGAAGCGAATGTGAACAATGTTGGCATCAAAACAAACAAAAGTGATATTGTGCTGTGTGAGAGCTTGTGTACCGCGTACAGCAACGTTACATTACGCACTGGATCATGTATGACGTGTCAGATGCAGTTATTCTACTTTGTTAGCAGTTGTTTATTTAAAATGCTTCGTTTTGTAATTATGAGTATAATGTAATTAGTGTTATTTTTTAACGGACAGCCAGATACGATAACAAGACTTTAAAAGGTTGTTTACATAGCCCGTATAAATGGAACGCATGGTTTACACCCCCAACAAAGCATAACCATTTTTTTCTTTTTTCCTGTGACGCAACAGCCCAAATAGGGCCTAGGCCGCCTCATTATTGAGTTTTCTAGATCACACACACCCGGTAGAACTCCTCTAAACGAGTGATCAGCTTGTCGCACAGGCCACTACTTACATAAAACACAACAAACACAAGTGACGCACCTCCATTCCCTCAGCGAGATGCGAACCCGTGATCCCAGCAGTCCAGCGGCTGCAAGACCTACGCCCTAGACCGCACATCCACTGGGATTGGAAGACACGACCTATTTTTTTCACTTATGGCGCAACAGCCCCTAGTGGGCCAAGGCCTCCTCATTAACGAGGAGACACGCCACACTCGGTAGGAATCCTCTGGACGGGTGATCAGCCCGAAGGAGAGACCTCTACCTGACAACACATAACACTCACAAGAGACAGACATCCATGCCCCCGGCGGGAATCGAAACCGCAATCCCAGTAAGCGAACAGCGAGAGACCCACGCTTTTTGACCGCGCGGCCACTGGGATCGGCAGACACAACCCATTACTTTTACAACACAAACATTTCGGTGATATTTGCTTGAACTTTCGCTGTTCATTCCTACAAGCAGATGGGCAACAACCGTAAGCTGCCGCATCGAACCAGAGGGTAGTGTTGTCATGTGTGAGTTTAAATGCGATAGTTTATGACTACCGTCATCAAACCGTGTGCTCTGTTGTGGCTGTGTCAGTTATATGTCGACATGTCATTGCAAAGGCCTGGGGCCTTTCATGAGATTAAATATGTGAGGTTAGTGGTCAAGAAAATGATTCTAGGGCAGGTTTCACACTTCGGTTTTTCCTTACCTGTTTCACTCTAACAGTTTTCCGTGTTCACCAACCTGTTATAACAGGGATAAACAGTTGGCCCATCATAGGCCGCAGTTTCACAGAAACGTCTTTAACTGCACCAGAACAATAAAAGGAAACATTTGCTTATATAGAATGTTATGCGACGTGATCAAACGTCAGAAACCTGTTGTTCGGTTTATTTGGACCAAAGTGTCTGGTAAATTGTAGGGCCCTCTGATACTGGGACGTAGAGTTATGCGCTAGGTTGTAGCACTGAGTAAAAAAAAACTCTTCATTTCACCTCTTCATCATTTTAAATGTTTAAATTCAAGTTTCAAAGTTTTGGCAAACATACTTCGAAATGCCCACTATTAGAGTGCATGCATGATGCCAATTGTTGTGCCATTTCATGTTGCTACTGCATGCGTTCCAGTTCGTTTCCGATACGAACGGTGATTTTTTATAGCACCTAGTTACGGCTTACTTTCGGTTTATCACAATGACACAATGTCGACTCCATGCAACCCCACAGAAAATAAATATAATAGGTTCAAGTCGGGTGACAGAGCGGGCCAAGACAAAAGTCCGCTCTTCCTATCCATCTGCCTGCATAATTTCCTTCAAGAATTCTTTATCCGTCTGCTGAAATGTGGAGGTGCTCCGTCATGTAGCAACACAGTGTTGCAAGAGGCACATCCGGCAAAGCTACCAGTAATTTACTTTCCAGAAATTTCCTGTAACGTTGAATTGTTCCTCGAATATATTTGGCCCAATCAGGTTATTACCTAGTACTACGTAGCATATCTCTCTCTCCTATGGCTCGACAGCCCTATATGGGCCTGGGCTTCCTCGTTTCGTCGAGGTTTTATGATCACACACATCTGAGACACACCACAGTCAGTTCCTCTGGACGAGGGACCAGCTAGTCGCAGAGACCTCTACCTGACAACACACAACACTCACAAGAGACAGACATCCATGCCCCCGGTGGGATTCGAACCCACGATCCTAGTAAGCGAGCGGCCGAAGACCCACGCCTTAGACCGCACGGCCACTGGGATCGGCTACTACGTAGCATATACTTAGATAAAATCGTCGCTGAAAATGACGTGCTACCTGGTGTGGTATTATCCTGTGTTAATAATACCGTCCTGGGTAAGCTGTGTCTGATGTAAAAACAGAATGTCAGGTGGAATTTGTAGTCGTGGATGCAACCATCAAGGAATCATACAAGGTTGGTGTGTGGTGTTGATGAAGATATAAACCTTCGTTCTCGTGTCTGTGATCCATCAGTTGCCCTCGAAATTCTGCGAATACTGTAATTGGAATTCGCTGCTCTGCTGACAGAATATCGCCATCTCCACTCCTTTGTTATTTTCGTTCTGCATTTCTTCGTAGGAATGTACCAGCCTCCCTCGAATTCTGTTTCGCGACTTGGATATCATTACCGGTATTCCACCAGAGTAATCTAAAAGAAGATTTCATCCCAGAAGAGGCCATGAAGGCCCAGAGGGGAAGTAGAATTATAGCTACAAGTATAGTTCTTTAACTTTGGCGCTAGCTGGGGATGGGTGGTCAACACCACGTCCCGGTCACTTTACCCCAGGGGAAGACCAGGTACCCATCTTAGAGTAGACTGGGTGGGCCTCAGGACCGGTCTGGATGGGTGCGGAAAATCTTTCCCCTACTGCTATTAGGTCTCCTGACCGTCCAGCCCGAAGCGAATTGACTGGGCTATCTCGGCCCACATTCCACCAAAGTAGCCCTACTATTTCCATTGCAGAAACCGTACTCGAAATGCATGTCGGCATATTCTTCAGTTGTAAGCGTATCAGTCATTGGACCACCGTACTGCAAAACAGAACAGCCACACGGCCACATCTATTGGCCACAGCGATGCATAAGCAGGATATAGATCAAGTAGCAGCAGTGCCAGGTTGCTTCGCTGGAGAGTAACTCGTAATGGCTACGAAAGGGACACCAGATGACCTGTAAAATACGCTCCCGAAGTCTGGCCAATACGTAGTTGAACACGCTGCGTATACGCAGTGGTTTCTAGACGACGCAGACGTTAAGCGAGCTTACGCGTTGCAGGTCCGGCCGACTTGACGCTAGAAGTGCCCCATTCTTCCGCCTGAGTGCGGGCTCGAGCGCATGCGCAAAGTAAATAAAAACAAAATAAAAATAAAAAAGTAAAAAGTCACTATACCATATTACTCTTTGCAACATGCGTGAACCTAAGGAGGTAATAATAGCAGGCTGGAGAAAATTTTCTAAATTTTCTAAATACTCAGCAAATATTATTAGGGTCACAAAGTCAAGGTGGATAAGATAGGCGGAGCGTGTAGCTTGCGTGAGAGAGAAAACAAATGCATACAAGTTTTTGGTGGGGAAACCTGAAGGAAATCGATCACTTAGAAGGCCCAGGCGTTGATGATAGATAATATTAAAACGGATCTTAAAGTAGTAGGAAGACGGATGTTGACTGGATTCATCTGATTCAGAATAGAAAGCAGTGGCGAGCTATTGTGAACACGGAAATTAACATTCGGGTTGCGTAAAATGTGGGGAAGTATTCGAGTACCAGATTTTAGGAACTGTTAGCTTCCCAAGAAGTGCTACGTTGCATGGATTTAGTAATATTTTATAAGGCCCAGCCGCATTAAATACGTTTCGTTCCTACCTAAATGGCTTACCGTCAAACTGAACTCTCGTTTATATTTGATACAACGACACTGTCTTCTAATTGCCGTCTCTAGTGGATTGAATTGGTATCAATTCGTAATCACCATTGGCATTTAGTTTTCAAATGTCGCCATTTATACTGGCCTTCAGCAGAGATGTAACATTAATTACGTAATTACGAATTAAGAGAGCTATAAATCATAAACCTTTCACCATTAGGCCCATTTTCACAGTACAAAGCACTTTAACTAGCACAATCAGGCATGACACCCGTATGTAGCAGCGCTTTGAAATGTAGCTGACAGATTCAAAAGTAATTTATCGCATTTCCAAACCAGTAGGTAAGGCGGAAATTCGTAATATTTTAATGTATACCGTATCAGTCAGTGCAAATTAAAGGCATTACATTTTTAGTATTTTCTGGAACGTGACGCCGGGTAATTTGACAGGTACCAACGGCGCGGGTGAAAGCGCTGCCTCCGTATTTAAACACTGAAGTTGGAGGCAACGTCGGATGACAGGATAACTGATGACTGATGAAATGTGAAATATTTGGGAGGAAGCGAACGTGGCCGATTATCACTGTATGAGCCAGGGTAGTGACTACGCTGCTAGGTAGACGGTCTGGGTTTCGAATCCCAGTAGGGGTAAGGGAGTTTTATTTTTACAAAGACGTCCATACCGGCTCTGGAGCTCACCCGGCCTCCTCTTTAGCTCATACCGGAGTTCTTTCCTGGGGATAATGGTGATAAATCGGCCGGGGAGTGAGACTGACCACTCAACTCCATCCATCCCCCACCTGCGTCCAAGGAGTGCACAGGGAAACTTTAAACTTTTTGCCTTTCTATGTGCCTACGGAAGTGAGGAAAGCCACGAAAGGCCCGCAGAACAACAACTTCATAATGCAATTCAAAAAATCGAGGGAATTGCTTCGGCGAAATGTTGGTACCCGCATTCAAGACTACACAGTGTGACACCACGTTTACATGGTTCGTGTCCTGAGCCTTAGAATCCCTCCTTTCCGAGGCCCTGTGTAACAGTTCGTAACAAGCCAATGTATATGGTGAGGTATTACTAACCCCTCCCAAACTCCAGCCACAAAACCAGCCCTTGTGCCCCCAGCGGTATAGTCAACACTTGATATTTACAGATCCTCTCCAAAGCCGGAGGCCTCTCCATCCGTAATCTGATGTGCCATGGCGTAATGAATTAACGTAGTACATGTATATTTACGGAGCTGAATAAAAGCTCTCTGACCAAAGTTGCGCAAATTGCTTGATACTACATTTAATGGAAATCCCTTTAGTATTTTAGCAAATGAAATATAAGCACGGACAGGCAAACAAGACCTTTCCATTACACGTGAAAGTAAAGGTTGTCCGTGACAAGTCATGGAGACTCAGAGGGGCGATGGAATGTTGGGCTTTCATCCTTACTTTGACATTCGGCACAACTGGGACAGCAAGGGTGTCAGCTGTAGGCGCCAGTCGCACTTTGCCCATAAGGAAATCGCTTGGTACTCATTTCTGTTAGAGGCTGAGTGGACCCCAGGCCTGCTGAATTGCGTACAGAAGGAAGAGGTCACTTGGAAATTTCCAAGGACCCTACCGGGAATCGAACCCGGAACCTTCTATCTTGTGGCGCGTGTCTCAACTAACTGCGCCGCTCGTCCACTTGCATTATACATACTTCATTTGTTCATTGCACGTAAGTAGTGTATAGCTCAATATTTGTGAGGATCTCATGTAATCTAATGCAAAAGAATAGGGCACAAGAACGTAATTTGTCTGTTTCCTTCCGCGAACTTAATAGAGAATAGCCAAAAATATTAGCATATTTCCTCAATGCCGCTGCCAATATGTATGTTCGCAAAGGCCGTTAAAGTGATGTGCACATATTGAGGCAGACTTTCAGAAGACATTCGAAACCACGTTCACAAGCTTTTTTTAACTAAATCAACGAATTTCACTCCTTTGCTTGAATTTCATTCTTTAGCTAAGATGAATTGTGATGCTGACAAGGAAAGCAACCATGTGCCGGTTGAAGAAGGGTACTTCTGGTTGTTGGCTCATAAAGACGGATCAGTAAGTTTTCCTATGAAGACATTCGACGAGGGAAATGGAAAATAAAAGAAAAACGTGGGCGCGATTGATGGTCGCCTTTTTATAGAACGGGTTAAAATAGCGTTGTAAAGAAGACGCATGTGACACAGACAGAAAGAAAGAGATCAAAAGTAAGACAAGAGGAAATCTTAAAATTGAAAAGACAAGGAGAAGTCGGTTGCAGTCTTTGTGCCTGTGAAAAGATTGCTGTAGGGAAGAAGAAGAAGAGGAAGAAGAATGCTTGAAAAGAAGTTGTAAGTCATCTTCTGGTGGCTATTTTGAACGGCTTCCCCCGGCTTGCGTAAAGGTTACCAAGCAACGGGAAGTATCTTAGTTGCTAAACTGATTTTGTGTACTTGCATTTCATTACTGTGTAAGTCTAGCAGTGCGTCCACAGTGTCCCAGAAACACCCAGAAATAAGAAGTAAGGTAGATGGTTTAACGACGTGTTTATGCTATGGATCTCGAATAAGAGGGGAAGATGATTATGAGTAGGAGGAATTAATCGTGGCCTATTGTAACGTACTGTTTAACATCTCGGTCCGGAGGATGGCGATCATGTTTCATATTCCGGAACTCCCAGTTAGAGGTCTCAATCCGTAGAGCGTCTATCCTGAGATCTTTGAGGTTTTATTCAGTATCCCAACGCAAATCAACCACGGAAACGTTCTTTCGTACACATTTTCACTGATCGCTAACTGATCAAAGTGCAAGTCGATGTTATAAAATCTGAGGTACTGGAAGAGTTATGAAGTAAATAAGGCAAATAAATGGGAAACTGAAGGTAATACACCGGTATTCACTTAAACAGATTAAAAAAAAACGCAAAAAAATTATACACCATTACAAAGAGCCGCTGTTTAAGTAAGGGCAGATTGAGACTAAACATGTGTCTCTCTTGTAATATTTTCCTCAAAAAGGCTACTGTTAAGCATAAAGAGTAGAAAGTCTTACACCAATGTGAACTACACATTTTTTCACACGTAGTCTTATTTTTTTACAAATCTTTTTTATCAGAATTCTTGTTTATTAGAGGCATATATCATTGAAATAGCTAATGAGCTAAAGTTAAAATGTTTGGAAGGTTACGATATTTGTTTGGGCGTGAAGTCCTTTAACTTTCGAAGCGACGTAATACCTTCATGTACATCGTGAAGCAGTCCAAGTGTTTTGGAACTGCTTGACTCTGTAGATGAAGGTACTGCGACCGGAAAATATGTGGAGACACTCGTCTAGCAACACGGCTGCACATCATTAAAGACTTGAGTATTTAATCTAAGACGAACGGACACCTAAGTAATTCGTCATTTCACCAACAAAGGATGTAATTAATGAAAGAAATAACGTAATAACTACTGCAATTTATGTACAAGCTCCGTGGTAGCAGAAAACGAGAACTCAACCCTGCCAACTGTAACTCTTCTTTAGCCACGTCAATCCGCCTAATATCATCATAAAACACTTTCCTAATATGTGACTTAATTTACGTTCTTTTTCTTGATCTTCCACGTTAATATTTCCAAAATATTTCCCTAAGATATTCCACATCCACTCATCGTTTCTTCTCACCCGAATTACACGCACAGCTCATACAAGCCTACTAATTCCGTAAATCCTCACAATACGTTACTCTGCCAATTACATAACTTCACGCAGCACAGTTATTGGGATAAACTGAAAGCAAATTTCAGAACTGGCCAAGTGGAGCGCTAACTGTATATGATTCAGCTGTGCGCCGCTAGTTGCTGATGAGCTGATTGATTCTGAATTCGTGCGGTGAGTATTGCTGTAACAGAAGGTTTCAACTGACTTTTAAGTGCGTTTTGCTGAATGAATTCTGTGAATTTTCATGAAGTGTTTAACCTCAAGACACCAGTTTCTGAGACTTACGAAATGGGTTTAAAAGCCTTTAGTGATGACTGCGCGAGTAGAACACAAACCTTTAAATGGAATTTACGTCTCATACGTTACTCAGTTTTCTGTTGAGAATTTTGAATGTTCAGGTCGCCCATCGCCACGTCGGACTGATGACAATGTGGGAAAAGTGCGTCAAAACATCAGGAGGACAAGCGGCGTATGATTAACGATGTTTGAGCTAGGATATGAGGAGAACATTCTCAGAGTTATGGCGTACTCAGGGCTGCTTTGTGCATCATCCCAACTCGCCAGGCCATACGGCTTTCTCTGTTCAGCATTTTATAATGCAAAATAACATGGCGGTGTTCTTCCACCCTCTACTCCTTCGACGTAGACGCTTGTGACTTCTTCCTGTTCCCAAATATGAAACCCGGTAAAAGGGAAGAAGATTCGAGCATATCGCGCAGACTCAACCTGAATACCGGCTGTGCTGAGCGGCATCGCGAAACTGCGATTCAAAAGTGCTTCCAGCAGTGTAAGAGGCGCTGGGTGCGGTGAATAAATTCCGAAGGGGAAAATTCCGACGTGTTTCTAAGGGAAGCCTAAAAGTTTTACATTCCCTCAGTCCGAAAACTTTTGCGTACACCTCCTAAGATTTGCTCCTCGAGTCATGAAAATCCTACTTCTGTGGAAAGCGAAAATTCATTATTGTTTTCAGAACAGCTTGCCGTATTTCCTGTGTTTAGCCACCTGAAAGCAGCTTCATCTCCTTTTTTTAAATTCAGTTTAATATTGTAATCTCACATCTGTATGACCTGCATAAATCACAAGGGTTCATGTAAATTGCTAAGTTCCAATGTTTGGTTTATTCCTGTTACTGGCTAAAGAAATTCTCGGTGACCGCCTCCTTCGTGTAAACACCGCCAGTTCACGTGGATGTTAACTGAAACTGATTTATCCGGCTGTAGAATTCTGTATTTTATAGGTCTCGTGATCAGAAGGGCCATACTTACAAAGCGCCAGCCTGCCCCACTTCCATCACTGATTACAAAGTGCTGGATCCATGTTTATGTGTTTTAGTGAAGAGTCTCACATGTTTTTGACGTGTAGTGCTGCCCCATAGATTGCAATTGTTCAGTTAAATATTAAGTATGGATCTCAGTCCTGGTGTAATTACTGTGCGTAACTTACAAGAGTTAGCGTATTGGCTGACAGACTGAACACGTCATAGATGCACTATGCCTTATATATTTATCTGTAGTTTATATCACGGCACTGACGGTCATACGATGTCGAACGTTCCGTTGACAGTGAATAATGAATTGTAAGGAACGTAGGAGAAAGAATTCACGGCCTAATTCCAGGTAGTACCTCGGAATTTGCGTAGAGGAGCAGAGGATATAATGAAGACTCCAGCCAGAAGTAGGTGGTATTTGGGCCGAGATTTGAACCTGGTACCATCCCAAGAAGGAAAGAGTTGTGCTGATCACTCAACGGCAAAGTTCTATATGACAAGAGAGGCAATGTAAGTATATATGTAACATTGAGGCGCGTTCGCGTTACAATTATTATCATGGAAAAGCAATAAGTATCAGATATTGGACGTGTGTCTGTAGCCTTAGTTACCCAGCATGCAAAGCTCATGCGCCGTATTATATTGTCATCTGTGGTCTGTCTGGCCCAACATATTTTTCCACATTGTCTCATAAATGGTACGATTTTCGAAAAACGTTACTGAACATAAAATGTGTGTTTTGATTTTCTCCACAAAGTTTGTCGGAAATAGTTCTCATTAGATGCAGAATTCAACGAGATATTATCATAAACGTACAGCGGTATTTATGTATAGTACCGTTTATTCCTGTCAGATTTTAATTAAACTTGAATTTTCTAGACACATTTTCGAAAAATAATATCAAATTTCAAGAAAATCCATCCAGTGGGAGGCAAGTTGTTCGATGCGGACGGACAGACATGACGAAGCTAATAGTCGCTTTTCACAATTTTGCGAAAGTGCCTAAAGAATCATTTGTCCTGAAGTGAAGAAAAAAAAGAAACACAGGATTTACTCGTGTAAAATCGAAAGAAAAATGAAAATTTTGATGCTTCAAATGTAAAATCTTTTCTCCTTCCTATCTGCATTTATCTCACTAACTTTTTTCTATTCCTTCTAAATATGAGTGAATGAATACACGCATTTTTATATTGCATTTTAGGGAATATGTTTTCATTCCACTGTGGGTTTAAACGCTTCTATGTAACATCTGAGATCATCACGGCCATGATAATGACCATAGTTGTATTCTGGGATGTCAGGCTTTGTGCCTTAGTAATGCAGTATACCTCCCGCATTTTTTCAGACTTTTCCCATTTCACAAATTTAGGCGTTTGACCAAATTCGTTTGTAAATATTTTTATTTGAAATTTAACTGGCTTTATTCTAGAAATAAATAAGACAATCGCTGATCGTGGCACTTCGACTGGCTTTGATGCTTATAATTCTTCAAGTTGTGGACAGGAAGTCCTTTCCATTCGTACCACATGACGTTCGTGTTCTACATAGTCGTGCTGTATACTTCTAACATACCACGTTTTATCACAGATCAATATCGCAGCCAGATACCGTACCAAACGCCTTGAAGTTTGCTTTTTAAGTTTTACGACTCATACTCTTTCCACATTCAGCGTATTTTACAGCAAGAAGATCCTTCAGAATTCCCCAGGTACCAACTGTCCCACATAAATGTGTTTCTTCAAATAAACCTAGCATTTGATGTTTCTATTGTGTTCGTCCTTCGTTCTTCGTGTTTATTTAGCTTTTCATTTGGAACATAAAATTCATGTACATTACATATAAAATGTCAGTTCCCACCTCACGGTAAACACTCACATTTCTCGAGTATTCCGATCTTGTGGGATGTGACACATTTTAGAGAATTTACCGATGTTTCCTGTGAGACTCATACGATATATATAAATGGTTTAAGCTCGCAAAATTTAGATACGTCATGTTTCTAGCAAGAGGTGCATACAGTAACCACTGTTCGTTGTAGGGTTAGTGGATCCATGCGCTAATATACTGTAAGTTAAAATATGTCCGATTAGGCCTACACGTCTTGCGTACTTTAAATATTTATACCTGCAATCTACTTTGCATGGATATAAACAAACTGTATGCAAAATGCTTAACAAAAATCCCTCCAGGGGTATGGCAATGTTAATGTGCCAATATTCAGCTCCTTCATATTTTATGCTGTATCTAAACGACGTCATTTTATACAGGTTTGCCAACTGTTGTTGCAGTCTCATCTTTCTCTATATTTTCTGTCCTTTCTATTTGAATTTTTGAAGCATAAAGAATCTGGAGCGGAAGACAGACGGATTATCTTGTCGTTTTTACGAGGACGTAGAATATAAGAGAGCTTTTTACCGTTGCGTGGGGATTCACATCAACGTAAGTCACGTGGACTCTATACCAGTACCACCAACTTCGGAAAAATTATATTTATTCACTTTACTGTAGTATTTTTCCTACGTAATATCCATAAGCATAGTACAAACCTTCCACACAGAAGTTATGGTTTTGTAACCGACTAAAAGAGAAGTGTAACTGGTTGTAATAGATTATGATCCTTATTTAAAAGAAAATATTTCGAATGTCGGTAGGGTATCTAAGTAAAATCCTAACTTTCGCACTGTCACGGCCTAGTTGCATAACATCCATTTGAATGTCGTCCTCCTCTCTGCGCCTATTTTTCAAATGGTTTATCTTTCCTTCAAATTCCCTCAATAAAGTTTTGTATGCATTTCTCGCCTCTTTCATGCGCACAGCCTAACCTACCCACCTCACTCTCATTCATTTAATCACCTGAGTAACAAATTCAATGTAAAAAAAATACAAGCGTCTAGCGTCTCGAATTCCTGCCTGTTTCTGGTATAGCCGTACCGAAACGCCTTCAACATGCGCCGCGTCGAGCGGCAGAACTGTGCGCCATGAGTGAAGGGAGTCTTATGGACAGTATTCGCCAAGCGCGAAGTAAGGACATTTATAACTTAACGGTAAATGTAAATTTCTTCTCCTAGAACAGACCATGAAGGCCCAGAGGGGGAGTAGAGGTATAGCTCTACTCTTTCCTTAACCTCGGCTCTAGATGGGGGAGGTGGTCAACGCCACGCCCCGGCCGCTTTACCCCCGGGAATGACCTGATACCCATTGTACAGGAGTCTGGGTAGGCCCCAGGGGCAGTCTGGACGGCTGCGGAAAATCTCGCCCCCACCGGGATTCGATCCCCGGACCGTCTAGATCGTAGCGAGTTGCTATACCGACTGAGCTATCCCGGCCCGGACATTTTAACTAGCTATATTAACAATGAAAGGAACAGAGCAGTGAGATTTTGTACCAAAAAAAACACTGCTTTTCTTTATTAATGACTTCAAAGAAATTTAATTGGAAATTTCTGTTACTTAACTATGCTTTAGCAGGTTTAAATGTTATACCAAATTGATTTACAATTTATGTAATTATACAATAGTTCTGAATAAGGGATACATGTGACTGATGCAGATGGCAAAAAAGAATATTCTGTGATCGAGGCTCTTAATGGATTTTAATGATGTCTGAATGGTATATCGCACTGTCTAGCGTGGTTGACAAAAGGAATTTGGTGGAGCTTTTCAAAGAACCACTTTACTTTTATTTATGGCTAGTAAAAGCCTGTTGAAGTTTTAATAGCAACACTTAACATTTCCCCCTTTTAGGTATGACTTCCTTTTATCCAAATCTACACACTACAGCCCTAGTAGGATAACACGAACTGCATTTAGTATGAACGCCGTGAACTGAAAAGATTTAACGCCAAGCTTTGCAGAATAATCTGTGTTACTACCTAAGATAAATTATCGGCAATTCGAGGCAATAATACCAACTTAGACGTAGGTACCTGTCGACTGCTGCAGAGTGACAGATTGTTTTCGGCAGCTCCTGCCACCTGGAGAACATAACATTAACTTATAATAACGGTATGTTACATGGGGACAGAATAACGAGAAAAATTTAACTCTCATGTGTTCGTATGTGTAGGAAAAGTGTATTGTCTCAATAGAACGTGGTGGTAATGTGCACAGTTGCGTAGCACCACAGAAAGATGAAAAACTGCTTGACTTTGGGCCAGATGACTGTCCGAGTAGAAATATTTAGAATCAGGTGGAAGAAGGTTTGGTAAGAAGTACGGTGTGGAGGAATAACAAGTTAGGAAATGACGGCAGAACCTAATACTTCTGGAGCGTTTACGGTTTTATTTTTCCTTAACACATTAGATTCGATCTTGATCGGTTCTTATGTTTCGGCAGTGAACTTTCCTTTGGCCACAACTCGCACCTCACAGAAAAACTCAGTCTGTCCGTGTCATAAGGACTATTCATAGAGTTGTAGATACGTCGCCATACAAAGAATCTGTTATTTTGTTGTAATATTTAGAAAAACTTTAGTAAAAATACAAAATATGAACTTTTACCTAAATCCTTCCGTTGGGAGTGGCGCTATACCATGCAAACAGACGGAAGGACAGACAGACATAACAAGGCTAATAGTCGCTGTTTGTATTTGCTTTGTGAACACGCCAACAAAACATTCAAACTTTAGTCATGCACATGGATATTTGTTACGTGGCATGCATATCCTTTACACGTATTTGCAGGAACCGCAAATCCATTCTTTCATATAATCAAGTGTGACAAAAGAAACCACACTATTGGCGGTCCTGACTTCGGACTGATGTGTTTCACATCACATCACATATGGGAGCACATGTTGACTAATATCGCTCTGTGGTGTTTAAAATTGAAGGTATTTATAAAATAATATTTTTGACAGAATTTTGACCAAAAAAGTCGCATTCAAGTGGACAGCACGTCTCCTGTGTGTACTAGAGGATATCGGTTCATATCTCTTCCCTGACATCGGCTATCTTGTCTGAGGCTTCTCGTAATCTCCTTTGCCCCTCCAGAAACATGCCGAGATAATCTCACAAATTTGAGATCTGCGCTCTTATGGGATATTATGCAGCGTCTAGTATTAATCTTTTGCCGACGTTTCGGGACAACGTATCGGTCCCATCTTAAAAGGTTATGAACTCGAAGAAGACTTGGACTTCTTGTCTCAAAATTGCGGTAAAAAGGTAAAGCAATCCCTGTACAGACCTGGACAGGCCCTTAGGGTTCCAGGAAGTTGAGGCTCACAGATTTCTAGACAATCGGCACATGAAGGTGGTAAGGTTGTCAGCCCTACGCACCGGCCGCCTTTACCCCCACGAAATATTCCTGGTACTCATTTCTGTTAGAGGCTGAGTCAACCCCAGGGCCATAGTGCGACCGAAAGGCTTATGTCAATGAAAAGTTCCAGTGACACCATCGGGAATCAAGCCCGCGATCTTCCGGCTTGTAGCGCAGTGCCTCAAACAACTGCGCTACCGCGTGCGGCGGAAGCCTGAAATCACGGATAATACCTCTAGTGGGGAGGTTACTTTTCGTCACGTCCATAGTTTCGAAAGACTTCTGTTCTTCTTGGTCTTCTTGATCCTTGAAGACGAGACCGACACGTCCCGAAACGTCGGTGAAGAATTACCACTCAATGCTGCTTAATATCCCATAAGAGCGTAGATTTCATCAACATCGCGGCGGAAGCCTTAAGTAACGGATGCCTCAAATTTGGCTACGACCGCTTCTTTCCACATTATTTTCAACATAACACCAGACACGCCGTATATGAACGCTGACATAAACATCCCGCCTTTTGACAGTTTTTCTGCCACTATTATTTTCTGGAGCATTTCCCAGTGGCCGTGCGGTCTAAGGCGTGGGTCTGTGGCCGCTCGTTTGCTGGGATTGTGAGTTCGAATCCCGCCCGGGGCATGGATGTCTGGATGTTGTGTGTTGTCAGATAAATGTCACTGCGTCGGGCTGATCGATCGTCCAGAAGAGTTCTACCGGAGTGTGGTGTGTTGTTTGTGAAGCTTCGATAATAAGGAAGCCCTGACCCACTGGGGGCTGTTGCGCCATGGGGAAAAATTATTTTCTGGAAAGTTATAAAATTTGCCATATTGTGTTACGTATGAAGTGTCGTGTACTAGCAAATGATACGGTGGGTGCACAAGAATGTACAGGGTGGTGCAGAGCCCACTGACACTTTGCAGTACTACTGTGAGCAAACAAACAGTGTCAGTCGGCTCTGCGCCACCCTGTACATAACAATTCAGAATTAAATGTGTGGATATGTTTTTGTTACCCACACAGACGTTTCCGTTGGAAAAGGAAAATTTGAAGCACTGAGGAAATTAACGGGCCGGATATTACTCTTTTAAGTTGGCAGCACTTGCAAAGACTGAGGATGATGTTTCTATTCTCCGTGGGCCGAACAAATCCCCTTAAATGAGCACAGCGGAACTGTCAGAGCACAGGGCGCACGAGGGCACAAGCCGTTCCACGGCAGCCGTTTAGTGGTCGAGATGGGAGGGAGGTTCTCTTTTTCTTCCTTTGTTTTCACTTAATCTCTGTATTCCGTATCTTCTTACTTTGACTTCTTTCTCACGTGAATGTTTTATTTTTTCCCCAGTTTCAAGGGACGATTTGGCCGAAACGCTAAAGCTTATCACTTGATTCGGGAGGTGAGGGGTTAGAATCCCAACCACGCCACCTACTGTCCTGAGTGACACATTTCCTTCCTTTCCTCAGTCCTGCCTTATATATCTCAAAATACTACTTCAAATTACAAGATCACCGCCTCTTTTCACATCCTTTCCAAATCATTATTCACTATGCATCATACCACATCATGAGATTGGCCGGGTATGTAACATGTATGGGGAGAGGAGAGGTGCGTAAATGGGTTTGGTGAACAAACCTGAGGAAAAGAGACCACTTGGAAGACCTAGGCTTAAATTGGAAGTTGATATTAAAATGGGCCAAGAAATAGGATTGGAGCCTTAGACTGGATTGATCTGGCTCGGGATAAGGACTGCTGGCTGGCTCTTGTGAACGCACCAATGAAACTTCTCTTTCCAAAAAAACGTGGCGAATAGCTGAGGAATTATTAGCTTCTCAAGCACTCTACTCTATGGAGTCAGTTAGTCGCACCACTGGAAGCTAGATGCCTATGTAGCCTGAGATACTGACAGTATCGTCAAATAAACCTGAAATAAAAACCCTCTAAAATTTGTCTACTTTTCTTTCTTAACTCTCTTTTTCATTCGCATATATATATTATATATATATATATATATATATAGTCTCTTTTTTAGTCATGTCCTCTATTCGGCTTTCTTCGGGAACCTGGACGAGACAGAGGAATCGGCCTTCGACTCCTAGCAAGACAAGAGATTTTTCTCTTCTCCAAAGAGCTGCTGGTGTGTACAATTAAGAACTGTGTTCTCTTTGAGGAAAGAACTGAACTTTTTATATATAATGTAGATTTAATTCTTAGTTTGAAAATTTATGTGAACTCAAAAACCAACCACCCATCCATCCGTCCGTCCATCCGCCTTTCGATCCTTCTCTTCTCTAGTTTTTCTGTTTCCTTTCTACTCCCCGCCATTCTCTCCCCATCGTGTAACCAGTTCTATTGAATGCGCAGTTTCTTTTAGTGTTAGTAATGCCCCTCATGGGATTCCCCTTCAAAGAGTCTAACACGCCCTCCAATCTTGTTCGCATTAGCTGCCTCACGAAGTTAGCACTCTTTCCGGTGTGTGGCTACGGGTGTTCGAGGCTGTGTCATTCCATTAAGTGCAGGTTAGGTTGCGAGTCTGACTAGCATTCTGAAGATATTCAATTCGAAATTCGCCCAGGACACAGCGGTGGATGTTAAAAGAGTGTAGATATAAGGCCCACGTGGTGTGGTGTTGAGGCACAGTAAACTTTATTACGTAAAATCCACGTACTGGATTGTAAGCATGCTATAGTCATATCATATTACAGGGACTTCAATTGAAAACCGCAACATGACACACGGAAAGCTTAGCGGCCTTACGTTGCCACATATAATATGCCTAATATACATACTTTGTAATTTAACGCATGACAAATTAATTGTCGGAAATTATCGCCTTCAAGTCTCAGACATGCTTGATTTCGAATGAACTGAAAAACCAGGAAACCCTGCTCTAAATTTCCTACAACACATTTCTTATGAATATTAAATACATTTCGTATGATTTCTTCCGTATATAGGGTTCAAAAATTAAAATCTTTTTTTAAACTGTACTGCATACTTACGAACAAAATAAATGTATGTTACACAGTGTTTGACACGCCTATTAGACAACAGATTAAATTGGACTCTGCAAATAAGATGATGCAATGTACTTTACGCGTGTCGATAGGACTGTCGGTGTATGAGTCATGCAGCTACCGTTACATTTGTCGCGCAGTATCGGCCATTTCTAGAGAAGAACTTCATACCGTATTTAATAATCTCTTCACCCGGGTGTCACACATATCTGAGAGTTAAAGGTCATTTCCAACACCTACTTAGCATCAGTAAGTTATATATATATATATATATATATATATATATATATAATATCAGTGAATGTAATACCGTCAAGCTTGCCGTGCGTCTGGTCTCGGATCTCAGTTGAACTCCCTGTACTTTGCTTATATGAGATTTCTTTTTCTATGTGTAGTATTCCGATTCGAGATTTGTCGTCGCTAATGAAACTTGAGTATAGAGACAAAGTCAGTGGAATACACTGCGATCTTCTGAAATGTGACGCCGTTTTTTATATCAGTGTTTCGGATAAACCTACTACCTTCATTTTAAGGGTGGAAGCGAAGATAAACAAAATAGTAAGGCGAACAAATTCCAGACGTCTGTAATCCTAATACTCTCAGTAGTGATAAATGCAAACATAAAATATTCGCTTAGTGGAACAGAAAAGGGACTACTTATTCCCAGGCTCACTTGCTGACATTTAGTTTGAAATTGTTCCATCAAAACGGAATGCAACCGTAACACTTCCCGCCATCTTGTCTAGAAGGTGCATGTGTATGAACTAAATGCAATTTGACATGAATATTTGTACAAAGAACTTGATACGTAATATTTAAATAAAATCAATCCCAATATTGAACACGTCACTGATAAAAAAATTGATGACCTAGAACAGTTTCCCAACCAGGGTTCTGCAGAGCACGTTTACGGTTTCCTCGAAAAATCGTGAAATAAATAAATAAATAAATAAATAAATGCACTTTATAAAAATATAATGAAAAATTCCAAATATTCCGCAAAATATCGCCGGAATTTTTCTCCGGTTATTCGCAATGTTGGAGGAACCTCCATGCGCCATCAGCTGTCTCTTTGTTTTGGTCAATTCTTACTTAAGTCTATATTTAGCTCTATTACGTATGTCTGTGTTCCTTTCGTATTGTTACAGAGCGGCTTCACCGGTGGCGATAGAAAGGTTCCGTCTAGCGACTTTTTTTTTGGCTTATAAACGTTCTCATAATTAGGGGTTCCGCGAGAACTATAAAACATATTTTGGGTGTTCCTGTATGTAAAAAGTGTTTGGATAAACTGACCCGGAAGAATTTTTCTAGAACTTACTAACTTTTAAAATAAAGGCGCTATGTTCCTCTGAAACGTCGGGATATGCTAAATTATTCGCTACACACTCTAACATCTCAGAAAACCAGAATCGTTAATATAAATGCTGTGAAAGTCTCAAATCTTGCAATTGATGGCATGCTTTCAGGTTTAAATTCGAGTCGCATTTCCACCATAACTGATAGCTTGTCATCAATCATCATCGTTTCATCCCATAGACAAGATGACACGGAAATACATTAAAATCTCGTTCCGTCACGGACAATATATCTATTTGGAAAAGTTGACGATCAAAACGGCTATGACCAAAATGTGGCGTCAGAACGCAACGTATAGAATACTGCTCACTATAAGGACTGTTTTCTGTTCGTAAGGATACTGGATCGAATCACAGTTAGTGTTCTGAAGGGCAGTGACTAGTATAAAGTTCTGTGAGCGCCATTCGTAGAATTCCGTGTAGCAGCTGTGGAGTATGTGGTGGCGTAGTTGGTTGAGACACTGCGCTACAAGCCGGAAGATCGCGGGTTCAATCCCCGTGGGGTAATTGGAATTTGTCATTAACTTAATCCTTCCGGCCGCACTGTGGCCCTGGGATCGACTCAGCTTCTAACAGAAATGAGTACTAGGAATATTCCCTTGGGGTAAAGGCGGCTGGTGTGTAGGACTGACAACCTTACCACCTGCATGTGCCCATTGTCTAGAAATCTGGGAGCCTCAAACTCTTGGAACTCTAAGGGCCGGTTCAGGCCTCTATAGGGATAGCTTTAACTTTAGCTGACAAAATGTGTGTCATTATAATGCTATTATCAGACTGTCACCAGATTTAATGCAGGTCTGTGCCAGTTATGTTGATGCAACCTGATAATACAGGGTATACACAAAAGAATGGTGCGGTTTTAAAAGTGAATAAAAAATTTATGTCTCACATTACACGGTCACAACATACACCGTCAGCGGCGGCAACTGTCCAAGTTTCTCATGCGCTACCAGCAGTTCGCTTCTCATGCTTACTGCGTGGCCGCGGGGCCAGTTTCAAAGATGGCGTTGCAGCAGGAGAAGGCTTTCTGTGTGCTCCGTTTTGAGGTGTCCAGAATTGTGATTACAGTGCAGCGTGAGTTTCGTGCACGGTTTAAAAAAGACGCCCCACACAAGAATAACATAAGCAGGTGGTACCGACAGTTTGTAGAAATTGGATGCTTGTGTAAAGGCAAGAGTCCTGGTCGACCTCGTGTGTCTGATGAAAACATTGAAGGAGGCGTTTCAGCGAAGTCCCCGCAAGTCAGTGGCTACAGGAAGCAGGGAATTGGGCATGCCAAAAATGACGGTGTGGAAGGTGTTGCATAAGCGGCTATGTTTCAAACCGTACAAGATTGTAATTATCAAATGAGAAACTTGGACAGTTGCCGCCGCTGACGGTGTATGTTGTGCCCGTGTAAGGTGAGAAATACATTTTTTATTCACTTTTGATACCGCACCATTCTTTTGTGTATGCCCTGTATTTGTTAACAACTAATACATATAAAAATATAAATCTTCTGTATCTTCCTGCGAAGCGAAATCAGTACTTCCAAAGTTATGGAATTTACCGCGTCCACTTGTCGACATTTATGGCAGCCACGACTGTTAAAGCCATATTCAAATACTGTGGTAACGCTTTATTTATGATTAGAGTATTCATTGCAGATATTTTATTTAATCCCTAATTGTGTTAATGAACTGTTAAGTCCTTAATTGGCCGTACCATGGCTCAGGCGGTTAGTCGCCGGCCTCCCACCGCGGAGGCCCGGGTTCGATCCCCGGTCAGTCCATGTGAGATTTGTGGTGGACAAAGTGGCACTGGGACAGATTCTTCCCCGAGTACTTCGGTTTTCCCCTATCAATTTTATTCCACCGGTACTCCATTACTTGTACAAATGGAACAAAAAACCTCATCATCTTTATCATCTTCCTCATAGGGTTGCACAAGAAACCTTAAGGCTGCGGTGCGTCCGTAGCATCTGCTGCGGGGCCCTTCACCACAAAAATAAATTCCTTAATTTAATGTTATTCTTCCTTTAAAATTGTAGCTACTATATTTTGTGATGCTAAATGGAAAGCAACTATATCCCGGACGAAGAACGTGTACTTCTGCTTGTCGCATCTACTGCATAAGAACTGAGCACCTTTAATAAAACTGATATAACATTAATGTCACTGGAGTTTATTCCGAAAGGGAGAAGATCATTGCAGTGTTGTGACAGAGTGAGTCATTATTTGGATATCACTTATTAATGTAGGCCGATTGCTCAGTTAAATAGCTTGGAAAGAGATAAGACTGTTCAGGACGTTCAGAGAAGCAAGCACTGTACCTTTCATCTTAGGTTATTTACAAACACATTTTAAAATGCAGAGGGTAAATGGGGATGATTTAATGATGAATCTGGGGAGAGGTCTTTAACTGTACGTGCAAAACATCAGTACTTTCTTGAGAAGACATACAAACCATTAGCAACATCAGTCATCCAACCATTTATCTTAAAATTTCCAATGGCGCAACAGCCCCCAGTGGGCCAGGACCTCCTCAATATCGAGGCTTCACGATCACACTCAGACACACCACACTCGGTAGGACTCCTCTGGACGAGTGATCAGCCCGTCGCAGAGATCTCTACCTGACTACACACAACACTGACAAGAGACAGACATCCATGCCCCTGGCGGGATTCGAGCCCACAATCCCAGCAAGAGAGCGGCTGCAGACCCACGCCTTAGACCGCGCGGCCACTGGGATCGGCTTTATCTTAAAATACTGAGGCAAAATATCATAGGCTTCAAATAATTAGTGGATCTCCTAGTCAAGAACTAAACCTTTTACTCCTTGCCGTAGTACGCACAGTTTACCAAGTCGCTATTTACGTTCAAATGTCGTACGGTTTCACGGTGAACGCACAGATGTAATTTTATTTACGGCCATGAGACTACGGTCTTCCTAAGCTGATTCTGACGATACTCTCTAACGCGCAATTACGTAATGTGCAGATCTCACACCGGACTTACTCCAGATCGGTAAATAAGCGTGGAAAGTGCGGATGGAAATTTATTTACACTCATATACAGGGTGATTCAGGAGGAAAGGTCAATATTTTTGTCCGTGATACTATCAGTCATTATGAGAAAAAAAAATGGGGTAGGTAGTGTCGGAGTCACTACCGCTGAGGTTTTTGGCGGAAAACGTCTTACCCAGGCGGTGTTGTCGGGGCGGGGTGTTTGTAGGGTTGGTAAGAAAGAAATGAGCGCAAGGAACTTGCATTTATTTTATTTTATTTATTTCTGACA